>OX459046.1:22228604-23467132 GCA_949775005.1 Orthosia gothica | reverse complement strand
TTGCCAATTTTATTTGGGAAGTGAGCAGCCTTTATTTTGTTGCAGTAAGAACTGTTTTCGTAGTCCAAGTGATTACTACTACAGGACAAGCATTTATTTGCACCAGTTATTTTCCCTTTTTGTCACTCTAATCGCTTTTTTACTTACACGTAAAAATACAGACCAATTCCTCGCAAATACGGTCTATTCTAAAAACAAGATAAAATTTAAAAAAAATCGCCCAAATTCACTAACCTTGACATTTCACAGAAGCAAGAAAAAAATTACAAATCATTTATCAAATACGTAGACAAAATGCACAATACTCACTGGAGAAAGTAGCAGCATCTTCCTTCAACAGCCTCAACTCATTCCTGAGCTTCAGCATGGTCTCGGTGACGATGATCTTCTCGGTCTCGTACTTAGACTTGAGGTTGGCCAGCGCCACCTCGGCCGTGTTCTTGTTGGACTTGAGCACAGTACGTAAGGTCGCGATCTGTTCGCGCTTGGTGGACAGCAGCGACTTCAGCTTGATCACTTGCTCTTGGAGTTCCATTACCTCGGCACCGCGTTCTTCGGTCTCCATTACTGGAAAATAACAAAAAGAGTTAGCTTTGTGATACAACTAAATCTAAAATCGGTTGAGAATCAGTACTTTTTGAACTATTAAGTATTGGTCGCAGAACGGATGGCCGATGGGACAGAAAAGTTCTGCAGCCGTATTGCATAATAAATTCGGAAAGAGAATCACAGACGGAAAGCCACATCGCGTCTTTCATCTCACATGTGGTTGGTCGATTTTTCATATTCTTTGCCCTTTCCGAATTCATTACGCAATAAGGCTGCTGGAGTGCCGACCGCGAACCGGAACACGATACGTTAGCAAGCCTCTCACCAGGTGGACCGATGATCTGGTGAAGGTTGCGGGGATCCGCTGGATGCGGGACGCACGGGACCGGTCAATTTCGCGACGCTTGGGGGAGGCCTATGTCCAGCAGTGGACGTCTTTCGACTGATATGATGATGATGAAGTACTAAAGCAACTACTTAAAAACTACACAAATTATAGACTACTACAATATTATATTAAATTACTGATGAGCTGGTGCAAAGACACATTACATGGGATTTCAAATGTGGTTAAACGACCAAGTAAAACTGCGAATACCCATCCCAGCGCTCGTTCAATAACCATCCTGTTCCAGCCTCCATCATATGATATACTGCAGCATCATCACACAGGTCACCAGGCTGGTCCTCAAGGAAGTTTTTATTCCCGACGACAAAGTCGCATCGGTTTTCTGATACGGAGTGTTCATACAGTATACGCTTCCACCGTTGACCATAGAATTCCTCCAGACTGAGTGCAAGTTCACTGAACTCTCTATGCTCATATTCCGAGGTGACAAGTTTCCTGAGTTATAAAAGGTAAGGGCATTCGGGAATGGTGTCAAAGGATTTTTCGTTTGAAAATTGTTATTATTCCAGTTGTCTAAAGATTCTTTCATATTCGCATTGTTGTCGCATTGCGAAAGTTTCGACATATTTTCGAAGTAGTTAGTTATTTCTTTGACACTTCTCTGTTGAGGTATATCTGTTCTGTTAGGGTCTATGTCTAAAGATTTTAGGTGAGACATCAAGTGGTGTAGTTTTCTCTTGGTATCGGCTATTTTTAGCTTGCAATTGTATTGGTCTTTAAGCCTCTTTATAGGAGTGTAGTAGGAGATCCGGGTTTTGGTAAAGTGGTCGGTTTGGATACCTGGGTAGGGGAAGAAAAGGTGAAGTGATGTGAGATTATAGAGGTTATGAAAGGTTTCAATTAATTGGGACAGAGGCGTAAGCATCAAACTTTAGGGCGGCTGTGTAGTGCGTTTCCATCCCTAACTATATGAAAATTTTATTGCGCAGCGGCGACTAATGCAGTCTTTAGGACCATCCTAATGTTTGTATCAAACTATGCTGATACCAGTTCCGATTTTTTGATATTTGGTGAACAATCAGTCCTATTTACTACAATTTTTCCAATAATATTGTAACTGAAACGATTGTAGGCTGCCTAAAATTCTCTCAGCTGTAACATCTTGCAGCATTGCAGTAAATTTGAAATGACTGGAATTCCAATAAAACCAAATAGCTGTTGATTGTAACATACCAGGTTGATGCCTGTTCCTGGAGTCAAGCGCGGTGTCGAGCGCTCTACGCAGATGCGTCAACTGGTCCAGCAGAGTATCAGCCGAGCGGGCCACTCCGCCGGCGGCTCGCAGGCCTTCCAGCTCGCCGGCTGCCAGAGCCAGGGCTTCGGCCTCCGCGCCACGACCTTCTGCGCCGGATACTTGAAAGAAAAATATTGAAAATAAATAATGAAAATCGTAAACAGACAATGATAGCAGTGGTAGCAACTTACAAGTTGTACGTTATCAGACCATTTATGCAACAAAATCTTTAGTATGTTTGTAATCTAAAAAATAACATGCTTATATTTAGATGACAAATGTATATAAACCCTTTGCAAGGAAAGTTTAAGGTCTATAATCAAATACCAAATTGTCGGTACGCTTACCATCGTTCTGGCCGGCGTGTTCGAGCAGTACTCTCTCGGGCTGCGTACCGTTGACGGCACACACGTGGTGGTAGATCTGCGCGAGAGTCTCCGCCGCCGACAGCAGCGCGGGACCCGCTGTCGATAAGGCACGACCCGCTCCTGGAAAAGGACATTCATTTTTATTAGTAAATTGCAAACGGAACTTGACGATGGAATAAATTGTAGCTGTACCAATAGTACGTTCTGGCAACATTTTGACCTTGACAGCAACTTAATTTTGACTTTGACAGCATCTTAATTTTGACCTAAACAGCAACATAATTTTGACCTTGACAGCAACTTGATTTTGACCTTGACAACGACTTAATTTTGACCTTGACAGCAACTTATTTTTGTAGGTGTAAGGGTAATTTTCTCACTGACACCTTACTGTCATGCAAAGTAAAGACATATTTAAATTTAAATCAAGACAATTTTCGTTGTTATTTATTCAACTTTTATAAATATTTACTGAGTCTTCATATGTTCTTTCTTACCTCCAGCCAAGGTTCTGAGTAGCTCAGCATCAGCTTCTAAGGCAGCACAGCGCACCTCAGCCTCCGCGACTCTATCCGCCAGCTGCGCCAGTGCTGCCCTCTGCAATGCGGCGGCCGACGCGGGAGACGCGTCAGCCGGTAAGGCTCCGGCCGCCAGCTCGGCCAGCAGAGCGGCCAGGCCGGACAGCTCGCCGCCCGACACGCGCCACCAGGTCAACCATTTAGCTGCGCGTGCTGACACGCCGCCTGATTCTACCTTTTCTTCGTCCTGTAAAATGATTTTATTATACATTACCATATTCTTCTCCAGACATCAGTACATCTTGAAATTGTTTTGAAATTCTTCGTCATTTTCATGCATGCATTCTGCAGGACATGAGTAATTGTATCACATAACAATAACACTGACCAGCGGCGCGCAGTCGGAATGCAGTGAGTGTAGGGCAGTAACCCTGGAAGCGGCGCGCGTGAGACCAGCTCGCAGTAAGGCAGCCGCCGCACTCTCGCTCTCCGCCGTCACCTGTGCGCTGCGCATCGATGTCTGGAGTTGACTCTGTAACACAAACAGAAATTTGAATTTCATAGTTCAATGGGAAATTAGAAAATATTTTGGCACAGAATTTTGTAAAAAAAGCTGACTTTGGTGGCTTCTCATGCCTTTGTTTTCCAATATATTTCAAAACAAAAAATACAGAGCACATCACACATTTAAAATGGGTGGTATTTAATACTTTAACTGTAATTCCCCTTTTTTCAATCAAAATATTCGAAATTACTACCAAAAATACTGAATTGCACACTAAATTTGCTCATCAAATAAATGAATTATACTATACTGCTAGATCTTTAAAGCTTAACTGTTTTACTGAATAACTATCTGTTAACTAAAAGTAAATCTAATAATTCTTCGAGTGCAACAAAATATTTAAGTTTTAAGGGAGGGGGGGAAACGAAACAAAGTCGACGGAGCCCCGCTGCGCAGGGCTCCTATTTCTGTCTGCAGGGTCTAAAGTAACCTAACATGAAGGAGATGACGGGAGCTGAGTTCGCTCGCTTTGCTCGCTCACTTCAGCTCCCGTCATCTCCTTCGAACCTAACCTATCCGTGTCGGGGTGCCCTAAGCTCCCGAGCTCGCTTCGCTCGCTCTTGGACTAATTCACATTTATTTTATATTTAATTGAATAATTTGTGTGCAAATCAGTATTTTTGTTTTACGGTGAGTAATATTGTTTTGCAGTAGGTTATTAGTGGAGATATTTTGTTTGCTTAAATTTCTAAATAGAGGTGCAGTTAAAAATTCCCCATTTAAAATAAATAGAGCTACACAACGATACTCCACTCGATGGGCGTAAACAAGAGCTGTATGGAGGCAAAACAACATTTTTTTTTTGTTGTCAATATTTACTGCTTTGGGTTAACAAAATGCATAAACTGTGAAAGTCTGAAGATCCCCAACCTGGCTGGCTGTAAAACCAGTATGACTGACGACGGACAGACAGACACGTGAGTGACAATAATATTATGGCTCCATTTGAACCCTTCGGGTACGGAACCCTAAAAATGATGATTCCAGTACGTCTCAATACGACTCAGGACGTTTTGTTAATACTACCGACCGTAACTAACAAGCGATCATGAAAGAAAATCCTAATGTTTTTTTTAAATTCTCAGCTAAGTTGACACAAATTCTTTGGAACCTATAGACAGATTGCAACTGGATAGCTACTGGTCTTCTATTTTAATAGATCACTAATAATCACCGACCTTTATCACTGGCTCAATTAACAAGTCTACATTGTCATGCTGTAAAATTCTGCTAAGCCAGACTGGAAATGTTGAATAAAAGATGACACAATTTTGACTCATACCCACCGAAAACTAAATTGGTACATTACATCCAGGCAGTCTACGTTGAATTATGTAATTAGTATCAATTTCAAAATCTCATGAAACATTCCAGGTAATAACGCTGAAGCTCACGAACGAGGTCAGTTTCGTTAAACGAGGCTTAAATATGCATACAGGTCGAGGTGGAGTTAGCGTAAATATTAGATGAACGAAACCAGTGCTTGGTTTAACGTGTTTTGACGATGTAGTTTGTTATCTTATTATGGTCGCTGTCTACTTTAAGTTTTGAAATCTGTTGGGAATTGAACCCAACACTGCACGTTTAAGGGGTTGTAGAGTTCCATGGAGTCCAACTTTTGCATTCTAATTAATTCCGGTTGCAGGCATCTATAAATTAATGTTCTCTGGTCACCTTGCACAAGCTCTTAATAGCTTCAGCTGTTGGCCTTGAAGTCTTAACACATTCAACCAGCATCTAAATAAAATTTGACAGGTATTTTTGGCAAAACTTAACCCGTTAAGTATTTTGTAAGTAGAAAATACGTCTCGTAAAGTATTTCAAATAAGTCAAATCTATGATTGAAGTGATGGTGAACGGCGCGACTTCGATGGAGCGCGGGCCGACAGCAGACAATCGCTACCACGGACTTCACCGCGACAGTCGACACCTCTCTATTATATCGTGACAATTGAAATTTTTAATATAACGACATTAAAACCATTGGCTTATAAATGATACAGCCCACTTTATTTCATCCACGCGCCACAGGCTATCAAAGTCCTAGATGTTTTAGGGACTTATTAAAAAAAAAAAACTTTTTACAAAAAATACAACCGACTTCCAAATAAAAACAATACAAAGTGAAAAATAAATTCAATTTCGGAAGTCGGTGTTCCTGTTTTAGTTTCTTCGTTTTTTGACACCGACTTCCGAAATTGAATTTATTTTTCACTTTGTAGTGTTTTTATTTGGAAGTCGGTTGTATTTTTTGTAAAAAGTTTTTTTTTATTTTTCACTTTTTAGTTGTGGTACATAATTTATTTATTTATTTATTTATTTATTTACACATACAATTGTTTTTACAGGTAGAACCCAAGGTAACAAAAGTAGTCATACAATACGACACTCAGAGACGCCCTGTAAAACTGATCACACACCTACTCACGTCCATGTTTGACCAGTCCCAAGTAACGGCTCCGGGCGTCCTCACAAGTTAACTAGAGGACAACACAGTAATTGTCACCCTCTGGAATTCCGCCAAAGAGCAGGTGAAAATGTCCAAGCGCTGAGAGATGCTATTAAGAATCGTAACAGCCCGACACACTGGTGCAAACTTTAATAGGTTTGTACGGGCTACCGGAGTTTCGAACAGACTCTCCCTCGGCCCCAACCTTAGCCTACTGTTTGGAACGAGTAATCCCAACGATTCTAAGATTTGTGGATTGTTTAGCATCCCCCGAAAAACCATAAAAACGTATTTTACCAGAGCAAGATTGCGCCTCACCTCCAACCTATAGTACCAAACCATCCCTATTACAAAGAGACTTGGGTACATAAGCGGGTAAAACGGATAGACGCCAAATTGCCTCATGTATAAGTACCGTGTAAATTTGTTCTGCATCTTTTCCACCATCTGAGAATATTTCATTTCATAAGGATTCCAGATGATAGCACTAGTTTCCAAGTTGCTTCGCACCAACGCGTTATAAAGCGATTTCACTGCTGCCATGTTAGTGAAGTCACGGGTTTCTCGCATGACAAACCCAAGATTCCTGAAGGCCTTTTTACATACTTGCACGATATGAGCTCGAAACGACAGATCCTCAAAAAAAGTGACCCCAAGATCTCGCACCGACCTCACCCGCAGTATGACGTGACCGCCCATATTATATTCGTGACGTCGGGGTACCACGGCCCGCGTGAAGGACATCATATTACACTTTGTCACATTGAAGTGTAACTTATTTTCTATACTCCACGCTACCACCCGATCGATGTCACGCTGAAGTTTTTCACAGTGCGACTCGTTGCTTATCCGCATGAACAACTTCAGATCGTCAGCAAATAATAGACAGCCAGCGTCTTCAATGACCTCCGGGAGATCATTGACCATGATTATGAACTCTAAGGGTCCTAAATTTGTCCCCTGGCTTACCCCCGTAAGGGTGCAATATGGGTCCGAGGTGTAGCCTGCGTATTCCACCATTTGCTTGCGGTTGCCCAAGTAGTTGGCAAAGAACTTTAGAAGGGCAGGCGTAAAACCAGCCCTCGCAAATTTACTTAACAGAATATCATTATCTACACTATCGAATGCCTTCCTGAAGTCAAAGTAAGCGACGTCCAGTTGTGCACCTGCCTCTGAGTCCAGTACTGTTGCGGCCTGGTTTAAAAAACACATCAAGTTGGAATTCGTACTGCGGCCTGCACGGAAGCCATGCTGCGCGTCGTTGAGCTGCGATGCTACTTGCGAGTGGATAGATGAACACAACGCAGACTCGAAGACTTTAGCAAATGCTGACAGTACTGCTACTGGTCTATATCCACTGACGTCTGAGCTTGGGGCACCTTTCGGTACCGGAGTAACCCTGGTCAACTTCCAACCGTCCGGATACGAGCATTCTCGTAAGAAGCTATTGAATAAATGTACGAGCGGCCGGTCCAGCACACGCCTACAATCCTTAACAATGAAAGGTGGCACCCCGTCTGGCCCAACCGAACGCTTGGGCTTGAGGCGCGAGAGCGCGGCCCTCACCTCGCCGAGAGACAGCTGCCCCACGTGAACGCGGGCGCCGCGCTCGGGCGCCGCCTGCCCAGCGGCAGCCGCATCCAACCGCGGCACCACCGCCCCATAAACCGAATGGAAGTAGTCAGCGAACGCTTGAGCGCACTCATGCTCTGGCAACGGCTCACCATTCCTAGCTATCTTCACTTTGCTACGTTTTGAACGCTTGCTCCCAATAAAACCCCAAAAAGACCTCGGTTCTTTTACAAATTGTTGTTCAATACGATTCTGATGGACCAGGTCTATAGGTTAGGTACCTATAATGTGCAAAGTGAAGCCAGAATTGATTATCCCAATAACATGAAACTTAAACAAAACCGGTGGAATGAGAGTATACCAGGGTTAACTGTTCACACTTGCGTACCCTCTTTAGAGCGTACTAGTGTGATGTTATGTTATGTAATGGTAAAAACAATAAACAGACATGCGATTGCAGCTATCCCGAGTGATTTGCAGTCATTTATTAAAGAGTTCCGATGTATATCTCCAAAGTTCTTCATCAGATCTTGATGAAATTTAAATGGGACCACATGACAAGCACCAGCTTTCAAATAAAAAAAGAATCATCAAAATCCGTCCACCCAGTAAAAAGTTATGAGGTAACAAACATAAAAAAAAAAAATACAGTCGAATTGATAACCTCCTCGGATAAAATTTCCATTATGGGCCGCTGATTTTTGCCGCGTGGATGGTAGGGGGTGGAGGAGGGGAGGTTTGGCTACCCCCCTGTACCATTCCCACCACTCGGAGCCCTATGGTTATGGAGATATCCATGGTTAAAGTTCTCAGATTAGTGTAAAAAATTCCGAAAATGTTCATCGTTTAAGGGGCAGGGAGGGTGGGAAGGAAAGCGTGTAGGGGGACTACCCCACTGTACCATCCCCACCCCACGGAAACCCATGGTTATGGAGTTATTAGATATATTTTATACTTAAATATAATTAATGAGATAAAAAAAAAAAAAAAAAAATGTGAATTAGTCCAAGAGCGAGCGAAGCGAGCTCGGGAGCTTAGGGCACCCCGACACGGATAGGTTAGGTTCGAAGGAGATGACGGGAGCTGAAGTGAGCGAGCAAAGCGAGCGAACTCAGTTCCCGTCATCTTCTTCATGTTAGGTTACTTTAGACCCTGCAGACAGAAATAGGAGCCCCGCGCAGCGGGGCTCCGTCGACTTGTGTTTCGTTTCCTTCCCTCCCTTAAACCGATGGACATTTACGAAGAAAATTATTCTAACCTGAAAACTTTGACCATGGATATCTCCATAACCATGGGGCTCCGAGTTGTGGGGATGGCACAGGGGGGTAACCAAAGCTCCCCCCCCTCTCCCCCCCACCCTCCCCGCGCCAAAAATCGACGGCCCATAATGGAAATTTTAACCACCTCCTCTTTTTTGGAAAGTCGGTTAAAAATAATCTGAGCCGTTTAGCAACTAGCCGCGTACTAACTGAGCGAGCAGTAGCAGAATTTTGTGTCATAAAATGTATCCTGTGAAAACATTACTAAAAAACTTACATTTTCGTTGTGTGCCTGTTCAAGTTGCTTTTCAAGTCGGGATATTTCGTGCAAGTGTACTTCGGAGAACAGGTCGGCGTGGTGGTCTCCCATCGCACTGGCAAGCTCCGCTGACGATGAACCACCTGGTTCACCATCGTCCTCTGTGCCGTCTTCTGGCATACCTGGGAGGATAACATGGTTGATGATGAATTATGGGTAAAGATTTTTTAGGGGCCTCTTTCGCTTTCGTAGTTTTTGATTTTCTGCGAAAACACATCACCCATTATTCAATAGAGCTTGTTTGTATTGAAGTTGATTACCGTTAATCGTAATGCTAATCTCGAGGGTTTAAAATTCTTCGATTTTCTTTTGTAACTATAAATTTACCTTTTTTATTTGCGTTGCCCATCGTGCTTTTTATATTTCCAAATAAAAAAATGAAAAACTGCACTATCATTTTATTTATTTGATGGTTTAAACGTAATTAGTTTTTATGCCGTTTAAGAGGGTACTTGTGAAACACTTATAAGAATAAAATGTCAAAAATGTCATAGAAATATTTGTTCCAAATTCAAATTGAAAAAGAATTCATATTCAACAATAAAAGACGCGACGACGAGACTTTTTTAAACTTCAGGGGGGTGACCATAAGCTATTAGAGTAAGGTTTTTTTGGGTGTGCGTAAAGGACAGATTTATATATTGTTTTCTGTTTTTTTTTTCAAAAGTATCATAGTGACCCAGTGACTAGGCCTCGCCTCTCGTGCTTGAGGTCGTGGGTTCGAATCCGGGCAAGTACTAACGTGACTTTTTCAATTGTATTGTTTTGTATGTACTTTCTAAGTTTCTCTTGGACATTGCTGATGGAAAACTGGACTTATAGTGGGTCTATTATACGATTATGCGCCATTGGTGTAATTGCTGCAAGGCGTATCAGTGCGAGGATAAACTAATAAATCAAATAATCTTATGGTCACCCCCCTGTAAGTACATATTTTAATATTCTATTATCGTATTTTTTTTTCTTCATTTAATTTATCATTTTTTTTCATCTATAGTAGGTACGTGTATTTATTGAGACAAAACGTTGAATAGAATATAGCTGAAGTAAATCGACACGTTAAGTATTTTAAACCAAATTAAACTGGTAAAAAGCATATTATAAATTAAGCGGGCCTCAACTAAGGTCAAACAGTAGTCTGCGTGTTGTACCAGATGGACAAAAGTAGTCGAGTCTCGAGTAAAACCGCGTACAACTGACGATGTTTTGATAAACCAGATTATTGTTTTAAAAACTTACCTCGTATACTGTACGCCAAGTTAGTAATATTGTAGGCGGCTTCCCTGCTAAGGTGAGCGTCCAGCTCCTTCTTAGCGGCGAATTTCGCTTCTCTTTCGGCTTGCAGCGCTTCAAGCGCTTCCGCCAGCTGTCGTTCAGCGATGCGGCGCAGCGCTGCGGTTTCGTCGGCCATGGCGCGCGCATTCTCAGCCTCTTCGCGGAGTTGTCTGACTTCATGTTTTAGGCCTTCGAATTCGACCTATGAGAAGATGGTATATTAATAACACTTGCAATCTAATTATGGATATTTTTATGGTGCTGTGGTTTCGAATTTGAGAGTTCCAAACCAGTTCAGTTGTCAAACACGTAATTTACTATCAGAATACAGCTTTTAGCTTAGAAGTTCTAAGTCAGAACTGCATCAATCAAAAGCGTATACAGCAAGTCCTGGAACCGTTTTACGAAGTGCCAATGATATCATGATTCTATTGCCATTATTCTTATCAAAAAACCCGACTGCTTAATCGAACTAAAAATATGTAACATGAAGAAAATCATACTTTGCAATCGGAGGCTATTTATAATTTTGGTCAGCCAGCTCGCGAATATGTATCCTCCGACTGTACTTTTTTTTATTTACGCCTTTATAATTTATTTTTAGAATGACTTTTAAACATTTAGGTAGATATATATTTTTGAAATCGCTTCTAAAAGCCCTTTATTTTGATACCTCTCTTGATGGGTTAGGAAGAAAAATAAAAATGAAACTCCCAAAATATGGTGGCCATAAGCCGCCATTTTTTTTTTTAACGTCACTTATCTAAGAACACTTGGGCGATCAAGACATATCTAGCAATGTCTTAATTATAAAAATCCGTCTAGCGGTTTGAAAGATATTAGGTAATAAAGAATAATACATACAAACATACATACAAGACACGCGCGAAAAACATAACCCTTTCCTTGCAGTCGGGTAAAAGGAATAGTACCATTCGTTTTTTATAACTCCATCACTTTCTCATACCGGAATCATGATGGTTTTAAGACATCAAAGTAGGCCCCCAGGTCTTCAAGTTACATACAGCTACTAGAGTAACTAACGTCTCAAAAGCGTCCATATTACGTGGATTGATAATCGAACTCAGTCCTTTATGACTCCACACCTTTTCAAACTACCAAAGCCATATAAATGCATAGGTTCATTAAGCAATAATCCACGCTAAACTACAAAATTCTCAAACAGTTTGGAAAATTCAATAGTCCATGAGTTCCAGATGCGATTCGCATGGTGATAGATGGGCCAATCAATTAGGCGGCAGGCTCCGCGACTAGCGATGGGCACGGCTCCAAAGTTGCGAGTAAAATATATCAATAGGCCACTAAACAGTATCTATGGGAGATTGTGATGCGAATAGTTTGGAGGGACAGGATATTTTTTTACATTGTACTACTATTACTATTTGAATACTAAGCATGTTGTAATGAATATTGATTTGGGGTTTGTATGTTGCTTATGGGCCTCTGTAGTCTGATAAAAATCAATAAGAATGTAAATGTACTCAGATTTTTCTTGTTTCATTTAGAAAGCATCTTAAACTGCTCTTCCAGCTTCGGTACCTCCCCGGGCGTAGGGAGTCGCAAGCCGATTCCCGGCCACCGTAGGCACGGGCTTGCGGACAGCAAGTTATGGGTAGCTTACCGTCCGATAAGGACCAAGCCCGAGTTTACGGCGCGTAGTGTTCCACGCGCGCCTCAAAGAGATGTCAGCAAAAGTGACGGGGCCTGATAGGACCGATGCCTGTCTGGGTCGCGGATAAATTTGAAAAAGAGTTACCGCGGCCCTGGCGCAAGCAATTGAAGGAACACGGGTGGGTTTTAGTCAGTAAAAGTCTGACACGCCCTCCCGCTTCACCCAGGGCGGGAGAAGTCATTGGATGATTTACCACCTAAAAAATAAAAAAAAAAGCTTCGGTACCTACAGTTCCACGGCTAGATAGCTCATAATTTCGGCAATTGACCCTTCTTCTTCTTTTCATGTGGGGATGTGGCCTTCTCTGGTGTCAGAGTTAATTAAGCCGCCTCTGGGAACCCCACAGGCCTCTGACTTGGCTATTTCAGACTTACATTAACTATATAAGTCCAAGTTTCCTCACGATGTCCAAGAGAATTTTAGAAAGTACATATGAATTTGGAAAAGTCACATTGGTACTTGCCCGGATTTTCGAGAGGCGAGGTCTTAGCCACTGGGCTACCATGACATTGCATTTGGCTACATCATAGTAACATCTGATCTCTTGTTGCCAATTTCGTCTTACTAGATGAGGCCTAAGATGTTTTCTTTATTTATTTGGGATTTCCAATCAGAATCAGAATTTTATTTGTAAAACATAGGTACACAGCAGTGTGTAACCTATGTGTCAATTACATATGTATTTACAAGTTATGACGGCCCTAGAGGCCTAAGGTGTGTAATAAGCATTTTACAAACTATTATAGTCTAGCCCTCTTACAAATAAACGCAGAATAAAGTTATACCAGGTATAAACCTATGAAAATGTATGGGTATACCTTTGTTATACCTGGTATAACTTTATTCCGTGTTTATTAGTAAGAGGGTAGGAGCCCAGGTAAAGTAATAAAAGCTGTGTAACTCACTTGTGACGATCTAAGCGCAGACACTTGCTTCTGCAGCGATATGTTCTCGTCCTCCAAGTCCCCAATGTCCACCAGCAGCCTCTGCTCCCTCTGCCTGGCTTCCCGGAGCTCCGCCCTTAGGGCCACGCGCTCCGACTCGCGTGACTGTTTGTCGTGCCCGAGCTCGGAGCTTTCGGCCAGCAAGCGATCTCTTTCGCTTACCACGCGGTCTAGTTCGTGACGTAACTGTGGGAAAAAAGGAATGTTTATACAAAACGATTCCAACGAATTGAGAACCTCCTTCTCTTTAAAAGTCGGTTAATAATATAAAAGCAAGCTTGTTTGTACAGTAGGCTGATATTTCGTCTTTTTATCTTACGTTTGAGTCCCTACAACTTCGTGGGACCCAACCATGAGACATGGATAGGTACATTGGGGGCGAGTTTTGGCCCATAAACACGGCAAAAATCCAGTATGGCGGCTTAGTCAGCATTTAATTCTAGGAAATCCTAATAAAATTGGATCGAACCCAGGATGGGATCGATGCCTAGGTCAGGGGCGCCAAGCACTCGCGTTATACAAACGCGGCGGTAAAAAAACTATATTCTATAGGTAATAAAACTAGAGTATGTTTATAAAAACCTGCCAGACAGAATGAAATACGACATGAAATACTTCATAGATGTAGAATATAAAAACATTAACAAGTAATAAATCTAGCCTGTATACATTTTACATTATAAAGGTGTTCGAGACATCATAAAACATTATTGATGGAAACGGAACGAGTAGATATACGACTTATCGTCACGGAGTTTTCATTTATGGCGTGAAAAACATGGAGGCTTGCCTACACGCGATGTTCAAATGTTCAGATTTACTATTTCACTACAAACTGAATGTATGTCTCGATTTTAGAGATAACTTCATTATGCACGAATATTAATCGGGTATTTGTCGATCGTTTATGAACGATAGTGCCATTCAGCGTCGAAATTCGATCGCTTAATTCAATTAAGGCACTATATACGCCCCAATGTTAACGCAGTACTGACTAATGGCCGTGCGCCCGCTCGATGCCAAAATATCAATATTGAACCTCCTTTTGAACAGTTTTGCTTGCAAAATATTATTTGATTTACATATGCTATGTTAGTTATGAAGAAATTCCAGCCATCAATTTTTCTGTGTAAAAATATTTTTGAACATCCAAGTCGTTTTGGAGGAGTTTCCAAAAGTTGCGAAAAAATATCGTGTTGTTAATTTTTTTTTTAAAGCAAAACTATTAGTTACACGAAAAAATCATGTGTTCAAAATTATGTATATGAATCAATAATAAATATTGTTACAAGATAGGGCAGCGCCATCTTGTGATGAGTAGAAGAACTAAGTAGTAACTAGTGGCGCCATCTAGTATCGAATAGCGGAACTAATGTTCTCGAAAGTTTGTGTCGTGTAGAATTTTCCAGAATGTTCGAACCGAACATTCTGGAAGTTTCTAGTCACTTCGAGAACGATGAGTTCAAAAGTCGATTGTTCTGGAAGATTCTCGAAGTACCTAGAACAGTATGGAACGTTCTAGAAACATCTTCCGGGCTATATAAAGAGCGGTCGGGTTCGTCGTGAGTCAGCTTCGATTGAGGAGCGATACAGAGCGATCAAAGCGGAAAATAGTGCGAAGTAATAGAATTGTTTAAGAAGTGTTTTTGTAATAAACAGTGATTAATTGAAGTCTGCTGTTTAAATAATTTATCCCTGAACCCCAGCTCGTAACAAATTGGTGTCAGAAGTGCGGGATAAATTATGCCGGTTCTACCGAAGGAAGAAACGGAAGGGATGCGCACCTGGAGTCAGCGCCAACAAGACGTAGACCAAAGGCGCATTGGAGACGCTCCCTCACCGTCATCAGGTGGACATGGAGATTCCGCGGCTGCAGCGGAACCAGCTCAATCGTCGGCGTCGCCTGACCTAGCCGCCCTTATGGCATTCATGCAAGAGCAGGCTCGCCGTCAGGAGGAGCAAGCTCGCCGCTTAGAGGAGCAGCTGCAGCGTGACAAGGAAGAGCAGGCTCGCCGTCAGGAGGAGCAGCTCTTGGTGATTAAGGATCTCCGCGGAGCCATTGGTAAGGAGATGAAAGAGGTAAAGGACCAGATCCAGCAACACGAGACCCGCATCGTCGAAATGGAGAAGTCAATACGTGGCCTCAAGTCTGGAGATGGGATCGTGGCAGCTGCGGTAGTGACACCTTCGCCTCGTGGTTTCAAAGTACCACCTTTCGATGGCTCTTCGTCATGGTCCGCCTACAAGATTCAGTTTGAGGCCGTGATGAAATCGAATGGGTGGACTAACGAACAGGCTTTGACTGCTCTAACCTTGGGTCTTCGCGACCAGGCCTTGACTGTGTTAGAGGCGCTGGGACAAGACGTCACTTTCGAGAAGCTTCTGGAAGCATTAGAAGCTAGATACGGCGACGCGCACCTGGAACATGTGTTTCGGGCCCAGCTGAAAGACCGATCGCAACGGGTTGGTGAAACTCTTCAGCAGTGGGCTCTTGAAGTGGAAAAACTGGTCCCGAAAGCTTACCAGTCATCACCTGTGCTGATCAACGGGAACCTCGTACAGGCCTTCACGGATGGGATCCGCGACCTGGAGGTTAGGGCTGCCGTAAGGCTAGGTCATTTCAAGGACCTCAAGGACGCTCTAGCCCACGCTTTGGAGGTGGGGGCAGTTCGACGGGACGATCGAACTCACCGAATCAGGGAGGTTGCGACTTCACCCCTAAGCTATGGCTGCGGAGAAAGAGGCCACATCCGATTGAGCTGCCCGAAGCGAAGGCCTCCCCACGTTGGTAAGCAGTCGCCAGTGGAAGGATCACCTGATGTCCCTGCTGGGCAACAGCAGCAGGGAAACGAGTAGATGCCAGGACTAAGGGGCGGGTGCTGGCTGGTAATGGAAGAGCCCCAAGGATCTCGATCTCACAATCCTGTGACGGGAATAGCCTGATCATCAAGGGCGAAATTAACAGAACACCTTGCAAGCTGACATTGGATACTGGGGCTTCTCGGACTGTTGTCAGTTTCCAACTAGCAAGAAGGTTTCTTGGGGACTTCTTCGGGAACCATGAAGGTGTACATCTGAGAACAGCCACCGGTCAGCACATAACCGTCCGAGGTGAGAAGGTGGTGGAAATGAAGTTAGGGAATAAAGTTTACCGCCACAATGTTATCGTGGCTGACATAGTTGACGACTGCATTCTGGGTCTAGACTTCATGAGGAAACATCAGTGTGAGATTGACGTTTATCAAGGAGTGTTGAAGTGTGGCTCAGAAGAAGTCTTCATGGAAGGTGCATCATCGGGGAAGGTGTACTGCCTGGAAAAGGTTACTCTTCGACCAAGGTCAGAAACAATCGTACCAGTTTGTCTACCAAGAAATTCTGGTCCGGAAAACCGATGTGTACTTATAGAAGGTTTAGATAACGATGCTTCATGGAAAATTGCACGCACATTGGTGAGGGGTACTAGTGTTTCATCGGTACGTGCACTCAACACAAGTGACCAGGACCTGGTGCTCAAGAAAGGAACAATGTTAGGCACTTGTGAAGGAGTGGTTTGGATGCGAAGATGCCACGAACAACCTACCAACGCCAAAGTTCAGAGTACAAGATTCGATGTGTCATCGCTTTTGAGGGACTGCCAGAATAATCTGTCGGAAGAAGAAGGGAACAAGGTTAAGAAGATGTTGAACAGGTTCGCCGACATTTTCTCAACAAATGATGCCGACATAGGGAAGACTGCGTTAGTTCAACACAGAATAATTACAGGAAATGAGGTACCAATCCGCCAGCGACCAAGACGTGTGCCAGTGGCACGGGAACGTGAAGTTGACGACATGGTCAAGAGTATGGTGAAAGATGGCGTGATTGAACCTTCATCCAGCCCATGGTGTTCGCCGGTAGTGCTGGTGAAGAAGAAGGACGGTAGCATGCGCTTCTGTGTGGACTATCGCCGTCTAAACGACATTACGAAGAAGGACAGTTATCCATTGCCGAGGATCGACGACACGCTGGATACGCTAACAGGAATGAAGTGGTTTTCCACCCTAGATCTGAAGAGTGGCTACTGGCAGGTCCAAATAGACCCTCGGGATAAAGAAAAGACAGTGTTCTCTACAGGCAAAGGATTGTGGCAATTCAATGTTATGCCATTTGGACTGTGTAATGCTCCTGCCACCTTCGAGAGATTGATGGAGCGGGTACTTACTGGGCTGATTGGTGACGCCTGCCTAGTTTACTTGGATGACATTATAATCGTGGGACGGACGTTTGAAGATCACCTCCGCAATTTGGAACGTGTGCTGTCAAAGATACGAGGAGCCAATCTAAAGCTAAGTCCAAAGAAGTGCGCGTTGTTCAGGCGGCAAGTGAACTTTTTAGGACATGTGGTTTCCGAAGAAGGTATTCAAACGGACCCGGATAAGCTCGTTGCCGTCAAGGATTGGCCAGTTCCGGAGAACAAAACGCAAGTCAGGGCATTTCTCGGTTTGTGCTCCTACTATCGGCGGTTTGTGAAGAGCTTTGCTGACATTGCCCGACCTCTTCATAAGCTAACTGAAGACAAGATACAGTTCTGCTGGAATGAGAGCTGTGACGTTGCATTTCAGAAGCTGAAGGAACATCTGTGCAATGCACCCATCCTAGGCTATCCTGACAATGAAAATGAATTCATAGTTGACACAGATGCCAGCAATACTGGAATCGGTGGGGTATTGTCTCAACGAAAAGGAGATCATGAGGTTGTAATTGCGTACTTCAGCAAAGCCTTATCCAAACCTGAGAGGAACTACTGTGTCACGCGAAGGGAGCTTCTAGCTGTAGTAAAAACATTGCAGCATTTCAATAAATATTTGTTGGGGCGGAAATTTCTCCTGCGAACGGACCACGCTGCTTTGAAATGGCTACTGCAATTTAAGAACCCGGAAGGACAGGTAGCAAGATGGATTGAGCTACTGCAAGAGTTTGATTTCGTAATTCAACATCGTAGCGGAACGTCGCACGGTAATGCTGATGCCCTCTCGCAAAGACCGTGTCCAGACCATTGTAAACATTGTGCGAGACAAGATGCTAAGCAGGTAACACTAGTGCGGGTTTTGAGGACGGATCTTAGCGAAGAGTGGAAGGCAACCTTGCAGAGCGCTCAACAATAAGACAGAGACCTAAAACCGATCCTTGAATGGAAGAAATCAGGTGCTCCTAGGCCTCACTGGAGTGATGTCGCAGCAACCAGTTCCATCACCAAGAGCTATTGGGCACAGTGGGAAAGCTTGGTTATCCAGGATGGAGTTATGTGCCGGAAATGGGAGAACGCTCGCGGTGACCAGTGTCATCTACAAATGGTCGTACCTAAAGTTAAGGTGCCGGAGATCCTACAGCTCTACCACAATGGATGTTCAGGGGGTCACATGGGAGTTAAGAGGACTTTAATCAAGATCCGAGAACGATTTTACTGGATCCATTGTCGAGAGGACGTTGAGGAATGGTGCCGCAAATGTACAAGTTGTGCGGCTGTGAAAGGACCACAAACTCGTAGCAGAGGGGCACTAAAGGTTTACAATGTTGGTGCACCATGGGAACGTATAGCATTAGATGTTGCTGGGCCATTTCCGGAAAGCCAAAGCGGGAACAAGTACTTCATGGTCGTCATGGACTACTTCACAAAATAGCCGGAAGTGTTTGCAATCCCCAATCAAGAAGCGGTTACGGTGGCTGATAAGTTAGTTCACGAAGTGTTTTGTCGGTTTGGGGTACCCTTGGAAATTCACAGTGATCAAGGCCGGAACTTCGAGTCAGAAGTGTTCAAGGAGACGTGTCGTGTGATGGGTGCTCACAAAACCAGAACTACTGCTTATCATCCGCAATCAGACGGGATGGTTGAACGATTCAACCAATCGCTGGAGAGGTATCTGGCAAAGGTTGTGGAAACCAGACAGAAGGATTGGGACAAACACATTCAACCATTTCTCCTGGCATATCGGAGTGCTGTTCATGAAAGTACAGCAGTAACACCAGCTTTTGCTAATTTCGGAAGAGAACTACGATTACCTGCAGATCTAATCACCGGTACCCCACCTGATTCTCCACGCAATGTAACAGATTACGCGAATGATATACGGAATAGGATGAATGATGTATATGAGCACATCAGACAGACAGGTCAGCAGATGTCTGATAGGATGAAGACTCGCTACGATCGGAAGGCGAACAATAAGGGCTTCGATGAAGGATCTCTGGTATGGTTACATAACCCGGTACGCAGCAAAGGAAAATCGCCTAAATTGCAAGCCAAATGGGATGGACCATATCGCGTAGTTACCAAGATCAATGACGTCACCTACCGAATTCAAAAGGGACCACGAGGTGCATCGAAGGTCATTCATGTGGATCGGTTGGCCCGTTATCATGGGTCTAACAATGCTCGGGACGAGCATGTCTAAGAAGGAGGCAATGTGTAACATTAAGCTTAATTCAATTAAGGCACTATATACGCCCCAATGTTAACGCAGTACTGACTAATGGCCGTGCGCCCGCTCGATGCCAAAATATCAATATTGAACCTCCTTTTGAACAGTTTTGCTTGCAAAATATTATTTGATTTACATATGCTATGTTAGTTATGAAGAAATTCCAGCCATCAATTTTTCTGTGTAAAAATATTTTTGAACATCCAAGTCGTTTTGGAGGAGTTTCCAAAAGTTGCGAAAAAATATCGTGTTGTTAATTTTTTTTTTAAAGCAAAACTATTAGTTACACGAAAAAATCATGTGTTCAAAATTATGTATATGAATCAATAATAAATATTGTTACAAGATAGGGCAGCGCCATCTAGTGATGAGTAGAAGAACTAAGTAGTAACTAGTGGCGCCATCTAGTATCGAATAGCGGAACTAATGTTCTCGAAAGTTTGTGTCGTGTAGAATTTTCCAGAATGTTCGAACCGAACATTCTGGAAGTTTCTAGTCACTTCGAGAACGATGAGTTCAAAAGTCGATTGATCTGGAAGATTCTCGAAGTACCTAGAACAGTATGGAACGTTCTAGAAACATCTTCCGGGCTATATAAAGAGCGGTCGGGTTCATCGTGAGTCAGTTTCGATTGAGGAGCGATACAGAGCGATCAAAGCGGAAAATAGTGCGAAGTAATAGAATTGTTTAAGAAGTGTTTTTGTAATAAACAGTGATTAATTGAAGTCTGCTGTTTAAATAATTTATCCCTGAACCCCAGCTCGTAACAATATTATATATATTTTTCCCAACCTTTTAACCTAGCCTTTTACTAAGGAGTATGCTTTGGAAAGTTACCGTTTTACGGCACTAAAGGGTATGTAGGCCCTTAAGGTTTGTTACATCATTAGTTCCGCTGTGCAGTAAATAGTGTGTTTTACGATATGCAAATGAATCCTTCGTAAGGTTTTCGTCGCATCGCGAAGCGGAAGTGCTTTCACTGTATTGTAATTATCTCCAAGAAAATGTTAAGAATGTTTGCCCCGTTACAAATATCTTGTAGAATGTGTCAACAGCGCCGGCCATATTATAGCCCTCCCTTGATCAGGGTAGAGTGAGATTGTCTTTCAGCGCCTCTTGGTCGACGCCGAGACGGACGGAATTTTTTTGCGTCATCCTACAGATTTTTAAAAATCTGATCTTGGAACCAATGTTGCGCGCCTCTCAAAAAGCGCCATCAAAATGTTATTTTGTGTTCGCATTTGGTGTTTTAGTGTCCCTTGGCATCTAGCGCCTAGAGCGAACGCTCCTCTTGCTCTATCCCAGGGCCGGAGGCGCTATGTCAACTCACTAAAAACACTAACTAAGAAAATACAGATTCATCCTAGCGTAAAGGCCAAGAGTATTGATAAACGGCAAAAGGAATAGCCAATTTGTATTGACAGTACTCTGATGCTACTAAGCAAGATAGGTTTTTGGCAGAATATTTACTTGCAATATAAGATGACGGGACGAGTTAGACAATATGAATAACCAATAGTCCACATTCTAGATCGAAACCGCTGAAAGCCGAAGGGGACAGTAACCAGTAAACATTAACTTACAACGTAACAAGGAAGAGAAGACAGTAAAAACATCCACAACTCCGGACGTAATATTATTTTACGAGCACATTCCCTCACATTAAGTCTTCATTGTATGGTACGGCACGTAACCGCCTATAGGGGTATAAGGGTGGGCGCTAATGTAGATTTACGCCTTGATATCAAAAAGTGCCGTCGAAACGCCACGATCATTATTTTTTATAATTACTACCACTTTTTGAGTGTAATTAATGGACTGGTATTCACCACGCCCATCACGGTCTACATTATTTTTATACTTTGTACAGAATGTGAAAGCATGAATTGTGAAACTACATTACTGTACAATAATACGTCATAGATATACTGTGACAATAAATACTTTTTTCTTTCTATACGCACTTATGTATCAAACGGTCTAAATCGATATCACTGGGGTTATTTATGAAGTAAATTAGACTAGGGTTAATTTTAAAGGTCCATATAGCTACTTTTTCAATCGTCACGAGTCAAGCTCAGGACATATTGAAACCAAATCTTGTCGAATCATATAGGACGCCATTCGGTTTGTCTGCCAGCAGTGTGAAGTCTTCAGCTATCATCAGGAAAACATCGCAGAGCGTATAGAGAACTCTTGCATTGCAGATCACGGAGAAAGATCTATGGTTGAGGTTATGCAGGAGCTTAGAAACACACCAATACCTTCCTAGTATAGTCACAGAACTTCACAGTAATCCTTAGAGAAGGTACTGTTAAGATCTGCGTCTTCACTAGATACACCACCTTATCATCGCAGCAACAATTACAATAAGTACTCTATCCTAACTACATTTGCATACTACTGTAATATATATTAGTAAAAGTAGTAGACTGTAAGCACTCTAGTGATGAGCCCCGCCTATTTCGCAAATAGGCTCCGACAGGGAGCGGCCGATCGTAAACGTAACACGGTCAGGTATACGTAGGTCAATAAGCTAACAGAAAACTATAGTTAGGTATTGTAATGTAATGTAAATGAAGGTGGAGTAGGCAGTACAAGGGTTTTATTCGATGTTGGGTTTGTGACGAAAGTGAAAACTGTGTGAAATAGAGAACTGGGGGGTGACCACAAGCTCTTAGAGTAAGGTTATTTTGAGATCGAGTAAGGGACAGATGTATCTGACTTGTATACATCTGTCACTTACTCGATCTCAAAATAACCTAACTCTAAGAGCTTGTGGTTACCCCCCAGTGGTCAAGGAAATGAGCAAAAGATATATTTTGAATCAGATTGGGCAGATCATTCTGAATAAAATATTTGTTATTATAAGGGACATAATTGAGGCTGAGACAATTTCAGGGTAGTTGGCTGAAAATTTGTTTTTTGTCCGTCAGTTTCAAAAAATATTTAACGATTTTTCTTTTGCCAAACAAAAAAAATACGACATAGTGCGTTGAAATATCGTGTGACGTCACGATGTGCTACACTTTGTACTTTTTTTTTCTTTTCTTAAAAAAACGTTGCCCCACACTAGGAATTTCTTCCTGTATCGTTGGTGCGTTTACAAACATATAAACTCACATACACAACACCCAGAGCCGGAACAACTATCTGTAGGTAATACAAATACTTGTTCCGTGCGGGAATCAAACCCGCGACACGTAGCGAAGCAGTCAATCGCTCAACCACTGCGCCAACCGTGCGCCCAAAGATATACTGACCAAGTGACGTCACAAGCAGTTACTCCTGAACTTTGAAGCGCTTTATCTTTATCAATTTTTATTTATTTCATGAAACAAAAAATACGGAGACAATATTATTTGATTATCTACCCCGGAAACATCTTTATTTAAATTGTGTCGAAAGGCGATATCGCACAAGTATTTTCTAAGAGAATTTTAAGTGCAAATCGGTCTTATTGCATCGCATGCGTCCATGTGATGAACGTACTCGCAATTTTGAATTATATAGAAATCGGTAATATGTGTGATACCAAAATGACAGTGTGTCCTTATGCTATTTGGCTCCACGAGGGTCGTAAAGATTATCACAATGATGAGAAGTACCGCGCCATTTTACGATCGTAACATTTTACGAACAGAAATCCTTTTGTCGAGTTGTGATTGTCATTTTCTTACAAGGTCGCTTAATATAGACACAGTCGAAATCCTTTATTCAGTTTGTTTCAAATTCATGAATAGAACACGAAGAAAGGCCATCATTACGACGCAGCCAGTTGATACCCTATCGATTTTTATAGAATCCGATTAAATATCGAGTTAGGTGTGACTCATTCTGACTAGGTAAACTTATTTATGTCATTGCCATTCTTAATAAGCCTGTCGCACAGCCGATTGGTGTTAAGCAGATTCCGTCATCCGTCTAGATGACATTCACCACGTGGCAGGCATACTTTGCGAACGTCATGCCAGAGCTAATAGTAAGTCTCGTTTTAGGGAATCTAGAGAATTAAAGGCGAAGTCGGTTCAATGATTGTTTTTAAATAATAAATATAAAGCTACTGCCCTCCTAGCCAAATTACAAACGTTTCGTATCGAATCTCTTTCTACAATCGATAACGCCTTCCATTTATTTGGTGTGACCACGTGCATTAACGTTCAAAGATGTCATTCTCTTACATTGATGAGTTTTCTACTAGCGTTATCGATTGTAGATTTTCAAGTTGGCTACAAGTGCTGGGCCCAAAAAGACCCACTTAAACCATCGGCCCAAAAAAAAGAAGCCGCAAGACGACACAGAACAGACACGGTTGGAGAAGAATGACAAGAGCCAAATAAAAAGGGATAAACCTAGGCAGAGAGAGGTGGTACAAAACCTGTTCGAAAAGGATGCATGATACGATCGTCGAAAGTTTCAAACAATTCTAGTCATAAAGCAAATTTTGGCGATAGTTTTTTATCACGCAACAAATAGGATGTCAATAAAGAAGTGAACTACTGTACTTGTCAGTGGCCGAAATTGTCAATGCCAGGGGCAATAAAATCATATATGTACACGTCCTGTTCGTTCTAAGCTAATCAAATCCAACATAAGGAATCATAAAGTGCACAGGCACTACACCGGACGATATAATGCGTTCTGACCGCACTGAGTCAGCCATTGTAAACAAATCTGCTACGAGTGATAAGAGAATCGACCTACAGGCCTGCGGGCACCGGCACTTACTCATACCTCGTGACTCCATATAGATACGCGATTAATTAACAAAGTGGAAGGACTCTATGGTGAAATTAACAAGTACAATAAACTATTAGCTGAGGTAAAGTGACTGAAAATAATCTTTCTGAGTGCTCCGCGACTATTGGTCGAGAATGAGGCCGTTAAGTTCTAATTACTTTGAAACTTAGATGGACAAACAAGATTACGTGTAGGTATTCAGTTTCTAAGCCACAATACAGAGAATAGAATTCCTTACAAACTAATACGAATAATAGTTTTCAGAATAATTGCTTATCGGGACTTTATCTCACAAATAGCGCGACATAAAGGGACCCTATTGAATGAATTCATAAATTATGCATTTGCGAGACATAAAGTTCGGGACGGGACAACTTTGTCGATAGACCCGTAAATGGAGATTAAATCTAGCCGTATTTGTTCCCCTGGCGAGCTGCCAGCAACTAAACAAGTGTAAACAGTGTTCCATTATTACGGTAAACACTTCTTGACGTGAAACACGAGTAATGTCTCCCAATCTTCGGGATAGCCAGTTGAATAAACACGAAATAAAATGACATGAATACCTCGCCTCCTTCATTCATTTTTCAGTGTCGCCAACAATCCGCGTGCACTACACTAAAACATATTTACAATATCACACACATTCACTTGGCACACGCACTAAATATTCGGCATAATTTAAAAGACACTAATGCACAGAAGTCGTGTGCATTGCTAAAAATCTACACACCATTGAGTAAAGCGTGAATACGTGAATCAAGGCCGGGCAAATAAAAATTTATTTCTGGACCAGTGTTATGGAATCCCGCCGGCTGCGCTTACGCCATTCGGAGCATTACATCACGGACGAGAGGTCTATTTGGTTCGCGGGTGTATCAACTGCTGCAACACCGATTAGTTGTGATTAATCACGCTTAGCAGTATTTTCTGCGTTGGAAATAATATTATTGGCAGTACAGTGTACTTCGATACAGAATGTCAGAGTGTGTATAGTAGGGGCGTCTCTGGCGCACTGCTCCGAGGGTCCGCGGATGATTCACACCAATTGCTCTCATTTCATTAAACCGAGCGTAGGCAAGTCAGATGTGTCTCGGGAAAATTGTTTGATGACATAATGAGAAGCTCGTCATAACTTCTGGTTTACATCGGCGGAAGACATCGCATGTGCAGCTTGTGAGTTTGCATTTTGTCACCGGTTATAATTATTTAACGGTGTTTCTACGTTAAGTACCTATATTAATTAGTTTTTCCCTTATCAGTCATAGCGAATTACTCACACAATCAGTTATCAGGTATTAATTTGCAATTCCGTGTAGGTACTCATTTCGTAATTACTTACATCTGGAGATATAATCTATACCTACATAAAAAAAGAAATACACGCTGTCAAATCTCCTAATTATTATTCTATTATGACTAGCACTGACGCCCACTACAAAAGACTCCGTTCATTCCTTCCATCGGCCACGATTCTGCAGATATCTACTATCTACATCATTCCAATTCTTCAGGACGAAATCCAGCACCATAATTGCGTATTTCATCATCATCAGCAGCAGCCTTTTAATGTTCCCACTGCTGGGACACAGGCCTCCTCTCTGTGAGAGGGAATGGGCCTAATCCACCACGCGGGCCCAGTGTCGGTTGGTAGATGTCACATGTTTTCGATTTTTTGGTTCTAGGACATGCTGGTTTCCTCACGATGATTTCCTTCACTGTTTTAGAGCAGTGCTGATGAAATAATTTACTCAAAGTAAAGTGCCTGCCTGGGTTGAAACCCACGACCTACGACACGTAAGTCGGGGCCGAGACCATTGGGCCACCACTGCTCTCGTATGCATAATTATGTAGGCGTGAATTGTGTATGTACCTTCAAATAATGGCGCACGCCTGCATTGCTTGCATTCATTGCTTCATAATGTTCAAAAATCCGTCTACTCGACAGCGTAAAGACGCAATTAATAAGTTGTTAAGATGAAAGGGACCGCGGAGTGCTTCTGTCTCTCAACAGCAATTACGGTGCAGATCTTTCAGGGCACCAATCCTGTGTTATACGAATCCATGAGCTCGTTCTCCAAGCGGCAGATATTATGTTCTTCTCAGTCCGACTATAATTGGGCTGTCTTTTGAATCACATCAACGATTTGCGTTTTTTTTTGTTTCATTTATTTAGTTAGTGTAATACTGTAATGCCTAAACAGCATTTACATACCTTAGACTCAGTTTAAAGTACAAACTCAGTAAGTTTGCTGAACAAAAACTGATACATTACGATTATGATTATTTTTTTAGGACTTCAAGAGAAGAAAATCTTCTGTTTGAAAAACAATTATTAAGTATGCTGGGCAATATGTATAATTTACAAATCAAAGAAAATGTTGTATTTCATGATAGAGATTTTAAACTTGAATTAGGGACTTTCCTGAAGGCGCGACGCAATTTAAATTGCGATATTATGTTCCTTTGTGACACATATTCTAGGTCCTTGAGATCATCGGAGAATCTAAAATTAAGTATACATATGCATTCCACATCCTTCTTCGACAAATCTTTTTCAGTTCAAGCAGCTCGTTTGTGGAATGCATTATCTATTGAAGCGAGGCATGCTCAATCCTTACCAACATTCAAAAAATGGTGAAGGATCATTCTTTCACTATAATTAGTCTTCTCCTTTCTGTGTGATATACATACATACATACATAAACTCACGCCTTTTTCCCATGGGGGTAGGCAGAAACTACAGAACGCCACCTGCTACGATCCCTACATACTGTCTGTGTGATATTTTTGTTATTTATTATTATATTATTGTATGTATATATTTTATGTTACAATTATGTTAAAGTATTATTATTTAAGATAAATTGTACACTGACAACCCTAAGGCATAGCATGCACTGCGATATTTTTCCACGCGAAATTTTAGTATTATTTGAGCGGCTTTTTTCCGCAATGTGTTCAGCTTCATACAATTCCATAGGTCACAGAATGAGAGGAAAAAAATTCACACGAATATTAATGGCAGTGCGTGCTAAGCCTAAATTCCTATCCTCTCGTTCAGTCCATCCAAAGGTTGTCTGTAAGAGATTGCCCTGTGCGATAAGATCGCCCATTGTACACTTGTTTTTATGATTTTTTGTCCTGCATATATATGTTTGAGGTGAATAGAATAAATAAATAAATAAAATATTACGCACGTATTTACTAAGATACTTCCAAATGCAACTCCGTTAGATACTAGATTGCAACTAGATTGCATCGTATTACGCCCATGTGAACGTACTCCATCACGTCAAGCATTACTGCTTTATTTTTCATGTTCACCAAGAGCCACATTATGTTGTGTTATACAATTTTCAACCTTACTGTTGTTGTTACTTAAAGTTTTGCCAAACTTCTTGGCCGCCCTGAAGTTGGCGTTCCGATGCTCAAGGTCCGGATTGGTGCTGTTTTTGTATAAGATTTTATCTTCTTATAAAATGAGAGTAATAAATACCTGTTTGGATTCACTCTCCAGCTCCAAGATCTGAAGAGTGAGGGAGCTCTCCATAGCAGCAGACTCGTTGAGGAGAGCATTTTCTTGTTCTATTCCACTCCGAGTTGTTACTTTCTGTGTTGTGTCCAATTTCATAAGAGCCTGGTGACAAAGAGTAAAAGTAAGTTTCAAAAGAAGGTTTTAAGTTAGGGTTTTATGTATTCGGAGAACTATTATACAACAAATAAATTTAAGCAGATGTGGTTAGTAATTTATGTAGTTATGAAAGTTATAATGGAAGTAATTTTATATGTGATTTCTCTTTATAATTTTATATGTTTCTTTAGTGTCGACACGGGCGTCGGGCACCCAACGCGAAGAAATAAAATTTGGTTCAAATAAATTGCACTAGATGGCGTGAATAGCTTCGATTTGTTATTGAGTTTTGAGAAATATTAAGATTTTCTAGAAACAATCATAAAAAAATATGTTCTTGTTTAATTATCTCTTCTAAGCACAAAATTAAGGGATATTGGGCTCTTAATTCACATTTCAAAGATTATTTGAATGGTTCATTTATAATTGATGCCATAAGATGGCGCGGTTTTAAATTTCTGAGGTATCCACTTGATTTTTTTAAATTTAATTTGTAACACATTTTGGTACAATGAAACAGTGAAAACGTGCAAAAAAATACTATAAAACAAATTGTTGCTGTATTTAAAAAAAGTATTCACAAACTAAGTAAACCCTTTTACTTGCAAGTCGCTGCTACCACCATTTATATCTGTGGAACGGAACCAAATGCAATTGATGTTCTTAGAAAAATAATCAGATGAAAAACACTAGTAACGTCGGCAACATTTCTTTGATGAGGCATCTGAATGCTAGTATTATATTATCTGTGGTGTTGATGAAAAAACAATTCATCACTCAAACTTTCTTATTTATAATATATGAAAGAAAGTAAGAATTATAAGTGAACTATTGAATACTTTTTTCTGTAGCATGTTTTTAAGATTATCTTAAAGAGCCTTCAAAACACAAAATAAGAAAGTATGCTTTATGTTGCAGTTTTAAATGCCAACTAAGTATAACTTCCAATGTATTTACATTTGGTTGATTGCCGATTTACTAACAACTTTATTCCTGTTAGAATAAAGCATCTTGTTAGATATCAAACTACATATTTTCAAATCAGGGGGCCTATGCATGAAACAATTAAAAGTGAACTCTGTTCACGGAATCCAGAATTTTCAGTGTTTCAATTTTCATTCAAAATTTTTAAGGCTAAAAAACTGTTTATGCAAATACAGCCTTCTGACTGGAAGTTTCCCAGCAGTTTCAACCAATCAGAAAGTTGTATTTGCTTAAACTGAGTTTAGTTACACTAATTGCAATTACTTTCATTGGTGTTGGCCCTTAAAGTTTTTAATGTGTAAACATATTGCTGTCAATATCATTTATTATTGCCATTTCATTAAAGTTATTCCCTTGTAACTTGGTTGCCTTATTAGGAAATACAAATTGAAACTCAGAAAAAAAAAAAAAAATGTTATTTGGTACACTGACAGCCCTAAATTCATCTCCTCTTGTTCAGTCCATCCAAAAGTTGTTTGTAAGAGATTGCCTAGTGCGAAAAGATTGCGCATTGTTTATTTGTTTTTGTGGTGTACAATAAAGTATATAATAAAAATAATTTGTAAATATGCCATGGTTTTGCAAAAAAATATAATATCACATACAACAGGTAAAGTAATGAATAACTAATTATACCATACAAAAATCAGTTTTAAGTAGTTTTAACTACCTATTTTCCTGAAAGCAAAGCAGTCTCAATTATAATAGACGGACATGAAATAAATTGGCATGGTATGCACTGTTAAGCAGATTACTGTAAAAACTTATTTATGTACCAAAGAAATATTTGATGAAGTTCAATACACATAAAATATGCATTAGAATATTCTTGTAAGATAAGTTTTAAGAATATTATTTCTCATGTTGAATATTTACACAAAAGTTTATTAATGAAATAACTTTGTTGAACTTATGAATAAACTAAATATTCCTATTTGCCAATTGGATATAACTATTTAGTTAAGTAAATAGTAATTCTATTAATAGACCCCAAAGAATAGTATGTAAAATAATTCATAAATAAGCTAATAGTATGTCAAAAAACTAACATCCTCATTCAGAAAAACTATCCTAAACTTTGAATACAAAGTTTTGTCTAACTTTTATGAATGATAAATAAGAAAGTAGCAGTTTCTAATCTGGTATAAATGAAGCAATAGCACTAATGTACATTATGTTGAATGTTAAGAGAAGATAAAACAGCTAACTGTTACATTGTATGTAGGTTATACTCATAATTTTCACTTGCGACTTTTGAAAGTAGTGCATAATATGAATTGTAAAAAGACGGATTAAAATGTACGTTTCGGCACGTCTTAATGTACCCATTAATGCATGAAGAGTGAAATGAGCAGAATGTAGGCCACTAACCTCTTGTGTGATTTCCAGGTCGTGTTTGGTGTTCTCGTACAGGCTCTCTAGTTCGTCGCATCGTTGCTGCAAGGAGCTCTTCTCCTCGAGGAGCACCAGGCCCAGCTGCGCCGACTGGATCTTCTCGCTGCTGGCTTGATCGAGCTCGCGGCCAAGCCTTTCGATCTCAGCCTTCAGCTCCGCGATCGATAAATCGCTTTGAGCCGCGGCTGCCATCGTGTGACAGTTAGACGGCTGGATATTCAATCTTCATAAACAAAGTAAATAATCTCAGAAAAACAACTATATAAAACGTGTAAAATCAATTGTTTCTACATTCTCTCAAAGGTAAAACGTCTTGACAGCTCATTTCAGTGTTGTCAACGTTTGTGTTTGACTTGCTTGACTCTGACACCGATGTCAGGTAAATAAAATAAAGTACCACAGAAAAATATTCTTTTTGTATTAAATATTATGTGCAAAAAATAAAATTTATTATATATTTGGAGAGATATCTTAAATTACATTTCTCAAATAATGGCACAGCCACATAGAGTGAATTTTTCTTTAAGCAGAAATTAACCGAACAATTTAATACTCCCGAGATAGATTTCATATTTTTACTGGCAACATTAATAAATACACTCGGCGGCACGAAATCTTGGCCAACAGGCCAAGCTCCTAAGTGGCTCTTATCTTGCAAATACTCGCCATACTAAGTAAAGATTTTGATTGTTTTTTTGATCAAGTGACCCGATTCAGCTATTATAGTTCTCGCCAAACTTCTTGGCCGCCCTGAAGTTGGCTACAATGGCTGCGAAGTAGTAAATCTCATACAAAAACAGCACCGATCCGCGCCTTGCGCATTGAAAAGCCACCTTCAGGGCGGCCCAGAAGTTTGGCGAGAACTATAATAGCTGAATCGGGTCACTTGAGCGAATAGTTGCAAGTTTTAAACTAGTGTGTGAATTATGTTATTCAATTAATGTGCTTGTAATTCAATTTTTGCTTAATTCAATGAGTCAAGGTGCTTTTAAACCAATAAAAATGCCATTATCACCAGAATAGGTTGCACAGGCTGTACTTGACATTAACCCGGCCAAGGGTTGACACAGCGTGAACGTGAAGTTGCTGTGTTGCTTATCGTACCACGTTCGTCAATGCAGTATGCCTATGCTCTCAAACAGTACAAGAAGACAGGTCACTACTCCCGCAGACCAGGCAGTGGAGGTGTCAGATACACATCGGCCCGGGATGACCGATTAATTGTTTTGGAAACTTTAAGAAACCGTTACCATACCGCTGTTGAGATACGCCAGCGGCTGCAAATTTCAAGAGTCATGAATTTTAGCGAGCGTACGGTGAGAATACGAATAGGGGAAGTAAATTAAAAAACTGTAGATCAGCACGCGGTCCAGAACTTCTCAGACATCTCCGAGAAGCTCGATTTCAATTCGCACGTGAACACGCCAGCTGGACCCACGAGCAATGGCCTCGGGTGCTGTTCACAGATGAGTGTCGAATCGCTTTGCGTGCTGCAGACGGTAGGGAGCGAGTGTGGAGAGGTTTCTACCCATTAACACCACACAAACTATGAATTTTCATGGAGGTTTGGGGAGGCACAAGTTCCGATGCTCGTACATAGCTGCAGCCTTATTCCGTAATGAATTCGGCAAGGCAAAGTGCAATAGACCAATCACATGGCAAGACGAAATGTGGATTTCCGTCTATGTGATTGGTCGATTGTTCATACTCTTTGCCTTGAATGAATATGAATGAATACGGCATTACGCAATAAGGCTGCTGGTTACCGGTTAATTGGAACCCGATACATCGAGGAGGTCCTTGAATAACATGTTTTGCCATATTCGGGGTTCATTGGGCACAATGAATTCGTCCTATTGCACAATAATGCACGCCCACATGTTGCAAATCGCGTTGAAAAGTATCTTCAAAACGTTGGTTTCAAAATTGCTTTCGCCATCTGGTAGTCCGGACCTAAACCTAATAGAGCATATTTGAGCTCAAAAGAAAGATCAAGTCAACCTCCAACCCGCCAGAACTCTTAACCAACTTCGAAATTCAGCACTGGCCGCATGGGCAAGTGGATGTCAGAAATCATTCAAAGCATGCTAGATCGAATGCAAGCTGATATTAGGGCTAGAAAACAGAGTACATTTTAAAGGTGAACGCGCACCTAGACGCACCGCACTCGCCGCACGCGCCGCAGTCATCGCATTTTATAAATCTTTATATGAAATCGTATGCAGCCTCGCGCACCTATCCGCGCCGCACTAGCCGCATTTCAGCAAAATGCTGTAGGTATACGGATTCCACCAGCGCGTGCGGATGACGTCATCAGACTCTGCGGGCGGCGCGGAAACATGATCCGTATCCGTATGAAAATATAGTTCAAGATATACAGAAGTGGATAAAATGCGTGCGGCGCGTTCGGCGCGGGGCCAAGAGAAAATGCGATGACTGCGGCGCGTGCGGCGAGTTCGGTGCGTCTAGGTGCGCGTTCACCTTAATACACCTACTGGCTAGAGGAGGAAACACCCGATATTAAAACGTAGAGACAATTAGGACATCTAGGTTTTTCCATTTTGTTCAGATTTAGAATGTATAGTGTTAAGTGCCTGATTTAATAGTGTAGTGATTTTCTAATACAAAAAAATATATACGAATTTTTGATAAATTTAAATATGGCCAAGTTTCCGTGCCAGTGAGTGTAGACCAAAAAATAAGAAGAAATTGAGGCAAATTAATGCTTTGAATCCGAATGCCCAAAAACTAAAATAAAAAGAAAATCACTCATTTATTTTTGATGCAAAAAATCAACAGGGCATAACATAGTTGAACTAGTCTTGTTTTGACGGAATTACCTAACTGTTTTTGTTAGGAACCGACTGTAGCGGAAAGAGTCAACAGCCTATTCGCCTTGAACTTGACTTCACTAATGCTCAGATTTGAGAAATATACGTAGAATTTAGTCGTAATGAGCGCTTTATCAGTGTTTCATTGAAAGATTGACTGGTAGAAAGCACCTTACGGGTTATGTACGGGACGAGCCATGCCAATCGCCGTCCACAGCTGGACATATTTACCTAGGCGCTATAATTAAAACAACTCGTGCTCCGTCTTCTGCTTCTGAGTGCTTCTGATAGGCCTCTGTATTTTTTAGGGTTCTGTACAAAAAGTGTAAAATCTGTACCCTATTAGTAAGACTCCACAGTCCGTTTGTCTGTCTGTCACCAGGCTGTATCTCATAAACCGTAATAGCTAGACAGTTAAAATTTTCACAGATGATGTATTTCTGTTGACGCTTTAACAACAAATACTAAAGAATAAAATAAACATTTAAGTGGGGGCTCTCTTAAAACAAACGTGATTTTTGTGCAGTTTTTTGTCGATAACGCCCTGTGTGCGCGATTCCGATTTGCACTTGGCCGTTTTTAGTTGTTCATTGTTTTTTATCATGGAGCACACATGTTTTTTATTATCAATGGTGGTACAACTAAAAGCTTATCTTCAGCCAATGGATTGGGGAAATAAATAAAACAAAGACCAGAAAGTGTTATTTACTTTATATTTTTAAACACCAAATTGACAATAATTACAAATTTTGTTAGGTATAAAAATTACAACGACGAACGTCCATACTAAATAAAGTGAGGGATGATATCCGGATTATTAAATCGTAACAAAATGGGGCTTTCACAAATTCACTTACACGCCACAATTCGATAATACCATGAAGGTATAGACAATATTAAAAATATCGTAACCGAAAATGTAAAATAAATGATTTTTTGATAAATGACATTTTATAATAACACTAACAAAAATAGGGCACTAAACAGTTTTAAAACGTATTATAAGGAGAATACTCTTGTTTTTTTTTTGCTTATAGTTCTGGCCAAATTTCTTGGCCGCCCTGAAGTTGGCTACAATGGCTGCGCAGTAGTAAATCTCATACAAAAAGAGCACCGATCCGCGCCTTTCGCATCGGAAAGCCAACTTCAGGGCGGCCCAGAAATTTGCCGAGAACTATAATAGAAGCGCAAACGCACTAAGTTTAGAAATCATTTATGTTCTGTCTCCAAAAATTTATGATGAATTTTATACATTGGGGCTGGATTCAACCCGGGTGTTGCCACGCTACGGTTCATAGTAAATTAAACTGTTAACATCTATATTACGTTCAAACCAACCACAAAAAATAGAGACAAATGATGCATTGCATTTTAATATCGAAGCAAAACTTATTTGACTCTCTAAACTATGTTAGCACCGGTATAAATATCAGATGACATGAAAGAACCTCCTCCTTTTCGATTTCGGCTAAAATTAACGACGACCAGTAAATTCGCTTACACTCCTATAATAATTGACCTAATTATCATACTAATCTTACTGTAAAAGGAATGCAGAAATATTATTGCTATTTTAATTCACAAAGACAATTTTGGAATGATCTTTTTTAATTTCGCAGTAGTTCGTCATTACTGGATTTATCTCCAAATCATCAGATTATAAAAATACCTACTTATATTTAAGTTAAACACACTGAACGCCAAGTAAATTTGGTTGGTGCTGGATTTTCCGTTAAGCCAAGAAAAAAATCAGTGTTCTATTTTCAAATTTCAAAACCGTTAAGTGAAACGGGATGGTTTCAAGACAAAAAAAAAACAAAATCGGTCATCGAAATTAGAATCTAGAAGGCGGCTTACGAAACCTTTCGGCTTCCTCAGACAGGCAGGGTAAATCCACCACTAAACCCAATTTTAATTTATATCCCACAGAGGAGGTGAGTTAATAAAAAATGATAAATAAATATTGGCGTTTACAATGTGTTTCCATCTACATACATTATTTAACCAAATAATATCATTGAAAGAAAAAACTAAAACTTACAAATAAAGATGACTATGAAGATGTTACACATATAAAATAAAAATTTGTAAATTTTTATTATGGTCACAAAAAAAATCAAATATTTTGTACTAATCGGCATTTTAAACATTAATAAGTTATGAAAATAATTATAATTTATTTTGGGGGATACTATTATGAGAAATTGGCACCGAGATGGCGGGAAACGATTTAAAGCTGAACGTCTACTGTTTGTAGAGCCATTTTGTTTTTCATATTGCTGATTTTTGTGACTAAGCACAAACCTTGAATATTTATAAATTACATTTGAACATGCTTAGCTGTACTTCATACTGAAGTGATTTATAAAAAATATATTTTAATGAGGTCCTATTCCGATATAGTTTTCAGAACTTATCAGAGCTGTATCGATATTGCAATAGTAGAAGAATATTATTTCTTCCAATCAAAATAATTAATCACAGCAAGATCGTAGTTTGAAAAAGTCACAGTATTGTTGTGAGCAAAAAATAAAACTGAGATTATAAGTTGAGCAACTCAAAAATATATTAATCGCATTACTAATATGAGCAAAATACGTTACAACACTAATTCAATATGATATTGCTGTACTCATGGACAATTTAAATGTGAATTAATTAATGTTAAATTAGAAAATAATACATATTGTTAAATAATGTTTATTCTACATCTACTTGTACTGTTAATATGGAAATGATCGATCTGAGACTAAGATTAAAGCATCGAGTGCGAGATAGATGGCGCTACTTTTGACACGACTCAAACTAACTTTGTGAGAATAGTCTTGTATATAGAAGTCAACACGTTACTTGCCAAGAGTCGTTAGAAGCGCACAAGTAGTTTTTAGGTCTCTTTGGTTACCAAGCGGGACGCGGGGGACGTTTAGCACCGTTCCGAGCGCGCGATTGGTTGGTCAGTTGACACAAGGATCGACTGACCAATCGCGTTGCGTTCACGTTCCGTTTACTCTATATGATGGTTGGTCAGTTCACGCACTATGCGCGAACTTACCCCCACTACGACAAAACCTTGCCAAGTTACATGCCGGGGACTGTAATAGTATGAGATCCCACTGCAAAAAACTGCAGGTATTTAGTTTTTGATAAAAGTTGATTTTTATGAATGTTTTTTTTTTTATATAGTTAGATTACTGCAGGGTTTCCTGGCCTCATCTAGTCGCAACAAGATTTTCGTTATTTTTTTATAAATGTTTTTCAAGTTGGACCTACACTAGGATTTTCTGCCGTATCGCGGGTGCGTATGCAACATCATGTAGCTCTCAATTAGTCACCATTCATGGGTTGCCAGGTTTAGCAGTTGACCCGCGGTGGGATCTGAAGACTATAAGTATAACAATGATTTAAGATATTTTAAGAAAACGCACATTTTATAGTTGAATTAAGCGCCGTCCACACTCGAAGCCCAAATCTGACTAGATCGATTAAGAAATCTTATCAAGTAACGTAACGTATTCAAGACAATTATTTTTACATTCTAATTTTAATTTCACTACCAGAAATATTGTTAATAAGAAACACATCGAATCTTATTTAACTATTAGGCTGTATAATTTAACAAATTAATTCTGTTATTTGGCCGTGGAGCGATCTACAGAGTTGCCATTTGATGGTTTCAAACGTCCATAGACAAGAAAACTTTTGTATTGTGACATTAGTTAATAACTAACACATTTTCTTTTGATAAATGTCACTATCGATGCTTTTATACAAATACGCGAGTTATGGTAGATGACCTATGGTCTAAAGATCAATGAAAATGACATTTCAAAGGTTTTCTTGCCTTTGGCATCAGACTTAACACAATTTCACCTAATATTCACTACATATAACTCGCTACTTATATGCCATAAAGACAAACAATGACATAATAATAATAAACAAAAAATTCATACTAATATCGTCCAGGAAGTCTAATCCATAGACTTAATATCTAAGAACACACTATCTGCTTCAATTTCCAAATAAAATATGAGATAATTTAATATTAACTACTAAATTACTACTAATACTTATTTATAAGTACAATAATGAATATTGAAATAGGTGTTATAGTGAAATTAGTCTAATTTATACTTGAATTTATAATTCGAGATAATTTTAATCCAAGGCCACCAACTCAAATATCGTCTTTAGCGTTATGAATTTTTAGTTGATTTTTAAGTGCCCATGTGTTAGAAAAGGCCCTAAAATTTATGGATTGCAGTGGAATTTGAACTTTGTCATGTAAGACTCACGAGTTTGTTTTGCTTTGATAATTACCTCGAATTCTGAATTTAAATAAAGCGTCCATGGCCTAGAGAAAAGATTGTATGTGGGAGGAGCAAATAAAAGAGGAGTTTTCATAAGATTACGGAAAGCTAGCGTTGTCCAATACAAACAATGGTATAAAAATATGACCCCGCCCAAAACGGAACGAGGTGCCATCTTTTAATAAAAAACTTTATCCTCAACTCTAGACCGCGTACACCAACTGATTGATAGAAACAAATTAGGTACTAAACATTACACATAGACTAGAAGTAAATAATGAATCCATTTACACAAATAAATATTGAGATGTATACGTTAATCAGCACCAAAACGATCATAATATTCATCATATTTCATAAAGCCTCGTGTATCCACTTGGCAACTCAACATGTTCGGCGACGTTGCCAGCTGGCACGCATCAAATGTTGCCTAGTAGAAACGAGGCTTTTAATGTTGAAAAAGTCACTTACTATAAAGATTCATTTAATTTCACCTAATTATTTACAAAACAAGGTAGAACATCGATTAGGAAACATCGAGACGAAAGTGAAAAGTTTTAATTTTCAAGAAAGTTACTAGAGCACGAAAGTACGAAATGTATTAAATTAATAAAACTTTTATTCTTAATTTTAACTATTATCTTAAATCTCGACTGACGTCTACTATGCTAGATCTATCGCTTTTAGAAGAAATAGAGGTGCAACAAAATTATAACCTCTTTTTATAATAGGTTTATAAGAAAACATGTCTTGCCAGCATCAATATTTCACAACATTAAATCTTTCGCTTTCATTTGCCGCCCTAGGCCACTATACCCTACCCTTAGAATACCATCATAAAAAATACTTCACTTACTCTCTACATCCCTCTTTTTTAATAAACTCGGAGTTAAATTACACCGAACTCAAAAAACAGTGAGCCACGGTGGTCCAGTGGTAATGGCCGCGACGTACGTGTCGTGTCGTATATCGCGGGTTCGGACCCAGGTAAGCGCTTTACTTTGTGTAAATTATTTCATCACCACTGCTCTCAAAAACGGTGAAATTCGAAGACATGACGATGACATCCACCAACCCTGTGGTGAATTACGGCCCATTCCCTCTCATAGAGAGGAGGTCTGTGTCCCAACAGTGGGAACCAAAAAAAAGCTGTTGATGATGATGATAAACTCAAAAAACACCTTCATCAATGTGACGTTGCTTACCGTGCACGGTAAAAATAGCTTCTTCACCTTAAGGTCCGTTTCTGTTTGTTAAAGTCACCGCCAGATGACAATAAAAATAAAAGTCGTTAATCCTGTCTACCAATGTATTGCAATATTTCAAAACGATACGAAGAAAATGTAAAGACTCTGTCGATAACTTTACCGCTACTGTATCGCGGTAAGGGGCGTCCGTGAACAATTACATGATTTAAGGCGGTACCCTGATCCAAAAATCAGCATGAGATATGAGCATTCCTATTGGCCTAGCGGCACTGGTGGCGCATGAATCACAGTAGTGAATACGCCCAGATTTTAGAATAAAATCTTTATAAAATCGAATTTTAGTCTTTTGAAACAAATTTTAGAACAAAAATGTCCGTTATTAAATTGTCTATCCATTAGTGTTGGTACAAAAAATAATTAATGAATACTTTACGAGGAGATGCATGCTATCAATAATTATTTCTCATGTTTATGGTTTTTTTGGAAGGAGATTAGTGAAACATATACCTCTTTAAAATACGACCATTTTAGAATCAATAATATGTAGAAATTTTATGTATTTTTATTAGTTGATATTTCTTTTAAAAAAACGAGTAGATAGCTCCTAAAAACAGCACGAAAAACGGCTAGCGCGGCGTTTTGCTCGGGGTACCGCCTTAAACGGATAAAATGGTTCTAGGTCAAAATTATTAAAATATCTCCATAAATAAAAAAAAACATGTTACGTTCGGATCAATTACTTTTATTTTTTTGTTCGGAGACAGCGGAGACTTCACATGCATGATAGAATTTGCTTTACTGCTTTATAAATTCAGTATTGTCATAGTGTCAAAGTCACAGAGTGACGGTCAGTTGCAGGACCAGTTAGATTGAAACAAAAGCTAGACAGACATTGGTGGAAGCTCTAGACTGACTTTTTTTTCCAAATTAAACATAGTTTTCTATGCAGTAGTTATGTCAGAGCCGTAGCTTTGATTTGATAAAGGCAAGAATTAAATAACTGCCATAGTTATAAAACTCGACCGTACACCAAAATTTAATCAACCTATTAATAATTTAAACGGCTGATTAAATTTTGGTGAACAATAGGATCTTACCAACTCAACTCCTAATACATTAAAAAGATTACCAAAGTAAGATTTACATAACAACACAACCCGTCGAAACGTCATCTCTCGCAGGTACAGGTGGGCGGGGCGTGGATACCATAACAGGGGGTGGAGGTTCCACCCCTCCGGACTCCTTCCTACCCGCTTGCTTTGATACTTCAGCCTTTTGAGGCGGAGGCAACTTAGTCTCCTGCGTCTGTGGTTTAGGCTTCGTCTCCTGACCTAAGGAACTGGAGCTAGAAGTCCGTACTCGAGTCTTGGACATTGAGAGTCGACGCTCTCGAGAGTTGATGATTGATGTTAAGAAGGGGATCTGGTTGCTGATCGCCATCATGAAGGGTTTGTAGCCGAGGCTGGAAATAAAAGATGTTATTTGAGCAATAGTTTTGTGATGGCTGGTAGGAATATGATAATATGACGTAACAAGCAACTTTTTTGGGGGAGCCAATAAGCCGTTGCTTAAGGTCCATTTTAGATATATTAAATACGGAATAAAATATCTCCTACTGAGTAGGTAACGAAGTTGGTGCACCAGTTTTTCTGCGCCACACTAGGCATTTCTCCTGTATCATGGGTGCGTTTACAAACATATTAACTAACATACACAAACACCCAGAGCCGGAACAACTATCTGTAGGTCATACAAATATTTGTTCCGTGCGGGAATCGAACCCGCGACACGCAACGCAGCAGGCAATCGCTAAAATCGTTTAAGGTAAGTGTAGAGTAATCCTATCAGTAGGTTACAAGTTCGTCCCGCCAGTTTCGCCTGGGTCTGCCGCGGTGTCGGCCTATATTTTCCGGGACTCACATTGTGGGTGAAACTATTGCGCCTGGACTTTGAAAAAAAAAAAACGGGCTTTTTACCTCACTAAAATCACCCCGGTGATCACCATTAGCACGTAGAAGGGACCCCCTTTTTGAAACGCCTGTTAGGCACTTTCCTGGAATTGTGGGTGAACCTAGATATAAAAGTAATATCTTTGTACCACTCGGCGTCAGTCCAGGCGCATATGTCCTGCAGCGTGCGGCGCAGACGTCGCACGGCGTCCACACTGACGTCGTTGCCGCGCGCCGCGTTCGTAGTCCGCAACACAGCCAGTGCGTCGCGTAACACGACCGCTACGATTACCGCCCATTCTACGCAGCTTGCTTCCGTCATCAGTTGTAGGTAGTATCTGAAAATGTTTATAGAGCTTAGAACTTGTATTTTACCGAAACTATAAAAACTATTTAGTTTTTTTTTTGTAGATGACACCTCTCTGTCACTCTAGGGTTTGCTGTAAGAGAACTCAACATTGAGATAAGCTCGCACACACACACTGTATTGAATATTGTTTTTGGTGTACAATAAAGAATTAAGACACATTCCTATAGCATATTCTGACGTAAAAATTGTGAGCGTTGCTAATAGGCACCTGCAGAAACGCCAGTCTAGGACACCGTTTTCAGAGACAACGATGAAAACTTCCTTTATTCTTTCGACTGAAATACAGTGAACGTGCTTTTATCAAGGTCTAGTTTGATGTGGCCTTTTTCTATTAACACATTCAGCCACTTTACCGACTTTCAAAATAGTAGGGGGTCAGTGTCGAAAAAGAAAAACAATAGTTAGGTACCAAATACACCGACTTCCGATAAGAAAATATTTTTTGCACTACCTTGTCTATTATGACACATTGCCTGAGAAATTCGTTTCGAAATATGAACATTTAGACACAAGATTATAAAACAAAAATAAAAAAAATACATAATAACAGTTACGAAATGACTTTTGTATGAATCATTATGTAACTGGAGAATGATACTGAACCTGTTACCTCTCGAAACAGCGCGCGTTGATTGTGGGTATATAGTCTGTGGTTTTTAGTCTGAACGTTTCTAATAAATTGTTGTTGGAAATTATTTGCATTTAATTAAGTAAGCTCATCAGGTAGTGGAAAAATAATGCTTCGTATCACGCTTTATTTTATTGATATTTCAAAATTGGCTACATCGCTCGTGTTAAAATCTCGACTATTTATGCTCGACACGAAATGTATGTATTGCTTTGCTTTAGAAGTCGGTTCATTGATTTTTTTGTTAAAAAGTTTTGTTACCATTTGGCACTTACCTGAGCTGCACATGAGAAGTATGAGACCCTCGCTCCGCCTGGTGGTGATGCAGCCTCTCCATGAGTGCAGCATACCGTCTCTCTTCTCCAGCCCCCATCGCATCACCACCCCACGCGACCCCACCACCCTCAGCTACGCTGCCCTCGCCCGCAGAACTGAGAAACAGCATCATGAGAACATCTTTTGCAAAAATTAAATTAGTAGTTTATGCAATGGTCATATAATAGGGGTTATTAAAACACGAGCGGGGGTTTGTCACATGGGGCGAAGCCGAATGTGATAATATTAACACGCGAGTGTTTTAATACCTAATTATATGCCGTTGCATACACTATTTTATCTTCACTCATACAGTTGAAATAAAACAAAAGTGGAAACATATGAAAAACATGTGGTATGGCGGGCAATTTAGATTCTCATTGTTCATGACTGCGCAGCGCACGCATCCATAGACTATGACACTACTTTTCTACATTAAGTAAATGAGCCCATAAGGGTCAATAAATTAAAAAGTAAAAGTATGCTATAAAAATTAAAAAGTTATTTTATGATGCAGTTGTTTGAAAATCGAAGGAAAATGTTGCACTGTAATGGTTTTTTTTTTAATTTTACCTATCCAAGAAAATAAAGTACGTGTTTATACAATATTTTTTTAATTCATAATTGGAACATTACGTTATGAGTGTAGATAAATTATTTTTGAAAACAATATGCTCTTTATACGCATCCTAGAGAAGTACCTCTTCAGGCAAGTCCTCGGACACTGATTCCCAAATAAAAATGTAACTAATTGAGCTTACAATATGGAAAAAAACTTGTCGTACTTATTACTGTACATACTAAAGTACAAATATTTTCTTAATGTCCCTCGGCAAACTTCGTGTTTCGTCAGTCGTCGGATTTCTATCGTCAGAAACCTCAGAGAATATTTTGAACGAATCGATACAGTAATATAAGTAGTGGATAGTTTTGCCATGATTTTAGAATGCTTACCTGACAGGTCCAGGTGATACGGGCACTGCGCCGGACATCAAAGGTAATGCGGCGCGTAGCGGTAAGCTCATGTACCCACTGTCACCGCACAAACTGTCTGACTCAGCTGATGGTGTGTATGAACCTGAAGCAACATTAAAACGATGAGCTACAAATTGACATATATGAATCAATTATGGTCAATTGTAATTTGCTTTGCTGTCGTCAATCTGTTACTTTTCCGTGAAGTCGAGTCAGGAAAGGTATCAAATCTAACAGCAAATATACGTATGACATTCATCAAAGTCAGTAAGGGAAGATACAAACACAAAATACGATGGAGGATGAATGCTAATTCATTAGCATTTTGTAATCTTATACATAACTGAATATTAGACTGGAAACCTTAAACAAACCTTCGGGATGTTACAATTTTAACACCCTTAATCTTTGGAAAGTTACCAATTTAACACCGTTTACTTACTGGTATAATTGCGGGCACGTAAGTTGACAAGAGTCGTTAGATGCGCACGAGTCGTTTTTTAGGTCTCCTAGGTTACCAAGCGGGACGCGGGGAATGTTTATGACCATTTCCAGCACGCGATTGGTTAGTCAGTTGACACAAGGTTCGCTCTATATGGTGGTTGGTAAGTTCGCGCACTATGCGCGAATTTACCCCAAATACTCCAAATCCTTGCCAAGTTACATGCCGGGGACTATAACAATACTGCCCTTCCTCTGCAGATACTGCTCCTCATCATTCACAACCAGATCCGGCCACACCAAGTCTTCGAGCAGTTTCTTCACACACAACACCGAACTGTCGATCCTAGCCGCTTTTTCCCATTCACCAGCTTGTCACGCTAATAGAATTGCATTAGTTTCAGGCAGCAGACCCTAACATACTTTGGGCAAGCTGCCATGTCTACACAGTATACTTCTATACTTACTAGTAACAGTACTGCCCTTCCTCTGCAGATACTGTTCCGCATCATTCACAACCGGATACGGCCACCCGAAGTCTTCGTGTAGTCTCTTCACACACAACACGGCACTGTCCACTCTAGCCGCCCTTTCCCTCTCTCCGGCTAACCACGCCACTAAGTGCAAGTCTAAGGCGGCGGCCATCTTGCCTAGAGCGTATAAACGAGCCGTGGATAGAAGGAGACGCGCGTGCCGTTGTATCATCATGTCTATGAAGAATTCTTCGGCTGTACCGCCGTAGGAGTCCCTGGTAGGAGAAATGGTAATCATTTTATGGTTTGGAAGGTTGCATACTACATAGAGACGTCACAATTAAGCGGTAACGTCACGACTTAAGGCAGACTTCCGAGCAAAGCGGCTTCGGCGTCACTGTCGCAGCAACAATGACGCGGCGAGTGTATGTGCTTATTGTGCTTGTGTTGTGTGTGTGTGTGCTTTGCTCGGAAGTCGTTCTTTAGTAACAATAAACCCAACCCACCCAATAATCAATGTATTCCAAGTGATTGTTGCTTAGGACAAGAGAATGACAAAGATTTTCTCTACTGGATAAGGACTCATAGCGGTAAATGGCTTAGTAAATTCACTTCACCGTCACACATTATCCGTTTGTGTGTATCAAGGAAGACAAATACCCCTTCGCCTATAAAAAATATGCTTTTGTTTCACCTTTAAACCGCCACCTTATATCGCTACATACCCCGATGCATTTTGGTCCTTCGAGCCGGATCGCGCCTCTCGTAATTTCGGTAATTCGGAGTTTCGTCGGACGATTTCGGAACTATCGTAACAAAAAACAGGCAGTGTATAGTGTAAGTGTGAGTTATACTTGACCAAACAGATTGACTAATGTTCATACCTTCTCTGTATGAGAAGAGGCTGGTATTATTAGCAAAGACGAAAGACCGTCAATGCCAAATGATTATTTATAATAATATATTAATAAGGTTAAAGATGAAAGTCGGTATTTTTTTAGATACCTATCGTATGGAATCTAAAGTCAAGGCTTTTATTGGATCAATGAAGGTTTCCAAAAATATATATGTAGGCGTAGGCTGCCTTAACTGGGGTTTGAATGAAATTGGGTAGATGAGTAGACCATTACGATAATTAGGTAGACGGATACTTTTATCACGGCAGTACGTTCCTAGGGGATCATTCTAACGTACATGTAATTTTTGTCATTTGACATCCTCCATGCGGTCGATGGCATAACTAGTTAGTATACTTAATACTAATAAAAACTACATCAATTTCTTTTCTGACAAAGAATGACTGTTTTTAATTTGAATTACTGAACAATATAAGTTGATAGTCAATTTGCCACTCAATGAAGTTCCCTCAAATCAAATCAAATCATTTATTCGCTAGAATGTAGGTGTTTATAATAATATCGTGAGATGAAAAGGTGAGCCATACATTCTGCCCAAAATATGGCATGCAAAATTATAGTGAAAAAATAAAACAAAATAAAAAAAACAATTAATCAAATAAAGTAAAACAGATAAAGATTTAAGAATAAAAAACAAAACAGTCCACTAGAAAATGAAGTAAAAAAATATTCAAAAGACAGGCAAAATTGCAATCAACAAAATCATAGTAAAAAAGAAAATTAAAAATACAGGTAAACAGATAAAATAAAATGAGAACAGTAAATCTGTCGAATACTATTAATACAGTTGAAATATCATTAAGACGACGACCAACGCCAACGACCCTGAGGGAACAAAACGCGCACTCGTTTCACACCCGCACGACCCATTTTTTTTAGTTTTATTGTACTTTCCTTATTATTCTATGTATAAAAAAAGCTTCAGATCAAAATGTAGATAATTAAATTGTCTTTGAGATGGTGTCGATTTCATTAAAATACGCCCAGCGGTTTTGGTGCGATTGTCGTGTTTTTGTCCGTTTTAGACATAACTTTACAAATTAATTACACTATGTTATACGAATAAAAATCAAAATTTGCTTAGATCAAATTATTAAGAAAATGGTGTCATATAACATATATTTTTTCCAAAAAAATACGACTAGCTGATTAGTCGTGATTCTCATTTTAGAATCGGCGCCTTAATGAAATCATCATGGTCAAGTACAAACATTCAAAATAGCCTTGTGTTAACTGTAGTTACCTATCAGCCCTAGCAGGCACAGACTTCTTTCTCTTGACGGCAGCAGTAGCTCGGGCGGGGGGCGCGTGTGGGGGCGGCGCGGAGGGCGGGGGCGCGTGCGCCGGTGGAGACGGCTCGCGGGGTGATACTGTTGTACTGAAGCTGCGGCCTCGACCACCTGCCAGCTGAGGAAAGAATAAATAAATTAAGGGACGCTTTTCGGAGGACGCATTTTATCCAAAAACAATTCTAGACATAGACTGTCTAGAATTGTTTTTGGATAAAATGATGAATAGACTGAAAGAGGTAAAAAATATTATGACCAGATGTACAGTCAAGGGTCAAAAGTGCAGTCATACTCTCCCAAAACTCAAATGGCTAGTTTTTGTAGAAGAAAATAAATTATCCACAACTGATTTAATATTTTGAATAGAAATTAAAGTATAGATTATTCCTACTAACCGCGAAAAAATGAAATTCAGCTGCCTACAATTTTTTTTTAATTTTTTTGTTAGTTTTGGTAGAGTGTGACTGCACTTTTGACCCTTATAGTACGGTTAGAGATCACGGTAATTACGTGTGAATGCAATCTTGGCTGCAAAAACACACAAGGTTTCAGTCGAACAGCCGATCCAGTTGGTCGTTGCGGCAATTTGCTCAACTATAGTACAGTAATACTATAGTATAATTTAATCAGTACTGCTTCTAGCCGTGGTCGAGACCGCCTAGTCCGAGATCCCTACATCGTTGGCTTTTAATAAAATAAGTAACAGAAAACAAGCTTAAAACGCATCAAATCATGTGTTAGCAACATACAACCAGTCCGACTTAACTGTGCACCTCGCTGGAATGCGACCCCTCTCCCTCTTCCCCGCATTCGCTTCGTGCGTTCAGTAGCGATAGCATTTGCAAACAGAACTGTCAGTATAACGTCACAGCTTCAAGTGCACAGTTAAGTCGAACGTATAACTCAAAGATCAAACTACAAACTAAAAAATAAAATCATGCACTATGTTTACCCGGCTGGTTACCTGCATGCTGCCCAGTATCACGGACAAGTCTTCGGCATTAGGACTGACTGTCTGCGACTGTACCACTTGTCCGTACTTCGCTTGAACGTTTACCGAGTTCCTCGGCGAATCGACGTCGTTTGGATCTAAGGAGAAACAATAGAGTTGTTTTTACATTAACAAATAGTGATTATTGTATCAAAATCTGATATTATAAAATGGAACACTGTATTTTTGAATATTTGTATATTTATTAATCAATTACGCCTCAACGGCTGAATCCTGCGGGATAATTTACAACAAAATAAAAAAGTTAATAAAAAAAAAAAAACCCGCCTGCTTAAGAAGCGAACTAGAAAGACGTAAACATGAAGAAAATCATGCTGTGCAGTCGGAGGATACATATTCGCGAGCTGGCTGACATAAAACTAGACATATACGTATATACCTCGGGTTTTTTTTTTTGAATTAAATTATAACTTATTAATTTATAACTTTTTAGTACAATTTTTTTTTTCGGATTTGGTACTTTTAAACATATAAGTGTTTTATACCTTTGTAATCACCTCTCAAAACCCTTTATTTTGATACCCCACACGAAGGGCGTGGACAAAAATTGGGACTCCACAATACGGCGTGCAAAATCCGCCGTTTTCTATTTTAGAATTTTAATGTAGCCAGTGACACTCGCAAGGTTAAGACGAATCTATTGACGGTTAAGAATCATAAAAACCGGCCAACGCGTTTGGTCTCTAGAACGCCACAGAGGAACAAACATACATAAATACATAGACTGATAAACACATTACTTTTATTCGGCAGTCGGGTAAAAAAACCTAACTACAAAGGCAATCACTTAAATGAGTTACAATAAAGATGTATAGCGTAAAGATATTTGGTTGGCTAATGAGTTGGTAAAAATTGTTGATCACTACCCTTTAGTGTGCTTGCAAGTGTTTCTGGTCCAAGAGACAGTGGCCCATAGACAGATACACACTGGCTTTAGAAATAAAACCGAAATGTTATGAAATACGAAAGTGAAAAGATTATATTTGTAGATATTGATAGACAAGATAGTTTAGACACGTCAGAGTTAGAGCCCAAACACAATAGCTCAGCAACAACAGCAGCAACAAGCAACAAGCTCGTAGATTTTAAGATGCGGCGTCGCACCGCAGTTTTGTGTTTGGGCCCTAAGGCCCCATAGCTAAATAAAAATAATTTTGTTATAAAAACATAGCTCACCTATAGCTCTCAAGAATCTGACAAGATCCCTGGCGAGATCCCACCTCTCTTGCTGCAACGCAGTATCAAGTAGCTGTGTCGCTAGCTGTCTGCTAACTGTCGAACTTTCCAAGTTCTATAAGGCATAGAAAAACATTTGTTGTTAAACATAGAACAATGTTCAGGCAAACGATATTTATATTTCAATGAATATCCTGTAATGTCAATTTCTTCTAAACTAAGAGATAGTAACAGTCTACACAAGCCGGGTACTAACTTATGGCTGTAATGTAACCGAACAAGTTACCGTGACTGATACTGTTACAGCAACATGTTACTGTAACTGATACAATAGGGAATATGCATCTTTTTTATTATTTGTTAAATGAAATACTTTTTAACTATAGTAATTAAATATGAAGTTATTAAGCATTAAAGTTGAGAATTAGGCAGAGAAGTCCGACATGCCATCTGACGTCATATAGCACGACGCCCATACAACTGCCATAGAAAACGACGTTTTCGTCGAGAGGGACAGACATATTTCTTTAAATTGATGTATCTCGTTCGTTTTTCGAGTAATTTTGATTCTGTTTGCAGTATTAGTAGGTTTTCTATCATAGTATTTTTATCGATAAACTGTTCAATATTTTTTTAATGCATAATCCCTATTAGAGCTGACTAATAAGTACGCGAGTAACTATATTGGTCATCAATACGCTAAGAATAATGAATGCCTAAGTATTAAACAAAGACATAAACATCATATTCATTGAAGAAATAGAGAAGAACAAAAGTTATATCGAATGCCATGTCTTCAAGTAAATATTATTATAAGCTCTTGCCACATAGCGAAGGCATGGCGAACCAAAAGCGAGGCGAACATTTGTGATATAAATGGTTTTGTATGCATCACGTCAAACAGGAAAGCGAATGCGGAGCGTAGCACATTCAAAATTCGCTTTTGCCACGCCACGCTTGCGGTTCACTGTTCTATGTGGCAAAAGCATAAAAGCTACTTGTAGGCTTAAAGAGGTTTTACACCCAAATAACGAACATCGACTATTCAGCCTCCTAGATGCTCTATAGCAGACCTGATTACATACTTTGTTGGTATGCCACCATTTAAGACAGAAACGCAACTATAGGCCGCACATACGTAACGCGTTTATTTTTTATCCTGAACGGAACGGGACGACTTGGCGTATGCTATTTCGTATAAATTTTGCATGAAACGATATTTCCAAAACTTATCGTCCCGCTCCGTCCGGGATTTAGAAGCCCGTTACGTGTGCCGCCTACTTGTCTTGCCAGAGTGCTTGTCTCTTGTCTTAAGGTTCCCCTAGACGACGGCACGAACTATTGTTTGCGCGAGGTTAAAATGCATGCTATCGCATCCGACAACATGTGCGAAAGATGCTGTGATGTGCTGTGATGAGCAGTAAGAAGCTATAGTTCGCGTACGAATAAGCACTTTTGAAAATTTGTATCGAAATGGATGATTAGGATGAAAACGAGCGCGAGATATTTTATAAACAGATCTGTGGGAGTATGGATATCATGAAAAAATGACTAAATGTATCTGTTCAAAATAAAATTATTTGCATTGTTGAACTACTAATCTATACCTGTATGGTAACTGATTTGCAATTTTCTTTCTTCTTATGGTATTTAAATGTGCCCAAAGATGCGTTAAAATTAGTGTTAAAATATGTAACTTTCGACGCTCATAACTTTCAAATATATATTTTTTTTACTTTTTTGTTGCCATACAGGGCTAGATAATGACGAGACAAATTGATATAATCTTTTATTTTGAACTTACACCGTCAAACAGTGGATGGGATCGCCAGAATACGTTTGTATGGAAGTATGATCGACTAGGGCTTAAGAGTACTTGTCTCAAGTCTACACTTTATGTAGTAACTTAAGACAAGGACGCAACTATGTCTAGACCTGTCAATCAAGTCGTTTGGCATTAGCGGGGCCAATCAAAATGCAGTACCCTTATCTCATACCTCGAGAAGTTCATAGCTTAATTTGAAGACAAAAATCGATAACATTGGGTGTCTTGAGGCCGAATAGTCGATGTTAAAGAAGAAGTATCACTACTCTCAACTCAGTACATTTGGTCGAGTCTACGTTAAGGTCGAAAATCGCGTAAGAAAGCGGACAGTATTATTTTAAAGTACCTTGACCAGCTGCAAGAAGAAAACATAATTAATTCAGAATCATTACGTAAATTATTAAAATGACCTATAATAGTTTTTATCTGAAAACTTTGCATACATACCTGTAATATGATTAAATATGAAGCGGCTGTATCAAGCATCTTGCGTTGTAGACATTCTTGGAACAATTCCTTTGGTTTGCCCGCTGCGGAGAATAAATACGCCCATAGTGCTATTTCTGTCTTTCTTGCGCATTGGACCACTGTCTGAAAGAGAAATAATATTTAAACCACTTTCATACCGTCCGTTTGTGTTTTATAGCAGTCATCATCATCAGCATTTTAGTCGAAAGACGTCCACTGCTGAACATAGGCAGGTGTCGCCACATCGACCGATCCCGTGCGTCTCCCATTAACGGATTCCCGTAACCCTAACCTGTACCCATGAGGCTGAATGAGGAGTTGTTTACTATACGGACCTTGTGGAAAGTAGAATAAATTGCCGTGCGTTCAAGCGTTTTTGACATACCTATTATTGAAATCAAATATAACAGCTCACAATGTTAGGACCCATTATTATTAATGCTAATTTTTATCCGTGATGCTAGGCAACTGGGCTAATTTGCTGATTAATTTCGTTGCGGGATCCAAGACAGTTAAATTCATTCTCCGGGACTTCGTCGAGCTTCATTGCCTCGGCTCTTTTCTGGTGGTCGCCACTGTTGATTCTGGCTTTCAGGAGTTGCACTGGTTTGGGAATAGTGCGGTGGGATAGACCCAAAAAAAAACACCCTTACCAGGGGTCTACAACGGGTCCTAACTCCGTCAACGAAGTTACAGGCCCGTGCGAAAGTGCTTCGGAACTTCGGAGTGAACCCTATTTCGTATTGATTAAATTTTTCGGACGGGTAAAAACACATCGGAAGTAGGTACAACTGTCAAATTGTGTTGTTATTCATAAGTAGTTCGGGCCCCGAATGAATCATGCGTCCGTTTGTGATACTGAGTATGAAATTACAGATTTCGTAGACCCCCAGGTCATCGGTCCACCAAATTTTTTCGCAGTATTCGTATGCAACATGGTATGCAATCTTTAAATTGAATAATTCAATAATAATTAATATTTACATAATTTACACATCCACACCTGCGAAACGTATGCAAATGGGTTTGTAAAAGATTGCGCGTGAAACAGACAAGTGAACAAATAGCCCATTACACATGCTGTTAGTCAAATGGGACGGATGGCATGTAAATCATTGATAAAACGATTACTAAAGTGCATTTGCACGCTTTTTAGAAATAAAAGAAGAACTGTGAATTATTCTTTTGCGATATAGTTTATTAGCACACGAAAGTTATCTGCTTTTGGAAGATCAAATATGCTAGTCTAAATCTAAACTATTAAATTTCTTAGAATACAAAGTATTTTTTAGAGTTCCATACCAAAAGGGTAAAAACGGGACCCTATTACTAAGACTCCACTGTCCGTCTGTCTGTCACCAGGCTGTATCTCATGAACCGTGATAGCTAGACAGTTGAAATTTTCACAGATGATGTATTTCTGTTGCCGCTATAACAACAAATACTAAAAACAGAATAAAATAAATATTTAAGTGGGGCGCACATACAACAATTTGTTTGCAGTTTTATGCGGTAACGGTACGGAACCTTTCGTGCGAGAGTCCAACTGGCACTTGGCCGGTTTTTTTATTTATAGGAAATATTTTTTGAAGGTTCTGATCCGATTATATATATTTTTTAATTTATGGCATTTAATATGGCCATCATTTAAACGGTTAGCTGTTAAAGAGGTATAGTCAGATCCAAAATGTGTTTTTGTAGTGGTCGGCAAAAATAACTTAATCGATCAGTAAATAATGTGATATTGGGCAGCCTTATAATTTGTTCTATTTACGGAAGAAAGAGACATTTTATTCTTTCAAAATAACTTTTTAGCTGATGTTTCTTGCTTGTATTTAATATTGTCTATGAGACTATGACAATATTTTTCATCATCAAACTTCCATCAATATTTCTCACTCAAAAGTCCACTCACCTGCAAATAAACCGGAAACTCATGCACGAACTCGATGATCGAAGGCAGTTGGGCATCGGGTATGGGCTCCTTACTCGTAGCCTCTTCTTCCAGCACCTCATGGAGCAGCAGTTCCAAGGAATGCGGGAAGTACGCCAGTTGTGAGCAGGAGCGCGCTATCTCCCATGCGTGGTAGCCTAGGTTACGACGAAGCAGCTGACGAAGGATTTGGTGGAGATAGACTTGGCTCTGAAAAGAACAAACGACGATCTTTCAGAACAGTAAAAATATTCATCATTATGATTTCAGTCGAAATCCCTAAAGATGTCCACTGCTGAACATATGCCATCCCCAAATGTCGTCAAATCTACCGGTCCGGTGTGTTTCGCATCCATAGGATTCCCGATGATTTGATAATAATGTAGTACAGTAATTCTGGGTTGACATAATAGCAGGAGTGCTACTCACACGCGAAGAAGAAGTATAGTAGTACAGTGGATTGTACGTCGGTAGGTGATAACATTTTGACCTCGAGCTATCCCAGTACGGACACGGGGTCCCAGCGCTAAGATAGAAAATTTGTTTCAGATAAATCTCGCTAGATAGCGCGATATGCAACGATTTGTTATTGATTTGTGTAAAATGTATAAAGGATGTCAATAGATAGCGCGGTTTTAAATTTCTGGGGTATTCCACTCATTGCTTAAATTTGTATTGTAACACATTTTGCTGCAATGAAACTGTAAAAACGTGCAAAAAAAATACTATAAAACGTCACTGTAGGTAAATAAAAAAATATCACAAACCGAGTAAATCCTTTTACTTCCAAGTCGCTGCTAGCACCATCTATCTATCGCCGTGGAACGGAACCGAACGCGATCGATGCACAAAAAAGAATCAGACGAAAAACGCTCGTTACCTCGGCACGGTTTCTTTGTAGGTGATGAGGCATCTGTATGCTAGTATTATATTATATGTCTGTGTGTTTGTAAGTATTATATAAGTCTGAAATAGCCAAGTCAGAGGCCTGTAGGTTTCATAGAGGCGGCTTAATTAACTCTGACACCAGCGGTGGCCACATCCTCAGAGGAAAGGAAGAAGATATTATCTGTGGTACGGAGTTACATTTTGTTACCACTGACGTGTAACCTACTTACTGTATAAGATAACTAGACCCCTGATGACGTCATAATAAGATTGGACTTTTTGTGCTAACAGAACCTTTAATATGATGCATTCTAATCATATTAAAGGTATATATGTATAATCAATTACCTACTAATTAATATTTCGACATATTTTTTTTAGGACAAGTCATAGGGTCAATACAGGCAGGTCCATTGGAATGGTTGTGGATTTGCTAACAACAATTGAAACTCAACTTTAGTTCCATTAGAATTAAGCTGAAATTGGTATATCATAAAAGTCACTTGTGATTTGTGCCGTTATGGTACACTCGGCGCTCCAAATATCTGGACGTAATAATATTTGACCATATTTCATCAGTTTTCATCACTTATCAGGTCCATTGGAATGGTTGTGGATTTGCTAACAAAAATTGAAACTCAACTTTAGTTCCATTAGAATTAAGCTGAAATTGGTATATCATAAAAGTCACTTGTGATTTGTGCCGTTCTGGTACGCTCGGCGCTCCAAATATCTGGACGTAATAATATTAGACCATATTTCATCAGTTTTCATCACTTATTATTACTAAAGAGTTTCAGTAAGTGCACTTATCAATAAGGATATCTAGTGGATGCATCATTCAACTATGTCAGGTAAATTACTAGGATATCATTAGTTATTAGGTGTAAAATAGACTGAAACTTGGAAAAGCCTTTGTTATACATAATTATTGGTTCATATGCTATAATTGATTTTGTAATGGAGGAAGTTGGATGGAAATGATTTTGTTAGGTTTTTAATTAGTTCCTTCTGCTACATAATGGTACTAGGGATGATACCTACTATGCCTGTGGTATCCTTAATTTTTGTTAGACTAAAAATATGTCACCTAAAAAAAATACAAATTATTTCTGTTGTATCGGTAATATCATCTTACTATTATTATAAATGTGAAAGTTTGGATGTGTGTGTGTGTGTGTGGATGTATGTTTGTTACTCAATCACGACAGAACGGCTGAACAGATCGGGATGAAATTTGGCACAGAGATAGATTATAGTCTGGAATAGCACATAGGCTATATTCCCTTGGGATGATAAAACACTTTTAACGCAGGCGAAGCCGCTGGAAGAAGCTAGTTTATAAAAAAAATAAACTTACTGTTCTATTGACGACACAAAACGGCAGCGAAAATACAGAATTTGAGTCTGAAGCGTATAGCGTTGTGTCGTTCTCAGCACCAAGGAGGATTGCGTCGTCAAATAAAATTGCTGTTGACAAGAAAACAAATTCATGAATCTAACAAAACCGGCCAAGTGCGAGTCCGACTCGCGCACGAAGGGTTCCGTACCATTATCGCAAAAAACGGCATTAAAATCACGTTTGTTGTATGGAAGCCCCACTGAAATATTTATTTTATCCTGTTTTTAGTATTTGTTGTTATAGCGGCAACAGAAATACATCATCTGTGAAAATTTCAACTGTCTAGCTATCACGGCTCATGAGATACAGCCTGGTGACAGACAGACATACAGACAGACAGACAGACAGACAGACAGACGGACCGCGGAGTCTCAGTAATAGGGTTCCGTTTTTACCCTTTGGGTACGGAACCCTAAAAAAAAAAAGAAAATGATGTATACATTACTAATTAAATTGCTGAATTTTATATAACTTAAAAGTAAAGCAGGAACGTGTCTAAATTTCTTCTTCCTGTCCTTGTTACATGTTACTTTAGGTCAATGCAAAATATTTATAACACGCTTTTGTTAGCTTGGTATGTATGTATCTTTGTAACGGAATCTTTGAACGTGATTTTCATCCCCTTCAAACAAACATCATACATCATTAGCCTTTAAATGTGCCCGCTGCTGGGACACAGGCCTTCTCTCTGTGAGAGGGAATGGGCCTTAGTCCACCACGCGAGCCCAGTGCGGGTTGGTGGATGTCACTTGTCTTCGAATTCCTCCTTCAAAATGTCGGATTAATTTGAATCTTTGCACACTTATCAAGGACCGATGACAATGCAATAATTGAAATAGTTTGTCCCATTATCCTTACAAGGATCTTCAGGATTAGCCATTGAGCTAAAAAGTAAAAAATAAATAACAGTTTAAAAAACCAAAAAAAAACACGCTTTAATAGAAAACCAAACTAAAAACTAGAAAATAATTTTCGATCACACTATTCTTAATATAAAATTTAATTAAGAACAGTGACATTAACAAAATAATGTACTTAATTGTAAAAAAGCGTGGGGTTCTTGATATCAATTGTTACAATATTTTATTGACAGATATTGGTAAAAGTAGAGTCATTTTGAAAATAATATCTAAAAGCACCCCACGCTTTTTATAATATTTTTTTTTGTTAATCACACTATTCTTAATTTAAATTTATTAAAAATATTTTCTATATTTTAGTTTTGTTTACTATAAAAGCGTGTTTTTAGTTTTTAATCTAGTATTTATCTCTCCAGCACTACTTTATCAAAAGAGAATTTTATATCAATTTCAAAAGGTCTATAGGAGCATAAGAACTTACTCAGTGGGTATATATTAAGATGGAACGGTAGCATGATCCGTTTCGCCATAAACGTATGTCTTCCTGAATCAGGATGTCTAGTCGCATCTCTAGGTAGCAGAGGGAGCCACACTCTTGCACCTAGGGCTCCGCACCAGAGCCATAGGGCTCGAGAGAGTTGGGTTTGTGAGCCAGCAACACTGCCGCAGGACCAGACACTTTCGACGCAGGAGGCGAGGACCGTAGCTGGGAGGCAGCTGTATGCCTGATGACAAACAAAAAAATGTTTACAAATATAATTAATTTTGCTGATTGATGCAATTTCTTATTAGGGCAGCTTATGTACACAGACGAGTTCAACCGAGATTTGGGGTCTATAATAGTAAAATTCAATTCGAAGAAGAAACTGCATGGACACTTCTTCATGTGCATGGATGCACATGAGGAAGTGTCCATGCAGTTTCTATCCCGTTTCTCTCCATAGGACACTATACTACACTGTGCAGCCACTGTGCAGTATTAAGAACTCTTCTTATACTAATAAAAGATAATCAATTTTCATCACCTGCCTGCAATTACATGATGGCACAATGAGCACTGGCGATTTCGATTTAAATTTTATAAATTATATAAATATAGTTTTTAACGAATACAGCGTTAGTAATATCTCATTAAAGTCTGTATTGAGCAAATGAAGGAGGATTCGCTCACCTCCCAGTCCTATAGAGCGCATAATGCATCATTAGTTTTCGTGGTATTCTGCAATAAAAGCAATATAAGCACTAAAATATTGTTCGCCAGTAGCGATCAAGTTATCTTGTAATTAATATACAAATGTAGGGCAGCCAAGCGGATCCGATCCAGATTATTACGAGTTGAATAAAACACAAGAATTAAATCGTACTCTAGCTGCCGTTATTATATTGCCGGTTTATAATAAATAGATTAATTTTATACCATTTAATTGCATGTTTCGGACAAGTTGTTTACACCTTTGGTATAAAACCAGCTGCGCTCCATATTAAGTTTGAGCCCAAGAACAAATATTGCAGAATGCTTTGTAAGTATCTGCTTAAGTCGGTAGATTTACTTTACTGAACCATGTCAGACTCTACATATTTTGCAAGTATGTATAACGAAGTGTTCCCACCTTGAAATCAATAAATCACTATCAAGTTCACGAGCATATATAACTGGTGTAAAAAGATTGATGCGCCATATTATACAAGTAATATCTGATAATGATCACACTGACCGACATCCGTCAGTGGAGCGTGCAATCAACCGGGCGTTTACAACTCACGCCCAGAGCACGCAGACGCAACTGGAGCAAAACGACGTATCATTAACGAGCTTAAATGGATTGCAGCAATACAACACGATGCGTAGAAACTACCCTTTAGTCTTTAGCTACATTTATAATTATCAAGTTATCACGGCAAGCAATCATATAAATCATCGGCGCAATTGATCAGTTTCCGATCTGAAGTTAACTGAAAATTTTTGCGCGCTGACCCGAGCGTCCTGCATACCACGCATCGAGTCCTCTTTACATATTAACACGCGTTTTCACCGCCCGAAGGCTGTTCTATGAAAATGAGGAAGCCTGATGCAACTCTGGGTGATTGTTGTTACAGCTAGAGCGAGCGCGCCAAACATTCCACATCCGCAACATAGGACATGAAGGTCTAAACCAATCGCCTATAAATGCCTTCAAAGTGCTGATTGCTTAGCAGTGCGTTTTTGACATCACGTCAGTGCGTCTCCGGCATAATGAATATTTACGTAGCGGTTAGTGCAATGCAGTTTTTGCTTTATGTATCAAGTTTTAACGATATGTTTGTGAAGTGGTTTGAATTTTGCAGATATCGTGCCTCCTCGCCCTTACGGCATCTGTTGCGGCTGACGGATTAGGAGGAGGACTTGTATATGCGCCGGGCCATGCTTCTGTAGATTATTATGTGAGTTTTATGGATATCCTATGCTTTATAATCATTATTCCTTGTACCGTTATTAATCGTGTCTTTGTTTGCTGTAGGCATATCCCAGATACGCCTTCGACTACGCAGTGAATGACCCTCACACGGGCGACAACAAGGCGCAATGGGAGAAGCGAGACGGAGACGTAGTAAAAGGTAATAATATATTGACCTAAAAGCTTTTAATATAAACTTTTTGACAATACAACTACATCTATTTCTCTTTTGTTTTCAGGGGCTTACTCACTAGTGGAACCAGACGGCAGTATACGTATTGTAGAGTATTGGGCAGATGGCAAATCGGGATTCAACGCTGTAGTGAAGCGCATTGGACCTAACCTGCACCCTGTGTCAATACCAACATCTATTTACAAGGCACCCATTCCGGTGTTGGGCCATGCATCGGCCTTATCCCCGATTTCTGTGGGACCTATTGCTAAGTTAGGAGGATTAGCGGGCGCACCTCTTATATCAGGACCAATCGTTGGTGGAGCCATATCTACTGCCAACCTTGTGAAGCCAATATCGATAGCGCCGATAGCACCAATCATCAAGACTTCAATTGCACCGATTGCATCATACGGGCCAATAGGACCAATCGGACCGATTTCGAAGCCTTACGCACCTATTGCGCCATTACTACCGTCATACTCGGGACTCCCTGGGCCCATATACAAGGCTGGACCAGTATACTCAGCACCTCTGCCTGTCTATCAATCTGGACCAATATACACTGCTCCTGTCCCAGGGCCAATAATCAAGTCTGGACCAATATTGACTGAAGGGTATGGAGGATATGGAGGACTTGCAGGAATTGGAGGACTTAAAGGTATTGGTCTGGGAGGACTTGGCGGATACGGCGGACTAAAGGGAGATGGTCTTATCGGAATAGGCAATTATGGAGGACTGAAGGGTGATGGTCTGATTGGTTTAGGTGGATACGGAGGAGTCAAAGGCGATAGCCTAGTCGGGATTGGTGGCTACGGAGGAATCAAAGGCGATAGTCTAGTCGGGATTGGTGGCTATGGTGGAATTAAAAACGATGGTCTAGTAGGAATCGGATACGGAGGAATTAAGGGTGATGCTCTGGCCGGATATGGCGGTTACGCCGGGCTAAAGGGTGACGGTCTCCTGGCCGGTTATGGTGGGTACGGAGGATTGAAGGGCGATGGTCTAGGATATGGCGGCCTCGGCTTGGGTGCAGGTTATGTCAAAGCCCCTATTGGCGGTGCCCACGGAACATTGGCTGACCTTGGTCAAGGATTAATAAACCCATGGGGCGCGGGCGGAGGCTACGGCAAGCACTGATTTATCTCAGACTGACTACTAATCTATCTCAGCAAAAAAAACAACCGTCTAAATGCCGCTGTCCATTACTTCCTTCCATTTCTTTGTCTTCACAAGTGGGCCCCTTGAAGAGAGTTTTAAGGTTGGACAAGTCAAGAAACTATTGTACATAAGATGTTTAATATTTATGTTCCTAATTATAAGTCAGACTAGCACTAATAAAGCATATACCACCATGTGGTAGAATACATTGTTTTATTACCCTGAAATTATATCATCTTCATATCAGTCGAAAAACGCCTACTGTTTAACATAGGCCTCGTTTATTGTCCTGGCTGCAAGACCCACGAGACCGGTCAATGTACTTGAGGTAAATTATATAATAAGTTGAATGTTTATTCATTATTCAAACGGCGCCGACCACAAATAAATTTGGTTAAAGGCAGGATATGATGATTTGATTAAATACTAGCTGTTCCGCGCGGCTTCGCTCTCGTGGACCACCCCACAGAACCCGTTTTCGGGATTAAAAATCGCCTATGTCACTCAGGAATATGTAGCTTTATATTGGTGAAATAATTTTTTAAATCGGTCCAGTAGTTACAAAAAAATCTTTCCTCTTTATAATATTGGTATAGATTAATTAATTAAATTTTCATAATTATAAGTAATAACCACTATAAAACCAAAATAATTTAATGAGATTCACAGCAAAACACTTTGACATAATTTTAACAGTACTTATCTATACAAATGAAATAACCTGAAATCAAACCAATAATTACATCTAACTAGTATCCTGCCAATTGGTAGTTTCCGCACAATTATAAAATAAGCGAGGCTTTTCAAATATAATTAGGCTGATAATGTTTTAACGCTTCAACGAAAATCTAATTTTTACTACCCTTTTAATATTTAATTCCATTTCAAATATAGATGAACTAACTGTACAACGTCCCAAAAATATCTCGCATACAAAATAAAACAAGGGTGTCCAGAGTAAGACAATTTATTACATAAAGTATAGCGGAGGTAATGCAATACAGAAAAATCTTAACACCGCGATCTACAAAGGGGTCGTCACGGAACAACGCCATCTGTTATTCAATAGCGGTACTACAAATGTTGACCTTTGTTTATGATTTGTAAATAATGATGGTTTAAACAGATTAGACATTCCGCCCACCATGGACGACTCTGTCCATCAACCTTAACATGACAATATAAACTTAAATTAATGATTGTTTAACAATCCACTGTAATTATGATAAACCTAGGGCCTTATCTCTACGATACAAGTTCATGCCTTATGTAAATAAAAAACTAAACAACGGTGAAACAAGTAAAATATACAAGTTCAAAAAAACAGTGTAAATGGTGTAAATAAAACAGTATATAAATTTCATCAATAAGATGGTAAATAACTAAATGTTCACCGGTAAAATAATTAGTTTAGATACAGGTCTTTTAATTTCATTATTTTTACACCGTATGGTTACAACGCGAGTAATGTTGTCCAAACCTGGATGTTTAGGTACGTGTAATAACCCCGTATAACCATCTAGCGGGCGGAAGGCCATCCTCTTTCACCAGAACCACGTCTCCAATCTCAGGTTCAGGCTTACAATCTGTCCACTTATATCGATGCTGCAATTGAGTTAAGTACTCTAATGACCACCTACGCCAGAAATTCTGAAGCATTTTTTGCGTAAGATGCCACCATTTCAGATTACTGATTGATGAATTTTCATAATTTGCATCAGGTACAGTTACCAGAGGTTCACCCACGAGAAAGTGCCCAGGCGTCAAAGGACACGAGTCCTCTGGATTGTTAGAAAGCTGGGAGATAGGCCTCGAATTAAGGCAGGCTTCAATTTGAGCCAACACAGTTGTCATTTCTTCAAATGTCAATGTACTGGTGCCTATAATTCTTTTTAAATGGTGCTTCGTGGACTTGACACCAGCCTCCCACAATCCTCCAAAATTTTGAGCATGGGGAGGTATGAAATGCCAAGTCGTACCATTCATAGATAGGAATTCAGCTATTTCCGAAGCTACCATAGACCTTTCAGCGTTGAATAGCCGTCGCAATTCCTTTGCACTACCAACAAATGTAGTCCCATTATCACTCCACAAGTCCAATACTCGGCCACGTCTGGCTACAAAACGCTTAAAAGACGCAAGAAAACTCTGAGAAGTCATGTCACTGACAACCTCAAGATGAATAGCTCGAGTAGCCATGCAAACAAACAAGCATATATACCCCTTAGTGGAGTGATGACCACGACCTTTAGAGGTTCGGATGCTGATTGGACCTGCGTAATCTACGCCACTGCATTGGAAGGGCTTCCGAGCAGACACTCTGGCCTTCGGTAATTGGCCCATCATTTGTTGGTGTGTTTGTGTTGAATGTCGAATACAAGTTACACACTTATGAACATATTGCCTAACGAGAGTCTTTGCATTGAGTATCCAGTATTTGGATCTTAAATAATTAAGCATCAATTGCGGCCCGCCATGCAATGTTCTCTCGTGAGCCTCCGCAATCAAAAGAGTAGTAAGGTGTGATTTGTGAGGGATTAAGATGGGGTGCTTCATATTCTCATCAATAGAAGCCCGGTGCAAGCGACCGCCAACTCTTAATATCCCGTCGTCGTCAAGAAAGGGACTCAACGAGGTAAGTCTACTACCCTTATTTAATTTACAGCCTTTTTTCACAGATTCTATTTCATGACTAAAGGACTGGAGTTGGCAGAGTTTGATGCAGGTAAGTACAGCTTCATTTAATTCCTTTGTAGTCAGCCAAGTAGTTATTTTATTTTTATTATGTTTAAATTCTTTTATTCGTAGAAATCTTCTACAGTAAGCTATTACTCTTATTAACCTACCGAACTTAGAAAATCTAGTAAATAGACTATCATCACATTCTACCGCAGTTGCATGACATTTTGTTTTTATCTTTCTTTCTTCTAGCGTAGTTACTTGTATATTATTATGTCCTCTATTATAGTCTATTTTTTTATTGCCGATATTGTTCATTCTTTAACCATACTGGGCCTTTTTTCCAGAGTTGCATATCGTTTAAATCAGAAGGGCTTGCTCCCCGAGATGCGCAATCCGCTGGATTTTCCGACGACGACACATGTGACCACTGACTTCTATCCATAATGGTAAGTATTTCGGAAACGCGATTCGCGATAAAAGTTTTCCACCGGCTAGGGTGGCTACTTAACCACGCCAATACGACGGATGAGTCTGTCCACGCATATAAGTGCTGTTTGGGAACCTCTAGAGTTGAAGCGACTTCTTGAAGAAGCTTTGCGACTAAGACAGCTCCACAAAGCTCCAATCGCGGGATTGATACCTGCTTAACAGGAGCAACCTTAGTTTTTGAAGTCATCAAGGTTGTGTGAATATGTCCATTTCTATCAATGATGCGGACGTACACCACCGCGGCGTATGCTACATTGGATGCATCTGAAAAGCCGTGCAATTCTAAAACCCTGTCGTCCTTGCTAGAGTTGATCCAACGAGGCAGACGAAACTTAATAAGGTTACAAAGGTTCTTCCGGAAGTCAAGCCACTCTGTCAGCAATGGCGCAGGTAGTTCTGCGTCCCATTCGATCCCAGTCATCCATATTCGTTGAATAAACACCTTTGCAGTGATGATTGTCGGTGCTAACCAACCAAGGGGATCGAATAGTCGCGCTATGTCCGAAATAACCTTACGCTTTGTCACTGGTAAATCCAGATCATTAAGTTGAATAGTGTAAACGAACTCGTCATTGTCTCTGTCCCACGTTAAACCCAATATTTTTGAAATTGCATCTGTTTTTAGTTCCATGTTCCCTTGTGTTTGTGATATTTGCTTACCGCCATCAATTATTCGTAACACTTCTCTGTTGTTACTAGCCCACCTTTGGAGCTGGAAACCTCCACGTTTAAGCAACTCCGATGTCTGCTTATATATTTCTACTCCTTCCTCTATGGTTTGACATCCCGTCATCAAATCGTCCATATAAAAATCAGAAACAACACGGTTCTTTGCTGAAGGAAATTCAGCGCCTTCATCCTGAGCTAACTGTTGTAACGATCTTACTGCTAGGTAAGGGGCCGATGATGTTCCAAATGTTACTCGCAAATGACGTAACACCTGAATTTCGTCATCTGGATTTTCACGCCATAATATCCGTTGAAAATCTGTGTGATCATTGCATACCTTAATCTGTCTGTACATCTTGACGATGTCCGCTACCAGACAGATAGGTTCACAACGCCAACGCATGATAATATGACGAAGCTCAGGTTGGAGAGGAGGCCCCACCATTAAATCGTGATTAAGAGAAACCCCGTTACTACCTATACATGATGCATCAAACACGATGCGCAACTTTGTTGTACTTTTTTCGTTACGGATGACGGCATGATGAGGTAAGTACACAGAACCTTCTTTGTCCCTATCCTGTACTATATCCATATGATTAAGAGCTATATACTCATTTAGAACAGCTGTATACTGAGCCTTAAAATCGGGATTCCTTAGAAATCGCTTTTCTAAGGATAAAAAACGTTTAAGAGCGATGTCTTTCGATCCACCATATTTGCAAGCAGGATCGCTTGACCTAAAGGGCATATTAACAATATAGCGACCAGATTCGTCTCGTTTAGTCGTGGCCTTAAATATATCTTCGCACCTTTGTTCTTCTGGAGTCAAGTAAATCTTATCGTAATCGCCCTTGGGCTCAGATTCTAGTTCCCAAAATTTTTTAAGGAGTGTATTTGTATTCTCGTCTGTATGAGTAGAATGCAATGTCACTACGGTATTGTGACATGTCTCGCTTTGGTTGATTTTACCTACTTGACCAGACAAGATCCATCCTAGTCTAGTATTTTGTGCAATGAGCCAACCAGGTGAACCTCTGATTAAACCTTCTAACAAAATCTGGCCATAAACTTCGGCACCTAGAAGCAAATCAATCTTGTTCGGAGTGTCGAACGAAGGATCTGCTAAAGCCAAAGACGAGATGGTGGTCAAAACGTTTGCCACAACCTTCCTTTCCGGTAAAATAGTCGTTAGTTTCTTTAAAACATAAGCTTTAACCGTGATATTAAAACTAGGGTCGACGCGTGATTTAACCTTAATGAGAACCATCGAATTTAATGAAATCATTGATGGGCCTTGATCACAACCTATACCTGAAATCGAACCTTTAGTTGGTATTCGTTTGAGACCTAAGAGCTGGACTGCGGACTCCGTTACAAAGGAAGCCTGAGACCCCTGGTCTAACAAGGATCTTAATTCTATAGCAGTACCGCTCTTTGATTCCGCTGCAATTAGCGCAGTGGCCAATAATATTTGGCTATGACTATTAGCAAAACAACTAACAACATTAGTGGAATTACTCTGGATTGAAGTGGTACCAGCAGAAGCGCTGCTTTCTGTACCTTGATCAGTTTTGTTACTATCACCAACTGATTTGGAGAAATTCTTGAGATGAAGAAGACTATGATGTTTCTTTTTACAAATATGACACCTGGTGGATTGGCGGCATGCATATACGGAGTGATTTACCCCTAGACAGTTATAGCATAAACCATTTGTTTGGACAAAATTACGACGCTTATCTATATCGAGACTTGCGAACTTTTTACAATTAGCAAGCTTGTGATTATCTTGACAACAAATACACAATTTAGTTGACACATGAAGCGATTTGACAGGCACATTACGATTGAACTGATGACGTTGACCTTTGTTGTCTAAAAATTCTAAGGATCGAAATCTTTGTTCAAGGAAAGATTTGAACTGATTCATTGTGGGCAAGTCGTCTGAACAATCACTTATTTTCATTTCCCATTGTTTACGTGACTCAGTGTCTAGTTTTAAACTCAATACATAGATAACTATAATATCCCAATACTCAACCATTATGCCTAAATTTTCCAAAGCATGTAAACATTCGTTAGAAGTATCCAACAATTCCTTAACTGCGCTGGAGGATTCAGATACAATATTTTTTTGACTCATAAAGCGTTTTATTATACAATTCGCTAAATATTTTTTATTATTATATCGATTCTCTAATTTAGTCCAACATGTTGCATAATTACTACTAGTAATAGGAATGTGCCGTAAAAGACCTTCAGCTTCTCCTGACAAATGTGATTTCAAATAATGTAGTTTTTGAACATCGTCGAGTAGGTCATTATTGTGTATTAAGGATTTAAACAAATCTCTAAAACTAATCCACTCTGAATAACTTCCGGTAAACATAGGCAATTCAATCTTTGGCAATTTTACAGAACATATATCTTTAGAACTCTTCGCAGAAGATTCAGATACCTTACCTAAATTATCCGAACAAACAATTATCTTCAATGCTTCTCTCAACTCAGTTTTATAATCAGTAAATAATTCTTCCGTGGTCTCATATACGTCTTTTATGTTATAATCCGATTTTTCAAATTCAATAGACTTAACTGATGATACAATTTTCATATGAGTTTCAGAAAACGCTGACCAGTTAGCTTCTAAATTTTCTAATCTAGTTTCTATGTATGAGCTGGTTATTCGCTCCTTAGGTGATTTCTTAAAGTTAGACCTTGCTTTACTGATCGTAGAATGTAAATTAAACTGTAAATTACTCAAAGCTTCCATATTTAATTATAGATAAAGTCTTTTAAATAAACTGTTCTGGAACTTCTGGATCGCTGTGCTAAGTTCGTGGACAACACGTAAAAAATCACAAGTCTTTGAACTTAATACACTTCGCTGCAAAATCGGGCATAGGTTTCCCGTAGTTCACTTTTTATTGAAATTATTCTAAGTCCATGCACACGGTAAAGTTTCTAAGTCCAAATTGTTAATTAAATAGACTAAGTTAATAAGGTCTAAATTTGCTTGTAATCGTTAAGTCTCAATGTATTAATTAATTTAGTCACTGATATTTAAAGTACTCACAGATTATCTTCGTATCACATCACTGTCACTCACTCACATTTACGTAGCTCGTCGCAATGATATGCGGGGTACTCTCCCTCCCGCACCGCAGCTACTGCTCACGCCAACTCGATAGCACCAGCGCTGACCGTTGTGTACTCTTTGTACATATACGCTTAAGCGCCACCTTGTACGGTCCGCTAATGCTGCTCGCCACTGGCCGCGCTGACGTAACACTTGCAGCAGATTGACCATTCAACCTGACTCCACCGCAACAATGACAATGCACACCAATCCTTCTTCCGGTTACGAAGGACCAATTTGTACAACGTCCCAAAAATATCTCGCATACAAAATAAAACAAGGGTGTCCAGAGTAAGACAATTTATTACATAAAGTATAGCGGAGGTAATGCAATACAGAAAAATCTTAACACCGCGATCTACAAAGGGGTCGTCACGGAACAACGCCATCTGTTATTCAATAGCGGTACTACAAATGTTGACCTTTGTTTATGATTTGTAAATAATGATGGTTTAAACAGATTAGACACTAACTGATCAATTAATATTTGTCTTAAATAAAAGCTAGTCAAGAAACCCGATTTATGATAAGCGAAACTCCATACTATATTATATATATTCTATATGCAAAAGTAACTCCATTTGTTTGTTTGTGTTTCACGACTAAACGGCTGAACCGATTTAGATAAAATTTGGTTTGGCGGTTTTAGAGATCCTGGTAATGACTTTATGATAGTTTTTATCCCGGTAGTGCTTCCCATGGGTTGATAAAACACTTTTTACGAGGGCGAAGCGAGGAAACTATATGGTAGGTGCATAATGTAGGTGGACCGATGACCTGCTTAAGGCTGCAGGAATCCATTGGATAAAAGACGCACAGGACCTAGGCAGATCTCGATTGGCGCAGTTCAACGATGGCCTACAAAACGGACAAACGGATGAGGTGCGTTTTCTTATAAAAAACCGGTCAAGTGCGAGTCGGACTCGCGCACGCAGGGTGCGTTTGTTTTGTGGGATTTCCACTTAAATATTTAACTTAACTTATTCTGTCTTTAGTATTTGTTATAGCGGCAACAGAAATACATCATCTGTGAAAATTTTAACTGTCTAGCTAACATGGTTCATGAGATACATCCTGGTGACATACGATCAGACAGACAAACAGACAGACGGAGCGTGGAGTCTTAGTAATAGGGTCCCGTTTTTACCTTGGGCACGGAACCCTAAAAATTATCAACATCAGCCTTATAATGTTCCCACTGCTTGGACACAGGCATCCTCTCTGTGAGAGAGGTAATGGGCCTTAATCCACCCGCGGGCCTAATGCGGGTTGGTGGATGTACATGTCTTCGAATTTTTGGTTCTAGGACATGCCGGTTCCCTCACGATATTTTCCTTCACCGTTTTAAGAGCAGTGGTGATGAAATAATTTACACAAAGTAAAGCGCCTGCCACTCACGATCTACGACACGTACGTCCACCAGTCCAGTAGTTACCACTGTGCCACCAATGCTCATAAAATGATATTAATCTTCTATAATATAAAAATGAATCGCAAAATGTGTTGGTAAGCGCATAACTCAACAAGGCCTGGACCAATTTGGCCAATTCTTTTTTTTAATGTTCGTTGAAGTTCAAAGATGGTTTTTACGGGGGGGGAAATTATAATAATTTCCGGTAAAAAAAACAGCCCTTTTCTTTTTCCCATACAAAAGTTTTCTAACTAAAACGTTGAGTTAATTTGAGCTTTATTGCTATTGTATAAGCTATTTTTGCTTTGTGTAGGGTAGGGTAGTGTAGGGTAGAGTATTGTAGGGTAGTGTAGCGTAGGGTAGGGTAGTGTAGCGTAGCGTAGGGAAGGTAGTGTAGGGTAGGGTAGGGTACTGTAGGGTAGGGTAGGGTACTGTAGGGTAGGGTAGTGTAGGGTCGGGTAGCCTAGTGTAGGGTAGGGTAGGGTAGGGTAGTGTAGGATCGGGTAGGGTAGGGTAGTGTAAGGTAGGGTAGGTAGGGTAGATAAATGTTTGGTGTTTTTATGGCAAAACAAAGTTTGCCGGGTCAGCTAGTTTCATATAAAAATGTATGGCCGTTGACTATATTTTGTGTATTTTTATTAATTTTACTACCAAATCGGAGTAAACCGTATTATACCAATGCTGATTGTATTATGACAGACTGGAGAATTGCACAACTGACAGCGATGACCGATAATCACATAATTGTCTGTATAATTTATGTATATCAATGTTAACACGATTCTTTGTAGGCTAAGTTGCCTGAAGAATTTCGGCAAGGGTTCTGTCTGCCTTCAGATCTTTAAAAGCGGGGTGCCTAGTGCATAAGCCATAGTTTGCTGAAAGTATGGGCGATGATATTAAATTATTTTTTCCATTGGATCACATGAAAGAGACTAAATAAATTATCTGTATCTTTATTATAATAATCTATATAAATAAAACAAAGACGGGTTTGTCACAACACTTATAACTCGAGATCTGCTGGACCAATTTTCATGGTTTTTGATTCATTGGATTTGTCTCCGCCCCGAATAGCAGAATACATCTTAAAAACGTAGGATAGGTAGGGTAGGTAAGAGTAGGTAGGGTAGGGTAGGTAGGTAGCCAGTTGAAGGGAGCGAAGTCACGGGGGTCAGCTAGCAATATTATAAAGAGGAATGATTTGTATTTTTGTATGTAACGAATAAACGTAAAAACTACTGGACCGATTTCAAAAATTATTTTACCGTTGGGAAGTACGCTATCCCCGAATGAGATAGGCTACTTTTTATCTCTGTATTCCCACGGGAACGGGAACTACGCGGATGAAACCGCGAGGCGTCTGCTAGTTATTACAAAGAGGACCAAACAAACTTTCATTTAACTGAAAAAATATCCTAGACTGGCAGCCTTTATTTATTTTCTAAATATCTTACATGACACATCATGGTAATTGGTCCCCAGACCCCGCTTCCTTTGGCTTGTCTTGGCGGAGACACTACCGTGTCCTCAGATAGAATGTTTCTTTTTTTTAAATTTCTTTTTACCTGACGTTTTTCAAAGGCAACCCTAAATTCTATGCCGAATACTGAAGCGGCCTCGTTTACAACGAAAAAATATTTGCGCATGAACAAAATTTTTTGCTTACATTCGGTCACGTTTCATGTGAATAACGAACCAGTATGTCGAAACGGGTCGCACGGCTTCTACCACCGTGGCACTTATAAAAGGACTGTTTATACTGACAACTGAACATTCTCCATTTCACTCGCTGACAATATGAATCGGTTTTTAATGGTTGGTAATTATTTGATCATATATGACTAGAAATTGACGTGGGGAACAGTTTAGTCCATTAGCGCATAAATAAAAAAAATGGACTTTGGACTTTTCCTGTCAGGATTTGCGAGGGGCCTTTGACCAGTTGTGAGACAGTGTAGGCTAATATATAAAATAAAATGGACTTTGATGAGTAACTTGAAGATGATCGCAAATAATCTTACTTGATTTTTTTTTTTTCGATAGGATAATCTGCGTTTGAGACAAAGCTTGGACTAAATATTTAGAGATCCTTTTTAATGAAATAAAATAAATAACATGCCTAAGAAAGAATGCCTACATAATAATTACCTATGTATTACATATTGTTATTAGTAACATTTGAATTGTATATCATTTCAGATAGCGTGCACATTCGCCGTAGCGATTGCTACTGCTTCCGCTGGTGCCGTAACTGTGGTTCCAGTCGTTGACAAAATCGTAAGTGCCCGAAATTTCGACAGACCAATTAGTGATGCAATATGAGTTAAAATAAGGTGTTTTACGCTGCTGGCTTTGTGGAATTTTACTACAGCTCCCTTGAATGTGGGAGGCCTTCGCACAGCAGTAGCACAACATAGGCTAACATAAAAGTAATTGCTATGTGGCATCTTGTAATAATTTAAGGAACGCAAAACAGTAAAATAAAATCTCTGCCAATGATCTTACGGTTCAGTTGGCATATTAGGTTAGCAACTAGCTTTTGTGCTAAAAGAGAGTTTAATTCCCGCTCAGAACAAAAATATTTATTAGGGAGTTATTCCGGGTACGGCTTTTTGTAAACGTAAGTTCTGGTTTTTAAGATCTCTCGTAGAGACCACAATGTAATACAGTGTTATCTTTTACATTGCAGGATCATCCCCGCTACGCGTTCAACTACGCTGTCAACGATCCAATAACAAAGGACAACAAAGCGCAATGGGAGACAAGAGACGGTGATGTCGTCAAGGGCTCCTACTCATTAGTCGAGCCTGACGGAACCCTCCGCGTCGTGGACTATGCAGCCAATGACCACACAGGATTTAATGCAGTCGTCAAGAAGGTCGGCCCGAACGTACACCCTCCAGTGTTACCAATAGGAAAAACTGTCGCGCCTCTAACATCTATAGTTGGTCCTGTAAGCTATGGTTTCGGTGCAGCCCCCATTGTTGCAAACCTACCGAAGCTAACGACTCTCGGACAGTGGAGTCATCCATGGGATCCCTTCACACACTCCTACGGAGGATGGGTGCCCCTAGCAGGACCTTTACTAGACAAACCATACGTCACAATATTCAGCAAGAAGTATATTGACGGAAATGTTCATAGATGGGCGACAGGACCAATACCGCTGTATGGTAGAACTTTAGTTTTGAAGACGAAACATTGAAGTTGGACATTTTAATATGCAGGATTTGTACATAGCCTTGGTATATTTATTATTTTACCATACTAGTCAAAGTCTAAGATCTTTTCTGAGGTGTAATTCATTGGATTGAAGTAGCCATATTACTTGTATTACTATGTCTTCTGTGCGTTTGGTGTTTTGATACTATTTTAGTCAGAATTGAGGCTAAAATATATACTGTAATTAAAGGCATTTAAACCGTGTTATAGTTTTTTTTTTGACATTCGGGTAGCCTTAATCAATCATTAGGAGAAAACCATTATTAGATTATAATGAAATATTCGTTTTTATTTTAAAGTATACAGAAGCTGTTGGTAAACCTTATTAAATAAATAAGGTAATGCATTTTGGTACACATCTCCCTAACCAAGAAAAAACTTCATATTCAACCCCAATTAAATTTATAAGATGAAATCAACAATGGAACAAAAATAAGAAACCCCACTACACCAACAGTTACACAGTCTAAACTACCGCAGAAAAAACAAGGGACATAGGAGTAAATAGAGGTTAAAGCAACTTTTTTTCAAAAAAATACTACCGCCTTCCAAATAAAAAACTACAAAGTCAAAAATAACTTTTATTTTTGGAAGTCGGTGTCTTTCGTAGGTACCAATTCTTTTAGCGTTATGGACACCGACTTTCACTTTGTAGTTTTATTTGGAAGTCGGTAGTATTATTGGCATTTTTTTTAACTTTTTAGTAGTTCCTACCTAATAGCAAGTTTTTTATTAAACCTTAACGCCAGAATATATTACCCGAATATCATGAAACTTGAACATAACCGGTGAAATGAGAGATCTGAGTACCCCTTAAGAGCGGTACTGGCGCGATGTTATGTTATGAAATGGTATAAACAATAAACAGACATGCGATTGCAGCAATCCCGAGAGATTTGCTGTTATTAATTGAAGAGTTCTGCTGTATATCTTCGAAGTTCTTCATCACATCCTTACCAAATTAAAATGGGACCAATTTTGAAACGTACTCTTTAAAATAAAATCAAAATCGGTCCTCAATTGACGGAGAATATACATAAAAAAAAACTAACTTTAAGTCGAACATAGAACCACCTCCTTTTTGGTAACTCGGTTAAAAAGTAAATGCACATGTTATTCATGTCCGAAATGATATGTAGCGAACCCATAGCAATATAGTGAGTAGTTGTGCGTGATAACTTCCTAAAGGCTGCTAGGGTTTTCCTAGCTTGTCCGTCCGAACACAACAAAAATTGTGACACACAGCATCTGTTGGAGAGTGGTCACGCTGGTCATTATTACCTATGTAAAAAATCGGTGGTATTTTTATGCAAAAAAGTTTTTTTTATTTTTCTCTTTTTAGTTTTACCTTCCTAATAGACAAGTTGTTTAGTAAGGTCCCTATAACGCCAGATTAGATTACCCGAATAACATGAAACTTGAAAATAACCGGTGAAATGAGAGATCGTACCCCTTTAGAGCGTACTAGCGTGATTTTATGTTATGAAATGGTATAAACAATAAACAGACATGCGATAGCAGCAATCCCGAGAGTTTTTCCGTTATTTATTGAAGAGTTCTGTTGTATATCTCCGAAGTTCTTCAACAGAGCTTCACCAAATTAAAATGGGACCAATTTCGAAACTTACTTTTTGAAACAAAAAAAATTGACAGAGATATCGGTGAACATACATAAAAAAACATACATAAAGTCTAACATAGAACCTCCACCTTTATGGTAAGTCGGTTAAAAAACCAAAAACCTGGCAAGTGCGAGTCGGACTCGCGCACGACGGGTTCCGTACCATTATCGCAAATACGGTTAAAAAAAAACACGTTTGTTGTATGGGACCCCACTTAAATATTTATTTTATTCTGTTTTTAGTATGTGTTGTTATAGCGGCAACAGAAATACATAATCTGTGAAAATTTCAACTATCTAGCTATCAGGGTTCATGAAATACAGTCTGGTGACAGACAGACGGACAGTGGAGTCTTAGTAATAGGGACCCGTTTTTACCCTTTGGGTACGGAACCCTAAAAAGCATAACAAGTGCGATGCCAATACTTTCCATCCTGCAGACAACTACTACACGAGAAGACAGCTACCACCACCCAGGCTCCCATACCCTTTAAAACGAAATAGCTATTTGTTGCTTTGCGGCTGCAACAGTTTGACGTTTGCAGTAGCATAGTTGATGCTAGTACTATAGCTACTACTTTGGTACTAACTACTAGTCACTGTATCTGTTAATTTTCAAATTAAAACGTTACTTATTATGGAGATTAAGTAACCTTATAACCCTGACCGCTGCAACTTAATCATAACTTTTGTCGGTTAGCCTAAAAAAAACCTATCCATATCCTATCCATTTTAACTTCTGTGATGTGGGAACGGTGTAGGCTGATGTTGTTCCCAAGGACGGGAGTCAGGTCTATTCTATGTGCGAGGGAGTGGGCCTACATCCATCACGAAAGCCCAGTGCGCACTGGGCCTTCGTGCGCACTGTTATATGTCGTAGAAATTTTGGCTCGAGGATTTGCCGGTTTCCTCACGATTATTTCCTTTATATTGCTGAGAACAGTGATTTGGAACTAAATGACGCAAAGTATAGCGCCTGCTTGGTTTCGGACTTGTCTAAGACAGAGCTACTACCAGTGGGCCACGGCGGCTCTCCGCGCTCCTGTTATTAGCGACTATCATGATAATAATGACGTAGCCATCTAGCCGATGTCAGCCACGGCGACTGCATGCCTCGATTCCTAGCAATAGCTAAGAAAGAAAATTTGGTTCAAATAAATCTTACTAGATGGCGTGATATGCAACAATTTGTTATTGAATTATGTGTAGAATTAACAATTTTCGAGAATTGAACATAATATATTATGTTTAATCAACTAAGCTCAAAATTATGGAATATTGAGCTCTTAATTCACATTTCAAAGATTATTTGAACGGATCATTTAAAATTGATGCCAATAGACGCGGTTAAAATTTGTATTATAACAAATTTTGGTGCAATGAAAGTGTAAAAACGTGCAGAAAAATACTATAAAACAAATCGTCACTGTATTTAAAGATAAAATATTCACGATGCCGTGGAACGGAACGGAACCGAACGCGATCGATGTACAAAAAATTATAAAAAAACGCTAGTTACCTCGGCACGGTTTCTTTGTATGGGATGAGGCATCTGTATGCTAGTATTATATTATCTTTGGCTAACCTCAATCACAATGAAATTTGAATGTAATCATTGAGCTTAGATTTGCCGTGATTTTATGTTACTACCTCATGGTACTATTATAAAATATCCAACATTGCCCGAAAAATTCATGAGCACAAAGTGGACACCATCGACATGACGACTATCAAATACGCAAGTTAACACCTATATCCTCAGATTTAGTTGATAGAACCTCTAGTAATCTAGGGACAGATCATGGACAACACAGAGCAAGGTGTCATTAAATTGTGAAAATCAGCTTTTATGTGCTCGAAGATATAATCAATTTAAAAGAACAATAAAATTATTCATTACAAATATTTTTTTTAAACCAGGTTTTTTCGTATTATTTTTATGAAACTCTTTCATTTGATACTCATATCATGGCAGTGACAAAAAACCAGTAAAGTGCGAGTCGGTCTCGCGCACGGAGGGTTCCGTACCATCATCGCTAAAAAACGGAAAAACACGTTGTTGTAATCGGGCTCTACAACAAACGTGTTTTTTTTCCCGTCACATAAATATTTATTTTATTCTGTTTTTAGTATTTTTTTTTTTTTTTTTTTTTTATAAACTTATATAAAAAAAAAAAAATATTTGTTGTTATAGCGGCAACAAAATTACATCATCTGTGAAAATTTCAACTGTCTTACGAATTACGGTTCATGAGATACAGCCTGGTGACAGACAGACAGACGGACCGTGGAGTCTTACTAATAGGGTCCTGTTTTTACCCTTTGGGTACGGCACCTTAAAAATAACTAGTCCGCCATCTTGGACCGTCCGCTATATTGGATTTAGAATGACGTCACTTAGCTAACCATGCATTGTCATCCAAACTTAACGTGCAAACAAAATTTATCACATACATACATAGCAAGTTAAATAAAATCTTGTAAAAAGGCCTATTCGGTCATGATTATAAATGTTTCACACCTCGCCAGCGGTACTTAAACTTACTATAAAGTAGCCAGTATTGATCTAGGTGTCGGAAATCAATCGAAAAAACACGAACAAACAAGAAAACAATACGTCACTCTAGCACATAACAAACCCAATTAACTCATTAGTTAATCATATTATACCAGTTATGTATGAACTATTCATGAATACTAAATCAGGCAAAAAGCACTGAAACGGACCGGTTCAGAACAAGATGTTTGACAGAAACCGGGGCGCTGCCGGGTCGAATAATTAGTGTAGTATAAATAGGCATTTCGCAAATGACAAAATACAGTGCACTTCGTTTGCTCACTGGGATACCTTGTCAGCTATGAACATGTATATCACGGTAATTACTTCCTGGATTACGTGTCTCTTCTTTTTATTTTTAGAATAATATTACCAAAAGATACTTCAGCCCTCTGATTTTCTGAGAATTCAAAGAGGCTAAAAGCGTAAAATGTAACATATACAGGAGAGCTAGCAACGTTTTAATCTTTGACGAATTTTACAGGTCACCTGCCTGCTGGCTTTGATTGCGGCCGCTTCGGCGTTCCCACCCGCGACGCTGTCATATCTTCCCATTGCCACCATTGATAAAATCGTAAGTAAAACCTCTAAATACAGCTCTTAAAATAATATTGATATTAATAGTAACATCATTATCATGACTATTCCTATATTAAAGATTGAAAACCTTAAAAAAATTGTCGACTGAAGAAAAATTTACGTAAAATATTTTTTTCCAGCCGAACCCAAACTACGGATTCAACTACGCGGTAAACGACCCACATACGGGCGACAACAAGGCGCAGTGGGAGACCCGCAACGGCGACGTAGTGCGAGGAGCATACTCCTTGGTCGAGCCTGATGGCAATGTCCGCCTAGTAGAATACACCGCCGACTCCTTGACAGGCTTCAACGCCATTGTCAAACGAACAGGACCTAACATACACTCTGTGGCGTTGCCAGTTGCCAAGCCGATAGTTGAGACTCTTGCGCCAATCACTCCTGTTTTAACCCGACCGATACATGTTGGCCCTATTGGTCATGGACCCATCGGACCCATTGGACATGGACCCATCGGACCTATTGGACATGGACCCATCGGCCCACTTGGACTCATCGGACATGGACCAATTGGCCCTATTGGTCCTATCGGACTTGGACATGGCCCTATCGGTCCCATTGGACTTGGACATGGCCCCATCCCAATCGCCCCCATCGCTGAAATCGCACCGATCGCCGAAGTTCATCATCAGCCAATCATAACCCCGGTCATTGATACGCCACCAATCATCGCGCCGGTCGCCGAAGTTCATCATCAGCCAATCATTACCCCGGTGATCGATACGCCACCAATCATTGCGCCTGTGCCGACTTTCAACCTCCCCCTGTTCTACCCACTGCCCCCGGCTGGTCCGTGGGTACATCTGTCGGGTACTTCGTACGGAGGGAAGGGTAACATCGTCCGTCGCTGGGCCGCCGGACCCATCTCACTCGATGGCAAGACGCTCACCATCAGAACCAAACATCATTAACCTAGTCTAAGTTTCAAATGTAAATAATTACTTGAACTTCTCCGTGTATAGGTAACCTATTTAGTTACTCACGGCACTAGTGTGTTCTTGCATTTGTGGGTAGATGCAAAAATACACATAGGTCATGTTAGAAGTTAAGTTTGAGCGGTATAATCCAAAGCAACGAAGTGTACCTGAATAAATAAATGTTTTACGAACCGAACTTGTTTTTTGTTCATCGTATTTGTGGGTAGGTTAGACCTAGAGAATGGACTGAGTGGGCCATATCCGATTCTGAAGTGGATAGTACGGTCAAAAAAGTATGAGAGAGACAAAGCGACCGTGTGGCCAATAGTAGTCTTTTCTATAGGTATACAACACAGATCACATCACTACAAGCTACAGATAAGAGACAGGTATTGGCCGCACAGTCGCCTCGTCTCTGTCTATAGAGTATTAAATTATATATCGGTATTGCTCAGTCCATTCCTCTATGTGTATGATGCTTATTGCAGCGTAAAATGGGCTCATTTAGTTATGCGTGCCGAACATTCAATGACACGCACACTAACTGGTAATTTATGCGTTTTCGTTACATAACTGCGTAAATTAGTTAATTACTTGTATGCAGTAAAAAATACACCTTTTCTAGTATTAGGTTCTACACACTGATTAACGGTTATGTAAGACAATATTCTGAAAAATAGTTTTTATAAGGTAACTAGCTGACCCGGCAAACATTGTTTCACCATTATAAATTATTTCAAAGATTCCCAAAAATTTAGCACGAACTGAGTAGGTATTATAGTATTTTTAACTGTCGTTTAATAATGTAATGGTTTATACAGGTAACACAATGGTTGTTGTTGGCGGGAGCTCGTGACACGTGTTGAATACTATTGATTTATAAGAGACCACTTAATTCACTGTAGGTACGTGAGAACTATCTTGAGCAAAATGGCACCCACCTACCCTGCCGTACATACCGACCTACCCTACCATACCTTAGCGTACATACCTACCTACCCTACCCTACCTTCCAACCTATCCTACTCGACCTAACTACCCTACCCTACCTCTATCTACCCACTCACCCTACCTACCTACCTACACACCTACCCTACCTACCTACCTACACACCTTCCCTACCTACCAACGTACCTGCCCTATTCTACCCTAACTTACATACCTACCTACCCTACCCTACATACCTACCTACGCTACCCTTCCCTACCTTACCTACCTACCAATATATTTTTTTTGGTGTTAAACCATCTTCGCATTACCTTTCTAAGGAAACCGGTTTGGGGCATATCGGTTGAATGGTTTCAAAGTCTATAACGGACATAGGCAGAAACATTTTTCGTGTTTTATATATTAGAATTATAGGATGAATTTCAGAAAAATCTTTATCGCCATCTACTGGCAATACCGAAACCAGCATACAACGCAATGTTCAGCCGTTCTTCAGTTATAAGTGGTGTAACTAACACGACTTTGTTTTATAGATTTGTTTTAATGTTCTGTATTTGATGGTGTCATAAAAGTTTTGGACCACAAATGGAATAATGTTAGGTAATAGAAAGAGAGAGAGGTTATTTGCACCAGGTATGATGCATACCAAAAGCAAAAAAATACAAAACAAACAAAAGGTAAAGTATCGCGCAAAACGGCCATTGCTTAGCATAATGCTGAGACTCGCGTGCGCTACAGCCCTACAGCACTGGTTATCAGCGATAGCAGGTGCCGACTGGATGAAGTGGACCCGGAGCTGCATAAACAGTTTTCATGAATCAACTTTTCCATTCAGCTTTGACATTCGATAAATCAAAATACATTATTTCAACTAAACCATTTAAAGGTACTTTTGAATTATCAAACAATTTTTTTTTTTTTAATGCTAACTTTTTTGGTATTCTTTTCAGCAAACCCTTTCATTTGATATCCATATCATGGCAGTGCACAGAAAATAACCAGTCCGCCATCTTGGGCCGACCGCCATATTGGATTTAGAATGTCGTCACTTGGCTAACCATGTATTGTCATCCAAACTAAACGTGTATGAAAAATTTTATCTTCATCGGTGGAGGATAACAGCTTTCAAATTCAGTTGAAAGATTTGACCCGACCACACTTACATACTCGTACATACATAAATACATTGCAAGTAAAAAAGTATGTATGTATGTAAAAGCTTGTAAAAAAGAAGAATCTAGTTGCACATACGCAAGTGTCAGTGTGTTCTTCTCCATAGAGACCTCTATGGAGAATAACGTACAAGAAACTCCATGGACACTCTTTTCCATCAATTTTAATTTCAAGTACATATTTTGATATGATTTCTGTCCGGAATCAATCATGAAGATTTGTCGAAACACGAAATAGTTATCCTGCTTTAACGTTCGCCATTGCTTAAGACTAATGTTAATTCCAACTTACCGGATTATTGTCTTCATCAACGTCGTATTCTTCCCTTTGCACCATCATCAGCTTACCGCTGGCATTGATGACCTGAAAATATGAATAAAATACATATTACAATTGCTCAAAATAAAATATAAGAAAAGGAACTCAGTGATGGAGTGAAGGTTGAAAAGACGGAATGGAGAAAGAAAACTTGTTGCGCCGACCCTAAATAACATGGGACAAGGGCAGGATGATGATTACAATTTCACAAAAAACAAAGGAATTTTAAATAATCATCCGTAATTTGGCATTTCTAGACATCAAAAGGCATCTTCAGTTACAGAATAGTACAAAAAAGCCGATTGGACAGTGAGCGAAAACAGACTCACCGAGATACTTATCTATCTATCTATCTACCTTTAAACAAGCAATTCTTGTAAACAGGGTGGCCAAAAAGTCGTGGATCAAACGCAACTAGGGGTTAGATGGGGTCATCAGCTGCAAAAAAATGTTCTACGGGAGGTCCCTAAGGTCAACACCTGCAGAGTTATAATTTATCTGCAGATTTTATTTTTAATTAGGCCTAACCGTGTTTTATGGTTGGGTTAACTTTGGCCTTGCTACGAATGATCGTCCTCGAAAGATATCAAAGCCACGCATAGCCATGTGTTATATATTTTTAGACCCCATATTAAATGCGCCAAAATTTGTAATAAAGGGTCACTTTTCGGAAGGGTATTTTTTTTTCACAATGAGGTCCGAAGTAAATAAAAAGTTATGATTTTCGGGCAAAAAAAATTTCGTAATTCTAAATATTATCTTCAACACACCCAATAAACAACCATAAATAGCATGTCTAACGCAAGGACTCATCAGTACCAATCTAGTGAAAATTATAAAAAAGATTCAGAATGTAGATTTTTCCGAATTTTAATAAGAATTAGTAAAAAAAGACAATTTTCTCATAAAAACACAAAATAAATTATAACTCTGCAGGGGTTGACCTTAAGGACCTCCCGCAGATCATTTTTTTGCAGCTGATGGCCCCATCTAACCCCTAGTTGCGTTTGATCCACGACTTTTTGGCCACCCTGTATATGTATAAATCTGAATCTCGGGAACGACTCCAACGATTTTCATGAAATTTAGTATGCAGGGGGTTTCGGGGGCCATAAATCGATCTTAGCTAGATCGATTTATCGCCCGATCGCATCGATCGCATTTTAGCGGTTTAATTTTTAGAAAACGTTTTTTTTTTCTCTATTTGCACCTGAACAGAGCTCGGTCGCCCAGGTATTTATTATTATATGCAAAAAGTATGGCGATCTCAGTGTATGTATATCTCGATCAAAAACCGCGCTATATGTAAAGCGTTTTACGTTTGAATTATCGTGTATAGGTGCGTACGATTTCGTTCAATATGTGGACCCGATTTTCCGTACTATTCTGTGACCAATGGATATCTTCATGCATAATTTCTTACCAATGAATCAGGCTGACGTTGTACGTGAACGAAAACTGTGGATGATGTGCGGTGACGATGGGGAGGGTCCTGCAGCCGACATAATGACGCCGATACCACGCAGGCGGGGTGTGATAGTGCTGATACGTCCACTGCTTGCACGCAGCGCATTTCTATGTTACCCACTGTAAAGGAAAAAAATATTAAAGAAAGAAAGAAATATGATGTATTGGCACAAAAACTCATATGCCTATAAATTAAGATAAAACTGAGTCCCGTAGTGTGGAGTAAAAGTGAAAAGTTTTATGTGGTAAATATAACAGAAGCTTGCGCAAAGCTTAAATTAATGTTATGTTTTGCTTTGCATTTTTGCATTGGATTTTTAACTTACGGCGCTGAGCCGAGAGTTGAAAATTCAAGATTGCGCTGTGCGGTTAGCGCAAAAAACCCACGACAAAGTCATAGGTTTGCCACTTTTGCTATTGTACTTCGTTTAGATGAGACCACGGGGTCCCAGCGCTAACAAAGAAAATTTGGTTTAAATAAATGTCACTAGATGGCGCGATATGCATCGATTTGTTATTGAATTGTGTGTAAAATTAACCCTTTGTAGAATTGATCATAAAAATTGTATGATCTTTTTTAATTAACTCTCCTAAGCAAAAAATTATGGAATATTGGGCTTTTAATTCACATTTCAAACATTATTTGAACGGATCATTTAAAATTGATTCCAATAGATGGCGCGGTTTTAAATTTCTGAGGCATGTCATTCAATTTTTTTTTTTTTTTTGTAACACATTTTAGTACAACGAAACAGTAAAAAAGCGCAAAAAATATACTATAAAACAAATCGTCACAGTATTTCAAGAAAAAAGTAGTCAAGAACAGAGAAAATCTTTTTACTTGCAAGTCGCTGCTAACACCATCTATAGCCGTGGAACGGAACCGAACACGATCGAAGTACTTATAAAAATAATCATCTTGATCAGACGAAAACGCTAGTTCCGTCGACACGTTTTCTTTGTATGAGATGAGGCATCTGTATGCTAGTATTATATTATCTCTGATAAGGCATTACAATAAGTTTACTTACTGTTATCCACACAGTTGAGCTCGTATATGGTGACGAGCGCGTCAGCCCCGAACACCACGAGCTGGTCGTCCAGTATGTCCAACACGAACACTTGCGACTGAACGCGGACGATCTTCGCGAACTTGTTGTCTAGTTTAGCTTCCCGCGGGTAGAAGCGGATCTCGTCGTGACCGTCTAAGATGCTGTAGCAACCTGGGGAATGAAAAGAAAGATATGAGTCAGTAAAGTGATTAAGAAAGCTTGTTAGTAAAATAAATACGTTAAGGCGCGCTCGTGGTGCTTTGGGACGTAGCTTGCGTTTAGAGGATTCTAAGGTCTACAACCCTTTGGCAAACATAAAATATTTTGAATAATAATTATTCTTTACTGGAAATGGGCCTACCGCAATCCACCATGAAATTCTAGTGCACTAACCCGCACCCGCACATAATTCACATTATTTTCTCATGTGGGATGGAATGGAGCGCCTTATCCTTAGGAACCTCCTTAAACAGCCGTGTCCGAGGACCTGCGTCAGGCGGAAGGTGAGGACGCCGTGAGCCCGTGACGCCTCTAAAGCCACTCAAAGAGGGAGCCTTTGAGTGGCTTTGCGCCGCAATTGTGGCGTGCCCAGCGTTGGAATGCGACATACACCCTCTCCAGGTCGCCATGTGATCCTGCCGTAGCTCTGTCCGGCGAGCCGCGATTGTCACGTCCCATATTTGCGCGAGGACTTTTGCCTCCAGATCCCATGGTGAAGTATTCGAAACCTAAAATAATAATGACTACAAGTACGTACTCTCTCTGCCACAACATGCCTATCGCTACTACAAAGTAGTTCTCTTGCGTCTCATTGCCGAACAGCTTGCAGCGTCGTGATAGACAGTTGTATTGCGCTAATCCTGTTCGTCCGGCCACGCACACGTTGACTCCTGCTTCGTCACGGTGTTATGTTCTAGAAGATGCTTACCTATAACGATGTACTCTCTCCACCACAGCATGCCGCCCGCGACCACAAAGTCCTTCTCTTGCGCTTCATTGCCGAACAGCTTCCAGCGCCGTGATAGACAGTTGTAGTGCGCTAACCCTGTTCGTCCAGCCACGCACACGTTTACGCCTGCTTCATCTATAGCACTGTACTGTGGGTAAGGAAAATTTATGGGATCTATTATTTGTTTTTTTTTTCAAGTGAAGACTGCTGTAGCACCGTTGTGATTTGACACTCGATGAAACGAAAAAACGACATTAAAAAGAGAGAAAGCGCTCAGGCTCATGCACTTTAAATCCTGTAGATGTATTTCATCTACAGGATTTAAAGTGCATGAGCCTGAGATATAATACGTTATAAAGTCTTTCTTTTTACAGACTTAAAAAAAGGGAGGTAATCAATTCGATACGTATGTACTTATGTAATATTACTGGGACTACACAACATTCACATATGTGGGCTTTCTAAACACGTGTGTCAAATTTCATAAGAGTATGAATGTTTGTCCACGTATTTCTCCGAACCTGCTTATCGGATCGTGATCATTATTTTTGTGTAGGATTGAGTATCTCTCTCTAAACTTAGGGAATAGTGCAAGTTTGATCAAAATCGGTCCAGCAGTCTAGATATGGAGTATACAGTCGAACTCCTTAGCGACAAACAGCATGAATATGGAAATTAAATTATTATGGGTATTTTATCAATCCTTAAGGTAACTTACTATAGAACCTGCTCATTTCTAGTCATTGTGTATTAAAACTAATAAAAAGAGAGAAATTAAAACTTTTTTCATCTAGGAGAAATAAATTAATCTTTTCCAGAGATTAGCGCGTTCAAACATATAAACAATCAAACTCTTTCGCTTTATTATATAAGTATAGACAGGCTCGCGCTTGACCACTATCTCAGCTGATAGTAAGCGATGATGTGGTCGACGGTGAAGCACGCTTGACTTAAAGACCCATGTTTATAAATAGCTATCAGGTGAAACAGACAGAAGTTTTATTTCTTTTAGTAAATTTATTAAGTTTTATTTCATCAAAGGTAGATTAGATTGATCATTGTGTGCTCCATGATTAAGATAGACTGATCTAGAGCCACTTGGATTCATAATTTCCTGTAAATCTATCCCTTGCTGGCGCTTAGAAATATATTTACATAGAGGTAGAAGAATTTGGTCAAATAGATTAGCTCAAGCTCTAAGAGACTAATGATAAAAATCTTTTTGCAAAAAAATACTACCGACTTCCAAATGAAAAACTACAAAGTGAAAAATAACTTAACTTTTGGAAGTCGGTGTCTTTCGTAGGAACCATTTTTTTGCGATATGGACACCGACTTCCAAAAGTTAAGTTATTTTTCACTTTGTAGTTTTTCATTTGGAAGTCGGTAGTATTTTTTTGCAAAAAAGATTTTTATTTTTCCCTTTTTAGTTTTACCTACCTAATAGCAAGTTGTTTATTAAGGTCCCTATAACTCCAGAATAGATTAACCGAATAACATGAAACTTGAACATAACCGGTGAAATGAGAGATCTGCGTACCCCTTTAGAGCGTACTGGCGTGATGTTATGTTATGAAATGGTATAAACAACAAACAGACATGCGATTGCAGCAATCCCGAGAGTTTTGCCGTTATTTATTGAAGAGTTCTGTTGTGTATCTCCGAAGTTCTTCATCAGACCTTCACCAAATTAAAATGGGACCAATTTCGAAACATACTCTTTCATACAAAAAAAAAGAATAAATTCTTCTTTCATACAAAAAGAAAGAATTTTCAAAATCGGTCAACAATTGACGGAAATATCGGTGAACATACATAAAAAAAAAAAAAAAAAAAAAAAAAAAACATACAAGAAGTCAAACATAGAACCTCCTCCTTTTTTGTTAGTCGGTTAAAAACCAGCGTTATATAAGCCAATGGTATTTTTTTAAACCGCAGCTTTTACATTGATATCTAGGATCATTCACCTGTTATTAAAACTTTGGATGAGAAGCATTTAACAGCTTCAAGTACCATGGCCATGTTGCTCAAAAGATTATCGTCATACTCTGATGAAAAAGACCTATCTTTTTGGACGGTATTTTCTTTTTTGTTTGATACAATTAAGAAAACTCACCCTCAAAGGCCAATTCGTAGCAATATAAGTAGCCGGCAGCGGCAAGACGATCCACTGTTTCCTGCACTCATTGTCATCAACAAACTCCCTATAATTAGTACTGCTCTCGTATTCCAAGTTATGCTGGTCTGGTAGCCCGTTCTCTCCCTGGTAGAGCTCTGATGACGAGTCTATGATGGAGATCTTCGTTCGTTTGGTTAGGTTATCTTCTAAGTTAATGTAGAGTTTGTCGTCTGCTTGTAAGTAGAGGTGTCTTTGATTGCTCTGTAAAGAAAGATCATTGTGAGATTGACGATAATGCCGGAACAAAGTTCCTTATCCTTAACGCGGGTTGTAGTAAGAGTTGCCTGGTAGAAATCCTCACGTAACAAAAAACTAGCCAAACGGTTCCGTACCGTTATCACAAAAAACGGAAAAAAAAACACGTTTGTTGTATGGGAGCCCTACTTAAATATTTATTTTATACTGTTTTTAGTATTTGTTGTTATAGCGGCTACAGAAATACATCATCTGTGAAATTCCAACTGTCTATCTATCACGATTCATGAGATACAGCCTGGTGACAGACAGACAGAAGACAGACGTACAATGAGTCTTAGTAATAGGGTCCCGGTTTTACCTTTTGGGCATGGAACCCTAAAAAGCGTTATGCCTCCGTTCGAGAAGTTCGTTTCCGTCCGGCGTAGTTCGGATAGTTCAAGCGATTGTCGCCATACTCGTGTACATCATGTGTTAGTTAAATGTCACTTTTGTCTGATGGTTGAAGAAAAGGCGTGCGGAACATCATTCCTGATGGACCGCACACGTTTTTATTTACGCAGTTTACCTCCCAATTTGGGATACCGAGAGATCAAATTAGGAGAAAGCTAAAAGCGATATGCGACAGCCAAAAGAAGTCACATCATAATATTTACAGCCACACACAAGCATAATATCAAGACTTCTCTTCCATAAAGGAGTAAAAGAGGCACAAAGTTTAGCCATTTCGCCAATATCATCTTCATCACAGCTGTAAGGCATTCAGAATAAACGCCACCTACAAATGCATCTTTAAACTTTTCTTCTTAAAGTCGTCACAATCTAAGAAGTCCGTTGACGTTTCTCATTATACATGGCGCGATAACTTTCTACGTAAGATATTGAAAAATCAAATTCATAATCCTAATGTTACATGTTACCCATATGCTATAACAACGAGTATCATTCGCAAGCATCAAGTTTAATTATTATTAGGTATTTTTATAGCTGTCAAAACGGGCCTTTTATTGTTTTGACAACTTTAGTGTGTCGATTTGATTCTCATTAATATTTAAAATGATAATTCAATATTTTAATTTGTATAAATTAAATAATATGTTTTGCATGCCCATGTGACGGTAGAGCATGGAGGACTCTTATATATTAAAACATCTATGTACTAATAATACCCATGTTTGCAAACCAATAAATGATTTGATTTGATGGCAAATATAGTTTTTAAATATTATGTTTTGCCCAGTATTGATCTACGGCGACATAATTTGCTGACGCAGCTATAAGGTCCATAAGGACAGGTTACAGGGCATGCGGTACAGGACGAAAGGTGGGCCATGGTGTTCGCACTGGACATCGGATCCTCCTAAGGATAGACCACCAATCAACGGTTTTCCGAGGCATGGATAAGTAGTAAGTAAAGAAGAAAGAGTTGATAAGTAATTAAACTGCCGAGCAATGAAAGAGTTCCACAAAATGCTGACAAACACCTTAATATCTCTTAAGACATAGAACCTAGCTTCATAAATTAAAAAGCATAATAAAATCTATTTTATTATGCAAACTTAAACTCTGTTAAATACTGGTCTTTTTGAAGCCATGGATAAAAAAAAGTAGAAAAACAAAATTTTCACCATATCAAGTCGAATAAATCAGCTTTTCAATATGTATGTTTGTGTCAACCTACCATGCAAGGGTTGACGCTGAGTGGACTTTTGACAAAATCCAGTTGGATAATATTAGTGCTCGAGTCTCCTTCCACTTTCACCATCCATAGCTGGTAACCTTCTGTCGCCCATTCCTAGAAACGAATAAATATTGTACTGTTTAAAGTTTAAGGGCCATTTTAACAATGTCTGGATGTACGTAATGTAAGCGCATCACTTCGCAACGGCTGCACCTATTGGCTAATATTTTTTTTGTTTTATTTATTTATTATTTAGGGTGGGGCAACGATATAAAAAAAAAAAAAAAAATGGATTTCTTTGAAAAATATAGTGTTGCGCCGACCCCAAATAATATTGGGACAATGGCAGGAAGATGTGAGAGAGAGCTACACTATCGCTGAGATTTATGGATTACTTTTTATTACAAATAATAACTATCATCAGACTTACTAAACTAGACACGACCAGTGGGTTGGACTTGCTCAGGTCCTGGTTGAGCCCGTAGTCCCACGCGAGCGAGCACATCAGTAGCGCTCCGAACGTGCTCCAGATAGACACGCCTCCTCTCTCCCAACTGACGGCCACTGCGCGTCCATCTGCTGTCCATCTGCAATAGTTATTTATGCTACAAGTGCGGAAGGTAGGTGATTTCCGATGAGTGGCATTTTTATTCACGAGCGAGCGAAGCGAGTGAGTGGATAAATCGACACGAGTCGGAAATCATCTTACGTACGTGTATCATACAACATTTTACTATGCATTGTGCGAGAAAATAAAAAAATTAATAAAATGAAATTAATAAAATGGCGGGCTTATTCAAGCGCGTTCAGCATATCCACAGATTAACTAATAGTTCCTCGGGCATATCTACTGCGCATGTGCAAATAGCTGTCACATCGTAACGCAATAAGGCACGAGCAAAATATACGTTCTGCCAAACATATTTAAAATTAATTTATTGATCAAAATCTAAATCTAGAGTAATTAAAAACGCCTAAAATAAAGTATTAGTTTTATTTTACCTTTTATATGAATGATAATCTGTACATAACTAATTTTTAAAACTTTTCTCAAATAATAAAAACTCCATGCGTCGGGCTGACGTTGGAGTTAAAAATTAAAAAAGTACAGGAAAGTAAAAAGCACTAGTGAAAAAAAGTGACACTTTCCGCACAGTTTGGCTGCTTGGAAAACCGCTCTTTTCGAGGACATGCATTGTAAAGATTATTTTCATGACAATTTCAACATAATTATGTTCCACACGGTAAAAAAAACTGTCCACCCCGCTAGAATGTGACCCCACTCCCGCCTACCCGCGCAGTGTCCCGCGTTTATTTCGTGCGCTAATAACGAGTGTTGAATGTTAGAGTGACTTCATAGTGCCAGGTGCATAGTTATTGTGACAGTATAGTAATAGGGTAGTTTACTGAAAATTATTTTTTTCCACTACCTTGTACTAGAGTCTGGCAAACGAAAGTAGACACTCGAATTATTTGCAAACTTTTTATATGGCAATGCTATACTAATGTCAACATCAATTTTTGGTGATTTGTTGTGGTCTTGATAATAGCATTTATTAAGTGAAAAATGAATAAAACAATTAAAAGTGGATATGTCGTTTCGCAAGATGTCTAAATATCAAGAAAAACCACAGGAGAAAGACGTCGAATTCAAACAATAACAAGATTGTTTACGTGTTGTGATAGATTTCATAAGTTAGAATGACGCTATTAAGTTGATACTTTGTTGTAATTCGTAATCACTATTTATCTTTGATACTTAATATCTAAAGTATTACCTACCTATAGTATTTATATTCAGACGAAGTAAATTAAATAATTGTAAAGTATTAAATCAGGTTATTCCAGGTATTTCATACTAGTTTTGGGGTTGCTATGCTGATATTTTTTAAATTTGCCGCGCTTTTTCAGTCTCTACTTTCGTTTGCCAGACTCTATTATGTAACACATTGCCTAAGAAATTCGTTTCGAAATATGAACATTTAGACACAAGATTTTCAAATTAAAAAAAAAGTAAATTATATAATAGCAGTTACGAAATGACTTTTGTATGGATCATTATGTAACTGGCAGAATGATACTGAACCTGTAACCTCTCGAAAAAGGGCGCGTTGAATGTGTATATATAGTCTGTGGTTTTTAGTCTGAACGTTTCTAATGAATTGTTGTTGGAAATTATTTGCATTTAATTAAGTAACCTTATCAGGTAGTTGAAAAAGAATCGTTCGTGTCGAGCATAAACAGACGACTATCGACGTTAGCCTTCATCATCATCTGCCTAGCCTTTTCCCAATTGTTTATTGGGGTCGGCTTCCAGTCTTACCGGATTCAGCTGAGTACCAGTGTTTTACATGGAGCGACTGCCTATCTGACCTCCACAACCCAGTAACTGGGTAACACGGTACCCCTTGGCAAGACTGGTGTCAGATCGCCTTCAGCTCACGTCTAAATTGACTACATCGCTCGTATTAAAATCTCCACTTTTTATGCTAGACACGAAATGTACTATTTTGTCCGTCAGGTAGATTAATAAAAAATATTGGACACTTAAACATAAAGTGACGACGATATTATGCGTTGAAATATCGTGTGACGTCACGCCGCTAGTTCACTTTATACTGCCTTAGTGATGTCACAAGCCCCCACTCCTGAACTTTGATGCGCTTTAACTTTGTCAAGTTTTATTATTGATTTGGTAAAGCAGAAAATAAGTGTCCAATATTATTTGATAATCTCACTGGACTAAATAGAATTATCATTTTTCTACCCAGAAAACATGCCTATTATGTATCTCCAAAACAACCGCTAGTTCGTTCAATAGGTACCGAAGCAGCGTGGTGTTCTGTCCATTATTTAACAAATATAAACTCAACATTGGAATAATAATTTCTAGGCAATGAACCACGCAGAATTGTACTTCTTCAGGATTATGTTGACCCAAAAAAAAAGTAATCCGCCATTTTGTACCGGCGGCCATCTTGGATTTACAATGATACTGAACATACTAAATTGTATTGTAATCAGAACTTATGGTGTGTACGAAATATCACATCAAACTGTCAACAGGAAAGGGGTACAATTTCAGTGATTCAATTTTTTTTAAACTCATACTTCATACCTCATACATTTAACAGGTCCAGGATCGCCGGGGAAGTCTTTGGAACTGAGCACCATCGTATGTGACAGCTCCAGACCGCCCGTAGCTTCGTCTATCGTGAATACATCCACTTGAGAACTGGAATATTTAGACAGAAATAATAATAATTCTAAAAATGTATTATGACCAATACTTATTACCAGAGATCGGCATGTTTATGATACCGGGATTTTAGAGGAGGTATTATCAACTCTATGTTTGTTACTTCCTCGAACTTTAGGTAAATATACTTTACCTATTCGGCAGGCTTATTACGTATCTTTTGCAAGAGCAAAACGATAGCGATCAAACGCTTTATGTCATAGAAGTCGGAATTACTGTAGGTATGGTAGGTCCTACACAATCGTTTGCTAATCGCTCGCTGTTTGTCAAATGCACTCATTTAAAAATAAAACGCCGTTTCCTGATAGCTACAACCTTGGGGTATTTAAGTCAAGAGTGAATAGGTTACTTCTAGGCAAGCGTGCTTCACCGTCGACCACATCATCACTTACTATCAGGCGAGATAGTGGTCAAACGCGAGCCTATAGATAAATAAATAAACAACTCCAAAAATGTTGTATTGAAGATCAATTATTGCGCAAAAAATCGCTATCGTTTTGCTCTTGCAAAAGATACGTAATAAGCCTGCCGATCTCTGCTTATTACATTAGTCATAGTGTTAAGGCAAGATTCATACTGTCATATTGACTTTATTTTTCTTTGATAAGTATCTCATTCGAATATGAACAATCTTATATATAAAATTCTCGTGTCACAATGTTAGTTACCATACACCTCCAAAACGGCTTGACCGACTTTTATATAATTTTAAATGCATATTCAGTAGGTCTGAGAATCGGCTAATATCTATTTTTTAATAGGTAGGGTAGGTAGGTATGGTATGATAGGGTAGGTGGGGTAGGGTAGGGTAGGTAGGGTAGGGTAGGTAGGGTAGGGTAGGTAGGGTAGGGTAGGTAGGGTAGGGTAGGTAGGGTAGGGTAGGTAGGGTAGGGTAGGTAGGGTAGGGTAGGTAGGGTAGGGTAGGTAGGGTAGGGTAGGTAGGGTAGGGTAGGTAGGGTAGGTAGGGTAGGTAGGGTAGGGTAGGTAGGGTAGGGTAGGTAGGGTAGGGTAGATAGGGTAGGGTAGGGTAGTTAGGGTAGGTAGTGTAGGGTAGGTAGGGTAGGAAAGGTAGGGTAGATGAATGTTATGGTGTTTTTATGGCAAAACAAAGTTTGCCGGGTCAGCTAGTATTTATATAAAAATAAGGCAAAGTGCAGTCTATGAATCTTGACCTAAATCCGTACTTGGTTTAAAAGGAAAAGTACTCACTTTCTCCTGCCAATAGCAATTAATCTAAACTTATGGTTGACTCTTGCACAAGTCGCGTCATCGATGCCCGGTGCCCAAATGCCTTGAACAGCCTATAAATAAAGACAAACCAATTAATCAACTTTGTACTTTAAAAGTATGTTTATAAGATTCATTTTAGGAAACCCAGAGCTTTAGAGAAAAGATTGACTGTACTGTCCAACTTTCCACAGCATATAAATGCAGCACACAGACGTTGACATATGTTATCCTTTCTATTTATCACACAAGGGAACTGGCTAGGACATTATTTAAATTGTGCCTATAAAGGGAAACTACAAGGATTAAATCACACGAAGTAAAAAGTTTAGGGTCTTTAGGAACTCAATATCGTGCTTCAGGGTCTATATTATCACAACACTCGTTTTACAACTTCTTACCATAAGATCTGTGTCCAATAATATCTGGGATTTTCAAAAAATGTTTTATTAAATAGAAAACTTATTTCATTTATTCACAAACAATTGACATTGTGTCGAACATTACATAAGAATTGCAGTAAAAATTAATACACTTGTAGATTAATTATACTATTGTAACACTTTAAGCTATTGTTGTAATATTAAATATTATTTATTTATATCGTAATCAACTGATTTAACAAGGCCTTCTTTTAAGTATGGAGATACCTGTACCAGAAGACCTGCAGCCTTATTGCGTAAAAAATCGGCAAGGCAAAGGGCAAAGAGTATGAAAAAACGACCAATCACATGCGAGATGACAGACGCGAAGTGGATTGTGGATTTCCGTCTTTGTGATTGGTTGATTTTCATACTCTTTGCCCTTTGCCTTGCCGAATTCATTACGCAATAATGCTGCTAGAGGAACTTTTGTTTTATTGATATTTAAATTATAATAACAGCAGTTGTTTAAACTCGCTCTGCCAGAATCACGATGCATAAAAATATACTAGTAGCCAACAATACGAGTACTTCGTTCTTTACTTGAGACGCAATTAATCAATGATTCAGGTGATCCTGAATCAAATATAAGTAAGTATAACCCTACCTAATACGAAAGTTATAGGCCCAAAATAATGTGAAATGATCCTGCCAGTATTCTGAACCCGTCGATAAAATTCAAGGAAAAATAAGCATTATGTCTACTTACATTAGGATCAAACTTGAGATTAGGTGCTGTGAGATACGCCGCCCTTCCGTCGTTAAGCGTTATCCCGAAGCCGCACACAAGCGGCGAGTATTCTATGTCGTTGACGTGCGTATTGTCTTCTAATATCGGCTCAGCTGAAATTGTCAGCAAATACAGTTAGCTAGTTAGTTACTAACTAACTCGGAGTTACATAGTAACTATTAAGTAATCTGTGCTCGGAGTTAGTAAAATAACCCAGGGTGGCGCATGCGCGCCTTACAAGGTTAAAAGAAGAGATAGAGAAATTAAATCAGTAACTATATTTAATACCTAATGCAGAAAGGGTGTATAAATCTCTGATAGGAAATGGACAGGTCATCATAATATGATAAGAGAGAAAAGAAAAACAGAATAAGGCAACTACTTCGAAAATTCTATTACTAACAAAATTATTCATAAAATATCTTTATCTAAAACAAGCTTTTTTCGTATTCTTCTCAGCAAACCATTTCATATGATACTCATATCATGGCAATTGGCAGTGTATAAAAAATAACTAGTCCGCCATCTTGGGCCGTGCGCCATATTAGATTTAGAATGACGTCACTTAGCTAACCATGCATTGTCATCCAAACTAAACATGTATGCAAAATTTAATCTTGATCGGTGGAGGATAACTGCTTTAAAATTCAGTTGCATGATTTGACCCGAACACACTTAAATACATACATACATTGCAAGTTAAATAAAAGCTTGTAAGAAATGGACGAGATTAATTACAGAATGGTATCCAGGAGACAGAAAAAGAAATAAAGGGCCGATCCAGAATAGACAAAACAAGCAAAAAACTAGAGTAGAATGGAAATCTTTATAGGAGGTCTTTGTTGAAGGACAAGCTTAACCAGTTCCCCGAAATCAGATTTAATAATTATTTAAAGTCTATTAGTTGCAAATCCTGCAACAATCATTGTATTTAGAATCAGAAAAGCAATACTTCATTAATATTTATTTTATATTAGCGGCCCGCATCGACTTCGCAAGAGTAAAATTAAATTTTGTTTTAATTAGTAGGGAAAATATACACAAAATTACCAAAACGCCAAAAAAATAAAATAAAAATTACTCGGTCGCTACCAAATTTAACAGTATCACCCGCAGGACACATCTGAAGATTGCCTGGAAATTGCATCACAATCGCTCTAGCCGTTTTGGAGGACATAAGGGAACATACACATCGATTTTTATACACATGTATTAATGCGGACAAATTATCATTTAAGGCGGTACCCCGAGCAAAACGCCGCGCAAGCCGTTTTTTGTGCTGTTTTTAGGAGCTATCTACTCGTTATTTAAAAAGAAATATCAATTAATAAAAATACATTAAATTTCTACATAGTATTGATTCTAAAATGGTAGATTTAGTTTTTTATTAAATGTTGTATATATTTCACTAATCTACTTCCAAAAAAATATAAAAATGAGAAATAATTATTGATTTTATGCATCTCCTCGTTTTTGTACTAACACTAATGGATAGACAATTTAATAACGAACATTTTTGTAGAATATTTTTTTTCAAAAGACCAAAATTCGATTTTATAAAGATTTTATTCTAAAATCTGGGCGTATTCACTACTGTAATTCTGCGCTCATATCTCATGCCGATTTTTTGGTCAGGGTACCGTCTTAACAATCATGCTTCAGTATCCGCCTATCCTCATGGGGAAGAAGCGTGAGTTTAAGTACCTACGTATAAATCAAGATATTTCATGCGCATAACTGTCTACTAAACTATACTGAATAAATTTCAATCCTATTTATCATTGTGCATCTGTGCATATTTCATACTTAGTCAATAACAGTAAAAGGGCACATATTGAAAAGACCTTGTATTTAATAATAGATTAACGAGCTTCTGCCCGCGGCTTCGCCCGTGTGAAAATAGTTATTTATGCTACAAGTGCGGAAGGTAGGTGATTACCGATGAGTGGCATTTTTATTCACGAGCGAGCGAAGCGAGTGAGTGGATAAATCGACACGAGTCGGAAATCATCTTATGTACGTGTATCATACAACATTTTACTATGCATTGTGCGAGGAAATAAATAAATAAATAAAATAAAATTAATAAAATGGCGGGCTTATTCAAGCGCGTTCAGCATATCCACAGATTAACTAATAGTTCCTCGGGCATATCTACTGCGCATGTGCAAATAGCTGTCACATCGTAACGCAATAAGGCACGAGAAAAATATACGTTCTGCCAAACATATTTAATTAATATTTAAAATTAATTTATTGATCAAAATCTAAATCTAGAGTAATTAAAAACGCCTAAAATGAAGTACTAGTTTTATTCTACCTTTTATATGAATGATAATCTGTACATCACTAATTTTTTAAACTTTTCTCAAATAATAAAAACTCTATGCGTCGGGCTGACTTTGGAGTTAAAAATTAAAAAAATACAGGAAAGTAAAAAAGCACTAGTGAAAAAAGTGACACTTTCCGCACAGTTTGGCTGCTTGGAAAACCGCTCTTTTCGAGGACATGCATTGTAATAGTTATTTATGTTACAAGTGCGGAAGGTAGGTGATTTCCGATGAGTGGCATTTTTATTCACGAGCGAGCGAAGCGAGTGAGTGGATAAATCGACACGAGTCGGAAATCATCTTACGTACGTGTATCATACAACATTTTACTATGCATTGTGCGAGGAAATAAATAAATTAATAAAATGAAATTAATAAAATGGCGGGCTTATTCAAGCGCGTTCAGCATATCCACAGATTAACTAATAGTTCCTCGGGCATATCTACTGCGCATGTGCAAATAGCTGTCACATCGTAACGCAATAAGGCACGAGCAAAATATACGTTCTGCCAAACATATTTAAAATTAATTTATTGATCAAAATTTAAATCTAGAGTAATTAAAAACGCCTAAAATGAAGTATTAGTTATATTCTACCTTTTATATGAATGATAATCTGTACATAAATAATTTTTAATTTTTTTCCCAAATAATAAAAACTCTATGCGTCGGGCTGACGTTGGAGTTAAAAATAAAAAATAAACAGGAAAGTAAAAAGCACTAGTGCAAAAAAGTGACACTTTCCGCACAGTTTGGCTGCTTGGAAAACCGCTCTTTTCGAGGACATGCATTGTAAAGTTCTTATCAATGTTCTGTTCTATACAAATGCCAAGATTCATCACCCGTTTACCCGTTAAGGTTACACTAGTCGAAAATTCTTCCATACAAACATAGTTTAGCGATTAGTCCACTGTTTGACGATGTACGTTCAAAATTAAAAATGATATCAATTTGTCATGCACAGGCACTATTTAATTTATTATCATAATAGTGCCGAACTCCAGGCTTTCAAGATGCTTTTTTAAGTCGGCTATTGGTTTTGGTTTTAATAATGCCTATTTTTTTGTTTATTCATAAAAAATATTTATATTGTTATAAAAAACAGTTAAGAAAAAAATATTTAAATGTTTGACATGCATGATTGTATTAGGTTGTTGTATGAAATATTAAACATCTTCTTATGCTATTTTTTTACTTTAGATCTTTGAGATATAGAAGGAGACACTGTAAAAACCTTTTTTATGGTTTGTTTTGTTTTTATTTTTTGCCCGAGCGAATAGAGAGTATAGTTTAATATCAAACTTGTTCCCATATTGTTGTCATGTGTAATTTGTACCTAGAAATCACAGATGCACAAACTCTCAGGCTTGGAGTATTAATATTGTATGAAGGCCATACTAATAATTCATTTGACCATCGAAATAATTTATGGCAACACTAAGGAAAGCCTTGAAAGCTAATTCAAGTAGTAATATAGTTAGTTTAATAATCAGAACATGTTATTTCTTTATCTGCATTACTTACGTTTAATTTGTCTATTATTATGATTTGTTTATTTATTTGACTTATTATCTCCTTGTAATTTAATGTGTAATGTGATGTGATGAGTTAAAAATACCTGAATAATTGAATTTAATTATCAATCCAAAACAAATTAAGAGAATTCAATTAGTATTATTAATATTGCAATACCGTATGCAAAATACGCGCTTGGTCGTGGAGTTGCGAAAACCAGCCCGTTTTAACCTAACCTAACCTAATATTGCAATAACAACAGGCATTTATAATCTAGGGGGAGGGCCTGGAGATCCTTAACACAGAGCTTCTCTAGTACGGACTCCAGTCTCTCACAAAGGTAGCTTCTTGAAAATGTTATAATATAGTTTTAAGTACATAGATTTTAAGGCAACCTTTGTGGAGAGAAAACAATAAAAAAATATTATTATAGTTATATGGGTACACAAGTAAAATTTCAAAATTTAAATACCCCCGACCCATTTATCTTGCGTAAACACCCCGGTTCAAACAGTAAAACGCCCATAACTTTTGAACGGCTGAACCGATTTTATTCAAACATAGCTAAGAACACTCGACAAAATCACCTTTCAAACATAAAAAAACTAAATCGGTTCATCCGTTTAGGCGCTATGATGCCACAGACACACAGATACAACACACGTGAAACTTATAACACCCCTCTTTTGCCAGCGGTGGTTAAAAAGGAAGTAAATACTAAGATGTCCAATAGAGAATATGAGCGAATAGAGAACATGTTGCGCCCTAAATAAATTGGGCTAAAAGCAAGCGAATTATGATGAGCGGATTCGAAACACAAAAAAATATTTTCGAAATAGAATCTTAAAACATACTGCACTCCTACTATGACGTGTCAATGACACACTTATTTATGGTTCCGTTGTGAAATGGAGACGGAGGAGACGGCACCATAATTACGTATTTTGTAAATCTCTATAACACTGAGGTTTGCTGTCAGAGAACCCAATTATGGGTTAGGCTGGTTAAGCTACAGTACAAACATTTTCTTAATGTCCCTCGGCAAACTTCGTTTCGTCACTCATCGGATTTATATCAGACCGGACGCTCTCAATCAACTTGGAAGTATATAGAGTTGTTAGTATTCTTTTAACATTATGTAATTTATTTTTAAAATGTGAGGACAGCTGCTATTTTTACAGCTTCTTATATTTCACAAGGATATCATAACAAAGCAACAAACAATTTCGTATTTGAAAACAATGAGTTTTCAAATACGATAAGGCAACTTAGCACTGAATTCAAATAATTATACACAATAAATCTAATAATTGATGGACATGTAAATTAGCATTCGTTTATATTCGGAAATGCGATGACTGCCGAGGGACATTAAAAAAATAGTTGTACTGTAGGTATATAAGTTGCCTTTTCGTATTTAAAAACTCAACAGTATTTATTGCATGTTTTCTTAACGTAATATACGAAGCAATAAATGCAAACAAAACATGCGTGCGCCATTCTTTGAACTACGCAAGTACTGTTTTTAGAGCAGTGGTGATTAAATAATTTCCTCAAAGTAAATCGCCTGCCTGGGTTCGAACCCACGATCTACGACACGTATGTCGGGGCCGTTACCACTGGACCACCACTGCTCGCAGATGCAGATGATAATTTATAACATTACCTTTAGAAACCTGTTGGTTAATGGAGAACGGTATTCGTCCCAAATCGAGGCAGTAGTCCCGGTTCTGTGTGCCGTCCCATCGGTACCGCAGTAGGTGGGCTCTCGTGGTGCAGACGAGGATCTCCGTGCCTGATATGCAGCACATTCGAGTGATCTGGCCATCCCATACCAGCACCTCTTTTAACTGGAACGGAAAATAAATAAAATAGTGCTGAAACTGTTGAATTACTTGCCAACTCTTAATGGGCATTCCAGAAAACCACCGTAAAAAAGTTAAATCAAAATATCAAAAAACCCGACTGCTTCAAAAGCGAACTAAAAAGTCGTAAACAAGGAAAAAATCATGCTGTGCAGTCGGAGGATACATACGCGCGAGCTGGCTGACCAAAACCAGATGTATCCTCCGCCTGCACAGCATGATTTTCCCTTGTTTACGACTTTTTAGTTCGCTTTTGAAGCAGTCGGGTTTTTTGATATTTTGATTTAACTTTTTTATTTATAACTTTTTAGTTATTTTTTTTGTCGAATTAGATACCTACATTTAAACATATAAGTGTTATATATTTTTGACATCACCTCTTAAAACCCTTTATTTTGATACCCCACACGATGGGCTTGGAAGAAAAAAATAATTGGGCCCCCACAATATGGCGCCCAAAATCCGCCATTTTTATATTGTCCAATTTTAATGTAGCCTATGACACTCGAAGAGTTAAAACGAATCGATTGACGTATGAATCATCAAAATCGGCCAACGCGTCTGGTCTCTGGAACGCCATATAGGAACAAACATACATACATACATAGACTGATAAACACATTACCCTCCTTAGGCAGTCGGGTAAAAAAGAAGTGTTTGAACCTTATCTACATATGTGTATCTATCTATCTACGTCTGTAATATGGATACTCTTTCCTAAGATACAGACATGGAGTCCTGTGACCCATTTTATATTTGTTGTACTGTTTTTTCTTTATAAAATTTAACTCTGCATGCCATATACAAACTACTAATTGAATTTTAAAAAAAAAAAAAAAAATTGTTAAAATATTTAACTTCTCAGCTCTTAGGCTGGTTTAAGCTACATTAACGAGCCGAAACCAAGTAAATACAGCGTGTGGTGTGTTATGAGGAGGGTGTGTATTGATGTGGATCTACTTCGTTTTCTTAATTCTATTTGCAAAAACTTATTATTATTATTATCCAGGGTGGACGCGCTTTGACTAGGGAGGGTGCATTCGCGGTAGCAGGCGCTATAGGGATTTTGGCTGAGTAAAAAAATATAATTCTATTTAGTCCGTCAGTTAGATTATAATCTAAAAATACGAGTCCAATATTAGTAGTAGTATTTTCGGCTTTATCAAATCAATAAAAAATTACATAGATAGATAGCGCATCAAAGTTCAGGCGGCTTGTGGCGTCACTTGTGAGTAAAGAGTATACTAAAACGTGACGTCACGCGAATTTTTAACGCACTGTATCGTCTTATTTTTTATTGACGTGACAAAAGAAAAAATACGCGTCTAGTATTTTTACTAACATATCTGACGGAAAAAAAAATATTATTAGTCCGTCCGTATTAGTTACAGCGACAGTGCATTAAAATCAAATCAAATATTTTATTAGAACATTAAATATGATTACAAAGTATTAGTATTCATAAACAGCTACATTAGCGGGCCTCCGAGAGAGCAGACATCGGCGTTCCAACATTTATAACAAAAATTAATTATAATTACAATAAATTGATATTATTGAAATAAATTATTTAAAACCACATCGATATTAAAAAAAAACATAACCTTTAAAATAAATGATTTAAAACTAGATAAATATTTTAAAAATATATATTTTTTAACTGGGCATCGCCAGTTGTAGTAGCGAGCAGTAGGCCAGAAGTGTTTTCTCAGATCCCCTGTTAATGTGGCTGCTCCATCACGTTGCGCAAAGCGCCCGCTATAGGTAGTCACGTCTCGGTATGGAATCAAACGGCCATCCGCGCCTGACTTAGGGCCCGCACATTTTCATCCTGGCCTAATGCCAGTTGCAGCGCACAAGAACACACGAAGTTAGTTTACTATTAGTCTGCAATCAGGTTAACTAATATTGTTAACAATCATGCTTCAGTATCCGCCTATCCTCATGGGGAAGAAGCGTGAGTTTAAGTACCTACGTATAAATCAAGATATTTCATGCGCATAACTGTCTACTAAACTATACTGAATAAATTTGCTTTTATAAATAAAATATATGCATATACCGTGAATAATGAACAGTAATGAAGTCAGTATTTTTATCGTTGAGTAAGTAGGCCACACTTTATTTTAAAATCTAATGTACTTTTTGCTGTCTATGCTCATGGTTTATGAATATTCAAAAAAACCCTCTCACTTGTCTATGACGCAATTCATAAACTCGAGCTTTACTGGCCTCATAGACCTATAACTGTTCATTAAAATAGTTTTATTTGTCATTTAAATAAAAACATAACGAGCTGAATAAAAAGTGGAGCTCGTGGCTAAATAATAACAGCCGCACTGGTCGATCATCAAGGTTAAGCAACGCTTGACGAGGTCGGTCCGTGGATGGGTGACCATTTCAACATACCGAGTTTCCTCCGTGCTTCCTCGGAAAACACGTTAAGCCGTTGGTCCCGGCTGTCATTTGAAGATCTTTGACAGTCGTTACGGGTAGTCAGAAGCCTGAGATCTGACACCAGTCTTGCCAAGGAGTACCGTGTTACCCAGTTACTGGGTTGTGGAGGTCAGATAGGTCAAATACTCAGGTCTATAATACCTTTAAGCTGAGGTTTGTACGAAACCCTAGGTGCGCGAGTCCGACTCGCACTTGGCCGGTTTTATTTACCACTACCTCACCTGATGGTAAGATGCTGTGGTCGACGGTGAAGCACGCTTGCTTAGAAGGTCTATGATATTATTAGTCATAAATGTTTTACCATAAATACTGTTGGCATAATAATAATGGAGCATCATTTTATAAAGGGTGGTATTTAATACTTTAACTGTAATTCCCCTTTTTTCAATCAAAATATTCGAAATTACTACCAAAAATACTGAATTGCACACTAAATTTGCTCATCAAATAAATGAATTATACTATACTGCTAGATCTTTAAAGCTTAACTGTTTTACTGAATAACTATCTGTTAACTAAAAGTAAATCTAATAATTCTTCGAGTGCAACAAAATATTTAAGTTTTAAGGGAGGGGGGGAAACGAAACAAAGTCGACGGAGCCCCGCTGCGCAGGGCTCCTATTTCTGTCTGCAGGGTCTAAAGTAACCTAACATGAAGGAGATGACGGGAGCTGAGTTCGCTCGCTTTGCTCGCTCACTTCAGCTCCCGTCATCTCCTTCGAACCTAACCTATCCGTGTCGGGGTGCCCTAAGCTCCCGAGCTCGCTTCGCTCGCTCTTGGACTAATTCACATTTATTTTATATTTAATTGAATAATTTGTGTGCAAATCAGTATTTTTGTTTTACGGTGAGTAATATTGTTTTGCAGTAGGTTATTAGTGGAGATATTTTGTTTGCTTAAATTTCTAAATAGAGGTGCAGTTAAAAATTCCCCTTTTATAAAGCACTAGCTGTCCCACGCGGCTTCGCTCCCTTCAACTGGCTACCTACCTACCCTAGCCTACCTACCCTACATACATGAATGTTGCGTAAATTTAACCGCTTACGCAGCGCAAGCAACGGAAGCTCTCAAAAAACCGGCCAAGTGCGAGTCGGACTCGCGCACGAAGGGTTCCGTACTTGGTAAATTGCGGTTTACGATTTATGACGTTGTTCGAGCCTACGCCTGCTCGTTTAGAATGAGCAAATCAACGTTGCATGTTAATTAGTTGTAATTAGATGTAAGGATTTTTGTACTTGCTTGTCATTGAGTTCTTCCATTTTTGTTCATCATCGACGCAATACATGTTTGACTAAATATCAGCATTTTTGGAGTTTCCTTGAAGAGTCACCTAAAATTCCCCAACATTTTGGTCCATACCGAGCCGGATTGGTAATCACATGAAGATTTTTGCTAAAATCTGTGGATTTGGATAATAATTACCGTGGAGTTTTGCCGAGGAGGTTATAAGCCGGCAACGTGACTGTGAACAAAGGACTTCAAGCAAATTTACGGTGTTAAGAATATTTTAGATAAAATATCATCACCCAACACTCGTTCAGGTAGTACTAGGCATTTAACCATAATTAAGGATTTTAAAAGGTTAGTGTTTATTTTACCTAAATACCTATATTGTTCAAATTAACACTTTACCATTGGATTGTGAATAGTTTTCTAGTACGGTATCATATTTGATGATACTTATTTTGCAAATACGATTATATGTTCTTTATATTAAGTCCAGTAGCTATTTGCTACATTTATAATTGTATAGCAGTATTTTAGTTAACTATTCATATTAAATAGTTATTAGTACGTAGGTTGGTGTTAGATGGATATTGCAAGTCTTAAAGTCAAGTTATTCTGTTAATTAAACCGTATTAGTCAATTTAATTGATTATTATTGTAAATGTATTTTTCTAAAGTTCGACGTTAGGTAAATTTAGTTTTCAAGTTTTGAGGAATTGTAGTTTAAATAGAAGTTTAAATCTTAAAATCTCATTTTGTATTCACATAATATTTACAACAGGTAGAATTCACTACATATTTACAGTATCAACATTGTTGATAAATTGTTATACCATAGTATCTAAACGTAGGTAACTTTAATTAGGTTATTTAAGTATTGTATAAAAAGATACCTAAGTTGTTATTATACTAATTCCAGGTTGACTACATTCGATTCCCAGCATGTCCGAAGAAAGAGAACTAGTCAAAAAACGAGGTAGTATCAAGGGACGCTTAACTGCATTTATCAATTACCTTGATGCAGCCAGTGACAAGGAGTTAACCAGTTGTGAGGTCAAGGAGTTGCAGTTACGAATTGGAAGAATCGAGTCTTTGTATGAACATTACGATGAGGTACAGTTGCGATTAGAATGTCTGGTAGAAGATGTTAAAACTCAATTCTCTGAACGTACTGAATTTGATTCACAATATTACAAAGCACTGTCTAGGTCACAGGAGCTGTTATGTAAATATAATAACGAAAATGAGTCGAACAGTAGTGAAAAATGTACCCGTATCAGTCAACGTAAGCCCGTTAAGTTGCCCACAATACAGTTACCTAAATTTAATGGGAATTTTAGCAATTGGTTGGAGTTCCGTGACACTTATACTAGCCTCATTCACTGTAATGATGAAATAGATCAAATAAACAAATTCCATTATTTACGAGCGTCCCTGGAAGGGTCTGCTGCTGTTGTAATCCATGCGATTGAGTTTTCCGCAAGCAATTACGATACAGCTTGGAAGCTTATTTGTGATCGTTTCGATAACAAAAGGATGTTAGTTCAAAATTATGTGTCATCCTTATTTAACTTGAATGCTATTTCAAAGGAGTCCTCTGTTGCGTTGAAAGGATTGATTGACCACCTTAATAAAAATCTCCGTGCGTTGGAATCGTTAGATGAACCCGTCAAGTATTGGGACACTTTATTAATATTCATAGTAACTCGAAAGCTGGATCAATTAACTTATCGTGAGTGGGAGGAGCACAAAGGTCGCATAGAAAAGGATAGCATAATAACATTCGCTGCACTCATTCAATTCATTCGGTTTCGCGCTGACTTGTTAGAAACATTAGAAACAGCACGAAATAGTAGTAATCCCACCCCCGCTAAGCTTAGTTCAAACACAAATAAGATGAAATCTATGGTTGTATCACAAGATTCTAATATTTCCAGCACTGAAATAAGTAAGTTGTGCCCGCACTGTAAAGCTGATCACGTTTTAAGTAGTTGTTCACAATTCCTTGCACTTAGCATAGACGCCCGACTCAAATTAATACCTAACTATAAAGTTTGCTATAACTGTTTTCGTGCAGGTCACTTTGCTAACCGATGCAAAAAGCCAGGATGCAAAATATGTAAGCGCCGACATAATACTTTGATTAATTCGTCGGAGAATAAAGGTACGGCGAATTCTTGCAATAATGACAACAAATCACACGGTAGCTCGTCCCTTTCCGTATCAACGTCATCACCCACTGACGCCGTGGCTAGCACTAATGTGAGTGCAAATAATTTAACTTTGTCTGCGGATCTTAGTGCGTTATGTAGTGAGCGTAAACAACGCGCTGTGTTATTGTCCACCGCTCTTATCAAATTATGTGATCACAATGATCGTGAGCACATAGTGCGAGCCATGCTAGATAGTGGTAGCACATCGTGTTTTATGACGGAACGATTATGTACACGGCTTAACTTAAATACTAGTCAGATAAATGGTTCGGTCTATGGTATTAATAACGTAAGTTCTCGTGTAGGCAAAATATGTCATGTGAAAATGACGTCATTAGACAATAGTTATGTAACAAAGTTTTATTGTTTTGTTTTGCCATCATTAACGACTGTTGTGCCCTGTCGTGAAGTCGACATTTCTGACCTGAATATACCAGATAATATCTGTTTAGCTGACCCCACTTTTTACAAGCCTTCAGAAGTAGATGTCTTAATAGGAGCGGATCTATTCTGGGACTTGGTTGGTTCACAGAGAATTAGACTAGGAGTTGGTAAGCCAGTGTTGTGTGAAACGTTGTTAGGCTGGATTGTTTCTGGCCCTGTTACCTATAATAATGGTAAATTAATGACAAATAATATTTCATGCAATTTTACTCAAACAGATTCCCCTAGTCACGGTGATTTAAATAAAATTCGCAACAATTTAGAGAAATTCTGGAATCTGGAAGAGATTAATTCACAATCCTCACATTATTTACCCGAGAAGAAGTTGTGTGAGGAGCATTTTGTCAAGAATACGACACGTTTAGAAAACGGTCATTTTTGTGTTCGTATTCCTTTAAAGCAAGATCCTTCTATTTTAGGAGAATCTTTCCAAAGGGCTTCTAAATGTTTATATTCCCTAGAACGCAGACTGAAATCCAAGCACGAGTTCAGTAAGTTATATCGTGACTTCATGTCTGAATATGAAACTTTAGGACATATGACCGAAAAAAAAGGATAATGACAGTCCCAGTGGATATTTCATACCACACCACGGAGTACTGCGTGAAAGTAGCACAACTACCAAGCTCCGTGTAGTTTTTAATGCAAGCTGTGCTACTTCTTCAGGAGTATCCTTCAATGACGTGCAGATGGTGGGTCCTACAGTGCAGGACGATCTTATATCTATACTTCTACGGTTTCGACAACACAAGTTCGTCTTGTCAGCTGATGTTGCGAAGATGTATAGATGTATATACGTCCACCCATCTGATAGGTACCTGCAACAGGTTCTGTGGCGTGATAATGCATGCGACCCTGTCAAGATTTATAAATTGAATACCGTCACATATGGTACGGCTAGTGCACCATTTCTTGCTACACGTTGCCTCAAGCAAATAGGGATGGACTATCAAACCAAAGACACTAAGAACACTTTGGGTTCCATGGTTGAGTCATCCTCAGGTAGCAGAGATAGGATTGTTGATGTTATCAAGCATGATTTTTACGTCGACGACCTGTTGACTGGAGCTGATGATTTAAATGAAGTTATGTTTATCCGCACAGAGGTCACCGATGCACTAGCATCTGCTGGCATGCCGCTTAGAAAGTGGAGGTCCAACGTTCCTGAATTAGTCTCCGGAGCGTCTCAGTCGTCATTAGATTTAGATATGGGATCTAATGAGCCTAATAAGTTATTAGGCCTCGACTGGTTCTCTAGTTCCGATGAATTTGGATTTTCAAGTCTAACGTTACCTTATACGGATTCTGTTACAAAGCGTGATATACTTTCTGTCATAGCACGCATTTTTGACCCCCTAGGACTTTTATCTCCTTGCGTAGTCACAATGAAAATGTTTTTACAACGAATGTGGTTAGACAAGCTATCGTGGGATGAGCCATTAACGCCGGCACTTAATGCTAGTTGGAATGCTATTATTAAAGCATTGCCGCTTATTAATAATTATCGTGTTCCACGACTCGTTATATGTAACGCATTTACTACACTGGAACTACATGTATTCACAGACGCATCTGAGCGTGCGTATGGTGCGTGCGTCTATGTACGTAGTGCCAATGATAAGGGTGAGTACATAGTTCATCTGTTAGCCGCTAAAAGCCGAGTGGCACCGATTAAGCCGACCACCATTCCAAGACTGGAATTGTGTGGCGCCGTAGTCGGAGCTCGTTTGTGCGAGAAAGTTGAGAGTTCACTGCGACTAAAGTTTAGTCATGTTCATTGTTGGACTGACTCCACCGTCGTGTTGGGATGGTTGCAGATGTTACCTTCTAAGCTTCAGCCATTTGTGCGCAATCGCGTTGCTGAAGTTTTAGAAAAGGCAGGACACTGTACTTGGCGACACATCCCAACCGCTAAGAACCCTGCAGACCTAATATCTCGTGGTGTGGATATTAGTGTTCTGCAATCTTTGGACTTGTGGTGGAGTGGTCCCAGTTTTTTGAAGCAAGACCAGTCTCATTGGCCGTCTCAACATAAATCGTTAGAGCCAGACAAACTGCCTGAAACTCGACCTCATGTTTTACTGAGCGCCAGTGTTAGTTTTAATAGTAAATATCATACATTCATCGATTTTAATCGTTTTTCCAGTTATTTAAGGCTTATCCGTAGTGTAGCAACAGTTTTGAGGTTTATAAAATTGTGTAGGAAAATTCCTTCTATTGGTAAATTTCTATCACAAGTCGAGTTGCAGGATGCATTAAATATTATTATAATTAGAAGCCAAATTGAGTCTTTTCCTGAATATGAATTACTCAAAAATAATCAGATGTTGCCTCATAAAAGCGTCCTTATAAAATTTAACGTATTCTTAGATAATAATAATATCATGCGTGTCGGAGGACGCTTAGTAAATTCAACTTTTGCTTTTGATAAAAAGCACCCTATTCTTTTACAGTCCACTCACAAATTTACGAAGTTATTATTGGAATTTGAACATGTAAAGCTGATGCATGCAGGCCCTCAGTTATTGCTGGCTTCGATTAGAGATTCATACTGGCCTATAGGCGGACGAAGCTTATCTAAGAGTTGTTATCGTAATTGCGTGCGTTGTTGTCGCATGTCGGGTAGAACAGTTACTCCTTTGATGGGTAATTTGCCACAGCAGCGTCTCCTTCCAGGCGGTTATCCCTTTGAAAGCACTGGTGTGGACTACGCAGGTCCCATCATGGCTGCTAGTAGGCAAGGTCGGGGATGCAGGCTAGTAAAAGTGTACATAGCCATCTTTGTGTGCTTCACCACTAAGGCTATTCATTTAGAGCTGGTGAGTGACTTAACCAGCAATAAGTATTTACTAGCTTTATCTAGATTCATCTCGCGACGGGGAAAACCCAGTGACATCTACTCCGACAACGGTACCTCTTTCGTTGGTGCTTGCAACGAACTTTCGAAGTTCCTTAAGTCTGATTGCAATTCCTTGGGCGAGCAACTGGCTAATGACGGAATTAAATTCCATTTTATACCAGCTTATACTCCTCATTTTGGCGGACTCTGGGAAGCGGGTGTCAAGTCAACAAAATATCATCTCAGGCGAGTGTTGGGCAATTGTAAATTAACTTTTGAAGAGCTTAACACCACATTAGTCCAGATTGAGGCGATACTCAATTCACGTCCACTGACGCCGTTGTCATCCGATCCAGCTGACTGCACCCCACTGACGCCAGGTCATTTTCTTGTTGGCCGGCCGCTAATGTCACTTCCGCAGCGAGATCTACAGAACCACTCCACTGCTTCATTGTCTCGGTTCCAACGGATTGAGCAGCTACGACAGCATTTTTGGGCTCGTTGGAGTAAAGAGTTTGTGTCCGAGCTGCAGCAAAGGACCAAGTGGCATACCCGCAAAGACACGCTCAAGTTGGGTACTTTGGTCATCATAAAGGAGGACCACCTTCCTCCTCTTAAATGGAGATTGGGAAGAGTCATCGCCGTCCATCCAGGGTCAGATGGAATTGTTCGTGTAGCGGACGTCAAAACATCCGCTGGAGTCGTCAGAAGAGCCTTTAACAGGATTTGCCCACTGCCCGTTGATTCTGCGTCTGGTTGAAAGCCTCTGCTGCTTCCAACGTCCGGGGGCATGTTCGAGCCTACGCCTGCTCGTTTAGAATGAGCAAATCAACGTTGCATGTTAATTAGTTGTAATTAGATGTAAGGATTTTTGTACTTGCTTGTCATTGAGTTCTTCCATTTTTGTTCATCATCGACGCAATACATGTTTGACTAAATATCAGCATTTTTGGAGTTTCCTTGAAGAGTCACCTAAAATTCCCCAACAGACGTATTAAAAAAAAACTACTTACTAGATCTCGTTCAAACCAATTTTCGCTGGTAGTTTACATGGTAATGTACATCATATATTTTTTTAAGTTTTATCATTCTCTTATTTTAGAAGTTACAGGGGGGGGGACACACATTTTACCACTTTGGAAGAGTCTCTCGCGCAAACTATTCAGTTTAGAAAAAAATGATATTAGAAACCTCAATATCATTTTTGAAGACCTATCCATAGATACCCCACACGTGTAGGTTTGATGAAAAAAAATATTTTTGGTTTTAGTTTCAAGTATGGGAACCCCCAAAATTTATTGTTTTATTTTTATTTTTATGTGAAAATCTTAATGCGGTTCACAGAATACATCTACTTACCAAGTTTCAACAGCATAGTTCTTATAGTTTTCGAATAAAGTGGCTGTGACATACGGACGGACAGACAGACAGACAGACATGACGAATCTATAAGGGTTCCGTTTTTTGCCATTTGGCTACGGAACCCTAAAAAGGAATATTTTTGCCAGTTTTTGCAACATTTTTCATTTATGCTCCGCTCCTATTGTTCGTAGCGTGAATATATATAGCCTATAAACCTTTCTTGATAAATGAACTATCCAACACAAAATAGTTATTTATGCTACAAGTGCGGAAGGTAGGTGATTTCCGATGAGTGGCATTTTTATTCACGAGCGAGCGAAGCGAGTGAGTGGATAAATCGACACGAGTCGGAAATCATCTTACGTACGTGTATCATACAATATTTTACTATGCATTGTGCGAGGAAATAATAAAAATAATAAAATGAAATTACTAAAATGGCGGGCTTATTCAAGCGCGTTCAGCATATCCACAGATTAACTAATAGTTCCTCGGGCATATGTACTGCGCATGTGTGAATAGCTGTCACATCGTAACGCAATAAGGCACGAGCAAAATATACGTTCTGCCAAACATATTTAATTAATATTTAAAATTAATTTTTGATCAAAATCTAAATCAAGAATAATTAAAAACGCCTAAAATAAAGTATTAGTTTTATTTTACCTTTTATATGAATGATAATCTGTACATAACTAATTTTTAAAACTTTTCTCAAATAATAAAAACTCTATGCGTCGGGCTGACGTTGGAGTTAAAAATTAAAAAAGTACAGGAAAGTAAAAAGCACTAGTGAAAAAAAGTGACACTTTCCGCACAGTTTGGCTGCTTGGAAAACCGCTCTTTTCGAGGACATGCATTGTAAATATATTTTCAATTCCAGATTAGCGCGTTCAAACAAACAAACTCTTCAGCTTTATAATACACACACTGGCAAAATTAGCGGAACAAGAAACTTTTTTCGCAAAACTTTCTTTTTATGATTGCTGGGTGGTTTTTCTTTTGTTTTAATTTAAAACCAAATTATGCCTAATTGATAAAACAATTGAACTTCACTTTTCATGCGATTGTTTTAACTTTATTCGAACTTACAACGTTTGGAGAGAATTTTGCTTATGCCCACTTACGGTATTGTTTTAAAATTTCGTTATTTTGTCATTAAAATACTGATTTAATTGTTTTATTTTTAATGTCTAGATCTTTTTCGAAGTTAAGGACATCATTGTGCCCAACTTTTCCCAAACTGAGAGGACCAGGCCATTTGAAATGAGAAGAAATGATCAAACCAGAGTGCTGTGCATAATTCACCTTTTACTTGTTTCAACCATTTGTTGCAGTTTCCAATGATTCAGAGTGACTCATGATTTTGTGAGAGTATCAGGACAAGGCAGAAAACTCGTACAGAAATAATCGTTTTATTTAGTTTCACTTTCCCAAAAACCCGCGTTTAAAGGCCGTTTAAGCCAGGAATGAGCTGGAGGAAGTTCGAGGTGCAACAAAAAATAAGTTTACGGTAAGAAGAAGGTTGAAAGAACTGGTTTTGGTTCGTTCGTCCCCGCCGAAGGTCAAATAATTGAGGTACCCTTTGAAAAAGAATAACTTTTGCTCGGGAATATCGACTTTGGTCCACGGACTAATGGAGTATTGTTCAGTGATGAGTGTGGAATTAATTTAAATCGAATTGAAGGACGGCAATGCATGTGTAAACATGAACAAGAACATCATATTCTGTCAATTTGTTAAATTATAGCGGCAAATATTAGAGGAACAATATTGGATTCAGGTAGGATATATTTGGGAGCTTAAACGGACTTGTAGGTGATCGATGGAGGCAATCTTATTGTACATCTCTATTGAAGTGTTATTTAAGAATAAAACATGGTATCATTTGTCCCTTTATCAGTGGTCACTTCGTTTTGATCCAGGAAAATGCTCGGTTCCATACCACTTTTTCAACTCCAGCATATCTTAATAATGTCAATATCGCAGTTTTGGCGGTACCGGCGAGATCACCAGACATGCACCCGATATAAAACGTCTGGGACCTGCTAAAACGAAGAGCAAAAATTAAACTCCTTACATCTGTCAAGCGCGAACTGCAACTTGAACTGCGAAGCGCGGTTGTAAGGAATAATAAAGACTACCACAGGAGACAATGAATAACATCATTCTCAACATGTCCAGACTGGTATTTTTTTTTTATTAAGAGCAAAAGGAGGAAACACGCAATACAATGTGATATTATCTTATTGTAAAACTGTTTATTTTAAATGACTTTTTTAACTTTTCTTTGTAACCTTAAAAAATCAACAATGTCCATTTTTCCCATTATGTCATGTTACTCACAAAAATTGTACTAAATGCGCTCACATTTTTATTTTTAAAGGTTTATTTTTAAGCAAGGAAAAATGTCCTAATATAAGTTTTTTTTTTAAATAAACCTTATTTAAAAAAATATCGTGATTTTTATTTTGTTCCGCTAATTTTGTCGGTGTGTGTATTAGTATAGATAATGTTATAAACACAATGATATTTATACGTTATAAACGCATACAGATATTTACGATATAAATCATAAAAACAAACATGGTCGCGGCTCAAGGATGGCCCCAGGGCCACCCACGCCACAACTTAACCTGATCGAATAGAGTAATTCCCAAATTATAATAAATAATGTAAGTACATAACACCGATTTTTGTTTTCTGATTAAATTTTTTGCTACTACAAATTATGCCAAAATAATTAAACAAAATTACAGTTATGCTAATCTTTGCATTATGCCAAAGTATTATTATGTCACAGTATTATTACGCTAATAAAACTTAGCGAAAACGTTATGCCAAACAATATTATGCCTTAAAATTTCATGATAGGAGAGGGTTTCCCGACCAAAACAGATAGATTGTAGACTGGTGCACTGATTGGTCGTATTATTCTATTCGAAATGTACGCAAAAATTGTTGTTAGCAAAAATCGGTTGACAGATATAAATTGTAGGTGTATTGAAGATGATATCTTATAATTCAATCGACTGGTCCGAAAGGTCGACTGCTAGAAAATGCCTAAAGCATTAAGTCCGCCTTTGTACTTTTGTGTGCATAAAGTATTAAATAAATAAATAAATCATATTAACCATCACATATTTAAATAATATTACCTGAGTAATTTTCAGCGATGGTATAACTTCTTTGACGAACAGCTCCGCGGAGTCTCGTCGCAGGCTAGCGGTGGGTGGGTCATATTGCTGGTACGCCGTCTGTTCACTGTGAGCTTCTACATTGTACAGGATTAGATGGCCTTCTGATGTCTGGAATAGAGAAGATAATGTTATGACAGAAACTAAATGATAGTTAGCTTATTCTTTCTAGTTGATGATGATGATGAGGCCTCTCTTTTCCGTACTCATATTCTTTCTAGTTTTTAACGTACAGAAAACTGTTGATTCTTAACCCAGTGAGCGTCAGATTCAAATTTTTAACACCGAGCGTAAGGACGGGTTATTTTCACCCGAAATTCTTTCGTAGATCAACTTTTTTTACAATTTTTTATTTCTATAGGTTTTATCTCATTTTACTAAAAGAGTTATGAATATAAATGTTGATGGATGGAGAGAGAGAGAGAGAGAGAGAGAGGAAGGCCAAAAAAAAAGATGGATGGACTGTGTTAGGAGTGATATGAAAGAAATGGAGTCAGTGATAGTGTGACAGGGGACAGGACGGTATGGAAGAAGAAAACGTGTTGCACCGACCCCAAGTAACATGCGATAAGGGCAGGAAGATGATGATTAAATTCTATTGTTTAATATTTTATCTATTATTCAGGCAATTGTAATTAAAAACCAGTATTGTTTAAACCATTATTTTTCACAGCAATTTTAATGTAAGAGGTAAGACACTTTAATTCTCGTTTATTGAACGAATATTTTTTTTATATTAATATTCTTTAAAGTTTTAATTCAAATAAATCAAATTATAATACAGTAGTGTAGAATAATCTTATATAATTAATATTTTCGTCCCCTACATTTTGTGTTACAAAATGGGAAAAATAATAACATCATAGAAGCTAGGTGGGTAAAATTCACCCGCCGCCAACTTTGACGTAGTCTAAGTAGCTTGCTGAGCAATAAATAATGAAATCCTGTCACTCATAGCTTCCTTACCTCCCCCTGTTCTATCTTGGGCAAAAAAAAACTTTAGTTATTTTGGAATGAGAAAAAATTGTTGTGTCTGAACTGTATTGAAATTATATTAAATTTTACTTACAGAAATGCATATCATAGATGAGTCTGGTTTCCACTCCACTCCAACATTGACTCCGAGTCTCTGAAGAGATTCTGTACTCCTCTTGTGATACACTATGGGGACTGTTGGCTGGAACAAAAATAAATACATGTCAGATCCAAGTCTACAGGATCGTGATTTGACCTACCTAGTGACATACAGGTCTCAGAATTATAGGTGTGAGCGCAGAATTTGGGATACGGGCAAAATAGAAAAATTATTATAATGACTATCACTATGGTACTAAGTACTACTCAGGATTTAAAAGGAAACACTGAGCAGTTCCTAGGCCAGTATGTGTCATGTCATGTCACGGACATGTCCGAACGATCACTGTAGCTCTCCATGAACCATTTCGACACAATACGCAACACTAGACTCCACCCAGTACCAAACAAAGGTACTTGTGTATCATTTTAAGTAAACAAATCACAACAAGATCCAACATACATTATTAGGGGCAACTGATTGGCTTTGAGCATTTATGATAGTCAACTTAGAAAGAAAAGAAGAAAGTGAGAAAAATTCTTTATTTTTAACCCGCCCAGAAGACATGAGAGCTAAACAAAAATTAAAACCAAACGAAAATTTTAAAAATAATCTTTGTGAATGACTAAAAAGGCTTGTTAATCATTTATATGTCTCGTTGATAATAAATTTTAATCTCTTTGAAGAGGTAGACTTTTTATATTAATGTTAAAACTAGAGTGGCCTTAAAGAACAGCTTGACTATTGAATGAGCTCAAAAACATTCAGTCCTTAGGCATGAAGTCCACCTTTGTCCATGAGGTCTAAATAAATAAATTAACATTCATTTAAAGTTAAAATTAACTGCTTTTTTATTTTGGTAAGAGGTAGTCAGCTATGGAAATCCTGGGGGGTAACCACAAGCTCTTAGAGTAAGGTTATTTTGAGATCGAGTAAGTGACAGATGTATACAAGTCAGATACATCTGTCCCTTACTCGATCTCAAAATAACCTTACTCTAAGAGCTTGTGGTCACCCCCCTGATCTGATTACAAAACTCGGTCAGTGGATACGAAACGGGGCACTATGAAAAAAGACTAAGATCAACCTAATCAAGCCTTCGGGACGGTAGGATGTGGGATTAGTAGTAGACAGAGGTGTCCCATGGGACACCTCAAGGGTATTGATCTTAACCTCAGGGACAATGACCTTGAGGTCAAAACAAAATTCCGAACGCCAAAAACCGAGATTCTTCTAATGTCACTAACCTTGACTTCAGGGTCATTAACCTTGAGGTCAAGGTCTAAATTCTAAGAGTTAAGAGCCACGATTCTCAGTAGCAGTAACAGGTCAATATTCTTGGTTAGTGACCTTGAGGTCAAGGTCAAGTGACCATAGTCAAGGACAAGTAACTATGACGCGAAGGTCAAGTGATCCTGGAAAACACTCTACCTTAACCTCCGAGAAATCATTATACCTAGGAGGTCAAGGTAGTGTGACCTTGGAGGCCATGATCAAGTGACCTTGGGAGTATCTTTGGAATTTTATTGCCCTGACAGTACCAATCCTTTGACTTAGAGTGCAATAACAGTTTCTTTTTTTGTTTTTCTTAATTTGGTTACATCTAGAAAACGGTGTACTATTGCAAAAATAATGAAAAATTAGCAGTGGGCGAGAGGTGCTTTCTCTTCACGCCTCCAGTTTTTATATACACTCTAGGGATAGTAGCCAAAAGACTACATGAAGTTGGGGTGCCCCGAATCAGTTTTGGAATGGATTCAACCTATTTTTTTCAACATAATTTTTACGACAAGTGGCTGGTCAGGAACAAAAAACACTAAGACGCTTTTAGCCTTATGGCTAAAAGCGTCTTAGTCTTAGTCTAAATATAAATTTAGGTACTAGATACGACAGAAACGAGAAAATAAACGATATGCAAAAATAATATTTATTTTGGCTGAATAATTTTGTCTTTTTTCTTCAGTGCCCCGTTATGTACACTCTAACCCAAAACTCTTTCACTAAAAACTATTGCCTAGTGCCATAGTTTGTTAAAAAGAAAAGGTTTCCAAGACAGTCTTTGTATTAAAAAGAAACAAGTATTTTGTACTGAAACTGCCATGACTTTGGATCTATGGATGCTAACCAAGATGCATATTTACAAATATTGATGATTATTTACTATTTACAGTAAAACAAACATATAACTATGACATATTGCTGATTCAAAAGTAACTCTAGTTAAGTAAACAAAAGATATTGTAGCATTTAACCATTGCAGTTATGAATAAAAAAAATTTAGATGTTTTACATTGATACTAAAAGATATGATTGCCAGATAAAGACCTTACAATGATTTCTAATTTTCTAATCTTATAAAATCACTAATAACAACAGTTTGTTAGAACAACCAAATTAAATTCATTTAATTGGGCAATTTAGTTTATACTGTGATCAAAGGTGGATGGAATACCTACATGTAGTTTGTCAATATGACCTCAATATTCACCCAAAAATAAACATACCTTACAAAACCATACTGCGAGGCAATCATCGCTCAATGAAGCAAACAATATCTTGTCTCTATTCGAAACGATTTGTTTTACAATTTGATTATCTGCACCTAGATTTTTCAGAACTTTGGGCCATCCTATTGGGAAGTACATTATGATTGTAAAACATTTGCCACTTTTATGAGGAAGATAGTTAAACACTAGACACCGCAATGTAACTGTGTCACTATTCTCTGTTGTAAATTAAGAAGTTCTGATAAGATTTGATGTACATTTTAATTAGAATTTACTGTAGCTTGTGCTTCCCAAAAACGTCAACACAATTTTTTTTGCCACTGCCACTGCTGTAATCACAGACTACTTAGAGATACTACCTGTAATGTCACAAGTTAGATGACAGCTGCGTTCCTAGTTACGTCAAAATCGCTACCGTCAAAAGCCATCATCTTTATTTATAAGCTATCATCAGAAAGCATCGGAATCAAAAATCTTTTGTTTGATATTTTGGTTGGAACAAGTCCCTGAATTTAAAAACGAAGCCTGGTATTAAATACATATGGTAGCCCCTGGATAACTTCAGGCAGTTGCATTCAAAGCATAGCCTAGTTTTTAAGGCATTGGCCTTAAAAACTAGGCTATGCTTTGATGCATGGCAGCCAACATTGTAGTGCGCATGTAGTGCGTCAACATTTTGCGAGAAGCAAAAAGTCAAAGATGATTATTATTAATGCAAGAAGTGATAATTATCACCAAATTTTCTTTCACTTCCTCGATTTACTATAAGTGAACAGCTGGTAATTATTTCGACCACGGAATAAACAGAAAGGCATTGAAACATATACATAGGCCCATAGGCCACTTTTCGACTTCAAATTATATAAAGCAAACGTGCTTATCAGAGACAGAGGCAGACGGTATCACACCAACCAACATAGAAAAAAAATTATCTAGCGCACCAACCACGCGTGGAAGAGGGAGCCCCCAGCCCAATTGTGTAAGTGAATTAGGCAGGGTTTGAGGGAATTTGTCACTTCTCTTTGTCAAAATTGAATTGAATTTGTCATTTCTCTCTTTCTCTTTCATGGAGGTGGGATGTCTCCATGAAAGTGAATGACAAATTCCCATTTTATATTGGGTATTGGCAATAATAATTAATGGACACTTTCATTGGTGAAGATAATCCTTTCGAAAGAATCTAATAAGTTTTGGCAATCAATACCTAATTACTTAAAGGTGTAGCCACAACTCATCAATCAACGTTTTGACACTCCGTTTATTAGAAACATTGAAACAAGTAGCCCTCAAAAGAACTTTTATTCACAGTACGTTTCGACACTCTATTTACCAGAAATATTGAAGCAAGCAGTTCTCAAAAGAACCTTTTTTACGTTTTGTCAATCTGTATACCAGTTCTGAAAAGAACTCATCTGAGATCTCGAAGGACGGTTGTTCGTGTCCCGTTTCTTTACAAATGAGTTTTGTAAAGAAACGGGACACGAACAACCGTCGCGCCGGACACGTCTGTCTTGCGCAACGGCTGCCCGAAGAAAAAGGCCATGCCTTTTTTTATTTATAATTTTTCTAAGGGGCGTCTCGCAAACAGTCAAAATGATCGGCATATGCTTAACCGGGATTCCCTGTGGGTGGACTCCACCCACAGGGAAGCCCGGTTGAGATTAGTCTCCACAGTGTGGAGACTAATCTCTTAGCCTCCAGCCAGGCTTCAAAGCAACCTAGCAAGGCCGAGCCTACGCGCCACCTATATTTATAACTTCAGCGCGCAGAATCACAGATTACTGATATGTAGCTAGCGCAGAATGCCTCATAGGATGCGCGCCAAAACGACCGCATGCGTCGATTGTGGCGACACCAACGGAACAAACACCAACTATGCTTCACCTTATTGGTCACAAGAATTAAGCAAATCTATTGGTTAAGATCTTATTTTTATATTTGTAAACTTGATATTCTTCATCTTCACTTCACTTCTTATTTGAATGGCACCAGATGTATATAATTTACAGAATTCCGCCAATGTCAGGGTTATAGAAACGAAGGAGATTGATCGGTAAGAAGAAAATAGTTTTTAATTGCCAAATTATGACGCTGATGGCCGGTGGTAAATTTACCTAAAACAAACTTGATATTCTGTATTTTCATTGGTTAGAGTATAAGTGTAAAATAGTATTTAAGTGTGTGCAACCAAAAATAAAGCCCTTATTATTTTCTACAATCTGGGAGTCATTATTATTTCCATCAACCTGCGTCCCATCGCTAAAAAGGGAATTAATCATAATGTGCGAAAACGAAAAAAAGAAACAAAGAGACGGCGCATAGATCAGCCTCCTCAAGAAGTGACTGAAGAAGGGATTGGACATTTTCCTATTGTTCAAATGCTTGAGATGAGTGGCAGCCAGTATAATGTAGGTACTCTGTGGTGGCAGCGTTGTAAAAACTGCTGGCAACAGTAAATGTGATGTGATTGTGATTACTAGAGTCTGGCAAACGAAAGTAGAGACTGAAAAAGCGCGGCAAATTTAAAAAATCACGGTATAGCAACCCCAAAACTAGTATGAAATACTTGGAATAACCTAATTTGATACTTTAGAATTATTTATTATTAATTATGCCGCGCTTTTTCAGGCTCTTCTTTCGTTTGCCAGACTCTACTTTTGCTTCAACAAAGGCAAAAATTATTTGAGTTTTGAGTTGTCAAGTTTTAACAGATTTAATGAAAAAAAATTTTTTTTTCTTTCTTATATTGAACAATCGATGTTTGTTTAAAAATACTTAAGCATACCATAGTCTAATTTATATAATACACAAAGTAACTGGCAAACTATTAATATATTAATTTAATAAACCTAATAGCGGCCCTTTCTTAATGTGCATGTTGTTCCTAAAATGGAACAGGAAATCTTTTTCGAATTTTATAGGTTCTCTATGCGCTTTTATTGAATTAATTATTTTTATAGGTAATTTTCGGGGTGAGTAAGACCTAACATAAATTATAGCCGCAACACGGATTTGGTAGGGGTGGACCACGGATATAGTACGCTGCCGTATTAAAGCCGACTGTGTGAAACATACAAACTTACAAACAAAAATACAAACGAACTAACTTACAAACAATTTAATCTTTCCTATATATCCGTGGCTGGCGTGAACACATTGACATGTCGACTTCTAGGACTTTTTTTTTATTGGCTTATTACATCCTACGCATTAGGAATTTATATGAAAAAAATTGACAGTTATAGATATACAAAATTTTTGGAGCAATCGACTTTGGTAATATGTTGACATCTCGCATTTTGACATGTCTAACTTAACAAAACCTCATGTCAAATTAACGATTCACATGTTTTTGTGATCGAACATTGATATTTTGTTATATCAACCTATACTCAGCACCCAAAATAATATTCGTTATTTGATATCTCAATTAATACACTTAAAAGTTTTGTTTAAGTACTTATTTTAAATTGACAAATTGAAGTGTCAAGCTATTGCCAGCTGAGGTCTTTTTGGTTAAATCGTGACAAATTGAGATATCAAGTTATGGCCCACCGAAGAATTTCTGTTGAAATTGCGATATATTGAGATGTCCAGTTACGGCCAACGAAGTTCTGAGCACTAAAAGTAATAAGTATAGGTATCACTACATGTCCGTTATAAAAAACTTGTAACGTTAAATTAATATGTTTAGTTGACAACTTATGTACCCTAGTTGTTTTAAAAAATAATCGAGTTATCAAAAAACTTTCGTAAGAAGTAATAATTTTTCAAATATCGCGGCAAATCCCTCGTATTCGCGTACTGGATTTTCAATGCTCTGCTTAGCGCCGAGAGTTGAAAATCCAACCAGTGTGTTTGTTCGACGCGTTGGAATGCACTCTGTTGGATTCTCAATGCTCGACTCAACACCGAGAGTTGAAAATCCAGTACGCGATAAAATCCCGCTGCGATATTTTTACGTCCGTGCGAACGTCGCGGTCAGCTGACTGTTTACTAGAAACTGTGTACTTAGATGTATGTAGACGATGGGAATCTAGGTGTAGTAGGTACCTGGATATCGTCGTTTAAAATTAATTTAACTGCTGAATTAGCTGAACACCAACATCAAGCTGATAAAGCTTGATGTTGGTGTTTTGGTTGTTTTGGTTTGTAAACGCACCCACGATACAGGAAGTAATTCCTAGTGTGGGGCAACGTTTTTTTTAAAAAAAAAAGAAAGAAATAAAGAAAGAAAAGAAAGCTTATGCTGAAAAACGTGTGGATAAAGAGAATGTCAAAGCAGATTCATCTGTTAGGGCATTTGCATTTGACCTCCAGCAGTGCTTGCCGACACCATATTTAAAAACATCTGTCTCGTTTTATAAACGACAGCTTTGGTCTTTTAATTTAACAGTGCATGATTTAGCGACTAATGAGGCTACCTGCTACATGTGGGACGAGACAATAGGAGCTCGAGGAGCAAACCAAATCGCCTCATGTTTGTGGCACTTCTGCAATAGTTTGTCATCCGAAGTCAAAGAACTGATTTTTTATTCGGATACTTGTGGTGGCCAAAACAAAAACAATGTCGTGGCAATGATGTTCATGTTTTTGCTACATAATCATCCAACGCTGCAAAAGATAAACCACAAATTCCTCCTCAGTGGGCACACACATATGGAGTGTGACTCTGACCACGCGATTATTGAAAAAACAAAAAAGAGAACACAAATGAGAATCAATCATTTATATGATTGGGTGCAGCTGGTGAGGACTTGCAAAGTTCAGAAACCATTTAAGGTCGTGGTGATGACGGTAAATGATTTCTTGGATTTTGCCGAACTAAAATCCAAGAAAGGACCCTTTACTGTCAAAAAACTGGACGATTCTGGGGACAAATTTCTATGGCAACCTATTAAATGGCTACAATATAATAAAAACAGCGTAGGAAAAATAAATTTCAAGAAAACCCTGGATCGCGAACCCCCTTTCAAGTCAGTAAATTTTCGGAAAAGAGGAAAAACCACCATAGATGCCTTTAGATTGAGCCAAATCTCCAAGGAAGCTTTGCCAATCAGTGCAGAGAAAAAAAAGGATTTGATGGACATGATTGACCTGATTGACGATTCGTTCAAAGAGTTTTATATTAATATAAAAACTGTCGGTGATGTCTCTGCATCTACTGATCCAGATTTGGACGAAGACAACCCAGATGAAGAGGATTCTGAGGTCCAATAAAATATTAATGGTCTGCGACGAGGTTGAGGAGTCAATGTTTTAGTTATATTAGTTGTTTCAATTTTTAGTTGTGTTAGTAACACACTTGTGTCTGTATGACGACGGTGTTTGTGGTCCAATAAAACAATTTTCTATTTTTTATGTTTTTTTATTACAAAAATACTAGGAAACTGATAGTTTCGTGGTGTTTCAATTAAATATTTGTTCAGTTAGAACAACATTACTTGATTTGAGTGAGTAGTAGGTATTACAGCAATTTTTTTTTTTTTAAGTTTGTCATCTGTTTGCTATCCAATTAAAATAATGTGTTTGTCATTAAAATAACGTTGTTTACCTACTAATAAGGTGAATAAGTTGATAACTGTTGGTGAACAAGTTGACAACTCGGTGAATAAGTTGATAACTCGTTGGTGAACGACTTGATAAGTCTATTATTATGCAATCTATGGAAAAATTCGTTTATTTATTGGCTTCATTTAAAAGATGGCATAAAATAACCTTTAAAACAACTAAAACACTTATGTTAAACTAATTTACCAATTTACCAGAAGACGCCAAAACTTTAAAATGGCCGCCCTGACAAATTACAATTTTAGACATGTCAAAATATTCACGCCAGCCACGGATATATTATTAGTGTAGAATTATAGATAAATTGTATTGCGACTCAAGAAACCTTATAATTTTATTAAGCGAATAGAATATATCTAAGCGGTTTTATTTTTTATTAATAATCGCTTTAGTAGTAATCTTTGACCGTGCGTGTGTAGAGCTGTAAAGCCGTACCAATACCAACTACGACCAGCTTTGAAAAAGTCCCCGATTTATGGGAGATTACTGATTTTGGTGAAAGCTGTGCTACACGGTTGCCAACCAAGCCAAAAATCAAGGTCTCCTTGGTCTGAAGCGGCCGTTTCAAACTGTGCAGACAGTGGTTTTAAACCAAACTATCTGACCCGGCAAACGTTGTTTTGCCATACAAATTATTTCAATTTCCCAAAAATTTTGAATACATGTAACACAATGGTTGTTGCTGTCGGGAGCTCGTGACAAGTGTTGAATACTATTGATTTATATGAGATCACTTAATTAACTGTACGTGAGAACTATCTTGAGCAAAATGCACCTATCCTATGTACACTACCCTTTTTTTTTTTTTTTTTGGTTTGGGAAATCATCCAATGACTTCTCCCGCTCTGGGTGAGGCGGGAGGGCGTGTCAGACTTTTACTGACTAAAACCCACCGCGGCCCTGGCTCAAGCAACTGAAGGACAGTTGCTTGAGCCAGGGCCGCGGTAACTCTTTTTCAAATTTATCCGCGACCCATCTACACTACCCTACCCTACATACCTACCAATATTTCTTTTTGGTCCTAAACCATCTTCGCATTGCCTTTCTAATGAAACCGGTTTAGGGCATATCGGTTGGATGGTCTAGTCTATAACGGGGGTAAGTAATAAATGATATAAATACAAAATCTCTAATATTTACAAGATCAACTACAGCAACAACAACTGAATCTATAATTTTATTTGATATAATGATCAGTTAACTAATTATAAATAAAAATGATAAATAATATTTAAAATACGGCAACACTAGGATTTGGGCGGAGTCAGTATGTATAGTCCAAGGTCCGTCCGTACCAAAGATGAAAGAAAAGACTAGAAGAGTATGTATATTGTCAAATTGTATTGTAACACTACGTACGACGTAGAATATGACCCGTACCGTATCCAAGCATATGTTACGCCTAATAGTTTATTTTTAAAAACCCATGCGGGAATTGAGCGGGCCACGTCATTTACGATATTAATTAATTGTATTTCTGTTTTTTATTTAATCACAAATAATGCTGTCAAAAAATAAGTTATTGTGGCCAAAATAAAAACTATTGTTGTTGTTTGGTAAGAGAGTCCGAACATTTCAATAGAAATATAATTAATAAAGGTGTTCTGTATTTTGTTATTTTATATTGAAATCCGTAAAATGGTTTAATTTTAAGTAAACCACAACTAGCGCAAGTATGGCTTAACACGCATTGAGATTTTTAGCCGCGCAGATTTTATTCGTGCAAGTTTTTGTCCACGTACTGAATCTAACTAACATGCACTGCGGATAAATTGTCGCACGATTTTTATCTTTTCTACTTGTAAATAGAGCTAAAAATATTCGCGCAAAATCCGCGCCGCGGTACGGTGGATTCCGTGGCAAAACACGGCATTTCCACGCGATTTTTTTACCGCAATGCGTGCAGCTTCATACAATTCCATAGGTCGCAGAAAGGGCGGATAAAATGTCTGTTGGGCCGTGTTATTGGCTTTTAACAATTTTATCATTTCGATCAATGTCTTTTATCATTTTAGATTTTAATGAATTGAATTTCTGTTTTTGTTGGGAATGTTATCATTGACAAATAACGTTCATAAAAAATAAAGGTATGACCAAAAAAAAAGCTGTAAATGTGGATAGTTAAGAGAGTCCGAACCTGTCCGAACCTATGGTCCGAACATTTCTATTTTCTAATCAAAACAACCTGCTAAAATAATTATTGCTTTAAAAATAATATGTTATTTTGCTTTCGCTTACGCCTTGCCTCGCTACTAAAATACTTGGCTGATTAATTAAAAAAGGAAAAATTTGAAACAGGAAATATAAGTTGAGTTTTAGTTTAGCAACCACAGAGTACATTGAATATATGGTAGTTAGCAACACTGGGTTTTAGCAATCCGATGCTAACAACAAAAATTGACAAAAAATTTCTTTTTCTTGAATGTTATGAAAATAATTGTGTGTCTAACGCGATATTTCATTATTTGCCGTGTATTTAAATAACATGTAACTGTTAAATTGGTTGACGCTACCTTATTCCAACATGACAGAGAATATGGATCCGGAGGCGAACAACCTAAGTTTAACTGAAGATGCATTTGATCAGTTTCAAGCAGTTTCAATGTATCAAGAAGAGGAATACATCACTCTGCCTATAGTAGTATCAACGAAACCCAAGGAACCAGATCCCGGCGACTTAAGTCATCTCAGCTACGATAATGAGGTAGTTGTAAGTACCGAAAATGAAGTAAACAGCACTATCACTGACAACAAGGAAGAAATGCAGTCCGTGATGGAAACAACTGCAAGCTGCGGTGAGTTGGACCAAAACTTTAAACCCAAAAAAGCTACTAGAAAAGGCAGAAAAAAAAAACATGCTATTGAAAATGATAATTTTGGCTCTAATAACATTGCTATCCTCGGTTCAAAACCCAGCAATGACATACAGGTAAATACTGAACAAGAATCCCCCGTTATAAGTAGTACTGTACCTCGTAGAAGAGGTAGGAAACCTAAGCCTAAACCTGTTCCTACAGAAGCCATCGAACCATCAGACATTAATCAAGATAGTTTTAATATCTCTAGCTCTCGATTAAGTTCAGATCCAGAAACTTCAGATATAGTTGCCAGTGTTAAGAGAAGGCGTGGTAGGCCACGAAAATCACTTCCAGGTGATCAAAATAATTCACATGACTTCTCAAGTGAACTGAGCGGTTCTGACAGCAACAGAATTGATGGTGGGTCTACCCGCAGGAGAGGGAGACCAAAAAAAACTTTACCTGTAGTAAATCCTCAGAGTGAAATAAAAACAGATACTTCATCAAATGACCTCATCAGTTTAGAAGATTTGAATGGGTCCCAAGTCGCTAACCCACATGAAAGAAGCAAGGAGCTGTTAGAATTAGATATATCTAAAATTGAAAGTAGGGACTTGGATAAGAAAATATTTAGTGACTCAGATAATGATGACCTTGATAATATTACTTTAAGTAAATTGAAAACGAATCCTGAAACATCTAAATCGGTTAATGATACTACTTTAACTGAAAATGACCAGGATCAAAGTATTATAAATAGCTGTTCTGAAAATGCTATTTTAAATCCTCTACCAACCAAAAAAAGAAACACCCGGAAAAAAGGGAAAGGTAAGCCTAAAAAAGCATCTGCAGTAATCTCTGATAAAAATCAAGTGGGCACTTATGACGAATCAGAGTCTATAACAGCAATTCCAGTATCCAAAAATGAAACTCAATTAGAAAGCTCCCATGTAGATTCTGATGACAATGAAGAGATGAGCCTGAGTCAATTAAAAGAAATTAACAGTGACTTAGCAAACCCTGAAAATAATAACACAGCTGTGGTCTCAACTACTGACGATCAAGATGTTAAAGTTGAAACTGTTGAAAGCAGCGACGACATCAATAAAACTCCAACAAAGCGCAATAGTAAAATGCCAGTTATGTCAGACTTTGAATACAATGTCGACAGTGTTATAGAGAAAGAAGACAATAGAACTGAAGCAAATGCTGATAATGCTTTGCTTGTGGAAGACACTTCAAAAAGACCTATTCGTAGAAAAGTTGCAAAATTACGTTATCAAGAAGAGTCAGATGAGGATCCTTTTGCTAATGTTGAATTGTCTGATGATGATGAACCCAGGAGAAAAGGTAAAAGGTACTATTCTGATGACGAATATGTACCTGGCAGAAGAGGAAATAAAGATATAGATTCTACAGACAGTGAAATATCAGTGAGTCTGGTTAATGAATCACAGCAAAAGAGAAAAAAGTCTCGTAAAAAATCAGAAAATCAGTCTCCACAGAAAAAAGCAAAAGTGGATCCGCCAATTCATGATGATCTGGAAAGTGATGATGTAGAAATATGTTTGCAACCTTCTACAGTACCAAAACCAACTGATGACACCGATTCCCAAAATTCAAAACTCTGGGGTTGTAGCAATGAGTTTGAAAATTTCCTTGCCAAAAAGATTCAAGGAACCAATTTACAAATTAAAAAAGTGTCAGCAACTGCACCCAATGAGAACAAAGCACTTGAGATACCTGTACTAGACCCAGAAGCAAAGAAGACCTATGAGATGTGCAGCCAAACAACTATTATCCATACTGCGTCTACTGGTGTTCAAACGACTGCACCTTATGATATCCCCATGAAGGAGAAAATTACTTTAACAGCAGAACAGTCAGAAAAGGCTTGCTATTTTCTCAAAAGTATTGTGAAAACAACTGCTGAGTTAGGTACATTGATGACACAAAAATCTGAAGATTTTATCAAAAAGAAAATAAACACTACTCATGTCACTGACACCATGAGCATGGACTACTGTGTGAAAAAATCATTCTTACTATTTAAACTAGCTAAACATAACCTGCAGCAGATGGAAGAAGATCTTGCAAATCAATATGAGGAATTTCTAAAAACTAATAATTTAACAGGATGTAGGGAACTACCAAAACAAATAGTTGCCTCAGCAAAAGAAGCAAGTAGTGACAGTGACTGTGAGATTGTAGAAGAACCAGTTAAAACAACAGTTGTAAATAAATCTAAGGAAAAACCAAAATTTAATCATAAAACTGTGTTCCTGAACAAAGAACTTTCTATTAAGATAGCAAAAAAACCATCTGACATCAACAAAAAACTTGACATTAAGGGGCGGCACACTGTATGGTTAAATGACACAGTGATGGTAAAAAAAGTAAATAAACCTACTCAGTCTTTTTTAGCCCAGGACAGCCGGAATAAAAAACCTCCGGATAATATTATTACAACTAAAATGGTAAGTGATTTTTTTGAGAATTATTACCGTCAGAAAGCAATATCACTTTGTGCCCCTTTCACAACCACAGATTGGCTTAATATGAACCAAGAATGTGTGTGCAACTATTTTGTTGTTAAGCCAGTTGAATATACTAATAATAATGATGTGAACTATTCTGCAAATGGTGGAATTAGCACAGAAAGCCATGCCAGTACCTCGGAGACAAATCATGCTGTAAAGCTTATACCTAACAAAACCGTAGAAACATCCCCAGAGACCCTTCTTAAACTGTGTTTTCGGATTGTGAAAAGTCAAATACATGATAAAAGATGTGTCAAAGAAGTTTGTCATGAAAACATACAAAATGAACTTACAGATGGGAAAAACCAGCCAATAACATTATTCCGACAAAGCCTGAGGGTCCTGACTGGTACAGCTGTTAAAACCATGGAGAGGCGCCCATCACCCTCAGAAAACATAACCCCGAAGGATGTACCAACTGTATCACCTCTCAAAACGCTCTGCCACAGAAGAATGGTGGAATTATTATCTAATTCAGGCAAAAAGGATCCCAGAGAAGAACAAGAAGAAGTGGCAGAAACAAGGTGTAGTACACCAGAATCTAATTATTCAATATCCACCTCTTCTTCAAAATATACGTCACCATCAATGAAGATAAAAGAAATCAAGTCACTCTTATCTTTATGTGTTGACCTAATACAAAGAAAACTAGTTATTGAATCAAGTAATATCATTAGTATATCAACACCAAAATCATTGAAAACCACTGCTTTTGAACATGTCAAACAATCCTTATGTGTTGAACTAAAACAAAGAAAACGAGTTATTGAATCAAGTAATATCATTAGTATATTAACACCAAAATCATTGAAAACTTCTGCTTTTGAACATGTCAAACAATCCTTGTGTGTTGAACTAACACCAAGAAAACGAGTTATTGAATCAAGTAATATCATTAGTATATTAACACCAAAATCATTGAAAACCTCTGCTTTTGAAAATGTCAAACATTTAATATATGCGGATATGGCTGTGTTATCGAGAGATGAGTTTAATTTAGAACAACATAATGACGGAATTATGATTGAAGGTTTAACAATAAATAGTATAAATACATTATCTGAAGAAGCATTCCTGAATCTAGAACATTCACTAGCAGATAATCATGGAGAAAGCCATGATTACTTAGATGACTTTGATAATGAAGACCATTATGAGCCAGACTTTAATGAAATTGAAGACGAAAACCCAATTGAAACTGAAGACGAAAACCCAATTGAAACTGAAGACGAAAACCCAATTGAAACTGAAGACGAAAACCCAATTGAAACTGAAGACGAAAACCCAATTGAAACTGAAAACAGTTGGGTATCACAAGTGCAAATGCAGGAACTTAGGTCATGCTATAACACTACTAACACAGATGTCAATGATGGAGAAACTGTTTCAGTGGTTACTCAAATCAAAATTGAACCTGAGGATGGTTTGCCTGACCATTTAGATTCGCTGGCTCATGTCAAAATTGAACAAATCCATGGACCTGACGAAATGACAGTTATACCAGAAGTCAAGCCAGAAGCTGTAGACGTTTTGGGTTCTGTAGCCCCAGAAGTTAACGGACTGAATAGTGGTAGTTACGATGTCGAAGCATTCGAAAAGTTTGCTGCTTCTAACAAAATTTTGCATGAAATGCAAGGTGAAGATATGTTTACACAAAGTGTGCAGAGAGTACGCAGGCAACATGAACCTGATTACGAAGAAGATGACATGAGCATGAGTCTCCTAATCCCACAGACCTACGAACCTTTAACCATTGAAACTGCCAAAGGAAGCTTAATGGAAAGCAGTTCTGACGAAGATAGTTCTAAAAATAAAAAAGCTACAGGAAAAAAGAAACCTGATAAACGGAAGGGTAAACAGAAAAAAGCTGATCCAAAGACAGTTCATAAAGAAACACCAGTACCAGCTAAAGAACTGCCAGCTAAGCCTACTAACGAAGTTGCTAATTTGACCAAAAGAATGAGAGACAGGATCAGACAGGAGGAGAAAAAGGACGATTCCACAGATTCTGAAACTGAAAACTTGCCATTGCGACTAAGAAGTCGGAAAGAACAAGAAAAGTCAAAACCAGCACAGGCCAGTAAAACTAAAGAAAGTGAGATACAATGTAACAATGTTGATTCTACGGATCAAGTTGAAGATGATGTGGGCAACTTCACTGGCTTTACAGCTATTGACCAAAACGAGATTTCTAACTACCAGAAATACATGCAATTTGTTTATGACAAAATTATACCCGATAAAGAAGAAGAGATTGCCTCAATTAATAATAAGGCAGTTAAAGAAAAAGAAGTTAATGAGGAGCCTATAATTTCTAATGAGCCTGTTGAATTATTGGAGTGTGAACCAACTATGCCTATTTTTGATGATTCAGTAAGTACAAAAAGGTCTACAAGAAAAGGCAAAGCAAAAGCTGAAATATCAAAGAAGGAAGAAATAACAAAGAAAGCAGAAATATCGAAGAAGGAAGAAATAACAAAGAAAGCAGAAATATCAAAGAAAGAAGAAATATCAAAGATTGAAGAAATTTCAAAGAAGGAAGAAATTTCAAAGAAAGAAGAAATATCAAAGAAGAAAGAAATACCAAAGAAGGAAGAAAACTTTAAGAAAGGAATTTCTGTAAAACAAGAAGTAGATTTAAAAGAAAAGGTTATGGATGAAACTCCTTCATTTGTAGAGCGCCATGGTTGGCACTGCTATCCAGTTAATGGAGAAGATGGAAAACTTTACAAAAGTTCTTGTGTGGCTTTGGAAAAACTGCCTGAATCATTTGTCCAGACATATTTTGAATATCAAGGCATTACAAGAAAAAATGTTGATGACCAGGAGATTGACAGGTCTAGTAAAAGAACATTTTTTTGTTTGTTTTATATTATTTCAGCTTTTTTACATTTACTAATGTTCGTAAAATTTTCAGGTTGACAAACTTAAACTCTTTGAATAGAACAGTTCAGTTGAACTTAACTAAAACTAAATTGAAGTCCAAACGGGATGCTAAGAGTGACCAAACGTCTGAAGCAGGCAGTCGGGCTGGAAGTCCTACATATTCTGACCATTATGCCGAGTTGGAGCCTTCGGATGATGAAGGAGCCAATGTTGATGATGAAGTTTCTCCACCTGTTGTAAGTTTTTATTTTTATTTAACACTAGCTGACCCCCGCGGCTTCGCTCCCGTCAAAATTATAGCCTATGTTACTCGGGAATAATGTAGCTTTCCATAGGTGAATTTTTTTTTTTAAATCGGTCCAGCCATTTCAGAGATTAGCCGGAACAAACAGACAGAAATTGTAAAAAAAAATATTGTGGTGTATGTACCGTATATATTCATACACATGTAGTAAAAAACGGTTATTTCAATATTACAAACAGACACTCCAATTTTATTATATGTATAGATTGTTTAAATTATAATATATTTATTGTTGTTGATTAGGGACCAGATTATAAATGCATTTGCATATTTTCATTGGTTATTGGATATCTTAACCAAAAACGAATACAAATGGCCTTTTCCTGCTTAGAAAAATATTTTGTACGATCGAAGACACCCTTGCTACCGAAAATTTGAAAGTCGTAGTTTTACGACAAAGTATTAAAATGTGAAATAATTTGCAAACAAAACTTTTGTCAACAAATAACTAAATTTTCTTATACAAAGTTGTTTTTTTACTAAAAATAAGTAGTTATAACTTATTTAATGTTGCATATTTTAATACTTTTCATGCATATTTTAAACATATTTCGAGCTTTTTGTGTTGCTTAATCTTCTCCCTATTGAAAATCATTTATTAAATTGATGCTTTATGTTGAAACAGAGAACCTACTTAGTATTGTAACATCTCACAGACCATGTCACTCGATTTCTGCTTATGATTACAAATAAATATTTTGATTCTAATCTTCTGCTATTATTATCAAAAATAATAAATAAATAATTTTAATTCCACAGCCACTTAAGCAAACAGAAAATACTTTAGCAAAGACTCTCCTAATGAACGACAACGACAGCGATTCCGATTCTGGCGTCAAGGTGAAAAAAGAATCTTCAGATGGTACTGAAACCAAGCCCAAACTCAATAGCAAGCTTAAGAAGAAAGGAGAAGCTGTGGTAGAAGATGGCGCCGACTTGATGCTTACGGCTGATAAGATGATGAATAAAGAACTGACGCTATTGCATGCACCTGTTGTGGTGAACGATGACATACAAGATACGCCTGCTAAGGGTCCCGTTACGAGGAATAAACAGGTAAATAATCTACAATTCCGTCAACTTAAGGGCCTTCTACTGATTTATTGCCTTAAAACGTTTACTTTCTAAAGCATACTCCTTAGTAATGTCTAGGTTACAAAAAAAACAAATATTTACATTCATGTACATCATTTATGAAACATGGTTTTTTCGTGTAACTAATAGTTTTGTTTTAAAAATAATAGACAGAATTTCCCTTTCGCAAAATGCCCCCTATTTTACATTTTGCGAAAGGGACATTTTGCGAAAGAAACGTTTTGCGAATGGGACATTCTGCGACAAAGCGGAGGCTTTGTAGGAGATTCAATATTGATATTCTGGCTCCGAGGGGATGCACAGCTAGTACTGGGTTGACTTTAGGGCATATATACGCTTTAACTGTGCATTTCGCTAGAATGCGACTCGCTTACACGCGCGGCGCTCCGCGCACGTTACAGCGCCAGGTGCACAGTTAAGTTGAACAAAAACTGATCTTTTTGTTCGAACACATAATATGCAACATTATTTAAATAGGTCAGTTTTCTTCTCCCATTGGCGTTCCAGAGACCAAACGCGTTGGCCGATTTTGATGATTCGCACGTCAATAGATTCGTCTTAACCCTGCGAGTGTCACTGGCTACATTAAAATGAGACAATAGAAAAATAGCGGATTTTGGGCGCCATATTGTGGGGGCCCAAATTTTTTTTTTCTTCCAAACCCACCGTGTGGGGTATCAAAATAAAGGGTTTTAATAATACTTATATGTTTAAATGCACCTAATTCGAAAAAAAACTAAAAAAAAAGCTATAAAGTTAAAAAGTTATAAATAAAAAAAGTTAAATCGAAAAACCCGACTGCTTCAAAAGCGAACTAAAAAGACGTTAACAAGGAGAAAATCATGCTGCGCACGCGGAGGATACACCAGATTTTGGTCAGCCAGCCCGCGAATATGTAATCTCCAGAGATGCGATTTATTTGAAATACTTCTATTTAAAATGCAAATGCAAAATACCTATTTTGTATTTTGCATTTAAATGCCTTTTAGTAAAAAACATTTTGTATTTTATTTGAAATACCTTTCGAGATGTATTTTGCATTTTTAATATTCATTTCAAAATGCAAAATACTTTGTGATTAAGTTTAGCCAACATTACCAGTCAAACAAAATGAAATGAAAGGAAATGAACGAATGACGCTTGTATTGCCGAATTTTTCCGATAGAGGCGCCTGCTAGCCATGCGCGCCCTTTTTACCCTACTGCCGAAGGAGGATAATGTGTTTATCATTTACCCGACTGCCGAAGGAGGGTTATGTGTTTATCAGTCTATGTATGTATATATGTTTGTTCCTATGTGGCGTTCTAGAGACCAAACGCGTTGGCTGATTTTGATTATTCGTACGTCAATCGATTCGTCTTAAGAGGAAACGGGGGTGGTCTTTTCTCCATACAAACACTCTCGTCTGTTTTCTCTCTGGTTTATGAACTTAAAGCAATGATTTTTTACAGTAAAATAAATATCAACTTCTTCTATGTCCCTATGTTTTCCTTTTTGGTAATATATTATCCGTATAAGAACTAGAACCCTCTCAAAATGCTCAAAATTGTCTGTATTGAGTCGCTGTCTTCAGAGCCTTAGTGTACAAATTTGATAACTATTAATGAAAAAAGGAAAACATAGGGACATAGTAAATATCCTTCTTATTCAGTTTATGAAATATCTTCTAAATCGGTCCAATATTGGAGGAGAAAACAGACGAGAGCCAAACCTCGAATTATGACTTTTTACTTAAGAAAATTTGTCGAATCTGCGGTTGTCCTTATCGCACGAATTTGTGGGCGGGGTTTGACGCAAGGGGTCTGCATAATACGTACACAGACGAAAAGGTGATGCGTAGTAGTTGAAAATAATATCGATATACTAGTGTTGTAAACAGTTATCGATAAACACATTTATATTGTTTGCATGTGCTGTTTAGTGGGAATTACAAATAGAAGTATTAAAAAGTAATGGATACAAAATAAAATTAAGTGCATGTCTTTATTTATTTATATATATACACTTTATTGTACACCATAACAAACAAGAAAAAGAAACTTAATACTAAAAATATACAATGGGCGGCCTTATCGCATACCGCGAAATGTTTATTACAAAAAGTTTTCAATACAAAACAGTAAATTATATATCGGATAGGTATCCGCAGTCTCTAGATCGCCTACTAGGTACATCAGCGAAATTAAACTTATTTCAACGTCAGCCGCACGGGTCAATCCACAGAAAAGATAAAAGAGGTTTTATCTGTTCTGTGGGTATGCTTGCCGTGGTTGTTCCGTGGATGGGTGACCATCTTTACATACCAAGACCCGTTCGTGTCTCGCCAAGCACGTTAAGCCGTTGGTCCCGGCTGTTATTTTCGGCTTTGACATCCTGAAAGTCTGACTCGTTTTACCAAGGGGTTTCATATTACCCAGTAACTGGTTGTGGAGGTCAGATAGGCAGTCGATCTATCAAAATACTGGTATTCAGCTGCATCTGACTCCAACGTAGATGGGAAAAGGCTAGGCAGACGTGCTTTCTCTCACTGGTTTATTCTTTGGTATCCGATCGTCAATGATTTCTGGTGAAAGGCTAATGCCTTAGGCTTGCCACTAATGTGGTAGAACTTTTCTATTAATGGTTCCATTTTTTGCCATAATGCATTGTCCCTCTTAATATTTTGAAAAATAAAAGCTTTTGGGATTCCATAAAATAAAATAACAGAAATTTCGACGAGTTATGTGTAGTTGGCCTTGTACTTAGTGGAAGTAATTTTGATTCTGTTTTAATTGTAACATTTTGCCTTTAAACGTACATAAATCTATAACATCATCATCATCGTCATCATATCAGCCGAAAGACGTCCACTGCTGGTCACAGGCCTCCCCCAAACGTCACCACATTGATCGGTCCCGTGCGTCTCGCATCCAGTGGATCCCCGGAACCTTCACCAAGTCATCGGTCCACCTGGTGGGAGGCCTTCCAACGCAACGTCTTCCGATTCGCGGTCGCCACTCCAGAACCTTTCTGCCCTATTGGTCATACGTTCTGCGAGCAATGTGCCTTGCCCACTGCTACTTAAGTTTGGCAATTCTTCGGGCTATGTCGGTAACCCTGGTTCTCTTGCGGATCTCTACATTTCTGATTCGACCACGAAAGGAAACTCCATGCATAGCCCTCTCCATTGCCCTTTGGGTGACTGTAAGCTTTCTGATGAGGCCCATTGTAAGCGACCATGTCTCAGAGCCATATGTCTGGCAACACACACTGGTCTGGTCACTGTGTCTCAAGTCTATACTTGTGACACTGTGGTAAGTTGGACGAGAATATACCGCAACTTCTCGAACACTGCCCAGCCAAGTCGAATTCGACGGTTGACCTCTTTCTCGAAGTTGGCCCTACCCAACTGGATCGTTTGTCCCAGGTAGACATCCCACAACTTCGAGTGAAGAGTATCCGACTTTGATTGGAGTGAGTGTAAAATGGGCATGCAACATCACCTTGGTTTTGTCCATGTTCATCCTAAGACCCACTCTTTAGGTAGCTCTACTGAGGTCATCGAGCATTGTACTGAGGTCCTCCATGGTCTCCGCCATGACCACTATATCGTCGGCAAACTGAAGGTGATTGATGTATTCGCCATTGACATTTATGCCTAGCCCTTTCCAGTTCAGAAATCTGAAGACATCCTCCAGTGCAGCGGTGAACAGTTTCGGAGATATGACGTCTCCCTGTCTCACACCTCGCTGCAGAAGGACGGGTTCCGAGGTCTGATCCTGAAGTCGAACTGACATGGTGGCCTTTTTATACACACTTTTCAACACTTCGATGTACTGGTAGTCAATTTGGTACCGTTGGAGAGACTGCAGTACAGCCCAAGTGTCGATCAAATCGAAGGCTTTCTGGTATTCCACAAACGCTAAACAGAGAGGCAGGTTGTACTCTTCGGTCTTCTGTATAACCTGCCGCAGCGTATGTACCTATGTGGTCTACGGAGACGATTAGTGATGATCCTTGAAAACAGTTCTAAATCTATTTATTTTTGTTCAATTCCGTCTTCAGGTGACATTCTTGCAATTTCGTAAGGACAGTTTACCTCTATTATCGAGTCTTGACCTATCAGACCATCCAGGCTTGCCGCGAAAAAGGGTTTCTTTTCATCGATAAACATTCCACACTCTAATACCTGTAGGCCCGTGTGCTTGATAAATTGATCGATCGCTTTAGATTCAGTTTCCTTGCCATAATTGGTAGCCACAGTTCCTTTAAATTTCTTATATAATAACGTTTCTCAAATTTTGCGAACCAATGTTTTCGGTCGCATCTTACATATTCGCCCAACATTCGATGCCGTAAGCCTCTTTAGTCTTTCAATTTCCCATAAGCTATTATCGCTTTGGCCCCCACTATTTTCCTTTGAACATCCTTCGTTGAGAGCAATCTTTCAAGAAATATTTTTTTCTTTTAATTTATATAAATCCAAAGGCATATCTTCTTCTATCTTCTTCCAACTCTAAGCGACCGTAGTTTTTAACAGGTTCTGTAGTTTTTTTTATTTTGCTCGTTCCGTCTTTGGGATATGTCAGTTTTCTTTTTCGGAAAATCTCTGTGATTTTTTTCGAACGCTGCTTTTGATCTATTTTTTTTTTATTTGCCCGGACTGCAGCCCTGTATTATTTTTTGGATGCGTGAATGAATAGGCCTTCGATATTTCATGAAGTTACTGCTCCACTTGTCTGATATGATATGAGCCTGCAAAGTTAACTCTTTTTCCGCCAATAAATTTGGCAATTACATAATTAAATTGCTCCACAGTATTATTAGTCACGTCCAAAAAAAAAGATTTTCTGCATTTGCTGTTAAGAATAACAGATATTCTTGGATATCAGTCCACAATCCACAACAACAAAAGTTACGAGTGACTGGGGCGATTACAAGAAATGCGCGAGCCGCGGCCGGGAGCGTTTCGTAGGCACGCACACACCGTCAACTTACACACACATGGATAGGGCGGCCGGGCGCCACGCGCTCGCAGTTCGCAGAGCGACAGCGATAGTTTTTTCAAATACCTATTTTTCAAAAGTCTCTCTGCCCGTATTTCCTCTTAACCCTGCGAGTGTCACTGGCTACACTGGCCAACGCGTTTGGTCTCTAGAACGACATATAGGAACACATACAATACATACATACATAGACTGATAAACACATTACCCTCCTTTGGCAGTCGGGTAAAAAAATGCGGCTTTTGGGCGCCATATTGTGGGGCGCCCAATATTTTTTTGCTTCCAATCCCGTCGTGTGGGATATCAAAATAAAGGGTTTTAAGAGGCGATTCGAAAAAATGTTAACTAAAAAGTTTTAATAAATAAATAAATTAAAATAAAAAAATTAATTCAAAAAATCAAAAAACCCGACTGCTTAAAAAGCGAACTTAAATAAGAAAAAAAACATGCTGTGCAGCCGGAGGATACATATTCGCGAGCTGGCTGACCAAAGATGTATCCTCCGACTGCACAGCATGATTTTTTCATTATTACCTCAATGAATTTTTCATAATCACGTCTTTTTAGTTCGCTTTTTAAGCAGTCGGGTTTTTTTATTTTTTATTTCTTTTTCGGTCAGAGTGCGCGCCTTATGTCTGACTAGTGTCAATTTCAAACGAAAACGACGAACACTATCTATGGCTATGAAACGCAACGCCGCTGACGCCGTCGGTTCGATTTCACGGATTTTATGGTTTGCTGGTGCTGAAGTGATTACGCTACTGATTGGTACGATTGTTTCGAACAACTGGAATTGTTAAAAAGCGTACTAAATAAAAATTTATGTTTATTTTTTTACTTTTTAACAATAACAGTCCAGTTGTTATTAATAAAAGAAAAGTGTAATAATAATAAAATAAGAACTAGATGCACAATGAACCGAAGAAGATGGCCAAAAAATTCATAAAATGGAGCCATGGCAGCCATGGCTCCATTTCGTTAGTCTAGTTTTTTACATTATTTTAAGTGAGTATTATTATTATTAATAACATAACAGAATTTATTGATACGCGTACTGATAAATATGACCAAAATGTCATGCATAATGTGCCATGTTATTAGACGTCTTGTTCGGCTCGGCATTGTGTCTCTATTTCTCATGATAAAACCTAAAATAATTAAAAAATCTGAGATTTGGTCAAAAGGTATTTTATTTTAAAAAAAAGTATTTTGAAAATACCTATTTTGCATTTAGCATTTGAAATACAATACGAAAAACTATTTGGTATTTTGCATTTGAAATGGTAAATCTGAAAAGTATTTTGCATTTTGTATTTAAATGCTTTTTTAAAACCATTTTGTACATCTCTGGTAATCTCCGACTGCACAGCATGATTTTCTCCTTGTTTACGTCTTTTTAGTTCGCTTTTGAAGCAGTCGGGTTTTTAGATTTTAGATTTAACTTTTTCTTTATTACTATGAAGGATTTATGACTTATGACTTTCTGGACAGATATACTCGAGTCTGTGAGTCAAATACAAATAATTTATTTTCTTTCATAGGTATGTTATGTTCTTCAATACAACATAAGGTATTTGAAGTGTCTTTTTAGGCAAAAATTGCCTGTAGTAGGGCACTTCGCTCTTTAAAAACTTATTGTTACAATACCTACTAACATACTCTTGATGATAAAATTAGAATAAAACAATAACAAAAAAAGAAATTGTAAGTATTAAAATCATAATATAAATTAAAATCAAAATTAAGACTAAAATATAAATTAAAGTTAAAAAAAACAATATTGTGTGTTGCTCTCTTATAGACCGTCTAGAACCTAAATGCTTCTCATATATGATCTGACCATTACATTAATTTTATGGAGAGACTGCCCTCTCAGTTTCTTTCGGGTTTTCCTTCTCATAGTAGTTAGCTAAAAAAACACCGGCCTTATCTAGTCAAAATTTACGAAAAATATTTGTTGCCAAAATAAATATACTTTTTTTAACCAATTTACAAAAAAAGAAAGAAAGGAAATAAAGAAATTGATTAGTGACCCGCACAGGAAATGAGAAAAAAATAAAAAAAATAAAGAAGAACCCAAAAATAAATAAAATTTATAATTCACCTTTAATCGGTTGGCGCTCATGAAAGTCTGACTTTAAGCCCAGTATTTTTATCCATAGTTAACTGAACCAATGGTTGCAAATATGCTAACCAATGGTTGCAAATTTCGCTAAATCACAATTTTTCTTCAGTTGTTAGCCTCACAAATGGTCAAATAAGTTGGAGATTTAATTATTTGACCATTTGTTAGAGTAACAATTTACGGATAAACGCGTTAACTATTAGTTGAGTAAACTACAGATCAAAAAACTGGGCCAGCTATGCGCGGCCGTAAGTAAGTACGTGCTATGCGTCGATGCTACGCGCTTCCACACACAGCCAGTGAGCTGTTTCGGATCATGCTGAACAGACGCGCCGACAAGTACTATTATAATTCGTCGCGAAATTGATCTGCTGCGGTAATCAGCATGACACCAAAACCATTCAAGGGTTGTAAACTAGCTTTTGGGAAATGCGCGGAAGTTAGCTTCAATGTGATGTAAAATCTTTTTAACCGACCAAAAAGTAGAAAGAGGTCCTCAATTCGATATGTATACTTTATGCATAACTTTTTGTAGAGTGGAAACGGATTTCAAAAAATCTTTTTTTATTGGAAAGTGTTCTCAAAGTTGGTCCCATTTAAATATGAAAAATAAAAGCCGCAAGGTAATGGTCCCCCTAAAGGTGGAAAAAAGGGTTTATTGATAATTTTCTCAGTGAATTTTCAATTGCGAACTGATTTTATCCCCTTGAGTGCCTCTTCATACAAGCTTGTATTTAGTTTCACCTTCAATTAAATCTTGCAAGTTAAATTTGACATACTTTCCAGTGTCTGATTGAGCTGAAATTTTGCACACCTACCGCATCCTACTAATAAACGCGAAAGTTTTTGAGGATGGATGGATGAATGATTGTTACTCTTTCACGCAAAACTATAGAACGGATTTTGATGAAACTGCAGTAATATAGCTTATACATTAGTATAACACATGGACTATCATTTTAAATGAAGTACTAATGCTACGCGGGCGGAGCGGCAACTAGATTTTAATATTAAAAAAAACTTGTTTTAAAAATAATGTTTTTATTAAAATAATATGTTACATTTCTTTAATGATTTAAATATAAAAATATTTCTAATATTTAGTTATAGAGACGAACTTACTTTCTTATCGCAAAATTAGGTCAGTGCGGAAACACTGGCCATTAACGGATGTTTAACTATTCAAGTTTAACTGTAGTTTATTATTATTCTTTTGTTTTTTAGAAAAGCGCTACGAAAAATCAGCCGTCTACGAGCAAAATGAAGAATGAAGAAGATTCTTCTTCTGAGGAAGAAAAGCAATGGGTCAGCACAAAGGAGAAGCTTCTCAAAAGGATGGGCAAGAAAGACCAAACCAGGTATTGTCAACCAGTTTATTTTATACTATTTCATTTTAAAAAAGAACTGTATCTCGAATTAGAAGTAAGGTGATTAGATTTAAGTGTATTATAAGGGTTTTAATAAAAATATAATGAGTAAATTACTTATAATTAATAAGTATTTCTAGTGAATGGGATGTAATAAAAAGTGTTAGTTTATTATAAGGATTTATTAATAATAATAAATAAATAAAGGTTTCTGTGTTATAAATATTTTTTTGTTTTTAATTTATCCTGGATAAAAATCCTTCTATTTTGTTAAAGGTCACTAAAGGTCGGTTTGGTGGTTGGAAATTAAAATATATCAAGCAGAGGGATTAATAACTGATACATTATTAGTTGGTATCATCGTCATCAACCTACAGCAGTTCACTGCTGGTTACATATGACTCTCCAATTGCACGCCATTTATTTTGATTTTCGGCAATTCTCATCCAGCTGCCACTAGCCACCCCGCGAAGCTCTTCGCTCCACCTAGCCTGAGGGTGTTCCTCCTTACGTTTACCAGTTCCCGGTTTCAACTCAAGAATATGTCTGGCCCAACGGTCAACGATTCTACGGCTAATATAGCCGGTCCGTTGCCACTTCAACTTGCTTATTCTGTAAGCTATGTCAACAACTTTGGTTCTTTGCCGGATCACCTCGTTTCGGGTTCGATTCCTTCGAGAGACTCCAAGCATAGCCCTTTCCATAGCTCGCTGAGTGACCTTCAACTGATGGAACAGCATAATGTGTGTCTCAGACTCGTAGGTCATAACAGGTAGGGCGCACTGATTGATAACCTTGGTCTTGAGGTGGAATATGCGACGAGTAGACTCTACGAAGTTTCACAAAAGTCGCCCAGCCCAAGTGTATTTTGTTGAACGTGGTGGTGACTTTGGTGCTCTAAATACTGTGTTACAAGGATTGTGGTTTCGAGTTAATTTATCTCTGTAATGTAAAGTCGATTATGCTCTGTAACTACCCTCTTCCAATCTAAATAACTTCTGAATTTAACAAGCCATAGAAGCTGTTAGATAAATAAAAAATATCGCTTTAGTTTTTACTGGCCTTCTCTGTTTCACTTCTGAGACCTTCCCCCCATTTCCCTCTTTGAGTTGATAAGCTAGGAGATGATACTCGACCTAACGTTGATTAGGGATTCGGAATGAGAAACCTTACAATGAATATACACGTATATTTTAAACATTACTCGTCAGATTTATTGATTTTATTTTAATTTAATGTACGCAGTTTGGACGACGCTAAACGCGCGAAGCTTGTGAGCGAGTTCATAGAGAGGCGCGGTGACCAACCCGACTCACACATACGGCCACGCAGCACTCGCACGCGCCGTTCCGGCAAGAAGTTCCTGGAGAGGCAGAAGCAACTCGGGTATGAATAACTATAATCTTCTTCGTCCTGCTGATGATTCCAATTTAAATGTGTTTTGACCAGAATTCAGTTATAGAGGTAACGTTCCGCAACCTCCATTTAAATGGAAGGATCCTTCGATCAGGCGAATATTGTGTCTGGTCCGGACGGCTGCCCAACGATTGTTGTCGGACTGTTCAATCCTTCGATCAACAGTAACCAACTAGATAACGGTTCACGTACAAAATCAATGCTAAATTCTATTCGCTTGAATATACTTACTAGCCTACATTCACAATACTTTACCACAGAATAAATATACAAATAGTATGGAAACTTACAAACGCTCGAAACGGCACACACAAACATGCGCTTTGACGAGACCCGTAAGCGGCTCGCACTACTGACAGCACTGCAGAAGTGCCCGAATGGTTTCACCAGTGCGTATGTTTGTGTGTTTGCCGTTTCGAGCGTTTGTAAGGTAGTTTCCATACTGTTTGTATATTTTTACTGTGACTTTACTATGACAAACTGAACTAAATAAGAGCTCATGTCTCAAGTGAGCTGTTATTTGCCGAGACGTATTTCTTGCGCCGATCCAACATCTTGTTGGTATTGTTGATCGAAGGTTCAATCCAAAAACAACCATCCGACGGCAATGTAGCTGTCGCCTACATTCTTGTCAAAAATGGTTCAGCGATTCAGGCGTGAAGACATAACAAACAAATAGACAGTTACTTTCGCAGTTATACTATTAAGTATGGAGCCGTCCGACAGACATCTTTAAAGATTTTAACACTTGTTTGAGAAATCTTGTGAACGGGTCTACCAAAGTGCGTGGCGATATATTTGCTTCTGAAAAATAACACCCATCTAACAAATGGACTGTTAAATAAAACAGAAAAAAAACAGACCTCGAGCGCAATCGTAAGGTTTAATTTGTGCTCTGGGTACAGAATAATAAGGTTTATTATTCATTATCATAAAAACATTTTATGTTACCGCTCCTCTTTAGTTTGTGCTGAGGCTTAAAATTCGTGCTAAGGATAAATTCGATAGATTAGTTGTAAAAATAATAATTAGAAAGTTAAATGCGTATTTCTTTTTCAGAATACTATCAAGAGAGCTCTTCGGAGCAGATGCGTGTATGTCAAAAAGATCTCAAGCTAGCTTATTTAGAGGACGACGTAATATTAGGAAGGTAAGGCAATCTTTATATTTGTTTAATCTTACTAAAGGGTTTTATAATGTTACTGAGCAACTGGTATATGTAGTTAAGATAGGCAGTCGCTCCATTTTAAATATGCTTCAAAGCTAAAGGTGAGTATAGACTATAGACTAGAGCATTAACTTGTAACAGAACATCGAGGTTTCGCTGTTTTTAAATTAAGTCAAAGCATTTTTCCTACTCCTCCATTATTCTTTTCTGATTAATTTCGTTGCGGGATCCAAGACAGTTAAATTCATTCTCCGGGACTTCGTCGAGCTTCATTGCCTCGGCGCTTTTCTGGTGGTCGCCACTGTTGATTCTGGCTTTCAGGAGTTGCAGTGGTTTGGGAATAGTGCGGAGCAAAAAATTCCTCGAAGCACACTTCTAACATGACGCTCGATGCTTTGTTACAACCTGATTTTAAAAACCAACGAGCGTTATGGTGTAACATTTTATTAAGCAAAGGCACGAGCGCGGGTGACGTGGAGTGTAAATAATGAACGCAAGGTACAAAGAAATGTTACAGGTAAATGCTCACTCGCCGTGAGCATTACGTCGAACGCCGCGTCAAGTATTCGCAAGAACGTACATTACGTGGAAATGCTTTAGGATACTGAGCATTTGCCTGTATTGTACCATTCGTAAGAACGTTACATTACATTTTAATGGTCGCGAAAATGCTCTAATATATACTCAGCTTTAGCAACTCTTAACCGTTGGTCCCGGCTGTCATTTGAAGAATTTTGACAGTCGATACGGTGGCTAAGTTACATTGGTTTCATCACATCACATCATCAGTCTATTAATGGTCACACTGCTGGGACACAGGCCTCGTCTCTGTGAGAGGAGAGAATGGGCCGTAATCCACCACGCGGGCCCAGTGCGGGTTGGTGGATGTCACATGTCTTCGAATTTTCGATTTTGAGAGCAGTGGTGAAGAAATAATTTACACAAAGTAAAGCGCCTGCCTGGGCTCGAACCCACGACCTACAAGTTGTAACTTAAGTCGCGGCCGATACCACGCGATTGCTCGCAGAACGGATGGCCGATGGGGCAGAAAGGTTCTGGAGTGGCGACCGCGAACCGAAGACGTTGCGTTGGAAGGCCTCCCACCAGGTGGACCGATGACCTGGTGAAGGTTGCGGGGATCCGCTGGTTGCGAGACACACGGGACCGGTCAATGTGGCGACGCTTGGGGGAGGCCTATGTCCAGCAGTGGACGTTTTTCGGCTGATATGATGAATAGGATGAGCATCAGCTATGTTAAAACAACACCAATCTAAAATAGATTTGCTGATTACATTTATCCAATTGCGTTAAGAGAAGACTAATCATAAAACTATATTTTAATTCTTTCAGTAATTTATTTTTTACTGTCTGTTTTATAAGTCAAAGCAAAGCATTATGAAACCTCAGATCAAATAAAAAGTCAAGATGGAACGTTGCAAACAACCAGGTGACGCCGGTTAAAACTACGCCTTGCCGTATATATACACAATTACACGCACACACGTACAACGAAACTACGCCTTAGCTTGTCAGTCGAGCTTTTTATTTGATCTGGGTATGAAACCTTATTGAACAAATTTACCACTATCTCATAGAATCCATTTTAGTAATTGGACATTTTGAAACTGTTGGACATTTTGGGCATTGGACATTCTGAACCTGAACGGTAATGTGGGTGTACTGAAGGTGCACCTCTGGCGTGATGTTATTATGTATGCATCTACATCAACTATATTTTTTTACTTTTCCCACAGGTTATTGACAAGAAATCCCTAGCGCGCAGTACTGTAATGGCAAACATGGAGGAGTTCGAGAGAAAAAGAAGACTGAATAATAGGCAGATCAGACTGGTAAGCATGAGAAGATAACTAATACTTCTGACCGATGCCATTTTTATAGAGTCAGTTACTTAAATATTAGGTTTTCAACATAAAACCTAAAGAAAAACATGAATATCTCATTTTTTAAAAGGAATAAAGTCCAACCGAAGTTATCACAATTCAAAGAGGCACATTCGATAAAACAGCAATTCATAGGTAAAGGTCTAATAATATTCATTTACTGTTTACTCCAATAATATAACATCCATGTTTTTTCTATGAAAACTAACAAACATCTTTTTGGTCCACAAGAAATTACAGCAATGTTCCTGTGAGAGAGAAAGATAGAGCTATGCAGGACGTGTACTGCGATGACATTCTCACGCCGAAACTATGATGTCTTTGGCACTTTGTAATATGGCTCCTGTACCATGTTAACGCTCAGTTTACCAATGTTTTACCTGTGTGATATGTTGATCACTTGTTTTATTTTATCCGATGATCTTTATTACTCGCTACCGCCCGCGGCGAATTAGTACTTCCCTCATTATCTTTATAAATTTCAGCCATTGCTCATCCTCCCTCACAAACTTCCGCGTTTATAATAGTAGGGATAGTATTTAAACGAGCGAAAATTAATTTAAAATAAAGGTGTAAAAATATTGAATATGGCTTACTAAAATACTAAGTGGGCGAATACAAATGTAAACAGCGCCTTGAACCTAACCTATCCGTGTCGGGGTTCTCTAAGCTCCCGAGCTCGCTTCGCTCGCTCCTGGACTAATTCGTTGAAAACACGAATACACCCGAACTCCCGCGCTGCACAGCGATGTCGCCTCGATGGTTGTTCAGCTATTTTCAAAAGAAAAATTTAACCCCAAATACAATTAAAGTGTGTGACAATATTATTACCGCAGCTCACAAAAACCTCTTAATAGGTGTTACTCAAACCGGTTACTTACTTAGTATAATAGTCGCCCATTTAGTATATTTTTAGCCCGGTTAATAATTTCCCTAATAGTAGTAGAAGTATTTGCGTTTGGTTCAAACCCAAAATCCACCTTAAATCCTTTTATTTAAAGTTTATTTTGCACTGGCATGCAATTAGGATTTGCGTAATTTTTCCTACCCAAATTCAACCTTGCGTCCATTTTCCTAAAGTTTATTTTACATTGGCATGTAACTCCGTGTCATCCGCACAGAGGGAGCACCTGGGCTGCGAGGAGGGCGTGAACGTGGTAGTCATAAACGACGAGGTGTGTCTGGAGTATGACTTCGAGGAGAACCGCCCCGTCGTCACGGTGCACCCCTTCTTCACCAAAGTCATGAAGGCTCATCAGGTATGTAGACGAGGCAAAACTCTGTGTGTGTTCACCAACTTACCACAGTGACTCTAGACAGTCTGACCAGTGTGTGTAGCCAGTGATGACCTATGGCACTGAGACATGGTGCCTCACAATAGGCCTCATCAGAAGGCTTAAAGTCATTTAAAGAACAATGGAGATGGCTAAGCTCGGGGTTTCCTTGGGGGATCGAATCAAAAATGAGGATATTTCAAGAGGACCAAAGTAACCGACAAAGTCCAAAGAATTGTGCAACTTAAATGGCAGTCGCAGAACAGATGGCCTCCTAATAGGTGGGCAGATATCCTGGTGAGGGTGGCTGGAGTCCACTAGATTCGAGACGCACGGGACCGGTCAATGTGGCGACGACGACGACGCTTGGGGGAGGCCTATGTCCAGCAGTGGACGTCTTTTAGCTGAAATGATGAAGATAATGTTATTTTTCCACTACCTTGTCTGTTATGTAACACATTGCCTAAGAAATTCGTTTCGAAATATGAACATTTAGACACAAGATTATAAAAAAAAAACAAAATGACATAATAACAGTTACAAAATGACTTTTGTATGGATCATTATGTAACTGGCAGAATGATACTGAACCTGTTACCTCTCGAAAAAGCACGCCTTGATTGTGTGCAAATAGTCTGTGGTTTTTAGTCTGAACGTTTCTAATAAATTGTTGTTGGAAATTATTCGCATTTCATAAAGTAAGCTCATCAGGTAGTGGAAAAACTCGCATGTAGCTTTCGAAGTTCGCCTTCGCCTCACGTCGAAATTCAGTACATCGCTCGTTTTAAAATCTCGACTTTTTATGCTTGACACGAAATGTACTATTTCATTTCTACAGTACGAAGGCGTGAAATTCATGTGGGACGCCTGCTTCGAGAGTCTGGCAGAGATCGAGGCGGGCAGGCCGGGCGGCGGATGCATCCTCGCGCACTGCATGGGACTCGGCAAGACGCTGCAAGTGTTGGCCTTGTTACACACAGTAAGTACTTATTCCCCATTATTTATTTATCTTCGGCCTGTTCTGTGCAGTGCAAAGGCCTCCAATTCCCCATGGACTGCTTTAAAAAGGGTAAAAACGGGACCCTATTACTGAGACTCCGCGGTCCGTCTGTCTCTCTGTCTGTCTGTCACCAGGCTGTATCTCATGAACCGTGATAGCTAGACAGTTGAAATTTTCACAGGTGATGTATATCTGTTGCCGCTACAACAACAAATACTAAACACAAAATAAAATAAATATTTTTCTTAATAGATATGTTTCCTGGGTAAAAATAATAATCCTATTTGGTCTGTCGCTTAGATTATCAAAAAATATTGGACACGCACGCTTTGCTTTATTAAATCTTAAAAATTTATAATAATAAAGTGCATCAGAGTGGGAGCTTGTGATGTCACTTCAATGTAAAAAAAATATTGTGTTTTTTTTTAACCAAGCTTTTTTGTATCCTTCTCAGCAAACCCTTTCATTTGCATACCCACTTCATGACAGTGCACAAAATATAACTAGTCCGCCGCATATTGCCGCATGTTGGATTTAGAATGACGCCACTTAGCTAATCAAGCATTGTCATCCAAACTAAACGTGTATGCAAAATTTCATCTTAATCCGTGGAGGATAACTTTAAAATTCAGTTGCAAGATTTGATCCGAACACACTTACATACATACATACATTGCAAGTAAAATAAAAGCTTGTAGAAAAAATACAAAGGCGTGACACAACGCGAAACATGCATGTTTAAATGTTGAATCACTTTAATTCTCAGGTATTAACTCACCCTGGTGTGAAAATGCAACGCATTCTCGTGTGCTGCCCTCTATCGACCGTACTCAACTGGGTCGACGAGATTCACAAATGGATTGGACCCGTCACAAATCAGATCAAGGTAAGAAGTAGTGGATATTAATTATACCTATTTCTAAAAAAAAGGGCCTTTTCTAAAAAAAAATCCAATGGTGTTCAGCAACTGATGAAATCTCATCAGTTGCTGAACAATCTCATCATCTTTAATAAAATTACGAAATTTTATAATTTTATTAAAGACGCTAAACCTCTTGGTAGATTATAATAAAATTATTGTTTATCGGGCGCTTAATGATTAAGCGCAAAAAGTAGCTATGAATTCAAAGGTAGGTTTATGTATTACTTAGCTTTTATACCGCAACTTCGCTTTAGGACACGTTATTTTTTGGTAAAAGTAGCCTATGATACTCAGCGATAGTTTAGTTCTCTATCAGTGAAAGAGTTTTTTAAATCGGATGAGTAATTTCGAAGATTACTTCCTTCATCCAAACTTTACCTCTTTATAATATTACTAGCTTTTTCCCGTGGCTCCGCTCCCATTGCCCACTCCGCAGGACCCGCAGGCTTATTACGTATGAAACAGCAATTAACAATATTTGCGCAGAGGTTGTACAATCATCGCGCGAATATCGCTTTACGTCAAAAAATTGGAAGGCTTATTTTTGCTAAATAATTGCTCTTCAACCGCGAATCCGATACATATTGAAATAACAAATTCCTAGTGAATATTGTAAATGTAAATGACAAATTGGTGTTGTTTTGAGTCTTTAATGTCTACGCAACTGGACTATTTGTTGAATCATTGAAACAGTAGTGATCACGGTAAAGTGGAGGATTTTTTTATATACAGTATTATAAAATCCTGTGTTGGCTACCTCAGCGAAGCTTATATGTTTACTACTAAATACTTACAAACACATGAGAATGTGATAAGTCCGCAATAAGTATCTTCTACTATATTTTTTTTATATGGCAAACACCGATGTCGACTATTCTGCCAATGTCAAAATTAAATTTGAAAAATCTTGTTTACGTTTCATAGCTCAAATACGAGATAATGTAGTCTACTAAGTGATGTTCTAATGCGTTATCGATTCAATTTTTAAAACAATCGACAATTCGAAGAAATTTTAATTGATTTTACACGTTGACAAACATGTAAATAAAATGCAAATATCAAATTTTCACTGCCATATTTACTTTACACAAATACTTTACATCTGCGAATATTAATTTACCGGAATATTGGAGCTAAATAGTAATCAAGATGACTATTGTAAAAAAACAGCCTTCACGAAGTGTTGCTCTTTCATAAGCTGGTTAATTCATCAAACAATACATTTTATAAATCATCGGACAGATAAAATAGCTTCTGTTAAAAGTGACTGTCAAAAAAAAAAACTTGACTTAAAGGCCTCAGTAGCCAGGTCACTAAATTGATCGCGCAATAATTGTACAATTATTGCTACTTGCTGTTCCTTACGTAATAAGCCCGCCGTTATTTTTTGGTAAAAGTAGCCTACGATACTCAGCGATAGTGTAGCTCTATATCAGTGAAAAAGTTTTTAAATCGGATGAGCGATTTCGGAGATTACTTCTTTCATCCAAACTTTACCTCTTTATAATGTTACTTGCTTTTTTCCCGCGGCTTCGTCCTTTATTTCATCGAGTAAAAAAGTAACCTATGACATTCAGGAATACTGTAGCTTTCTACTGCGATAATAAAAATCAAAATCGGTTTAGCAGTTCCAGAGATTACTTCCTACAAACAAACTCACAGTTTTTACCTCTTTATAATATTAGTATAGATAGATACTATAGATGTGTCAAATGGAACTCTCCTTTGCCATGTGACCAACTTGTTTCTTTTATTTTTTTCAAGCAACGTAAAATAAAGAGGAAATTACAGGTATTTCATTCATATTTAGTTTTGACTATGAATTTATCAAAGCATCCTTTTTATTTCCATATATTTTCAAGGCTATTTCAGGTAAGTATCTTGATATAAAGGTTTTTGTTGGCAGTTAAATTGATTCTACTACTTACCTTGTTGAAAGAACTCAATAAAACTGCGTTGTTGTTATGCTTTTCTTTAGGTTTACATACTGTATTTCATACAAAATTGTTATAAAACAACATATTCTGTGAAACTATCCACAATATTTATCTTTAATTTAAATTCAATTATACAAAAAAAATATCACCTCCAAACCATAATAAAACCACCTATAATCATATCTCATTCAAACAGGTATTCGAGTTATCAAAACTCAAGAAAACCTACGAACGCGCCTACCAACTGGAAGACTGGTACAACGGCGGTGGCATATTCATCATAGGATACGAACTCTTCCGAAGTTTAACGACTCTCGATCCTATCATCGACGACGTTCGACCAACGATCGTGAACAAAATACGAACGGCCCTTCTCGACCCAGGTCCAGATATAGTAGTCTGTGACGAAGGACATCTACTGAAGAACGATTGCTCAGTGTTAGCGGTGGCAATGAGCAGGGTGGTCACGAGAAGAAGGATTATTTTAACGGGAACCCCGATGCAGAATAATTTGAGAGAGTATTATTGCATGGTTAACTTTGTTAAGCCTAATTTGTTGGGAACTTATTCTGAGTATTCTAATAGGTAAGTTGAAGATTTACTCATATTTATAAAATTCATTGTGAAGAAGGCCGCAGGTTGGATTTTTGACGACACGGTTGGCGTAGTGGTTGAGTGATCGGCTGCTACGCTGCGTGTCGTGGGTTCGATTTCCGTATGGAACAAATATTTGTATGGCCTACAGATAGTTGTGCCGGATCCGTGTGTCTTGAGTATGTGAGTTTAAATGTTTGTTAACGAACCCTCGATACAGGAAGAAATTCCTAGTGAGGGGCAAAGTTAAAAAAAAAGAATACCGTGACAAGATTCTGAAAAAAAAAAAACTGCCTTCTGATTTCCTTACTTGCTTATTCTAGCCAATCAATGGTATGTTTTATGATTTTATCATATTGGATTAGCCTTTAGATTTTCCTGGCTGATGTTGTCTGTAACAAAAGACGTAAAAAGCAAAACCAAAAAAGCATACAAAACTAAACTTTATCCTCTCTCAATAGGTTCGAAAATCCAATAATGAATGGTCAGCACCGAGACTCAAGCGAAGAAGACATCAAACTCATGAAGGCTCGTACACACATCCTCCACAAAGTGCTAGAAGGCTGTCTACAAAGGCAGGAAGCTTCAGTACTGTACCCATACTTGCCTAAGAAGCATGAGTATACTGTGTTCATAACTCTCACGCCATGCCAGTGGGATTTGTACAAGCACTACTTGTACAACTACGGCAAGCAGAGTAAACAGAGCATATTGAAGGACTTCCATATACTACAGAAGATTTGGTCTCATCCTCAAGTACTGCATAACTTTCAGACAAAGGCTCGGGATCGGGAAGAGAGGAATAAGATTAAAGGTTTGTTATTTTTCTGTATTTAGTTTTTAATTAATAGTGTTTATCAATGTTGTTACCCAATGTGACTGAAATTTCTTTTATAATTATTATCTACAAGCTAAGTGCCGGATGGGATTTTCCTTCAGCAGAATTGACTGACGGAGATGACCAGTAAAAGTCAGGCGGCGTCGTACTTTCGTTCGCCAGTCTATGGCATTAAAAAATCATCCTCTATTTAGCGAGGAGCTTAGGAAACGAATTAAAAAAAAAACTTTTTTTTAAACAAACTTTTCTGCAAAATTCCAAATTCAAATTTTTATTAACTGTGTCCGCCTTTGTATCAAATTATCATATTTTTTTATTTGTTGTTTCAAGCATTGGAAGTGAAAGAGGAAAGTACAGGTATCTCGACCATTAACTCCGCTCATACACATAACAAACATACACACAAGCTTATAAAATATATATAAAGTGTTTTGATAAAGATTGGATAAATCTGCTGATAGAACATGCCATTATACTTTAGAATTTGGTATGCAGCATAATCATCAGCCTTTTTAATGTTCCTACTGCTGGGACACAGGCCTCCTCTCTGTGAGAGGGAATGTGCCGTAATCCACCACGCGGTCCCAATGCGGGTTGGTGGATGTCACATGTATTCAAAGTTTTGTTTCTAGGACATGCCGGTTTACACAAAATGTTTTACAATGCATGTCCTCGAAAAGAGCGGTTTTCCAAGCAGCCAAACTGTGCGGAAAGTGTCACTTTTTTTCACTAGTGCTTTTTACTTTCCTGATTTTTTTTAATTTTTAACTCCAACGTCAGCCCGACGCATAGAGTTTTTATTATTTGAGAAAAGTTTTAAAAATTAGTTATGTACAGATTATCATTCTTATAAAAGGTAAAATAAAACTAATACTTTATTTTAGGCGTTTTTAATTACTCTAGATTTAGATTTTGATCAATAAATTAATTTTAAATATTCATTAAATATGTTTGGCAGAACGTATATTTTGCTCGTGCCTTATTGCGTTACGATGTGACAGCTATTCGCACATGCGCAGTAGATATGCCCGAGGAACTATTAGTTAATCTGTGGATATGCTGAACGCGCTTCAATAAGCCCGGCATTTTATTAATTTCATTTTATTAATTTATTTATTTCCTCGCACAATGCATAGTAAAATGTTGTATGATACACGTACGTAAGATGATTTCCGACTCGTGTCGATTTATCCACTCACTCGCTTCGCTCGCTCGTGAATAAAAATGCCACTCATCGGAAATCACCTACCTTCCGCACTTGTATCATAAATAACTATTCCTTCACCGTTTAGAGAGAAGTGGTGGTGAAATAATTTACAGAAAGTAAAGCGCCTGCCTGGGTTTAAACCCACGACCAGCCGATACCACTAAGCCACCACAGCTCTTGTATGCATGCTTATCTTAAAATGCCTCCATTCAACTCTTAAGGCAAAATATACTGACCGTGCTTTGAATTAATGCATACGAATAATAACCTTATTTACACAGAAGTATTCGTATGAAATGCTAACTTAAAAAAGTAAAGACAAAGTCCGATCTGTATATCTCGCCCTAAAGTCGAATTAATAAACTTTGCTTAGCACGTCCCTGGCTTAATTATGTTCCTGTCTCTATCTTGCACTTGTAATTTTACAGTTGTGTGACAGTGACAAATAATATGTAGACAAGCACATCCGCTGGATGCGAACGGACGGGATCGGGCAATGTGGCTACAAAACCTCTAAAAAAACCGGCCAAGTGCGAGTCAGACTCGCGCACGAAGGGTTCCGTACCATTATCGCAAAAAACGGCACAAAAATCACGTTTGTTGCATGGGAGCGCCCCTGAAATATTAATTTTATTCTGTTTTTAGTATTTGTTGTTATAGCGGCAACAGAAATACATCATCTGTGAATTACTATCTAGCTATCACGGTTCATGAGATACAGCCTGGTGACAGACAGACAGACAGACAGACGGACCGCGGAGTCTTAGTTATAGGGTACCGTTTTTACCCTTTGGGTAAAAAGCAAAAAATAAGCCTCGTACTCGCGTCGGGGAACCGCCAATGTTTAGAGATATTTGTATCGGGTTTTTTTTTATATTTAATATATTTTTATTTCATGCTTTTTAGACTACATATAATTTACATAGTACTAGACACGCTTCAATCGACAATCTATCATAAAACGTAATTATGACATCTTCTGCGAAAATCCCTGATATGAAGAGTAAAATGCTGGTAACTTTTGGACGGCTGACCCGATTTTAATCAAACATTTCTAAGAACACTCTCGACAAAGTCACCTTTCAAACAAAAAAAAAAAACAAAATCGGCTCATCCGTTTAGGAGCTATGATGCCACAGACACACAGCAACACACGTCAAACTTGTAACACCCCTCTTTTTCCGTCGGGGGTTAAACATGATGATGAAGCACATGCTATGTAACGATTATTAATCTCGGCCTAACGATAGTGCATCAAAACTGCATTTTGCTTTAGAAATTCTAGATTGAATACATGCCATCTGTATACACTCTAACCGCCTCCATACTTTCACAGCGGAGAAACTAGAAGATGACTTAGCGACCGAGGATCTAGAGGAAATAAAGCCGAATGCAGTTGAAGACCTGTGGTGGCTGGACTATTTGGACGGCGGAAATATGCTGGAGACGCTTGATAGCTCCAACAAGTTTGTTGTGGTCTTTAAGATATTGGAAGAGTGTATCGCGCTGGGGGATAAAGTGTAAGTAAAATTAAGCATAATATAAGCTACAACTAAAACTAAATAAAAGCTTGCGACTCGGTTTTATCCTAAAATTGTGTTTAATTGAATATTACTAGAGTAAAAATGCTAGTGTTTTGTTCTTATAATATTAGTGAACGTGCACTAGTGTGGGAAAGTGAAACACAGCGGTAGAACATGAGTTTGTTCATGTTGTCGACAAAACTCCGTGGAGGCTTCCAGTAAAGATACCGCCATTTTACTGGGGCCTAACTAGGACATTGGACTAAAAACTTAATCCTCAATGGATCGCTACAAAAAGCTCAAGTACACGACATTGGCAGGAATTGTCTTCGACAAATTGGCAAAAAAAAACAACAAGAATATTTGCGATATATTTGGTTTGAAAATCGGATTGTCATAGCTGGTAGTAGACAGCAAATTCACAAAATGGAGTCAGTCAGCAATTGAAAGTAGCTGCTCGAGTAATAAAGTTTTTACCCAAGAGCTTATCAAGCACAGATTTATGTTATGAACACAAGATTTCTACGAGTTCGTTTTTAAACGTACTAGTAACCCGTCGTGAGTTTGCCTAGGTCATAATAATTTATAGCTTATAACTATTGGAATAATGTAACTTTCAAATGGTGAAACATTTTTCAAATAGGTATACATAGTTCAAAACATCTTTGCACGCGGCGCTGTGTAGGTAATTGTTTGTACTACCGCGTCACTGCCACACAAATTAAAGCTGTGTGTATAATACTCACAACGCATCATTGTGTCTCTGAATTGGCTGCAAGAGCCTGCGCAGTAGCTATTTTTGTGTCAACGTTGAAGGTGAAGATAGCATTATATGACTGTCCCTTTCATTCGCTAACGTTTGTCGCATCGTCCTATCTCGCTTACTCTATGTAGTATACTTGATGACAAACTGTTTCTTGCGCAATGGTTGGCAGAACCAACTTCAGAAACACAAAGATCCGCTGTGAGTACTATATCTACAAGCGCACGCACAATTGGTGCCGCGCGCAAAGATGAGTTGAACTATATACATAGTGGTTCCAGAGATTACCCTACACCTCTGAACAAACTCAAAACTTAGGCTCTCTGTAATATTTGAATGAAAGATTGTTGAGGTCTTCAGTGGTTTTATTCTAGTAATTGTCACTGGACTCACTGGTTTTAATATTACTAATTAATTTTGAATACAATCTCAAACTGTGTCTCCGCTGATGTGTGTCAGCGCCAGCGGCTGACGTTTCTGAGTTAAGGTTACAATGTCATTTGACATTGATAGGTGCGTTCCGTTTCTAACACACTCTTTTTTTAATATTAGTTAGATTTCTTATTACGTAAAACATATTTCAATTTGGTATTTCTTGTCCTCAGGCTAATATTCTCCACATCACTCTTTTGCCTGGACGCGCTAGAATACTTCCTGAAGAAGATCCAGAAGTGGTCTTTGGGCCACGAGTACTTCCGACTGGACGGGTCAGTTCCGGCCGAGGTGCGGCAGAAGTGGTGTCGTGAATTCAACGCAGACAATAACTATAAGACTAAGTGAGTTTGTATCCAATATTCGGCGAGTGGAGCAATTTCAGATAACAAACTTTATTGTCAGTGTCATAAAGTACAAAACTGTAGGCGGTTGTACGAACATCGACTTAAATTTCGAACAAATTCTTAGACGTTTGTCTTTCGCTTGGACTCATTTTTACTTTAAGGCACTGACAATAAGGTTTATTATTTAAAAAATGACTGCGACATAGTTTCTTATTAATGCAGCTATTTACGCACACAAGTCAAATTGTAATATGTGTTTTGGTCCAAATCATCATGGTCCTAGCCTTTTCCCGGCTATATTGTGGTCGGCTTCGAGTCTTACCGGATTTAGCTGAGTACCAGTGTTTTACATGGAGCGACTGCCTATCTGACCTCCACAACCCAGTAACTGGGTAACACGGTACCCCTTGGCAAGACAGGTGTCAGATCTCAAGCTTCTGACTACCCGTAACAACTGTCAGAGATCTTCAAATGACAGCTGGGACCAACGGCTTAACGTGCTTTCCGAAGCACGGAGGAAACTCGGTATGTTGAAATGGTCACCCAATCACGGACCGACCTCGTCAAGCGTTGCTTAACCTTGATGATCGACCAGTGCGGCTGTTATTATTCAGCCAATTAAAGATTAAAAAAAAAATCTTTTGAGTTTGTTAAAATTGATGATTGCTCTAGAAAATCATTTAGCTTTTAGATAATATTAATTCAGGGGCTGTAAGGAAATTACCAAAGTTATAATTGTTCCATTTTTCTCGCACATTTTTTATCAAAGCAGTAAAATAACTTCACGTTTTTGTTTTCAATCCAGATTGTTCCTGGTATCAACGCGAGCTGGCTGCTTAGGCCTGAACATGACAGCAGCCAACCGCGTCATCATTATGGACACGTCGTGGAACCCCGCGCACGACATACAGAGCATCTTCCGAGTGTACCGCTTCGGACAGAAGAAGGACTGCTACATATACCGCCTGGTCGCTATGGTGAGTACAATAACTTCATACAAGCCAAAAAGCATAATATGCATGCCCTAATAAAACTTGTAACTTCACCTATCAAGCATTGAAGTCATGCTCATTCAAGTCATAAGAATATGATAATAAGTTCCACTTGCTATCCAATCAATCTCCCTAGCCTATTCCCAACTATGTTAGGGTAAGCTTCGATTTCACTAATGAAACTAATCGCGATTATAACAATTATAATTATTATATTATTAACCTATAGGCTCGCGCTTGACCACAATCTCACCTGATGGTAAGCGATGATGTGGTCGACGGTGAAACACGGTTTTATCAGCGGTCTCAACCAATCAGAATGCCGTATTTGCATCAGCTTAGTTTAGTTGAACTAATCGCGATTAGTTTCACTTGAGAAATCGGCCCTTAGATGTCGCCGGGGGAGTCAAACACCACACTCCCCAAACCGAGGTCTAGGTCCGATGTTGAATGTGTCCGCGACGCCGGCGTGATCTGGAACACCGGGGTAATTTTTAGTCAGTACGAATCTGACAGACCCATCCGCCCAGGGCGGAAGACACACAATGAGGGTTTTCCACGCCGGCACAAAAAAAAGAGGCTACCGGTCTTTTCTTCCGGATTCAGCTGAGTACCAGTATTGTATATGGAGCGACTGTCCGTGTCCTATCTGACCTCCACAACCCAGTAACTGGGTAACACGAAACCCTATAGCAAGACTGGTGTCAGATTTAATGGGTTAGGCTAACGTAACGACCGTCAAAGATCTTCAAATGACAGCCGAGACCAGCGGCATAAAGAGCTTTCCGAGGAACGCAAAAGTCTCGGTAAGCACTTTGTATTCTATGTAACGGATGGTCAATCTCGGCAAGCGTCGATTAACCTTGAAGATCGACCCTTCAACATCATCTGCCTTTTAATGTTCCCACTGCTGAGACACAGGCCTGCTCTCTTTGGAGGGAATGGGCCGTAATCCACCACACGGGACCCGTGCGGGTTGGTGAATGTCACATGTATTCGAAATTTTGTTTTTAGTTTCCTCGCGATGTTTTCCTTCACCGTTTTGAGAGCAGTGGTAGTGAAATAATTTACATAAAGTAAAGCGCCTGCCTGGGTACGAACTCACGACCTACAACTTGTAAGTCGCGGCCGGTACCACTGGGCCACCACTGCTCTCGTATCAAAGGTCGACGATCAAAATGTTAAAAGAACTCCGCTATTAAAATATTCTTTACAATGCATGTCCTCGAAAAGAGCGGTTTTCCAAGCAGCCAAACTGTGCGGAAAGTGTCACTTTTTTTCACTAGTGCTTTTTACTTTCCTGTACTTTTTTAATTTCTTACTCCAACGTCAGCCCGACGCATAGAGTTTTTATTATTTGAGAAAAGTTTTACAAATTAGTTATGTACAGATTATCATTCATATAAAAGGTAAAATAAAACTAATACTTCATTTTAGGCGTTTTTAATTACTCTAGATTTAGATTTTGATCAATAAATTAATTTTAAATATTCATTAAATATGTTTGGCAGAACGTATATTTTGCTCGTGCCTTATTGCGTTACGATATGACAGCACTGACAGCTATTCGCACATGCGCAGTAGATATGCCCGACGAACTATTAGTTAATCTGTGGATATGCTGAACACGCTTGAATAAGCCCGCCATTTTATTAATTTCATTTTATTAATTAATTTATTTTCTCGCACAATGCATAGTAAAATGTTGTATGATACACGTACGTAAGATGATTTCCGACTCGTGTCGATTTATCCACTCACTCGCTTCGCTCGCTCGTGAATAAAAATGCAACTCATCGGAAATCACCTACCTTCCGCACTTGTAGCATAAATAACTATTTTACCCAGGGAACGATGGAGCAAAAGATTTACGAGCGCTCCGTGACGAAGCAAGCCGTCGCCTGCCGCGTGGTCGACGAACAGCAGATCGACCGCCACTACAATATGGCCGAACTAAACGAGCTGTACAAGTAAATATCAACTTTAAATATTCTATACTATAGTTAAAATTGTAAACATTCATACAATCGATCGGCCGTCGCGCGAGACATTGCGTGTGTATTGAGACATCTAGTTTGTTGTTTTTTAAGTGCCGTCTGGTAACGGTAAGGAGAAACCTCTTTTTTTGTATACATAAGAGATCGTATAAGTTATAAAGATCGAGCATGTTAAGACTTGGAATAAACTCACGGAGTTAAATTAAAGTAGCTGGCAAAAATAAGAGTTTTTCTTTTCTTTATCTTCTCCAATCTCAGCTTATAAATACCGACTTCCGAAATTGAAGTTATTTTTTACTTTGTAGTGTTTTATTTGGCAGTCGGTAATAATTTTATTTGAAAAAAATATTTATTTTTCACATTTTATTTGTGTTCCATATTTGAATGCTCACATTTATGTCAGAATAGATTACCCGAATAACATGAAACTTGAATACAACCGGTGAAAGCGATATTACATTTCGTTCTTTATAGTTCGTTAAAAGTTTGTTTTAAAAATATTTTTCTTTTAATTACTTTTGTTCCGATCTGTTATTAAATGTGGTGTACCCGCTCAGGTTCGACGAAGGCGGCTCGTGCGTGGCCGGCGGCGTGGCCGTGGGCGTGCACGACGTGGCGCTGCTGCGCGTGGCGCGCGACGTGCCGCTGCACGCCGTGCACGAGCACGACTCGCTGCTGCGCGGCTCCAGCGAGCAGGGCCTGCCCGAGCACGAGCGGAACGCGGCCTGGATGCAGTTCCAGCAGGAGCAGGCGAATAAACGTGAGTCAGGCTTGTAGTGCTTTTAAATTATTCTTGACTTGTGGCCCACCACAGCTTTGCCTGGGTCATAATAATTTATAAAATATAACTATTTTGAATAATGTAACTTTTAAATAATATCCTGCACATCTCAGGTAGTATTTGAAAGGTGCATTATGCCAGATGGTTATCAATCTATCAATATAAATAAAAGAGAAAGTATGTGGGAAGCCATTTCTATAAGGTACATGCATATGTTCCTTATAGAAACGGCTGGACAAATTTCAAAAAGTCTTTCACCATTGGGAAGATACACTATCCCTGGGTGACATAGGCTACTGTTTATCCCTGTATTCCCACGGGAACTACGCGCGTGAAACCGCGGGGCGAGGCTGCAAATTATGTCTTCACGTCTCAACAAACACACAAAATTCGGATTCTCTCTTTATAATATTAGTTAAGATACTACTACTATATGCTTGCCTTTGAGTCACAAGTGAATAGGTTACTTCTAGGCAAGAGAGCTTCACCGTCGACCAAATCATCGCTTACCATTAGGTGAGATAGTGGTCAAGCGCGAGCCTATCTATAATAATAGATAGAAATAAAAAAAATCGATCATCGCGTTTTAGTCAAACTCAAAAGTAACATGCATTAACTTACCGCGCTATTAAATTAAAATACAAATAAGTAGTATAAAAAAAAATCGTTATAAATAAAAGGGATTTTAATTATGCATTATTTTTTTACAGAAATGGAAAACAAACTAGTCGTGAACATCCCTAAAATTGCGTTGAAACGTATACGCGATCAGGAAAAAGCACAAGCTACCGCATCGGCCACCGTCATCAAAGAGGAAGACAGCGACGACTACAACCCTAACGAATCTAGAACTAAGAAGGGAAAGAAATCCTCCATCATCAAGTGCTGCATACCCATACAAGATGACAACAAGCCGGAAACCAGATCCGGTCCAAGAAAAGAACCATCCATCATCAGGCCAGGCACCAGCAAACAGTACAAGGATTTCTTAGCGTCCACTTCATCCGAAGACCAAAAACCTCTTATAGATCAAGAAGATATCATGATGAATAAAATCACAGACATACTCCTCAAGTATAACTTCCAGAATAAAAAAGGAAATCCTGGCGAAATCTCTAAACTAATAAAGAAAGTGACAAAAATAGTGAAGAGAGGATATATCACCGAGAAAGATATGTCGGATGATTTGACTGTTAGTATAGCGAATGCATTGCTCCCGCAGCAGATGTCCCTGGCCATGCTCACTAACGTTATGTGCGTGTCTATCAACAACTCAGCGGAACCCGGCACTGGACCCAGTGGCGCTGACCCAGAGTTGATAACGAGTGATCCCACTCCCAGATACTATCCAGACCGTAACACATTTGACGAACCTGTAACAAGAGCAAAGAGAAAAGCTGCAATAGCGGCTGAAAAGAGCATCGACTCTTTAGCACAAGAAGTAGTCATCAATCTTGACGATGACGACTTCGATGCAAGAGACACCGATTTTGTACCGGACGACGACGAAGACGTGGGTTTCAATCCGAAAAAAAAGTCAAAAAACTTAACACCGTCAAAAGTTCACGACACTGACGAAAGCACTATGAGTGCGGACGAGTCGTTTGATAGAGTGAATCATTTTGACAGCTTGAAAACTATTATTATGGCCGATGATAACGACACAAGTACTCGTAAGAAACCTGGTCCGAAAAAACCGAAGGATCGAATAATTAAAACATATGCTAAAAAGGACACAACTACTTCACCTATCCTGCCTAGCGAACCAATAGACGATGTACCATCGCCACCCCCGAGGATGTGTACACCCCCAGGAATGGATTACTCAAGCATACTACTAAGTGATGAAGAGGAAACAATAAACCTCAATACTAGTGGTAGATTTGTCGACGGTCCTAAAACCGTCGATAAACCTTTGAAACAAGAGCCACAGACTTCAAGCAACGAAGTAGTACCTTTACCAATGTCTTTGTTGAAAAACCAGAATTTCATCAATATTGTAGCGCATACGTACTTGGTCGGTAACCCCATGTTGGATGAAGATGCGGCTACTCTCGCTGCGCAGTATAGTACCTTGAAAGCCTTTAATGAGGCCGAACAGACTGGCAAGGACGTGGTAAGCGGGCCCATCTATGATATTGCTGTAAAGGTGAGTCATTCTTTTGTGATATTATGTATTGTGTCTTTACAAACACCACTTTCTTTTGTCTTATTTATCACAAAAATTCATCATCATTTTACATATCTTTATCACAATTTATTCAGGGCTCTTAAGCAATAACTAACAGGCTGTCATCTCAGAACTCGCTGCCTTCCTAGCCATGTCATTCTTTAGTATGCATGGTCACATTGTACAACTTTCAAGCTATACATACTTCATCATTTCCAATGTCCATATTCCGTAAATGAGATACATTTCTCTTTTTTTTAATCCTAAAAACACAATTATCTTTCAACAGGTAATAGGCATAGAAATACTAAAGAAAATGAACAGCGTGAACCCTAAAGCGGCTGCTTCTTCAGCTAACGATGCAGTAGCCAGCATACAAATGACGGAACAGATGATTCAAACCCAGAAGACTTTCGAGGAAACAGCTAAAATTTCCAAAGCTAAGAGTGCTAAGCTCAAGCTCAGGGAGGATCTCATTGAGCAGAAATTCGCTATGAATAAAGCGAAAGCGGCTGAGGATAAAGCTAAGGCTGCTGAGGCCAAGCTTATCGAGATTAAACCTGCTCCCGTGGTCACACCAGCAACCAGTGCCAGCAGTAATGTGGTGCCTGTTGGGATGTAAGTTGATTTTTATGTTTTACTAGCTTCTCCGCAGCTTCGCTCTTTTGATTTATTAGAACCATGCATTTCACCAGGGGTAAAACATAAAAATAGTGTTACCTCTTAATAATACAAGGTGTTAAAAAATTTACTCTATGAATTTCGTGAGGATACTCGGTATCGATAAACAAAACGATTAAAAACAAAAAAGAATTATTATAATACTTCACAAAAATAAGCTAAATTAAATATTTGGTAAATGATTTTACAATGCATGTCCTCGAAAAGAGCGGTTTTCTAAGCAGCCAAACTGTGCGGCAAGTGTCACTTTTTTTCACTAGTGCTTTTTAGTTTCCTGTATTTTTTTAATTTTTAACTCCAACGTCAGTCCGACGCATAGAGTTTTTATTATTTGAGAAAAGTTTTACAAATTACTTATGTACAGATTATCATTCATATAAAAGGTAAAATAAAACTAATACTTCATTTTAGGCGTTTTTAATTACTCTAGATTTAGATTTTGATCAATAAGTTTATTTTAAATATTCATTAAATATGTTTGGCAGAACGTATATTTTGCTCGTGCCTTATTGCATTACGATGTGACAGCTATTTGCACATGCGCAGTAGATATGCCCGAGGAACTATTAGTTAATCTGTGGATATGCTGAACGCGCTTGAATACGCCCGCCATTTTATTAATTTCATTTTATTAATTTATTTATTTCCTCGCACAATGTATAGTAAAATGTTGTATGATACACGTACGTAGGATGATTCCCGACTCGTGTCGAATTATTCAAAATGCCACTCATCGGGAATTACCTACCTTCCGCACTTGTAGCATAAATAACTATTTACGCGTACCGTACCGCCGGGCAGCGCGGGCGACTTCGGCGCATACGTGTCTCCCGTGCGATAACTCACCGGCTTAGCCCAGCGATGGCAGTCGACCAAAATCCGTCGCGCGGGACGGTTCTAACCATGCTATATGTATAAACTGCTTTAATCTAGTGTTTTCTGTTAAGCATCAAGACAGCGACGTGTAGAAGCCGAAGCCCCCCGGCGATTCACCGCGAGCTCCCGCAGATGAAGAGCTCTGGCATGGAGCCACGCGTGGAGTGCATCCTCCCCGACGGTGATGACGTCATCATCAGCGACGTGTGCGCCAACCCTGCGCTCCACTCGCCGCCGCCCGAGCCCCTCTCGCCCCGAGCTTCCACCACCATGCCCATGGTGTACAACATGCCCACAGCACGCGGTTTGGAAGCACAACTGAGGGTCACTGTCGGCAACAGCAACAGAGCCTCCATAACGACACCTAAAAAAGTTACACCACCCAAGATCATTCTCAGGCCTTATGTGGCCCCAACGGGACAAGTGCCAAAGATAGGCTTAGCCATAAGTACAGCCGCGCCGACCGTCGTTCAGCCGAGTGTACCGACCCCGGTCGTGGCCGAGTGCATCGTGCCGAACGCCGCCACCATCTGCCTAGACAGTGACGATGAGGAGTCTCCTCCGCCATGTGTCATCGCTACCATAACATCCGCGCCGCCGCCTCCCGTGCAGCCGGCGCCCGTGCCTGTTTCGCTCACCAGCGCACAGGTGCGCGTGCCTGTGTCGCACACCACTGCACAGGCGCCCGTGCCTGTGTCGCTCACCAGTGCACAGGCGCCCGTGCCTGTATCGCTCACCAGGGCACAAGCACCCGTGCCTGTGTTGCTTAACAATACACTGCCGCCCGTGCCATCATTGGCGCCCGTGCCAGTGTCGCTCACCAGCGCACTGAACCCAGGCGTTAAAATCCCACTGCCCCCCATGCAAAACCTTCTTCACCACTCCGCTCCAGCCACTAAAACCCAACAGAAAACACCACAGAAATTGGTGCTTCGACAAGTTTTCGGCCCAAACGGCTCACAACCCCAATATGTTCTCATACCGTCCGATAAACTGCCGATGCCATCGTTATCCACCATCGCCACAGACACATCCAAGACTCACGTGGTTCCTCAAATAGTTTCTAATAATTCGTTCAAAGGTGTACCGGGCGATTCCATTTTAGCTCCTAAGAAACCTGAAATCAGAACTGCGTGCAAACCGGGCGATATACTAAGAATATCGAAAACGGGAGAAGTTGAAGTGATAACCCGTTCCGAAATAGATACAAAACCGGCTAAACCGGCGTCTGACCCTATGGAAACGAGCAATGTGGTCATACAGAACGCAAAACCGGTTGATTTGAAATCATCAGAAGTGACAAATAAAAAAACTGTTGGGATCTCTAAATTTAGACCGATTCTTCCAAAAAGCTCTAGTCATGGGTCGTTAGACCTAACTAATACAACTCCGGAGGTTTCAAAGCCAAAGTCGAGTGGAAAGAAAACAATCCCGGCTTCGACGACTGTTGACTTAACTGACGTGCCAGCTCCTGTTTCGAAATTAAAGCCGATCGCTCCAAAACAGATCGCTCCAAAACCGATCGCTCAAAAGCCAACTCCTACTGCGACGTTTGACCTAACCGATAATAATGAGGAGGTTGAGTTACCAAAGAAGTCGACACCCAAAGTTTACATGAATGAGAAGAAAGTAGACGACGCACGGAAACCGCGCCTGATCAGTAGTTCGAGTAGCAGTAGTGCCTCCCGGGCCACGAGTCCTGAAAATCCGCTGTCAATCCTGAAGGACGTTGTTCAAATAAAAGCTGTAGACTACCCAGACAGATCTGTAACCGTAGTATCATCAAAATGCAAAACCTCCAACATTTCTGTGCAACACGTCGTCTCATCAGACACTAAAAAGAAAGCTGCAGAAACTAACAAAGAATTAAAATTAACCAGAGTACCAAAGGAACACGTACCTAGACACGTTAATGAAGCCATAGAGAAACAGATTAAAAAGGAAGCTCTCTTGAAAAGAATAACACCTTTACTGAGTAAGAACCAACAGCCTAAAGACGAACTCAAAAAATCTGGGAAGAATACGATAAACTTCGACAATTTGAGCAGTGCTACTAGCAAACTATTGAAAACAGCCGGTTCTGGTAAACCGATGGACAAGAAAGTGAAATCTACCCTGAAGGCTGAAACTGTGGATCTAACGTAAGTATTCATTTTGTTTGGATCAAAATATTTAAATCTGTACACAAGAAACAGGAATGCAAAAAATTACACATGTTTATAGACTTGATATCGTCGCGCAGAAAGAGACTTAATAAGCTAAGTGCTACCTGCATTAGGACAAAAACTTAAATTGTTTGAAATTACCCATCTTTTGCGGTAAAACCAACACTTATGTTATATCAAGGACGATTGCTCAACGTGAAGCGTCGTTATAAGGTTTTTCGCTAAGAAATTTATCAGAAGTAGCCTAGAATTTGGAAGTTTAGAAGAGCACTTAAAGCTGTGTTGGCCCTGTGCCTGCTCTCTTTCCTGTCCGTCCGACTATGAGAGTTAGGGAAAAGTAATGATACTGTGCATACACTTTGCACTATAATATCTCCTGCGTACAGTACAACTATTTTCTGTATGTCCCTTGGAAAACTTCGTGTTTCGTCAGTCGTTGGCTTTCTATCAGCAGTTGCCCTTTGCATTTGGTTCCGGCCGGACGCTCTCAATTAACTTGGAAGTATATAGAGTTGTAATACTCTTTTAACATAATATCATTTATTTAAAAAACCGGCCAAGTGCGATTCGGACTCGCGCACGAAGGGTTCCGTACTATTATCGCAAAAAACGGCAAAAATATCACGTTTGTTGTATGGGAGCCCCTCATAAATATTTATTTTATTCTGTTTTTAGTATTTGATGTTATAGCGGCAACAGAAATACATCATCTGTGAAAATTTCAACTATCTAGCTATCACGGTTCATGAGATACAGCCTGGTGACAGACAGACGGACCGCGGAGTCTTTGGGAGTCCTTTGGGTACGGAACCCTAAAAAATGAGGCGAAAGCTGCTAAAGCTGTTATTTTTACAGCTCTATATATTTTATACATAAAACATCAGTATAATACTTATACTGTGATTTTTAATTTTGTAGACTTAAACTGACAGCTGCAAATGAACTTATTTTTTAAAATGTTGCAACGGCGGACCATAGTTTTGTAGGTAAGGCGAAATCATTGAATCGATGTGACATGACTCCTCAATATAATTTTACTTATAGGTGTAAAAAAATGTTTTATAATTATAAACGTACGTATTTAAATATAACATTATTCATAAACATTTATTGTGTTAAATATGAAATAAACAATCAAATAAATACGATCGATAAAATTAAGTCTGACAAATGAGTAAACCGATAGGCCGTTCATAGATGAAGGGCCGCTAGTTTCTTAACAAATGTAATTTTTTGCCGTGAAATAGTTCCATTTTCGATCTACTTCGATTTTCGATCACTCAGGATAGTCAGGATACGACACTATTTTTATGTAACGATAAAGTGACAACCCCCCAAATATCAGTTTAGTCTACGAAATTAAAAATCAGAGTTTAGTTCTGAATTCATATTATTTATTATACATGATAAATAAAAATAATTGATGAACATGGAAATTAGTATTCATTTGTATTTGGAAATGCGAGGATTGCCGAGGGACAATAAGAAAATAGTTGTACTGTATTAACTAATCACCGCTGAGGTTGGCTACCAAGACGATTACGAGTATATTCGGTCAGAATGTCTATTAATATTTCATCTCATACATTTTTAACCGACTTATATTATTTACAGCAATATGGTCCCACCCGGAACTACCATCAAAACTAAGAGCGAATCTAAGAAGAGGCAGTCGACGTCTACGGAGGTCCCTCCTGTTAAAAAGAAGAAGCCTGCACGTAAGTATTAATCTCATTATATATGACTTGGATTTTCTACGAATATATCATTTCAATTCCAAACCTAGGGACACGGTATCGAATAGAAAGTATCGATACATCAAGGTATCGAGTACTTTTCTTAGGGCCCCTAATGCGCATAGAGCATAGGTCAATATCAGTCAGTAAATAACGTCATTTTAACTTCAGTAGGGCAGGATATGAAAAAACAAATGGAATTGGTACACAAATTTAATACAATAATCGAAAAAGACACTTGACACTTCGAAAATTAAAAAAATATAGAAACAAAATTAAATTATTTAGTACTTAGGCGAAATGAATACAATAAAATCTTGATAAAATTAAATGTCAACGGTGAACAAGTGAGTGAATGAGTGATTGATTAGTAAATGAATGAACTAAAGGTTAGGAATTTAATTGTGAACGGAAGGAACGATTTCGAGCAAAGATCGATGTAATGTTTTAGAAGGTTCAGAACGAGTGAACTAGATGGCGTTGCCATAAACATAAGCCGTAAAGTCGCAACTTTTAAATGAGTAATTTAAAATTTAATTTCTTATTCGATACGGTACCTGCCTAAAAGTACTCATAAGTAAAAGTATCGAGTACAAAAGTATCGGTATCGAATGGAAAGGTACTCGATACCACAAAGTATCGATGTTTTTTGCGTGTCCCTATCCAAACCTTACTAACAGAAGGTTCTCCAACTGGATACTCAAAAAGATAAGAGAAGCTTCACCCAGATGCAACTTTTAACATTTATTTAGTTAGATATTATGTAAGATTTACAGCAAAAAACATGTGATAAGGAATGTAAATTAGACTGTACAAGAATAAATTATGAAATTGAATCAACTAAAAAAGTTCCTTATTAGATTGTTCTACTAACAATGCTCGTCCTACTACTAGTAATTTTATTGTGTATGCTGTGGTCTTTTATATGATCAAATTAAATGAATGAATGAATCTCCACAGAAGGGGAGAGTATCACGATAAAAAATCTTAACTTTTACCTTCAAGTATATCCAGCATACGACCGTTGAAAATCGGCTGCAGTCACTCAAAAAAAGGAGGTTTTATGTTATTAACTGTGTGTTAGTTTTTTTTAATTATCGTCATTGGATATCACATCCTTCACGTATGCGGAGTTCTGTTAAATAATTTAATTTATACAGAGATTCTAAATAAATAAATACAAAACTGTCTCATACTGTACTAGAAATTTAGTCATATCACACTATACTCATAAGTTGTCAATACAATAATTTTTTTTCACAGTTATGACGCTGCAAGACTTCAATTTGGATGATATCGACGATATCATAGAATTGGACTAGCAGCTACTACTGGAAATATTCACAAATCATGACAAACGAAGGTTCGATGGTCATTTCTCCCTGAGTGTACAACTCACGCGCCGATACAATAACAAATATCTATTTGAACCTCGGAATAATATATAACGGGAGTATTTCTGTTTAGAAGTACCTCTGTACGACACAGTCAGAATAACTGTGCACCTGGACCACACTCCCGCCGACCCGCGCGGCTCCCCGCGTTCGCCTAGTGCACCAAAAGCGAGAGTCAAACGTCGAGTGATGTGACAGCGCCAAATGCACAATTATTTTGTCCGTGTAGTACCTATGTAAGCATGTCATTATATTAATCACAAGCGTACTAAACAAATTATTATATAACAAACATTTAATTAAAATGTATCAAAAATACTCGTGCACAAGGTCGATATTGTAACTAACTTTCGATTTGACTTGTTGCGACTTATGTCGTATTTGCAACTTGCAACCTAGCAAGTTCTGTGTAGGGTTCGCATAGGGAACTATCGGAGTCTCCATAGTCATCATAGTTCTAGTATGAAAACTAGATAACGCTTACATCCTGTATAGCTTCTTTCCAAGAGGCTAGCAGATCAACTTCTATATACAGAGACTGCTATGGCAGCGAATGGCAGCTCAGAAGCAGTGGTAAACTAACAAGCTTCGTAAAACCATATAAGTTACAGTTTTCTAAAAGATATCATAATATACAGTGTTAACTTCTTAAGGGAATTTCTAATTAACATAGACGTTACATGTGTATTAGTAGCTATGTATTTCATGGTTGTAGTTTTATACAATGAATATATTCTAGCATAATTTTCTTTACATAAATGCATATTGAGAAATATGTTTCCAGAAATTTCGCCTGAATTGTTTTCACTGTATTACTGAATAACGCTTAAACGTCAAGGATTTTATCAAGATTTACTATCAAGTAATATTTTAATAGTGAATTAAACTTGATTATGTAAACCAGCGATTCTCAACCTATTGTCCATCCAGCCTGTAATTTTACATTTGTCACTCAAAAATCAATGTCATTTAGTGATTGAGAAATTTTATTTGATATAACAAATTGTTATTTTATTTTTGCTTAACATTTTTAATGTTTGAAATAAAATCAAATTTATTGCGTCCATAATGCACATACAGAAGGTTAATATTAATAACAGTAACGTAACAATGTATTTATTATTTAGCAATATTAATCATTTGTTAACTCGAGAATTAATAATTAATGTTACTGAGGATTTAAGTGATGATTTCAGTTCAAATGGAAAATAATCCAACGATTCATCATAATAAAACCGTAAGTATGTTTTTTATTTTATTTGCTGTATTTCTATAATTACATATATTAACCAATATTGCTTTTTTCAAAATGTTACCTTCACACTGCGATAGTTACTGTCACGTTAATTCGATTTAAATGTGAATTAATCGGAATAACGGAGCGATTTAGCACGTCGCTTCACTACTATAAGCGTCCATGAAGTATTGCATTTTATTGTCTATGGTTGCCTGTTAATAATTATGAAACTTTTTTAGCGTGCATCTGTCAAATGTAAATTAACAGGCTGGACGGAGAAGAGATAGGTGAATTTTACTTGCTCTCTGTTTATGATTGTATTTAACGTTTTAGTCACTACTTCCAAACTGAAACTATGTCTACGTTCATATATTTGAGCGTCGACTTTTTGCTAGACTGTTCTGTCCCACCCCTGGGCATGCCTCCCGCCTTTCATGACTCATACATACATAAATAAACTCACGCCTTTTTCCCATGGGGGTAGGCAGAAACTACAGACCGCCACCTGCTACGATCCTTATACACTTCTTTTGCTTCACACACATTCATACATCTAGTCATACACACACGCCCGTTATTAGTACTGCGAACCTGGCCTTTCTGAAGAACATCACCTATAAGGTCTATGTATGTCTTTCTAGGGCGTCCCCTCCCGGCGTTTCCATTCACGTCTGCCTTGTAAATACCTTTAATGACTCATATATCTATATACAAAATAGGTCTAATTTTTTGACGTGTTTTCTTTTCAGAGAATATTTAGACAAGTACAGCACAAACATTTTCTTAATGTCCCTCGACAAATATCGTGTTTCGTCAGTCGTCGGATTACTATCAGTTGTCCTTTGCACTTGCTGCAGACCGGAATCTCAACCAACTTGGTAGTATATAGAGTCGTTAATACTCTTTTAACATAATGTAATTTATTTAAAAAATGGGTGGAAAGCTGCTACAGCTGCTATTTTTACATCTCTATATGTTTCACGCGGAAATCAAAACAAAACAACAATAAAGTACTAGTACTTGAATTCAAATAAAATAATAATACACGATAAATCTATTAATTGATGAACATGGAAATTAGCATTCGTTTGTATTCGGAAATGCGATGATTTCCGAGGGGCATTAAGAAAATAGTTGTACTGTATTAACTTATAAATATGGCCCAGTAGAATTTGTATTCTGATTCAGTTCAACTGGTACGTCCTTAGACAACAGTTGAACTAAGAAGAAATCATGCCCTGTTTGTTGAGAATCGCTGATCTAATATTAATTACGTGTATTTTGACAGTATAAAGTTTCGTATTCATGGTAAACATTGTTAAAAACAGGTTTATAATAAAATTATATTGCTGGGAATGCTACATGCGTGTGTGGGCAACATGTTTTTCAGCAAAAAACACGTACAATATTTGTTTACCACGAATACGCAGCTTGAAACATACAACTGCCATTTACGCTTATAAAGGACCATGTTCAACTTCACTGAAATAGTTTGAAACACATAGCTAATTACTTGATTTGGAATTTTGCCCTTTAGGATAGCGTAGTTTTAATATTTTCAAGCTGAACATGGTTTCTCAGTGGCGTTGACTAGCGGTAAAAGTTAGGAACTAAAATAAAAATCATAAAGTTTGTGATTTCTCTATAATTAGGATAAGAGTGCTACTTTATATTTTTAGTTTTAACATAAAAGTGGCTAAGTACAGTTGTGTCTACGTTCTGATTGTGATAAATGAATGTTTTTTTTTATCTGTGAAACTTATTTGGTGTCCTTTACATGATTATATTTTAAGTGTTTCTAATAAATGGCAGAATATAGTTCATAACTTAGATGTTAGTGTAAGTATTATGTAGGATTAACTTTCTCGATTATATCGGTTCTAGATGTATTTCTCGGCTGAAAAATTATTCAGTTCAACTATCTCAAGTTCAGTTTTATTTTCGTTTCTGTAAATTGATTAATAATTATTATTTTTCGTATATTTTATTTGAATTTGTGCTTCACAAATTTAGTGATAATCACATTTTATTTTTAATCTCGCAGCAAATAAATTGCAATGTTACGTTTTGTATAAGTAATTAGATATAAGCTTTAAAATTAAACAAAAACAAAATATAAGTGTTTTTGTTCACTTGATTTACTAAAATAAAAGCCAAATGATTATCGCAACTGTATATTTTCTTACACTTACAACAAAATATATTAAACATTTTATAATTTATATTCCTTACACTAGAATATTAAAGCTTCTACATAGATATTATCCAAAAATAATTTCATAGTAAACCAATAACATAATGCCTGACCAGTCGCATATCACTTTGAAACTTAAGAATTATATAAAAATAACTTCCTATAATCATATAAGATCTTGGATGAACTTAGAACTAAAATAATTACGTTTTTCAGTGTTAAATGTTTTATTTGTTCGAAATAAAATATGTTAACGCTACTCTAATACTAATAATTTGCATTAGATTTGAATAATTGATATTGTACTAAATAATTTAACTCTTATGCATTGCATTGATGTATTAAAAAGAGGAAGATACGTTACGCGCTAACATCGCGATCAGAAAACCTGGGCTCGGCGCACGACTATATGCACCGAAACTCACACATCTGAGTTCAGTGTCATCACCAGTCCCAAACCTACAGTTACCGATAGACAAGGACAGCGATAGGAGACGGCGCTGTAGTGCGAGCGAAATCGCGTTGTCGCCGAATGTTGGACGAATGTTTACTATTATGAATGAAATGACATTGCAATGTGTGCGTATCGTGTCTCTCACGTATGTTTGTAATATCTATCTCGCTCTCACAAATATGGCGAAGCAAACATTAAATATTATTGTAATTTTCAACAAATTAACATTTTTGACTGTACTTTCGAGTGGTAAGTGATCCTGTGTGACTTATTTTTCTTCCTGGTATTATTTAAACACTATTTAGCTACACAATAAGTTATTTTGATGCATATTTATTGCAAAAAAAAAACATAAAAACACTGAAATTATTGACCTGTGTGATCAACCATGTGCCGTACGCGACTGAGTGCAATCACTTCTTTTTAATACATCAATGGTCTTATGATTGGTGATAGCTTCAATCCACATTCTTTACGAATACATATCGAGCACCTAAAATAAAATATCAAACACTAGGTTTAAAGAAAAGAAGGAAAACTGATATGCTTAGCAGATATAAGACAATGATAATAGGTTCACAATATGGTTAGTTCAGAAGCCCTACACAGAGTTTTTTAACGTACTCGATTACGTTAACGTAAACGTTCTCATATGTAAATTAAATAAGTATTCGGCGCTTATCCATTTTCGACGTTTACGTCAACGCGATCCAGAACGAGTAAAAAGTGGGACTAAGCCCTCGTAAATCTGTCCTCAGCCGATAGTCTATGACGTCGCAGATAAGGCGATGTGCCTCAAGTGGAGTTGAGCAAGACTACTAGCTAGATGTGGAGATGGCGAGTAAAGCATTGACTGAATGGTGGCCAAGGTTGGGACAAAGGCCGTGCAAAAGCACGTACTTAGCATTGACGATATCGTCAATGTCGCGGGAAACAACTAGGGTAAGAACCAGTTATTGGCACTTTAAGAGAGTGCCTCCCCTAGCTTCGTAATCATCTGCCCAGATAATCATATTGAAATGCACTATGCTCTATTTTAGATAGCATGAGACATTTCAATAATCCCATTTTACAGATGTGCATCTGTAAAATGCAGCCTAGCCCTTTTAACCTATTTTGACTGCGTTGGAGATATGACAAATGGCAGCTGTATTGAACAGTTATTTTTGGTAACAGGTTTATGCTTTTTATGCTATCCTTATATTTACGGTATAGAACTCAAATCGTTTGAACGGAATGTAAAAAAGGGTTGTAAAAATGTCTAATTTTATTAAAATGGAGTATGCATATAAAAATTATAATGACATCGATTCATCGATTGAAATATTCTAATCTTGCATCCAGTGAAATAGTAATTATACATATATTTTCATTAAATTATAAATAGCCATCTAAAATCCTATTACGGGCAAAGAAATACCAACATAGCGTAATCTATGGTGTTCGTATTTTACGCCTGTAAACTCAGAAGTGCCAATAACTGGAGGGGTGCCAGCGATAGGGTGGTGGATAGGGTGGTGGTGGTTTTGGGGTGCTTTTATTTGTATTAAGTTGTTTTTTCTTCTTCTTTTTTTGTATTTTGGCACCTTTTTTTTTCCAAATACCCACATGTATGTGATTTTGTGTGTTGTGCTGTGTCTTTTGTGTGCACTGAATAAATGGTTTATCTATCTATCTATACGAGGGGCATACGGAACCGGTAAGTTGGATCGGACTCTGCAAGTAATTTCGGACTGAAATTATGATGCTGTTGATAGATATAGTTATATATATATATAGATAGAGACCAACGACACAGTCTGGACTGTGTCGTTGGTCTAGTGATAACAAGCGCAATTGCACTACCTGTCACTGTAATCTTATTCTTTTTGGAGCTGTATTGTTTTCTTGCCTGTATATTTGTATGTATGTATTTATGTATAATTTTATATTTAGTGCTTACTATGTTTGTGACTTATTATTTGATATAAACTTGCACCAAGTGCAAACCCATGTCGTGTCCAGGCTATCTGTCTCCATATTCGGTTGCTTGCAAGAGATCGCAGAACGCGATAAGGCCGCCTGTGGTATGTTTGTTTTTATTTTAAGGTTTCCGTATGTATTATTGTTATCTTGGTGTACAATAAAGTATATATAAATAAATAAATACTGCTGAATATAAGGTTGGTTTCCCGGCAGCCGAATTGCGCAAGTGAATTCGGCAAGGCGAAGGGTTTGACCGCTATCAAATCGACCAATCACATGCGAGATGAATGACGCGATGTGGATTTCAGTCTGTAGAAAAAGTTGGCCGAGGCATTGGAAATGTTTTCTTTCATTGGTAAGTAAATTTGTATTTAAATTTTGTGTGATAAAGTGGCACGCTTGGTATTCATACAGATGGAGGGACTTGCGTTTTCTAGTTAGATTTATGTCTGTGGTACCTACCATAGACAACCGGTACCGGTAACCGGTTGTGGTACCAAGTTCTTATTCCTTCAAATACTTAAAGCTGTAGGTACCAACAACATAACTAACAATACTGTGCACCTGCTGGAATGTGACCCCACTTCAGTATACCCGCGCCTTGAACGCCAGTAGTGAGACTCGAACGTCAGAGCGCCCGGGTCACAGTTAAGTTGACCGTGTTGTATCTTTATATATATAATTCTACTGTACGTGTTATGTCACTGAACTCCTCCTAAACGGCTGGACCGATTTGGATGATTTTTTTTGTACGCGTTTGGGTGGCGCCCCGGTTGGTTTAGATTCACAATAGGGTAGATGAATGTTTGGTGTTTTTATGGCAAAACAAAGTTTGTCAGGTCAGCTAGTAAATAATATATAGACGTGGATTAAAATTAACAACACAAATAACATAAAAAGTTTCATTTGGCTATGTTTATCTATACAGCTAGAGTTATATAAAATACCAATGAAAATATCGATATAATATTTTAGAGATCTATCAAATAATATCTTATGCTTGTGGTTCTGTATTAAGATGATATTGCGATTAAATCATACTCCGATCGAGTAAAAAGAACTTTAACTCGTTGTAATAAGGTTGAACATATCACCACCAGGACCAATACAGTCAGCTTATGGTGCTTTTCGATCAACAAAGTATAAATTACATATATGAATTTAAACAAAAATGCACCGTAATAGTAAAATTAGTTCAATAATAATATCCGATATAATAAAATACCAATAGTGTTCCATTTTACAGGGAATCTCATGAATACTTATAATCTTAAGTAGAATTTTGGTAGTATAAGGTTTTAAGAAGATAACCCTTTTTAACACATTTCGCACAATAAAATACTTTTGTAATTTACATAATAAAAACAGAATATCATAATTTTGCTATTTCCAATATTAACTTTGGAATGAGCTTTTAATAATATAAGTTTTACATTCGAAAAAATTTACACAACACACGAAAACTTTTGCGTGTTGAGTTATGATTTTTTTTTACACAAAAGGTACCCAAAATTTAGATAACTAAAATTTTTAAATTACTTGTAGTTAACTCTTAATTTTTTTCTGAACAGACCGCGGTCATACGAATAATTATATTTTCACGATTTCAACGCAAGTTTTCTCGCCTTTAATGATTACACAAATAATTTAAAAAAGAGGCATTTATACAGGTAAATGATTTAGCAATGGTTCGTGGCAGTAACGACGTTCCGTACGGGGCAACACAAAATCAGCGGGCAAATAACAGCGCTTCACATCACCAAACACCTTGCCGCACTGCACAGCCTATTAGTAGTTTTATTTACAACCGGCAATACCAAAAACCACTGTAACGCCATCACTAAACATCTGTAACATTAGTACCTGTTCAAACACGGCAGAATCTGCGCGATAACGACGCGGTAATCGCGTGGTTATGTCTGAACGAACATGAAGATGCTTGTCAGTTAACAGTCGGATGAAGAGAACCGTAACGTTCCGTAGGGCCTAGACAATACTTTCCGCACACGCTACGGAACTGAACGTGAGCGGCGATACTGGAAATTCAAGTAAAACGCTTCGATCGCAGTGGCGCGTGACTGTACGTGTCCTTTTTGCAGTGAATGACATTACCATACATTTTGACGTTAGCGTCTGACGTTACACTGGATGCGTTCTGCGTCCTGCGGTCCGGTCACTCGAACATTTCCCGCACTAAATGTTCGAGTGACCGAACCGCAGGACGCATCCAGTGTAGCAAAGCCTTTACGCTACAGAATAGTTTTTTGTCTAGACTTGCAGAATCGCGCTGAACACGCGCGGTTCCCGCCGTGTCTGAATGCACGTTAAATGCTTAATCCCACAGCCCATCGTTCACTTCTTCAGTCCTCATCGTGACTCGACGTTGGCTAGTCGTTTCTTGTCGAAGGCGCAGATAGCAGCCAGCAGGGACGAGCGCGCGTCGCACGGACTGGCGCCCGCGGGGCACCCGGGGCCCGGACTGCGGCTCGAGGGCTCGGGAGCTGGAGACAAGGAATTATAATACGTATAGGTGCCTGCCATGTTAACACTTTGGCTGCCACGAGGGTCACCGGTGACCCCCAAACAATACATTTTCTATTGTGTTTATTTCGTGGCAGTCAACCTGTTAATCGAAATAAAATGTACAGAAGAGAAAGTGGGCTATACGGCCGGCTGTATCATACGCTAAATATATATATGGTGGTTTTTAAGACGGGGCAGTCTCAAAAATTCAATTCTTTTTTTTTTTTTTACTGTTGTAAATAATTAAGTATTATAATGTTTAATGCATTTAGGAAAATAATATAATGTTTTGACGTTGACTTTTAACTACAGGAAAACGTTCTTAATTGAAGAGAATGACCTACAAAAAATGTAGTGCATAGCATATTGACTACCTTCACATACTAATTCACTCCTTTCAATACACTTAAAGATAGGCGCTATATAAAAAATAATTCGGAAAATTATCTTAACTTTATAAATAAATTAACTGTATTTACAGATTTAAAAAAAAAGTAAGTCAGCAAGGAAATGAGTTTCTACTAAGGAGCAAGAAAGTTTGAGAACCTAATAGAAATGCCACAGAAAAGCAAAAAATCTTTTTTCCATAGAGAACATAAAAGATGAAATACTCTAAATAATAAATGCTTACGAAGAGCAGGCGGCGTCGGCGACGAAGCTGTGCTTGCACTCTGCGAACGCACCGTCTCTGCTAATGATGACGTTGACTTCCATAAGCTCTCGCGTTTTTTCTGCAAATAAGATTGAGTCTTGTGTAATGTTTTCTCGTGTCGGAACAAAAAATGTACTTATAAAAAATACAGTTCATATTGCAGTGAAAAATTAGGACGACAGTCAGATTGCCAAGCTAATCGCCTAGGGTGTGTGGGATTCTATAAAGTTTTTCTCAGAAGAAAAGTTTTTTTTATTTTTTATTTTACTGTTTTACTTACCGCTCTTCGCTTTTGTTTCTTTATTTCTTCTTCGGAGCCGAGTATCTCTTGGATGCGGACTTCCCTTTTCGCGCTTCGCACCTATAAACATTTTTCAATGAGTATTTCCAATTTAGAAAACCTAATTCAAAAAACCTAAAACATGAATAAAATATCCAAATTACAGGATTACCAATTTCATATCACTTCGTACAAGAGAAAATGCAAAAAGGCAAGTTTTTGAGTATGAATGTAGATGGCTGGCTGGATAAGAAGCGGAAAAGACTAAAGAAACGATGGATGTGAAAGAGTGTGAATACTGACATGACGATTCATAGAGAAGTATGAAAGAAGAAGATGTCCGTGACTACCGCCGGACCACCAATGCCAATCGCCTCGATATTTGGAAGATAATTACTACTTAATTGGTACTATTTAGTACTCGAACAAAAAAATTGGTACCCCAGTAGTTTTCGATAAAATCTACTTTGAAAGTGGAATCCATAAACTTATGTGCATGAGTGTACATCTCATAAACAGCTCAATACCATTGACAACTTAATTTGGTCGGGATATAGCTGCGATTTAGTATGGAAAAGTAATGAAAGCTAATTTCTATTAAAATATAACACTGCATGCATCTGCATTTTGTATAAATTTGGGAATAAATCACAGTTTTTAATAGGGATAATTTTCAATAAAAATGTAACACTGGCTACCGCCACCCCACCAAGGGCACGGTATATCTCGTAAACAACTGGAGTAGTAATTATGAATTTTGGGGAATAATTTCATCTTGCAGGGTATTAATTTTCTATGTAGGTGTGAGGAAAGCAACAAGCTCCTCAAACTTGGAATCAACGTTCTTAGTCGTGGTCCTACTGAACGAGCGCGCGAAAGTTATCATCGTTGATTTCTCAGTAAATACAATTGTTTCAGTTCTTTTTTTTTACGAAATGAGTCACATATATTGATACTAATTATTTGTATACTTTGAACAGCTCTAGCACGCCTTTTTTCGGCTCTCATGGTGGTTCTGTTGAAGGGAGCGTGACTTTCGGGTGGAAAAATTGATACCGTAGGTGTTTTTGAGAAAGTACTAAGGTTTTGTTGTTCGAGTACTAATTAGTACCAATTGAGTAATAATTATCTACCAAATATGGAAGCGATTGATGTTGGTGTCTAAACGAATGGGTCCGGCGGTAGACACGGACATAATAAGAACACTTGTTGCGCCCACATCAAATAAATTCGGGCATAAGCTCGTATTTTAGACGTCAGTTAAAAAGAATGAAGAACTGATTTTATAACATGATTTATATAAAATGGGCTGATTATTCACTATTACAACATACCAATTTCTGCTCACTCTTCAGCCTAACCTCCATATTCGTGACCGCTATCTTCAATTCCTCCTTCAACGCGATGGGAAACTTGAGGTGCACACGTTCGTTCAGCGGAGCCAGCGCGAGCCCGTTGAGGGGGGCGCGCGCGAAGAATGGGTGCTGCAGCAGATTGTCTAGCGTCGGGCCGCCGTGCTTGCATGAGGTCTTTGAGAGGCACATTCGGAGGACTGATTCTAGAAGAGATGATAAAAAAGAAATTTTGATTTTGAAATCTGAAACTTAATGTCATACGAGGCAAAGTTTAAATTGCATTGCAACCAAAATTTATTTCGTTTTACTACACGTCACTCTAAAATCAACTTAAACCCCATAACGCTGAGGCTCTAGACAGACGGACTGCATTTGAGTGGACTGCGCAGTCGGTTAGCAGTTTCGATGCAGTTATTCGTATGAGTTATGTAAGCCAACTGCATTCAAACTGCAAATTTTCAGTTGGAGTGCAGTTGAAATGCAGTCCGTCTGTCAAGCGCCTGAATCAGATATTTAAGTAAGCCCAAGTGACGATACCTAGACAAACGAATTAGACGACTTTGTGAAAGAATGGGACACAACAGCAATCAGCTGTGTGAACTAGAATGGCCTTTGTCCACTATCATCTTCGACTTCTTCTAAAGGTGAACGCGCACCTGTCCGCAACATGCGATACAATGATATAATAATAAGGATACAATGCGTGCGGCGCGTTCGGCGCGGATAGCGCGGGGCCAAGAGACAATGCGATGACTGCGGCGCGTGCGGCGAGTGCGGTGCGTCTAGGTGCGCGTTCACCTTAAGTCGTATACTTCTGTGCGAAGTGGTCGTGCTCGTGGACCGTCTGTTAGGTTGGTTGTGGTTATTGCGAGACTTTACCATCTGTCTCTATACACCATTATAACATTGCCTCAAATACGTCTACGTCGTGCGGCACATAGCCTGGCCCAAGCACCGTAGCAACGACCGGTCCGGCGATCCGACCTTCAGTGTATTCACACGACTATAGTTGGTGCGTTCTAGCATGGTAATAGCGGTCATTGACCTTTCCTTTGCATGATAATGATACAGTATTTTACTCATCAATAAACGCTTTAGACTATTAAAAAAACCGGCCAAGTGGGAATCGGACTCGCGCACGAAGGGTTCCGTACCACTATCGCAAAAAACGGCAAAAAAATCACGTTTGTTGTATGGGAGCCCCTCTTAAATATGTATTTATTCTGTTTTTAGTATTTGTTGTCATAGCAGCAACAGAAATACATCATCTGTGAAAATTTCTGCTGTCTAGCTATATCACGGGTCATGAGATACAGCCTGGTGACAGACAGACAGACGGACAGCGGAGTCTTAGTAATAGGGTCCCGTTTTTACCCTTTGGGTACGGAACCCTAAAAAAGTTAAAAAAAACAATCACAACACATACCTAAATCCTCATTCTGCAGCAGCGGTTCACCCTCATAATGATCACAGTAGTAATCCGTCAACGGACTGCCGACAGCCATCTCATACAGCGTCCGCCCGAAGCAGTACACATCGATGGCTTCCGCCGTGGCCCCTCGTCTGAGCTGCAGCAGATGAGGCCGGTAGAGGCTCGGCACTCCTATTAGTATGTTCTCTATGTCCATCAGGAGGGCCCGCTGGTTCTCTATGGCTATGTTTCCAGGGTGGATGTGGCCTGAAATGGAAGATCAGATTAATAGGGTTGTTTCCTGGGTAGAAAAATGATAATTCTATTTGGTCCGTCAGTGAGATCATCTAATAATATTGAACCCGCATTTTTTCTCTTTAACAAATATATAAAATTGACAAAGATAAAGCGCATCGAAGTTCAAGAGTGGTGGCTTGTGACGTCACTTTTTCAGTATAAAGTGTAGCACACCGTGACGTCACACGATATTCCAACGCACTGTATCTTCGTAATTTTTTGTTTAGGGGCAAAATAAAAAATACGGAAATACGGAAGTAACTGACGGACTAAACAGATATTTTTTGGCAACTAAACTATTGGAAATGAATTTAAGGAAAGCAGGCTTTGGAGGGGACTATATGAAACAACTTCGTAAAAATATAAAACCAGCATTTTGCTCGGTAAACAGCATTAGTTTTCAATCATGAGAATACCTTCATAAAGTATTTTTATTTAAACGCAATATAATTTTAAAGTTTAAGCAGGGTGCTTTGCAAGGGTCGAGAGATGATTTAAGATCAATAATTTGTACAGTAGTCACAGCGGATCTATGTGTCTCTGAAGTTAGGCTCTGCGAATAATTGCGCAAAAAACAGTTTGTCATCGAGTAAACTGCATACATAACATGACCATTTATTTTTTTGCATCAGAGCAGGACACCCGCAGAATAAAAAAAAAATTGGAATTTTATACCGTTTATTATACAATGTAAAACACTTAACAATAAGTAAGTTTTAGGCCCATTACCTCAAAAACTTAACTCAGAGTTTCTTGCTAACACAAGGTTTAGTTGACAATATTGTATGACAATTGTCAACCTGTCAATTTAACCGCGTGTTAGCAACTAACTCTAAGTTGTTCATGCAAAGTGGGCCTTAATACATATTAGTTAGGTTACTAGGCTTAATCCTAGGACTTCTAAGATCTAACTAAGCAATCGTTTTGTTTATGTTTATTCTTAAGTAATTATAGAAATCAGTTTGCTATAGCGGGATATTTTTGCCCTCGCTTGGGACAGCGGGACCGACAGCCTGAAAGCGGGACTGTCCCGCCCAAAACGTGACGTATGGTCACTTTATACGCTTACTGTATGCAGCATACAGTAAGAGATAGGACGATTCATAAACATAAGCGAGTGAAAGGAGCAGTTATACAATGCTATCTTCTGTTTCAACATTGACACAAAAGTAGCAACTGCACAGGGTCTTGCAGCCAACTTCAGAGACGCAAAGATCTGCTGTGACAACTGTATACAAATGAATTATAATTAATGGTAAATTAATCAAATGAAATTGGCATTGATAAGAAGTAGGATAAAAGTTAGTCGACAGCCTACAAATGTTACTTTAAAATGAGAATTTATACGTACCGTGAGGTATCCCTTTTTCATGTAAAAATCTCAACGCTATCAATATCTGAAATCCATAATGCGCAAGTTGTCCTAAAGTAAACGGTTTCCTTATCCTAGGGTTGCCATATTTCGCTAAGTGGTTCTTGTTATACTCTGTACCATAGAGTATGTCTCGTAAACTTCCGAATTCATGAATCTTTCTAACTACGTATGCTCCCGTTTCTAAATTTTGAATAGCTAATACTGGATCTATGTGGGGGTGCTGAAAAGGAAGAACATTTATGTTATTATTATGTACCTTAAGTTAATTTTTACCTTAAGTTTAATTCTTTATTGTACACCAAAAACAATATTACATACGGTGTGATAATAAAGTACATGTACAAAGGCGAGCTTAACACAATGTTGAGTTCTCTTACAGCAAACCCTAGGGTGACGGAGAAAGATGACATTATAGAGGGCAGGATCCAGTGTACAATTTTAAAATAACTTATGACGAATTAAAAATAAATATAGTTACATAAATACATATTTTTATATAAATACTAATTATTATGTCATTGCGCAAGTAAATGATCTTTAATCTTCCTCTTGAAGACCTCCAGAGAAGGGCTGGCGCATGGGGAGTGTGGGAAATAGTTCCAAAGGCGCACTGCAGTAGCAGAGAAAGAGCTATCATAGCGGCTGGAAGTGTGTCGTGGAGGGCGAAGGAGAAGAGAAGTGGCAGTGCGACAGGGTTTACACCTCGGGACAAGGTACTCTAAGCGTTCACGAAGGTATTGAGGAGAATAGGATTGTGCAGGATAGTATAGAAAAGGGATAGGATATGGGTATCTCGACGACTCCGAATCGGCAGCAACTTCAATCTGGTCCGAAATTCTGATACATGGTCGTACTTGCGGAGGCCAAAAATGAAGCGGATGCACAAGTTCTGCAGTCGCTCGAGTTTATTAAGGAGTACCTCCGTTGCATCTAAAAAACAGACATCCGCATAGTCTATGAGCGGTAGAAGAAGGGATTGCGCAAGAGTAACCTTAGTGTGAAATTGTAAGATTTTTTGGAGATGGGATTGAAAAGAGTAAAAGACCCTCTTCTCACACCACAATGCGAACCTCCCAAGAAAGGTTTGTATCCATGAGAACGCCGAGATTTTTTCCGCTTTTGGAGTAATTTATGGACACTCAATCATACACTACCGGCGGGAGAGAGTGGTGATCCAATAGGTTCAGCATGTATTTACCACTAACAATGAGCGCTTGTGATTTGGGTTCAGTATGAGCCCATAGGATTTAGCCCATTTGCAAAATGTTCAAGGTCATCGTTGATGGCAGACACAGCCTCAACTAAACGAGTTCAATTACTTTAAAATGACGATATAACTGCAACTCGTGTGCATAGAGATGATAGTTAGAAATTAGGACCTTATAGTGATAGCATTTACAAAAATTGAGAAGAGAATATTAGGACGCAACCCTGAGGAACGCCCGCAGTCAACTCACACCATTCAGAGGAAAACTCATCGGTTTGAACAGACTGGGAACGGCCCTAAAGATAAAATTTGAACCACTCAATTACCGGAGCAGAGACATTAAGAGAGGAAAGGATTGTTTATGGAGTTTATGGAGAATAAGTTATTTTTCAATAAATATACATGGTTTATATAGTGTGCTTTTAATTCATTGACAATATTTCAGGGTTCAAAGTACTCGTGATTATAAACCACGTTTACTATGGGAACAACTCTGAAATATAGTTTTAACATCGTCAAGACCAGCAGTTCCAGCTGTTCATTTATGTTTTAATTTATCCTCCTTTTGGAAAGCTCAGTTCTTCTGCTGCTTTTATTAACTTAACTTAGTCAGCTAGTAATTTGCATACTTACAGAGAGATTGAGCAAGCTCTTGAAAGCCGTCTGTAAATCCTTATCACTGAGATACCTGTCGGCCCCGTAGCTCTGATATGACAGCATGCAATTTGTTCGACTTTCCATATCTGTTACCTGCAAACATAACGCATTGCCATTGATTAAGAATATGATTTCAATTTCAACGACAGGAACAACAATTTTATCTAAATACTAGCTGACCCGGCAAACTTTGTTTTGCAATAAAAACACCAAACATTTATCTACCCTACCTACCCTACCTTACACTACCCTACCCTACACTACCTTCCCTACCCTACGCTACACTACCCTACACTACACTACGCTACCCTACACTACACTACCCTACCATACACTACACTACCCTACCCTACGCTACACTACCCTACCCTACACTACCCTATTCTACACTACACTACCCTACCCTACACTACCCTATTCTACACTACACTACCCTACCCTACACTACACTACCCTACCCTACGCTACACTACCCTACCCTACACTACCCTATTCTACACTACACTACCCTACCCTACACTACTCTACCCTACCCTACACTACAGTGTAGTGTAGGACTACACTACCCTGCCCTACACTACCCTACCCTACCCTACCCTATTCTACACTACACTACCCTACCATACACTACCCTACCCTACGCTACACTACCCTACCCTACACTACCCTATTCTACACTACACTACCCTACCCTACACTACTCTACCCTACCCTACACTACAGTGTAGTGTAGGACTACACTACCCTGCCCTACACTACCCTACCCTACCCTACCACACACTACCCTACCCTACACTACTCTACCCTACCCTACCCTACAAAAAAAAAAAAAAAAAAAAAACTTAAAATCCATCTTTAAACTTCAACGAACATTTAAAAAAAAGAATTGGCCAAATTGGTCCAGACGTTGTTGAGTTATGCGCTTACCAACACATTTTGCGATTCATTTTTATATTATAGATTAATAAAAATTCCGTGATGACGGCTTTTGTATAGACAATATGTCAAAGACTTTAACTGAAGAATTAAAAAAGGTTTTTTGTTTTTAGAATTAACTTTTTTATTTTTAACTATTTAGTTAACTTTTTTTTCGAATTAAATTAAATGTTGTTTTTAAACACATAAGTGTTATATATTTTTGAAATCACCTTTTAAAACCCTTTATTTTGGTACCCCACACGCACCATCGTGTGGGGTACCACAATAAAGGGTATTGGAAGAAAAAAAAAAGGCAATGTTATAAATAATGGATTAGCTTAAGAATCACCAAATTTGGCCAACGCGTTTGGTCTCTAGGACGCCACATAGGCACATACATACATATATGGACTGATAAACACATTCCCTTCTTCGGCAGCCGTAAAAAGGGCATTTATTCTGACTTAAAAAATATCAAACTATTGAAAAATTAGCCCTAAGTTAACAGGTTCACAGCTGTTCGCATAGCAAAAATAATTGTTAAATAATCACAAAGGCCATATTGCGTCATTGGAGTGTGAACCTGTTAAAAATAGATCTATTCGGTTTTTAAGTTTTCCGCCACCATAAGCAAGCGTCGCGAATTTTTCGTGAGCTTTGAAAGCAACAAAGCATTTGCTTTTAATTATCGTTTCAGTCTACCCACATGGGAAAAGGCGTGTTATGTTATATGTAATCTGGTGGAGGTTGTATAAATTGGCTGTATGCGAGAAGCCCAGGATCGTTGTAGCGATGTATGAGACAGTTCTACATCCAGTAGTAGACGTCCTTCATTTGAGATGTTGATGACAATTTACGTAGCCAAAACAAAGGCTTTGTCTCTGTCTATCTAGGTGTTTGAACCCTCTCTATTTATAATTATCACCTCTTCTTTACAAAGTTAAGGCTATTTGAACCTAAGTGCGAAATAAAAACATGAGTGAGTGTCTAGTCTATTTTTATCACTTGCTCGATAAGACTAGTAAGGAGTTGTTATGATTCATAACAATGGATTCCCACTACATGCGACACTATCAAGCTTCAGTCATCAGTCATCCGTCTCGTGATTATTTTTTCGACGAAAAAAGAGGAGGTTCTCAATTCGACAAGTATACTTTTTTATGTATGACCACGCTTAACTTTTTATAGGATGGTTCGATTTCAAAAATTCTTCTCTTTCCAAAATACAATCATTATAATTATGCTGGCAATTATTTTGGATTTTTGTTTTTTTGGCGCCAACTCAAAATACTAGAATAATTTTTTTTTGCTTTTCGGTTCGTCGGTTAATTTTTTTTTTCTTTTTTTTCTTTTCTGCCATTGAAACACTACAAGTAGTTGGGCTTATAAACGACTGTATCATTTATTGGAATTAATAGGAATGTGCGCGCATAGATTCTTTTAAATAGTTCCTATGACAAAGGCGTGATTATTTTTACTTCTAAATCTAAAATTCTAAATATTTCAATTCTGTTTAGGCAGATGTTACATTAGTCCACATGCCACAATACAATAAGATGTTGCGATTTATACTTTTTGTAAAATAATGTCATTCCAGTATCTTGCAAATTGATCCATGATCGAGTCGAACGATCTTACAGATAGATCTAAGGCTTTTTAAGACACTCGACGAGCCTTGTTTACTCAAAAAACTGGCCAAGTGCGAGTCGGACTCGCGCACGAAGGGTTCCGTACCATTATCACAAAAAAAAACCCACTTAAATATTTATTATATTCTAATTTTAGTAATCGTTGTTATAGCGGCAACAGAAATAGATAAATCACAAACACACACATCTGTAGAAAATCAACTGTTTAGCTATCACGGTTCATGAGATACATGAGCCTGTCGTACGCTAAATACGAGCTTGGTTATATTATTGCTTTATTTTATGCATATTTCTCGTGTCTCCTATGCGGGTCACAAATAAATATATTTTCTTTCTTTCTTTCTTTTAATCTTTTTTTTTTCGGAAATCCTCATTAGATGTCCCCCGGGGAGGGCGGAGGGGTCTGTCAGACTCATACTGACTAAAAACCACCCCGGTTTTCCAACTCACACCTACGCTGGGGGTCGCGGGAACAACGATACTTCCGCAACCCCCGGCTAGTGCAGGCCCGCCACTGCAGGCCTTGATCTCGGATTGGGGGCCTGCTGACCATAGCTAGGCATTAACTCGTTAATCCCATTATCGTTAATTAACTAAGTTAATATTTTGATTAACGGATTAACTTTTAAGTTAACTTTTAAAAATGTTAACGGATACGTTAACTTCCGTTAATATGCAGAAGTCCGTTAATCGTTAATCCAATAATCCAATGCCTAATAGTCTAATAGTTACCAGTGGATGCAGTCAAAAAGTGCATGGAAAAAAAGGTAAAAGATGCCTTACGACAAGAAGCAGCGGAAAATTCGAAGGACAGAGATAGTTTAAGTGGCGGAGGGAGCAATGCGAGTAACAACGATGATGACGAGGAAGACTTTTTCAATTCTGTCACTCAGTCTATAGAAAACCAAAGAGCTCCAACTCTTTAAAGAATAAAGCGCAGACTCGTTAAAATGTGGCTGGACATGAAATCAAAAGACTCGTTCAACGATGCTGCATTCGTTCAACGATGATGCATCATTCGGGGAACAGATATTCATAAATCTATTCATTAAATACAATACTACTATGCCCTCAAGCGCAGCAGTTGAACGTCTTTTTTCCACGGGTAAAGACATTTTAACAGCAAAACGAGCCTTGCTTTCAGACGAGAACTTCAACATGTTAATGGTCATTAAGGGGAATATGCACCTTATGCCCGACGATTAAATTACACATTTGAATTATACAAGTATTTTGTTTTGTTCCTAACCTGTTAACTTCCAGAACCTAAACCAACAGGTTTTATAAGTTCTCAAACGCAACGATATAAAGATGCAATTTGGCACATATTAACGGATTAACGATTTACGTTAACTTGCGTTAATTCTTCCGAAATGTAACGCTTTAACGTTTAACGAAGCTAACTTTTTTAGTAGCGGATTAACGAAGTTAACTATTTGATTAACGGTGCCCGGCTATGCTGCTGACACACAGACAGACAGAATGACAGTTGAGGGGCGGGGTCCCGTTTTTACCCTTTGAGTACGGAACCCTAAAAATTACATCTAGCTATTTTGAAGTAACATACGTGCATGGCATCCTGACAATTTAAGCACAACAGTCATATATAAGGGAAACGATAGCAGTAGCACGTATCGAATGTTTTCGAGTTAAACAATGCCCTTTACCAAGATTTATACCCATCGAGATAACTATTTAAATAAAAAAATTGAGGTAGGTAAATAAATCACTGCCTACCTCAGAGGGGTGTTAGTCATAAAGATACGTCAACAAAGTATGTCAGTAGGTAAGGTTATTAATGCAATGTTCTACACAGATAATTTGCTAGTACATTGCCCTTGTTTAAAAACATACATTATTTTATGCGAGTTATCAGGCTGTGGCACAGATAATATAATACTAGCATACAGATGCCTCATCCTGTACAAAAGAAACCGTGCCGACGTGACGTAATTAGTGTTTTTGGTCTGATTTCCCATAACCGGCGTGTGTGTATGACTAGATGTATGAATGTGTGTGAAGCAAAAGAAGTAAAGGATCGTAGCAGGTGGCGTTCTGTAGTTTCTGCCTACCCCCATGGGAAAAAGGCGTGAGTTTATGTATGTATGTATGTATACTGATTGTTTTTGTAAGTACCTACATCGATCGTTCCACGGCTATAGATGGTGTTAGCAGCTACATATTTGAAAGTAAAAGGGTATTCTCGGCTCATGACCATTTTTTTCTTTAGATACGGAGACGATTTGTTTTATAGTATTTTTTTGCACTTTTTTACAGTTTCATTGTACCAAAATGTAATAGAATACAAATTTAAAAAATTGAGTGACATGCCTTAAAAATTTAAGACCGCGCCATCTATTGGAATCAATTTTAAATTATCTGTACAAATAATCCTTGAATTGTGAATTAAGAGCTCAATATGCCATAATTTTGTGCTTGGGAGAGTTGATTAAACAAGAATATTCAATTTTTAAGATCAATTCTAGAAAATGTTAATTTACACACAAATCGATGCATATCGTGTCATCTAGTGATATTTATTTGAGCCTTTTCTTTGTTAGCGCTGGGTCAGTGGCTAGATTTTCATAATTAAAAGGCACTGAGTTTCACACGCCCCGGTTTCCGGGTAGCTGGTGCGAGGTACCCGGCGGCGAAGTATATAGCCTTGTATGTTAGAATAGAATAGAATAGAATATACTTTATTGTACACCAAAAAATGAAGTTACACATCTCTTTCACAATAATACTTATTTCTACGGGTACAAAGGCGGCCTTATCGCTCAGCTGTTAGCTTTGTAGTACATGGCTATACAGTCGCCGCCGGGTACCCCACTCCGGCTACCCAGCATGAACGGGGGCGTGTGAAAAGGCACTGAATTTGCGAACTGCGACACGCATTGGGCCGGTTTTTTTTTCACATTTTTCTGCGTTACGAAAAATAGGTACCTAAACTTAGTCACCAGTTCAATGCATCATTTAACTGATTCCGGTCTGAATTGCATCCTCTAATCTATTTACATTTGGTTTACACAAGACTCATTTTCTTAGCATTCAAATGAAATCATAAGTTAGTTACTTACTAAAAAATAATGTTTCCGTATCCGCCAACCAATATCGGGTAGTGGACCTTTCAACTCGTATCTACCGTCACCCCGCAATGCGATCGACACAGTCTGAAGAGCTTGTTCTGAAACCAAAAATAATATAATTATAGGAAATACATAATTATCAAAGTATAAATGAGGAGCTCGTGGCTAAATATTAACAGCCGCACCGGTCGATCGTCAAGGTTAAGCAACGCTTGACGAGGTCGGTCAGTGGATTTCAATATACCGAGTTTCCTCCGTGCCTCGGAAAGCACGTTAAGCCGTTGCTCCCGGCTGTCGTTTGAAGATCTTTGACAGTCGTTACGGGTAGTCAGAAGAAGCCTTAGATCTAACACCAATCTTGCCAAGGGGTACCGTGTTACCCAGTTGATGGGTTGCGGAGGTCAGATAGGCAGTCGCTCCATGTAAAACACTGGTACTTAACTGAATCCGGTTAGACTGGAAGCCGACCCCAATGAAGTTGGGAAAAGGCTAGGCAGATTGATTGATAGAACCGGTATCTATACTATAATATAATATTATAAAGCTGTAGAGTTTGTTTCTTTGTTTGAACGCGCTAATCTCAGGAACTTCTGGTTGGAATTGAAAAATTATTTTTGTGTTAGATAGTCCATTCATCGCGGAAGGTTATAGGCTATAAAAAATCACGCTACGACAAATAGGAGCGGACTATAAATGAAAAATGTTGCAAAAACGGGCAAAATTATTCCTTTTTGAGAGCTTTCGTTGCGTGCGCTGCTGTTAAAGTTACGCAACAACCATGTATGTAGTGTAGGTAGGGTAGATGGGTAGGTAGGTAGCCACTTGACGGGAGCGAAGCCGCGTGGGACAGCTAGTAACATATAAATTTTGATAATGTTAGAACGCAGGCCTCTTTTTTCTGAGAGCGAGCAGGTCGTAAACCTCCTGAGGCTTGATGTATTTAAAGTTTATTTGAATCTAAGGCAAGTATAACTGTACCATACCCACTTTTTACCCGACTGCCAAAGGAGGGTAATGTGTTTAACAGTCTATGTATGTATGTTTGTTCCTATGTGGCGTTCTAGAGACCAAACGCGTTGGCCGATTTTGATGATTCTTACGACAATCGATCCGTCTTAACCTTGGCGAGTGTAGTACCTTGGTGGTTTTTAGGGTTCCGTACCCAAAGGGTAAAAACGAGACCCCAAGCTATTACTAAGACTCCGCGGTCCGTCTGTCTGTCTGTCAGTCACCAGGCTGTATCTCATGAACCGTGCTAGCTAGAAAGTTGAAATGTTTACAGATGATGTATCTCTGTTGCAGCTATAACAACAAATACTAAAAACAGAATAAAATAAATATTTAAGTGGTACTCCCATACAACAAACGTGATTTTTTTGCCGTTTTTTGCGATAATGGTACAAGAACCCTTCTTGCGCGAGTCCGACTCGCACTTGGGCAGTTTTTTTTATATATTAGTTTTAGGACAATTTTCTTATAGGACGTTTTGATACGGAGAGGTGCTGGTTTTCTTTCCCCTTTAGATAAATGAATATTTGTTCAATTATGAATACTGAAGAAGGATGACAGAACTCCGGAAAAAAAGGAATTCGCCATGAAATAAAAATATGATGGCTAATCATGGGACCAGGTACGTAGGTATCTGCCCAATTGAATTACCCAACAATATAATAATGTGGTCTATTGAACAATTCTCTAGCCACACGAATTACTACTTCACGGATCATTTTCAGCCTTGACCAATAAGTGTCAATTTACATTAGCACGATTATGTTACTGAAGGTAAAGTAAATACGATATTTTTATTTACATAGGAAAAAATATGATCTTTTAGCTGGTTCATTTGAAAGAAGACAATCCAAAAACTCACGGACTACACGGTCATAATAACTGTGCACCTGGCGCTGTGACGTCATCGTCACTCTGACGTTGAATTCTTATAATTGGCGTACAAGTAAAACGCGGGGCGCCGCATGGGGAGGCGGGGTTGGGGGTCGAGGTACACAGTTATTTTGGTCTTGTATAGTCCGCGCCAAAGTTCTTGGCCGCCCTGAAGTCGGTTTACCGGATGCGCGAGGCACCAAACGGTACTAGTTTTGTATGAGATTTACTACCGCGCAGCCATTGTAGCCCACTTCACGGCGGCCAAGAAGTTTGGCGCGGACTATAGTAACGGGAAATATGTGCTGATCTTGCGTGGTATTTTGGGTAGGGTTTCATAGTGGCGAATTAGCCTCAACTATACTAATATGATACTTTCTTAAATTTTGCCTAGATAAATCTTAACTTGGCCATTTTTGCAGAGATTTGTTAGGAAAACTGCCACAAACTCTATTTTTTCATAATGGTAATTAATTTCGAAGCATCAGAAATAATGACAATATACATCGGTAGTTAAGATGCCTCTGCGTGTAAGCAAAACGACTCCAGCAGGTTTGCAAAATCGCCTGAGTCTTCGACAAAGAACTCTACATAAATTTGCGCAATTTGTTTTCTTACTTCATTTGTATATTGTAAGACATATCAACCCTGAAAACTGAGATGAACGATACATATTGTGTGTCAAGGATTTTAGTCTAGTAAATAGAAGTAGAATTTGTAATGGTTTTGGAAACTTTTAAACTAAAAAATATTTCTCAAAAAAAACGCCTCTTTTTACCCGACTGCCGAAGGAGTATAATGTGTTTAACAGTATGTATGTATGTTTGTTCCTATGTGTCGTTCTAGAGACTAAACGCGTTAGCCGATTTTGATGATTCTTACGTCAAGCGATTCGTCATAACCTTGCAAGTGTCACTGGCTAAATTAAAATTGGAAAATAGAAAAATAGCGGCTTTTGGGCGCCATATTGTGGAATTCTAGTTTTTTTCTTCCGATCCCTTCGTGTAGGGTATCAAAAGGAGGGATTTTAAGAGGTGATTTCAAAAATATGTATAACTTACTTGTTTAAATGTAGGTATCAAATTCGAAAGAAAAATGTTATCTTAAAAGTTATAAATAAAAAAACTTGATTTAGAAAAACAAAAAACCCGACTGCTTAAGAAGCGAACTAAAAAGACGTAAACAAGAAGAAAATCATGCTGTGCAGTTGGTGGATACATCTGGTTTTGGTCAGTCCGCTCGCGAATATGTATCCTCCGACTGCTGGTTTTTTAGGGTTCCGTAGCCAAATGGCAAAATACGGAACCCTTATAGATTCGTCATGTCTGTCTGTCTGTCTCTCTGTCTGTCTGTCTGTCTGTCTGTCTGTCTGTCCGTCCGTATGTTACAGCCACTTTATTCCGAAACTATAAGAACTATGCTGTTGAAACTTGGTAAGTAGATGGAGTCTGTGAACCGCATTAAGATTTTTACACAAAAATAAAAATAAAACAATAAATTTTGGGGGTTCCCATACTTGAAACTAAAACTAAAAATATTTTTTTTCATCAGACCCATACGTGGGGGTATCTATGGATAGGTCTTCAAAAATGATATTGAGGTTTCTAATATCATTTATTTCTAAACTGAATAGTTTGCGCGAGAGACACTTCCAAAGTGGTAAAATGTGTGTCCCCCCCCTGTAACTTCTAAAATAAGAGAATGATAAAACTAAAAAAAATATATGATGTACATTACTATGTAAACTACCAGCGAAAATTGGTTTGAACGAGATCTAGTAAGTAGTTTTTTTTTAATACGTCATAAATCGTAAACCGCAATTTACCAAGTACGGAACCCTTCGTGCGCGAGTCCGACTCGCACTTGGCCGGTTTTTTAAGAATATTGGCATAAATAAATAAATGCATCCGTACTATCTTATATTAAAAATGCGAAAGTAACTCTATCTGTCTTTTTGTTTGTTATGTTTTCACGCCTAAGCCGACCCCAACATAATTGGGAAAAGGCTAGGCAGATGATGATGATGTTTTCACGCCTAAAGCATGTATATTGAACCTTGGAGAAGGATATAGGACCCTTTTTGTCCTGGGAATACTATACTTTGGGATGATTTCCGACTTTAATGCAAGGGAAGTCGATGGCTGAGGCTAGTTAATTAATACGAGTAATTTAGCTTTATTAGACTCCTTGAAAATTTATTCATCAACTAGCTACACGCACATTTTTTAATACTTTTTTTCTTTTCTTACAAATCTTCTCCTGACACTTAGAAACACAGCAAAAAAAAATGAATTAGCCAAATAGGTGCATCCCTTCTGAAGTGATGCGCTTAAATACATTCGGCAATTGATTTTTATTTATATATTTATTTAAACTTCATGTACAATAGTGGTACAAAGGCGGACTTAATGCCTATATAGATAGAAGATAGATTTAAACTCTGTTCATTTCAATCAACACAAACAATTTTTTTGTAATTTTACTAGATAGTCTAGTTCTTATTACTTACAATTTTTTTTTTTTTTTTTTTTATTTGTTTACTCTTTTTAATTTAAACAAAAAAGACATAAACAAGAAGAAAATCATGCTGAGCAGACGGAGGATACATATTCGCGAGCTGGCTGACCAAAACCAGATGTATCCTCCGACTGCACAGCATGATTTTCTTCTTGTTTAAGCCTTTTTAGTTCACTTTTTAAGCAGCCGGGTTTTTTTTTATTTTAATTAGGTACCTTTTTTTATTTTTACCTATTTAGTATTTTTTTTTTAGAATAGTAGTACATTTAAACTTATAAGCGTTATATTTTTGAAATAAACTCTTAAAACCATTTATTTTGATATCCCACACGATGGGTTTGAAAGAAAATTAAAAATTGGGCCTTACAATATGAAGCCCAAAAGCCGTCTTTCTATTTTAAAATTTTAATGTAGCCAGTGACACTCGCAAGGATAAGATGAATCGATTGACATAAGAATCATCAAAATCGGCGAAAGCATTTGGTCTCTGGAACGCCACATAGGAACAATCATACATACATAGACTGATAAACACATTACCCTCCTTCGGCAGTCGGGTAATTAATGACCAAAATAACAATGGATTTTCATACTTACTTTCTAGGTTCTCTGGTTTATTGATAAAGATGCACATAACTACTTACGAAAAAAACTATAAAAAAAACAGAGATGACTCAACAACTGGAATGCAAAAATACTCGTAGCTTCAGATTGCGTGATAACAAGTTTACAAAGTCATCATGTGAACAGATTTTCACAAATGCATAGCAAAAAACAGTGCCATAATATTGTTTGAAAAATTTGAAGCATGCATACGCCTTCCCCACGCCTTTTTTCTGCGCACATGGCTTTTCTGAACACCATCACCACAAGGGAGCGATCCCATTGAAGCTAACTAATTAATTAACTACTTTACAGTGCTTTTAAACTCGTAAAGTATTATATTGCCGTTCCGGTCTAACCTTGCAAATTTGATTGCAGTTTAACTCTTCTAACTGTACTAGTGGTAATATCTCTCAATGGAACTGAACCCTAACTTCTGTTGAAGAACTTTAAACTGTTTTCTTTATTAAAATTACTAAATATTACCTGCTATATCCAGTGGGTAGTTGCCAGGGTCCAGGAAACTCCTTACTTGTAATGATAAAGCTAACACCTCATATGACAGCACTTCATTGACGTAGTTCTGAAATAATAAAATTCTTAAAATCATTCATTCACTGACAAACAATGTACTTGAATTTATTTTTATATTTATTTGTCCCCTAAAGGGAAATAGCAGATGGATGTTCATCATTTTTGGCATTGGTAAATCCCATCTGGTACACGGCTTGTACTCATTGTACTCAACAATTATTAAAACTCAACTCCTCCATCGAAAGGAGGAGTTGAGTTTTAATAATTGTTGAAGCTCATGATATGTCGACGCCATTGTATGCATAGGGAGAGAGGATAAGAAGCTCATGATATTATGTTGAAAAAATTTAAATAAGCAAAAAAAATATTGTTCCCACTTCCCTGGAAGTCATACATGTCTTGACCAAATTGACAACAAAATCATGAGTCATTTCACCACTAACAAAATACAGGGAATTGAACTCAGTTTGCAGGAAACCTATAGTGGTTTCTTTATTGACTCATTCATTGAATTAAAAAATATGTCTGCCTGTGCAAAAGGAGCAATGGGGCCTTAAGATTAGGGATGATAAATTAGATAGGGTGTATTTTAAAGATTAGAGAGATATAATGGGGTTAATATATTTCTGTTAAATGGTGTCTGTATCTTCAATGAATAAATAACCAATCCAGTGTCTTCATACACAGACATCCTGTCTTGAAGCATTAAAATGATAACAAATTCCTGTTAGCTTAATCAATGTGATGCAATTATTTTGAATACAAATAGATTCATTAGTTAAAAAATAATGTTCTTGACAAGGTGAAGACATACTAATTTAATGCATAAATTTATATAAAATCATAAGAAATACAACCTCATCAATGTTCGTATTTGAATTCCAATAAGATTAATTCTAATCAGGAATATCAAGCAGTTTTATTATATTATTTTGCAAAATATTGAAAACAATCTTTATCTACTATTTTCTGGCAGTTTATTACTTGATATTGTTCATAAAAGAAATTTGTGCCTAATTTTTCATGTTTCTTAATAGTTTTACCTATTATGATAAAACAGATATCATCTATCTAACATTTCAAATAAGATAACACTACAAACCTGTAAAGCTATTTGTCTTTCAGCAATGAAGGCTGGCTGCATGTTGCCAATGAGTTTCTTTGGTGGTATGGGCAGGTCTATGTTAGCCTGCAGCAGCCCTGAGTGTAGGGCTGCAAAGTCCCGGTATCGACGCGATACATTCCACTTGTTCTCCTTCAAGGGACCTCGCTGCACCCGTAAATTATATTCCTGGAAAATGCGATCATGTTAGAGTGTCATAAGATCAGAGATATCAAAGTATGCGAATGGGCAACTTGATGTTATGACGAAGAACATTGAACATTTTTACTACGCTCATTATGATGATATCCATGGAAATAGGCGGACAAAACGGTACACAGACCGCTTTATTATATCTACGATTTCTTCAAAATAAATCCAGATGTTTACCTCATTACATCTAAGATGAAGAAATAAAAGGTCTCCGCACCAGACCGTAGGACATTTTGAAACAAAAAATATCACTTACTGTGTGTTTATTAATGTTTTGTGCATTTTCTACTGTGCAGCTTAGCTTTTCTGTGTCATCTATTAGGGCTTTGGTTTGCGATGTTTTCTCGAAAATAGCCATTGCACCAGGTATTTACAACTCATTGATGAATATTACAATAAGACAAACACCACTAAACATTTTGTTATCACTAAATATTGAAAAATAAACGAGTCGTATCAATCATCCATTATAGCGAGATGCGTTCCAAGAAATCGTTAGCATAAGTTTGTGTACCTCTTTTCTCATTGACAAAATATATGAGACAGAATTATGAGAATGCTAAATAACCAAATTACAAACTTTTGCCATGGAATGTATTCCATTTTTGACAGTGACGTACTGTCAATTGAGTTTGACAGAGGCGAGCTCCAACTCTTATATTTTATAGAGGTTCTTGCTTAATGATTATAATAATTTCATTCAAATTTCTTCTTAAATATTCATAAGCACAAATTCTTGAAATGAAAATAAACTTATAAAAGTTTTAAAATATAAAGAATTATTTTCAGCATTTTGTTGCATTAAAAACAATTTCTTTGCAATCAGCTGTTACTTGTCGTTCTCAAAGACATTGCTTTTGTATATGTCGCTGGAACGTAACTGACCACGGGAATCACAGGAAAATCATGCATTCACAAAGTTAGCAATGACAAAACTATGTTGGAATGTAGGCTAAAAAACATCCTTTTAAATTTCATACCATTTAATTGAGGATTAATTTCAATGCATAGTTTCAAATACATTATTTTTTAATTTCCCTCCTGTTTCTGAAGATCATGATTTGTTTTTCGTATTGATTATTTCCGTTTCTGTTTTTGTTCTGAAATCTAATACATTTATTTCTAATTCAACGAAATGAATTGGGCGTGTTGACTTACGATAGAATAAGTCTTAGAAGTTGTCTTCTCAGGATATTATTTTAAAATTTTGTTTTCGTTATAGCTTTATTAGTACTGCGCAGCATTGTTATTTTTGTATCTTTATGATCAAGAAATAATAATTTTCTGAGTTTCCAAACGCACCTTATACTGCGGACATAACCATAGACAGCGATCGAATAAGTCACTTCCTGTTCTACCGCAACGAGTCGCGAGCGGAGAACTTCGACTACCTTGGGCCTCTTTATTCGTCTGCCATAGTTATAAGAATTAGTGAAAAATGTCTCTCATCTCAGCCCGTATCGCCGGCTCAGTAGCCAGGCGTTTACCCAATGCCGCTTCGCAGGTAACTATCAATTAAAACAAGAAAATAGGAGTGTGTGAAAAGTTGTAAAATGAAAATTCTACCCGGTTATCACGTCTCGCGGAATGTTCATGGGTTAGGAATCATTGATGATTTGCTCATAATCACTGATCTCTAGCTAGTTATGTAACTATAAGTTTCCCTAAATGAACAAACTAGATAATAATTTCATAAAGACTGCTTATTACATTATTCTGTTGTGTATGATCGGTGTTATGTAATACTGGGCGATTCGATTTTCAGGGCTCCAGAAACATGAAATTAGTGGAATAAAGTAGAAAATGTTTAGTGAAGAGTGTAAAGGAGAGTGTCTGTGTTGGTTTAGTGTGTAAATGTAATGTGAAATGTGTTGATGTTGGTTATGTGTGTCGGCAGGTATCGAAGGTCGCGGGTGCCGCGGCCCCCGCCGTGGCGGTTGCTGCTCGCAACTTCCATGTGTCTCCCGCCCAGAAGGCCGCTGAAATCTCCACTATCTTGGAGGAAAGGATCCTGGGTGCCGCTCCCAAGGTTAGTTTCAAGTGTTACATAAACTTGCTCTTATCAATTAGTATCAGTACATGCATAATGAGGCACTGATTTGTGCTATCTGCCACAATGAGATGTCCTACTGTACAGATGATATTGATCCATGACCTATTTATTAAGTTAAGCAGTTCATTCACATTGATCCATTTCCTGGAGAACCTAATTTTCAATGATGTACATAATTGCCATAATTCGAAATTAATTTATTAATCCTTTTTTGGAATAAATATTTTTAGAATTTTTGGCCAGTATGGAAATCTATTTTTGATTATGAAATATTTTTTTCTGGAACTATGTGTAAATCTGGAATTTGCTAAGTATGTAAATTTTCAATGGGGTAAGTTTATCCCATAACCTGCTGTTTTATCAGTTCTCCAGTTAGATTCTCTAACCATAATTTAAAAGAAAATTATCTTATTAAAAGATCTGACTCCTAACCTCTATAAGTTTGCGACATAACTCCATAAACAAGCATTATTTATTTAATTTTTAATGTAATTTTGTTTCTTTGCTACAATTAGGCTGACTTAGAAGAGACTGGCCGTGTATTGAGCATTGGTGATGGTATTGCCCGTGTCTATGGTCTCAACAACATCCAGGCTGAGGAGATGGTGGAATTCTCCTCCGGTCTTAAGGTTTGTATAAATTTAATAGTCTCTGTGAACATTTTGTTTTCTTTAGGAACCTAGGTACCCTGCAAGTTGTCAACATTTGCTTCAGTCTTTAGATCGTATACCCAAAGTTAATCGTTCATCAACTCTAAATGAAAGATATTTACTTACATGATTAAAATCAATATTCTTTTTCAGTTATGTAATTGGAAAGAATAATAATATTTATAGATAGTTTTTGAAATGAGTTGTCACAAATTCAGGACAGAGCTTGAAATCTGTACCAATGAAATTAGCAAACAACTGTGAGTTTGAATTCTACATTTAGACTTAATAATAACACTGGAATTCGTAAACAGATTCTTTATATTATCACAAATTATTAAATTCTGCTACCATGGTTTTTGCAAACATAGCCAAAATGGAACAGGCTCTCAGTTTATGCAAATGTGATTGATAATTTCAATTTAACTTACTATTTGATATTAATATCAGACCCTTAAGACATCTGTGGAAGTAACTGTGAAAGATTTCTTATTGATAGGTGGACTAGTGGTTGTTTTTGGATTTCTTATAGGATTTGACTTCTTACTCTGAACAGGAATAAATGCAAAAACCTGAATGTCCTCATCATTATGAACTACTTTTACAATGGGACCAGCCCTGAGCTTGCATTAAAAAAATCAACTGTTCAGTTCATTTTACCAAAAATGTATGTGGCAGCTCCTTTTTTTTTTGTTCATAAAATGAGTTCAGGTTGCAGGGGTCATGGGGTCACATTTCAGGTTAAGAAATTCTGACTTAATTTTAAATAATATTTTTATAATACCTCAAATCAATGCAGCATATTATGTATATCATATTTTTCTGCTTATTAGTAAATCCCTGGAGTTATTAAAAGTCTTACGTCCTAAATCGGCGTCTTCCTAACTCAATAATCTTGTTTTACTTAACAATCTTCCATTCCCCAGGGTATGGCCCTCAACTTGGAGCCTGACAATGTGGGTGTGGTAGTATTCGGTAACGACAAGTACATCAAGGAAGGAGACATCGTCAAACGTACCGGTGCCATCGTGGACGTGCCCGTCGGTGAACAGCTGCTGGGACGCGTCGTGGACGCTCTGGGTAACGCAATCGACGGCAAGGGCCCCCTTGGCAACAAGATCCGTATGCGTGTGGGTATCAAGGCCCCCGGTATCATTCCCCGTGTGTCTGTGCGCGAGCCTATGCAGACTGGTAAGTTGTCGTCTTTACAATTACAATTTGCCCACGAAATGTGGTTCCTAAACACCTCTGTCCTGTACTCAAGACACGCGTTTGTAATGGCTGAAACCAGCCTGATAGATATGCAACACCTCTGTGAAAAAACAGGCTTGATGTTTTGTTGGATTTCACTAAGTAGTTCAAGATACAAATATTAGACTGATAATCACTTGAGATAAACTGTCAAGTAGACTACAGTTAGACATTACATAACAACTACTGTATGAATATAATAAAAAAAAGGCTTAGGCATACAGTTATTAGTTTAATATCTGCCTAGATTCAAAAATTATGTATCTAAACCACCATAATATTTCAGAAAGAAAAAAAAATTCAACTCATAAACTCCACTATTCTACACAGGTATCAAGGCCGTCGACTCCCTTGTACCCATCGGTCGTGGACAGCGTGAGCTGATCATTGGAGACCGTCAGACCGGCAAGACTGCCCTGGCCATTGACACCATCATCAACCAACAGCGTTTCAACAAGGGAGATGATGAGAAGAAGAAGCTGTACTGCATCTACGTCGCCATCGGACAGAAGAGGTCCACCGTCGCTCAGATCGTGAAGAGGTTGACTGATGCTGGTAATGATATTGTTTGATTTGAAAAAATATATAGCTGGACTTCAGTTTTACAAAGCGAGATCAGTATGAAATGCATGGTGTTGAGCAGTATCAATCAGACCCTATGGAAAAAGGGCGCAACAAAAGACGAAAAGTTTCAATATCCTAAACATTGAATGGAAATGCATTACAGAAGCTGTTTAATGTATTTTCTTCATTATAATTTATTTCAAAAGATACAACTTAAAATCTTTATACTTAAAACTATTATGTCACTAAGAAGAAGAGATTTCTAATAGTACATTTCGTGTCGACAATAAAAAGTCGAGATTTTAACACAAGTGATGTAGCCAATTTCGAAAGCTACATGCGAGTGTTAATAAAGCCTTTTTATGCGAGACAAGATTCTTTTTCCACTACCTGATGAGCTTACTTAATTAAATGCAAATAAGTTTCAACAACAATTTATTAGAAATTTTCAGACTAAAAACCACAGACTATATCCACACAATCAGCGCGCGCTTTTTCGAGAGGTAACAGATTCAGTATCATTCTGCCAGTTACATAATGATATCAAAACTCAATCCTAAATGTTCACATTTCGAAACGAATTTCTTAGGCCATGTGTTACATAATAGACAAGGTAGTGGAAAAAGAGTTTTTTTCGTTATCTCGACCACAGATCTACCTATTTTCGAGTCTTGAACTCATCAACCGTATGAGTACCAACACAAACCCATCCAGGTTTAATGGTACAATACTAATTATAAAACTATAATAAGATTGTAATTTTGAACAATAAAAAAAAAAAAAAAAACCCTGCCATCACCTTCTTAAAATGCTAGCATCACCCCAAATCTATTACTAATCCATAATCTCTGCAGGTGCCATCAACTACACCATCATCGTGTCTGCCACGGCCTCCGACGCCGCCCCGCTGCAGTACCTGGCGCCCTACTCGGGCTGCGCCATGGGAGAGTTCTTCCGTGACAACGGCAAGCACGCCCTCATCATCTACGACGATCTGTCCAAGCAGGCTGTTGCCTACCGTCAGGTGCAAATAAAATCATTAAATAAAAAAAAAGATATGAATAAAAAAAGTCAAATTAAAACATACCAACCATAATCAAGTGTTGCAACATTTAATGCAATAACGAAAGTAATGCCGCTGGTATTCTGGTAAGACATGAATTTACATTGGGGGAATATTCTAACATGCAACCCAACTGTAACTTATAAGTGAATGCCAGCAAAGACTGGTATTACAGATAATCAAAAGTAGCGGAAACCATTTACAATAATATGGGGTTTTCTGTTTACATACCCCTGAATTTCTCAAGAAATTATACTCAAACTAATGCTGAATACTTTGTTCAGATGTCCCTGCTGCTGCGTCGTCCCCCAGGTCGTGAGGCCTACCCTGGTGATGTGTTCTACCTCCACTCTCGTCTGCTCGAGCGTGCCGCTAAGATGTAAGTACCAAACACTACAACATCAAATAAATTTGATACAAGAGAAATTTTAAATGTACAAGAGAAATAACAAATCACTTGCCGCCGTAAAAACAGCCAGATATTCGTATATATGATATATTCGCATAGGCTATATTGCGCATCTGTTGTCAATGATTTTCTGCTGTATGATTTGCTAAGATCGAAGCAATTCACAGTAAAACTCGAATCAAATGTGTAGACACAAAAAAAAAGTAAACTCAATATCATCGATGACACGTCCAAATATTCGCCAAAAACCGACACAGAAAAATGGCATGTTTAATATCAGTATTTCATGCTAAATATGTATCTTTATGCCAATGTATCATTTCCCAGGTCCGACAAGATGGGCGGTGGCTCCCTGACCGCTCTGCCCGTCATTGAGACCCAGGCTGGTGACGTGTCTGCTTACATTCCCACCAACGTGATCTCCATCACTGACGGCCAGATCTTCTTGGAGACTGAGTTGTTCTACAAGGGTATCCGTCCCGCCATCAACGTCGGTCTGTCTGTGTCCCGTGTAGGATCTGCTGCCCAGACCAAGGCTATGAAGCAGGTTTGTAATTTTTATATAACTTCCTTGGATCTAAGCATCTAGCATAGGAGTTTGTGGAAAGTATGTAAACGCTACCCAAAAAAGCGTTGTTAGTTTCAAAACCTCCGACTTCGCGACTTCTGCGCAGCGTCATCGTTACGTCAACCTAGAACTATTTTTGAATCTTAAAGATAAACTCTGTGTTAGAATTTAAATTCTGGAATAATAATATAGGCGACGGTGTCCACTGACGTGTCCCGCCTGCTTGAAAAAAGCATAAAAATATTGTTTGGTGGTTGATGTCCATTGTTCAGGACATGCTTCAAAATTAATGACAAGAATGAGCAGTCAACAGTTTATTAGACATAAATCTATCAGCTATGAATATACACAAACTTTTACTCTGTCCACTAGGTGGCCGGTTCCATGAAGCTGGAGTTGGCCCAGTACCGTGAGGTCGCCGCCTTTGCGCAGTTCGGCTCTGACTTGGACGCCGCTACCCAGCAGCTGCTGAACCGTGGTATGCGTCTGACTGAGCTGTTGAAGCAGGGACAGTATGTGCCCATGGCTATTGAGGAGCAGGTAATCATCACCATTCAGTTATATTAAGCAAGAAACATGACTGAAGATAATGTTTTATTTTTAAAGTATCAGTCTCTTATAAAATATATTTTCTATGTATAAGAAGAGGCCTTTGCCCTGCAGTGGGTAAGTAGCAGGCTGGTATTATTATCAGTCACTTCCCATTTCTGCTATTTAAATTCTCAATGAGTGATCGTTTTATTTTTCCATTGATAGGTCGCCATCATCTACTGTGGTGTCCGTGGTCACCTCGACAAACTTGACCCCGCAAAGATCACCGCTTTCGAGAAGGAGTTCACCCAGCACATCAAGACCAGCCACCAGGGTCTGTTGGCCACCATCGCCAAGGAAGGTCAGATCACCCCCGAGTCTGACGCCTCACTGAAGAAGATCGTCACCGATTTCCTGGCTACCTTCACCCAGGCGGCGCACTAAAGTCTAGCTTTTATGAACACAGGCTTTGGCAAGAGATTGTGAGTTGCATTTAGGACACGCCAACTAATCCCATCGTAAGCAGTCTCATGTCAAAAACCACTGTATGTTAACGGCTCGCTCATGGAAGCATTCCTAACAGCTATTGTTTCGTAAAACCTGGGGGTGCTTCCATCAGTGGCCTCTTAGTAGTTGTCATTCGTATGGACTGTATTGAATGTTGATACAATCATGGAATGTATTTATCTCGAACGTCAGGAGTGGTTATATATTATTAAATATCGTACATAAAATTCGTATTACGTTTTATTATTTTTGACCCCTTAAAATAAAAGAGACTTGTTATGATCAGTCAATCTGCCAAGATATTAACCAACTATGTTCTGTTATCGACTGGGAACAACCAACGCAACGGCCTAACTTCTCGAAGCACGGCGAGATGTCGACTTCGAGTCCGCGAGGTGTGTGCGTTTCGACGGCGCGGCCACGGCGTTTTTTTTAAAAAAAAACTGCCAAGATTATGTAAAAATTTGTAGAAGATGATTCCCAAAACCATAAATTTGTCAAAGTTATGGTTAAAAAGTTTTAAGGGTTTGAACGTGGCCGCGCCATTGAAACGCGGCGAACCGCGCGGCCACGGAGATCTTTAAAACTAAGCGTTGCAGAGACCTGAAATTTGAGTACATAACAGAATGAATTTGTAAAAATATAGAAAAAAATCCTAGGTATAAATTTTAGGAGCAGTAACACTAAAACTCCATGGCCGCGCCATTGAAACGGTGAAAAACACGATATCGCCGATATCTCGCTGAAAAAGCATCGCAGAGGTCTGAAGTTTTTTGTAATACCGTAATCTGGTCCTACTTTGCTCCTAAAGTGGTAAAAATGCTCCACTTCCGAAAAAATATTAAATCTGATTTTGCGCACTGATACTTTACTATTTAGTAGAATCCAATATTTTTATCTGAAAATATTGTTCTTAATCTAGCAACACCATAGTTGACAGATGTCAAAGTCAGCCATTATTTTTTTCTGTGTGTGGTCGAAACGCATCGCTCTTCGAGGTCAAAATTTTAAAAGTGAGTAAAATCTATTTGCATCTCCTAAACTTGTGATGACTTGATCTCTCATAAATAAAGGTGATTTTATAACACATCTAATTTTTTATTACCCTGTACTATCGGAGCAAAGTAAAAATGACTAAACAAAACTATGCTCCATTGAAAAATAAATGACAAACCTGTGAAGAGAAATTACGGTGCAAAGTTACCCCCTGCATAAGAACTACTTTACTCCAAAAGAAATAAAAAAAATAAAAAACTTGGTCACTAAATACAATAGTGTATTTAATGTCAGGTTAAACTTTAATAGTACTATTATAATACACAATATATCACATTACTGATTTAGGCAAGATTTAAAAAGATGTGGATTAAAAAAAAAAGTTGGAGCAAATTTTGGTGCAAAGTAGGACCAGGTTACGGTACCTAGATTTGAATTTGTAAAAACTTTTAAAAATACACAAAAATATCCTAGGTTTATATTTCAGGAGCTGTAAGACCAAAACCCTATGGCCGCGCCATTGAAACGGTGAAAAACACGTTATCGTCGATATCTCCGTGAAAAAGCATCGTAGACGTCTGAATTTTTTAGTAAAACCTGGATTTGAATTTGTCAAAACATGTGAAAATACACAAATAAATCCTAGGTTTATATTTCATGAGCTGTAAGACCAAAACCCTATGGCCGCGCCATTGAAACGGTGAAAAACACGTTATCGCCGATATCTCGCTGAAAAAGCATCGCAGAGGTCTGAAGTTTTTTGTAAAACCTAGATTTGAATTTGTCAAATTATGCAAAAATACACAAAAAAATCCTAGGTTAATATTTCAGGAGCTGTATGTAGTACGATATCGCGTAGAAAAAGGTTGTGGTTATCTATCGAAGAAATAATGTATAAGCGAGATATTTTTTTTGTAAACAACACCTATTAATATGTAGAATTACCGATAATAGGCAAAAATGTTTTTTTTTTTTCATAATTTTTAAACCTTTAATACGTTTTGAATGTTCCGATAGGGTGACCATGACTTATTGTTTACAGAAAACTTTCCCCCTGCAAGTGTTAGAAATTATATCTCAAGGATTCTAAATTAAATTAAAATGAAGATACAAAAACACTTACAAATCTATATTTATAATCTAATCTATATTTGTAAAAAATCACGATAAGCGCTTTCGCGTTAAATTCAGACGTCTGCGATGCTTTTTCACGGAGATATCGACGATAACGTGTTTTTCACCGTTTCAATGGCGCGGCCATAGGGTTTTAGTGTTACAGCTCCTAAAATATAAACCTAGGATTTTTTTCTATATTTTTACATGTTTTGACAAATTCAAATCTAGGTATTACAAAAAACTTCAGACCTCTGCGATGCTTTTTCAGCGAGATATCGGCGATATCGTGTTTTTCACCGTTTCAATGGCGCGGCCATGGAGTTTTAGTGTTACAGCTCCTAAAATATAAACCTAGGATTTTTTTCTATATTTTTACATGTTTTGACAAATTCAAATCTAGGTATTACAAAAAACTTCAGACCTCTGCGATGCTTTTTCAGCGAGATATCGGCGATATCGTGTTTTTCACCGTTTCAATGGCGCGGCCATGGAGTTTTAGTGTTACAGCTCCTAAAATATATACCTAGGTTTTGTTTCAATATTTTTACATGTTTTGACAAATTCAAATCTAGAAAAATTTCAGACCTCTGCGATGCGTTTTCAGCGAGATATCGGCGATGTCGTGTTTTTCACCGTTTCAATGGCGCGGCCATAGGGTTTTAGTGTTACAGCTCCTAAAATATAAACCTAGGATTTTTTTCTATATTTTTACATGTTTTGACAAATTTAAATCTAGGTATTACAAAAAACTTCAGACCTCTGCGATGCTTTTTCAGCGAGATATCGGCGATATCGTGTTTTTCACCGTTTCAATGGCGCGGCCATGGAGTTTTAGTGTTACAGCTCCTAAAATATAAACCTAGGATTTGTTTCTATATTTTTACATGTTTTGACAAATTCAAATCTAGATACTACAAAAAATTTCAGACCTCTGCGATGCGTTTTCAGCGAGATATCGGCGATATCGTGTTTTTCACCGTTTCAATGGCGCGGCCATGGAGTTTTAGTGTTACAGCTCCTAAAATATATACCTAGGATTTTTTTCTATATTTTTACAAATTCATTCTGCTACGTACTCAAATTTCAGGTCTCTGCAACGCTTAGTTTTAAAGATTTTCGTGGCCGCGCGGTTTGCCGCGTTTCAATGGCGCGGCCACGTTCAAACCCTTAAAACTTTTTAACCATAACTTTGACAAATTTATGGTTTTGGGAATCATCTTCTACAATTTTTTACATAATCTTGGCATAGTTATTTTTTTTTTTAAATGCCGTGGCCGCGCCGTCAAAACGCACACCGCGAGGTAACTATTTTTCAAAGCTATTGAAAGCTCGGAACAGAAAAAACTTGTATTATATTATCTGTGGCAGTAGTAAGTCCAATATTTACCTCTGAATCTGGCTCAAAATAAGCAGATGGTACGATGATCTACAGTCGTGTTAGATGTTTGAATCTGCAGGTCTAAGGACATTGCATGACCCATTTTTTTTTGACTGGATAAATGCTCATGCATACTGCACTACCACGGGGAGTAGTGCAGTTATGTGGGACTCCAACCCACTAAAAGTCCACGGTTTCCTCATGTGCCGCTTATGGCGGGCACACGTTAGCACTCACCGCGAACCCGCCGCGGCTGTCCGTCACCGGACCCTCCTCTAGGGAATACCCCCTATCACCGGCGCACCAGAAAACCCTGTACGCCGTGACCAGCCCAGGGACCAAACCGGCACATGGGCGCCAGCGGTCCCTTCTCGGGTTCCTCTTCGCTTCACCGTGGGTGACCAAGCCACGGCTATTCAGCCCCCCGTCTCGACAATGCTGGAACCCACAGGGAGGGATTACATAGGGCCTTAAGTTGCAATGGTGACGGACACAAGCAGTTGCCTGCACGTAAATTCGCAAGAGTCGTTAGATCCACATACGTCGTTTTTTAACCGACTTCCCAAAAAGGAGGTTCTCAATTCGGATGCTTTTTTTTTAATTTATGTTAGTGCATAATTGCGTCATTCATATATGAACGGTTTTGAAAAATTCTTTTTGTTTTTTTTATTAACGATAGGCGTATTTGATAAAACGTTTGACCACTACCTCGCCTGATGGTAAGCGACACAGATAAATACATACTAGTCAGAGAGTAAGCGATGGTGAAGCACGCTTGTCTAGAAGTAACCCATTCACTCTTGACTTAAAGACCCCAAGGTTGTAGCTATCAGGGAACAAAGACCCCGGCAGAGAATTCCACTACTTAGCTGTGCGCACAATGCAAGTTGTTGCCAATAAGCCTCTTGGCCCGTCTGTCAATCGACTCAAGTGCATCAAGCTGGTTTTTGGCAGATCCATCCCAGAGGTGAGAGCAATACTCCATGCACGACCGAACTTGCGCTTTAAACAAGTTGAGAAGCTGTTCTGGCGTGAAGTACCATCTCACCTGTGCAAGAATCCCCAACTTTTTTGAAGCCAACTGAGCTTTCAATGAATGGACCAAATTGAGGGTCGATGTCAACGTAGCACCAATAAGTTCGAGACGGTCCGTTAACTGCACGATTACACCACGGAAATATAGAGCTGGGTGGAATTGGCTCTTCTTAGCGGAAAAAAGACACGCCTGAGTCTTAGTAGCATTGAAACGGACCAGCTTGGCATCACCCCATTCGGAGACCGCCTTCAAGGATAGATCCAGGCGTTCAAGCATAGCCTCCGGAGAGACCGAATCTTGTTTGAAAGCAGTTTATTCCGAAATGGTCCCATTTTAATTTGGTAAAGATCTGATGAAGAACTTCGGAGATATACAACAGAACTCTTCAATTCATGACAGCAAAACTCTCGGGATTGCTGCAATCGTATGTCTGTTTATTGTTTATACCATTTCATAACATAATACCACGCCAGTATGCTCTAAATGGGTACGCAACGGGTAACATGTGTACAGTTCACCCTGGTACAATCTCATTCCACCGGTTATGTTCAATCAAGTTACATGTTATTTGGGTAATCTATTCTGGCATCACTGTGAGCATAATAGGTACCTTACAATAGAACTTGTCCAAGTAACTACTCTACCACTAAAAAGTGAAAATAAAAATTACAACTTTTGTTCCGAAGTCGGTGTTTAAAAATACGAAAAACAGTAAGAAGACACCTACACACTATCGCCGATATCTCGCTGCAAAAGTATTGCTGACGTCTTAAGTTTTTTGTAAAAGCCAGATTTGAATTTGACAAATTTTGTAAAAATACAACAAAATTTCTTAGGTTTATATTTCTGGTCCACGATCCGTTAAGTAGTTTCGGAGAAATGCGAGGACAAACAAACATAAACTTATAAAATTTGGCACACGTGTTTAGAAGCCCACATATAGTAACATATGTGAATATTGTGCAGTTCCAACAATCATTAATACATTATACGTATCGAATTGTTCAATTCCTTTTTTTTTCAAGTTGGTTAAAATGGCAGAGATTCCTTCTTCTTCCAGATTAGTTGGGATCATTTTCTTGCCACGTTGGAAAGTAAAGCTAATTCTCTGGCAAACCTCTGCTAATTATCTCTCGAAAAAAGTATTCTTTTGGGATTATCAAAAAGACTAGACGTGATAAAAATAAACATTATAAAAACAAAATCGTAAAAGATTTTTTTGTTTGTAGTGTAATTTATCATCTGAACATAATAAAGGCGGAACCACACTTACGTGTCGTGGCGTGGTGTGGCGCGGGATCCCACAATCAAACGACTTGTAACACAACGAGTTTTGTAGCTAATCAACTGCGTCAGAAGGCGCCACGCCACACGATAGCTAAGTGTGTTTCCGTCATCTTATTTTTTTTTTAAGATTTTTTGTTTTCTGAACGTTCCAATTCAATATCTCTGACAGTGACATTGACAGAGGTGCACGCTTCTTCACACGTGCAGGTTGAAGTTTGTTGACTTGTTGTCAAAGTTGTCGCATTGTTTCTTGTTTCCTTTCTTCCCGGTTGTTTTTAGTTTTCATAATTCCCAGGTTGTGGGTCATAAAATCTCTTAAAACTTCTTTTTTAAGAGGACATTTAAACTTATGATCCTTATTTAGCTATTCATCATTCTAGCCTGTGAAATCGTTGTAAATAATGGAGTTCTTTGAGAAAGCGCATGTTTCGAAGAAGCAACCTTCGAAAAAAGATAGCAAAGCAGAAGAAATAGTAAAGAAACAACTTAAGCAAATGTTACATGGTTTTAAAAGAAGTGATAATGAGCTTATCAGGCACAGTGGCAACTCTACTAACGATATAGTTGAGGCCCACAGGCGCTATGAGGATTCAACGTCTGTTAGCGGTTTTTCAGATCTAGAACTCCCAAATTCTGATTGCGAAGGAGACTTTAGTCAGGCGACAACTTCTAAAAGTGTAGGCGAAAGTTCAGCTAGTACTGGTGATTTAAATCTGTCTAATTTATCAGAGAACAATACAGATACAGACGATAACTTGGATGAAACTAATTTGGAGGATTATGATAGTCATGAATCCATATCTGAGTGTAGTCAAAACAATGAATCTCTCTCAGAATATAATAACTCTAGTGAAGATTTAGGAACAAGTGGAGATGAGTTGTTTGCTTCAGACATAGAGGAGACATCATTAGTGACAGGTTCTGACGAGACAAGCTCTGAAGTTTTCGATGCTGATGGAGCTTTAGCATCTAAGATACTTGAAGAACTTGGTAAGGTGCAAAACAAACAAAAAATTAAAAGCAAGAAAAGAAAAGTAGAGGAAGAACCAAAGAAAAGTAAATCTAAGAAAATAGAAACAAAAGACAAGCAGTCTAATATAAATCAAGGTGACAATGAAGTTATATCTATGGAAGCCCTAACAATTGACGATGTTGAGGCAAGTTCTTCAGACAGTAATATACTGGATTCAACCAATGAATCATCTCCATTTATATCAATAACTGTTAATGATATGCCGAAACAAAAGCTAGGTGACCTCTTAGAGGACTACAAGCATTCTACAGTGAGAGAATTACAAAGTATTGTCCACACCGCAAGCTTTACAGACTTGTTTACAACAGAAACAGAAATGGCAGTTGAAGATATTGACAGTCTAGCACCAGAACTAGGTGATGACAACACTATTGATGACCTAGTTGATGATAACACTAATGATAATGTTATTGAGGACCTAGATAATGAAAACAGTATTAAAGATCTAGAAAATGATAGTATCAATGAAATGCTAGACAGAGATATAAGCACAGATATGCCTCAAGATGAAACAAGCACAGATTATGACAATACAATACTTACAGACTCAGAAAGGGAACCATCCACTGAAGAAGAAGTAAAAAAGCCTGTGAAAGTTTACCAAGGGAAAAAATGTTACATTGTCGTACTTAAACATCCCACAGAGCTATACCTCAATGGCAAAGCAACAGTAAAATCAATAGCGGGCACAGTTGAAGTTTTTGGGCATACACTAAAGGATACGGTTGATGTATATGCCCCAAATAATAATTTTGCACAATGCTTCAAAACTATTGAAAGTCCTAACAGTGATTATGGAGTGTTCCGAAAACTGACTTTGGAAGGATTGTCTGTGCGTGAAGCTGAAGAAATAGTAACCACAATTGGAGTGTTTGATGCCATAATAAGTCTGTCAAAGTTGAATGATGTACGGATGGATTTTGTTGAGAGTAATGTCTTTATGGATCTGTTCACAAAATGTAATAAGGCACATGGTAGTCTTAGAAATGCATCAGTAGATCTTGGTTGCAGCCTCAGTTTGAAGAGGCCTTGGAGGTACTTCGAAGAGAATGAGTCTTGGGATCATGCTGTTAGCTGTGGTCTTGGTAAGCAAACACAATTTTCATTTATTTTAAAGCATATCCATTCATTCATCTAGTCTAGTTAAGTAAGCTAAGTTTGTTAAATAGCTCTGTAAATATTTTATAAACCTTAGGTCTTTTTTGGAATTTAGCATCACCCTATCAGCCAAAATCCCCTTGCTCCTGCCAATTATCCCATCTTTTTTTTTTTGGATTGGAAATCATCCAACAACTTCTCCCGCTCTGGGTGAAGCAGGAGGGCGTGTCAGACTTTTACTGACTAAAACCCACCAGACAGACATCGGCTCTAGCGGGCACCGTCAATTTTTGCTGACACCTCTTTGAGGAACACTACGCGCCGTCGACTCGGGCCTGGTCCTTATCGGACGGCGAGCTACCCATTACTTGCCGTCCGCAAGCCCGCGCCTACGGTGGCCGGGAATCGGCTTCCGACGACCAGGGCGTCTCCTGCGGTGGCTAGGGGCGCGAGGGAGTCTCCGTTGCGTCTCCCTCACGCGCTCCGCCTCCTCCTTCGCGAGCATTACTGCTTCGCAGAAGGAGGTGACAGCTTCCCATGCCCTCTCGCTCCGTACCATGTCCTGAACCAGGGCCGGACGCGAGAGGTCGCCACCGCTAATCACCTCCTCGAGGACACGGCGGTGCTCCGCCCAAGCGGGGCAGACATCCACCATATGCTCCACCGTGTCCTCCGGGCGATCCACACAATGGTGACACCCGGGCGTTTTTTTCCCGCCTTACCCGGAACAAGAACCTCCCGAAACAGCCATGACCGCTGAGGAGCTGCGTCAGGCGGAAGGTGAGGACGCCGTCGCGCCTCTCAAGCCACCCCTCAACGAGAGGCCTTATCGCTGCAATTGTGGCGTGCCCAGCACCTGCCAATTATCCCTGACTTGTCATATGGGGTTAGTTTAAATCTTGCCCCTGATTATACCATGAACAGCTGAAGTTTACAATACCGTATTACTTATTCCAGAAAAGAACAGCCGAGGCATTGTCTGCGGTGGCAAACAGCTGGGCAAGTCGACATTCCTCAGATACTATGTAAACAGACTGCTGGCAAATGGACCAGTACTAGTCATAGACTTAGATCCGGGACAAGCTGAGTTTACTGTGGCGGGCAATGTGTCCGCTACTGTAGTCACGTCGCCGCTGCTCGGCCCCAACTATACGCATTTACAGACTCCTGAAATGTATGTATAAATTTTGGATGTTTTTGTTATAAGAGTTCCTACTGTTTAAAAAAAAATTATTTGAACTCTGTTACTCTTAGAATTGAATCCCACTGGCTGCATGACAGGCAGGCCACAGCAGACTCACCAAGCTATTCTGACTCAACAAAGCGGTCATCGCGTGATCGCGCGATGTATTCCTTTTCTTCTAACATAAAGGCCCAAAAGAACAGTTCACGCTTTGGTGAGGAGAATTCATAAGGGTAGCTCGCGTAATTCGAAATAGTGCTAGCTACGCATCCTCCTAATGCAGAGTAGGGACTATGCCTGAAAACACCTTATAATCCGGCAATATGCCACACCAATTATTTCACTTACACACAGATATCTAACCAACCTCCTTCTTCTTTCCAGAATGCTAAACATAGGTCTTATCAACACAATGGACAACGCCAACCGCTACGTCAGGGCAATCACAGACGTCCTCGCCCACTGCCGCTCCAACCAGGCTTACAGCTCCATGCCCTGGATCATCAACACCATGGGCATGTGCACGCAAATGGGGCTCAAATTTATCCTCCTAACCATCCTACACGCACAACCAACCTTCTTGATGCAAATAGACACCAAAGTCGTTAAAAAACGCTTCGAGTGCCTTTTTAAACCTAATGCAGTTAGAAATATGTATCAGAACTTCAAGTATGATCGCTTCTTCAGATATGTAGAGCTCCCACATTTGGATTACACGTTCCTTTTAACGCAGACTCCGGAAGGTTCAGATAAACATAACACCGCGGTGTCGCCGAAGGATCAGAGATATTTGAACTATTTGGCGTATTTCGGTGAATTGATGAACATCCACAAAGGAACTCAATTATTGGGGATTGTGCCGTACGAGTAAGTATCAATCTTCTTTTGTCGAGACTACCTAGTTTTATAGTCAAGAGTGCATAAGTAATGTAAGAACCAAGAAAATCGAGAACAGTAAGGGCGGTTACGCATCCGATCCGTTTCCGTGACATTTCGGTTCCGTAGTAGCCATAGTACTTCTTGTAGGGAAGCTTATGCACTACATCCGAACTCTATCCGTCATAATTCAGAACATTATGAAGTCGGAACTGAAATCACGGACACGGACGTGTAATGCGTAACTGCCATAAGTGTTCCTGCAATCGACATCGATATAACCAGAAACTTGGGCTTGCATCTATGACTACGGTGCCGAGTCCTATGCCATGCAAAAAGACTAATTGCTAATTTGGCCGAAATAATTAAGTCTACAATAATCGCAGTTCACTGCTGGCAATAGATAGGCCTACACATACAAGTGGTGTAAGGCTATAATTATGACTTTTCTTTCTACTGAAATGGGATTTTTGAATGAGGGTAGTGAACATACTGTAAATAGTGTTACAACGGTTGTACCCTGTTTCTAATCCTATCTGCAGCTAAAGGATACACTCCTGTGTGTTAATAAGGCTCTAAAAATGGCGGACCAATATAAACTACAGAGTAAATCCAAGAATGGATGAAATTATAGCTAGCCTGTACTGTGCCACTGCTATTATAATTATTATCTGTGCCACTGCTGAGAAAAGGCCTCCTTCCATCCTGTTTGTCCATCGTTCCCGGTTCTGCGCCACTAGGATGTCAATTATGTAGTCCCGCTATTTCCTTCATGGTCTAAGAAACTAAAACAAAATGGACTAAGGCTAAACAAAAAGTTGTTCACTTTATAGCGGCTAGGTTCGTATAAAAGATTAAATTAACGGGCTCTATTCCCGCTACGGTATTCAACTAAACCAATGACTTTTTGTTTGATCTCAGCCCAATGCTAACAAATAGTGAAGGCAAACGGTAATAAAAAGTTGTCTAGCGTATGGTAGCGATCTTGAATAACAGTGACACAATTCGCCAAGTACCTACAACACGTACGAACGGTCATGTTCTGTGAGAGAACGCCTATTTAACACGACTGCATTACATGCGCGGGAGTGAGCGAGAAACAATATTTACCCATTAGCCTACCCGATAAATGCCTCCATCTGTTTCGGCGATTTCACGATCCCGTGCTATTTCCGGCAACACGATGCTGGTTGAATCGGGAGTCGGGTGCTGTCTGCCGAGGCTCCTGTACCTTTATCTCGCATGATTCATTGTCCACCTTGGCCTACAAGTTACGGAAAATACATGCATTCATGGAATTTTAGATATAAATGCATTGTTGGAGTAATGCCCTATAGTTACTGGAAACTGGTCTTAGTAACAAGTAGGTACATAGGAGTTCAAAACAATGCTATGTATTTTGTAGCCAACGTTTACATAATCGTTACTAAAAGATAATGTCATACTTATAACTGTGGTACACAAAAATATACAAGATGGAACATTTGATGGGTTTTTCCATTCTTAAATTTTGATTATTTCAATTGGTGTATTGTTATGAATGACATGTTCGAATGTCCGATAATCGCAATAACTGTGAGCTACAATTATGAGTAATAAGATAATGTTTGTCGGGGAATTGAGCGTGATTCACGCGAAGGCTAACAATGGCTCGTTAATCAATCAGCCGCTCGGTTATCATTTCAGGTTCTATGAAAGGATGTAACTTTAGAACTAAACCGGAATTTAGCATCGGTACTTACATGTAGACAGAATTACATGCATGTAGATCTATGTATGACTTATGCATTCGTTTTACAATGTACCGATATATCGTTAACGTGTTTCATTGCGACTGCTATGCCCAGCGCAACTAATTCTCACACCTAGGTCACCACAATATAGCTTACAGAAACTGTACCCATTGACATAGATCTGTCTACGTTTTCAACAACATAAGATTACCTAACAGCTTTCAAAAACATCTGGGTATGCTTTCATGTTTCTACTAAAGCAACAGGTGGCATACCAACTTCTATAAAATAGGTAGTTAGGTGGTAAATGCATGTCGTTATCTTATAGACCTAACAGCATGGCATTTAGAAACCTACTAAATTATTGTTATTTTTTGTTCTAGAGTGAGCTTGTCAGATGTGAACGTGCTAACGAATGTGAAAGTAGCAAATGATGCGGTACTGAAGGTGATTAACGGAAAAATAGTAGCGCTCTGTCAACTCGCCATAGCAGATAAGGGAAAAGTGTTTACCCTGCAAGATAACGCACTGCTATGCCACGGACACGGTAACTACTTTGTTATTTTATAAAAAAAACAAACATTAACCACAAAAACTACAGTTCATAACCAGGGAAACTTGTGTTTACAATTTTGATTTACTTCTGGCAAAAAACTTTTTATATTGGATATTGGTAGCCAAACTATCATAATAATAGCATCAACTATAATAAACTTATTATTCCCAAATAAATAACTGGTATTGATGTTTTGAAACTTCTAAAAAAGCAGGTGATCTACATTTAAAATTAAAAAACTTGTTTTTGAAAAGTGGATTATAGCAAAATTATTCTATATTTGATTATTCAATATTCTTGTCCTAAGCACTAAGATACCACTGAAATAGGTGCAAATATTCTTCAAGCAAACAAATTCTTAACAGTTAAAAATATGTAGTTTACTCATAATGTAATTTCAAACAAATAGCATAAGAGGTATGCCAAGAAATATAATTAATATCGTAAAATGTGTTATCAATAAGTGTAATAAAGTGCTGATTAAATATGATAACTAAAGAACGTGACATACTCAGGCGTTTACTGGAGTTCATTGTATTGTTACAGGTTTGGTCCGCGGTGTGGACTATGAGAAGTGGGTGGTATACATAGTGACCCCACTAGCTGGGGACAGGCTGTGTGCAGTGGACGCGTTGGTGTACGCGGACTGGGCGCCTGAGCTGCGTGGCCCGGAGCGCCAGCTGCCCGACGGCACCGCGGTACCCTACCGCAGCCCCACTAACTACAGACAGAAGCAGTTCATGCAGTCGCCCAGACGGCGCTTCAACCCACTACAACTACTAAAAATGTCAAGGAGTGCCTAAATTGAAACTTTCAATTATTGGTTAATAAATTTGTAATTGGAGTAAATCCAAAATAATAAATCTTAAATTATATAAAAGGAAATCTAATAATTATTTTGTTAATTATATTTGACGATAATTTTGTACTTACAAGACTAATGAAACATAACATAAATGATCATATTTAACTTAAATATCCCCCATTCTAAACACCTTTGCTTTATAAATGCTGCATTAAAATTTTATAAAAAGTCAAAAAGAGTCTAGTTAAGAATTGTTGACATGGGGTTCCTTTATTACTAATAAATTATATTAGGAAGTTATGATTTCACACAAACAATAGATTACAATACAACTGCCCTACAGAATCAGATTGGACGTCTCAGAGACGTGTCTAGCTGACAGGCACTTAGATGAGTGGGGCTTGCGCTCCGTGTCAAATAAACATCCTACACAATTTATACACCACTATTTTATTGAAAAATTAAAATACAAAATACCGAACTAAACAAGTCTCGGTGAGATGCCACCGGTCGAGGAATAATCTATATGTAGAAGAAATGCTACTCGATTATATAACGTGATATTATAGCATAAAAATTCCAGTGGCCCGGCCGGAGACGGGAGGTCCACATGCCCCCGACTACTTTTGTTAAGGCATTTACGCTTACTCTTTATAGATAATCTATAAAATATACAAAGTACCAATTGTGAAAGAGTAGCCACACAAATACTGAGTGAGTGTGCGTGCGACGCGGGCCGCGACTTCGCGTCAGCAGTCAGTATCGGAAGGAAGCACTGTGTGGCCGAACTCGCGACTGCTGCACAGTCCGAGTCGTTTCAAACTAAGTTATCAGGCAGTATGCGTACAATTCATAAACAGAGTTCTCCCGACAACAGCACAATTACAGCAGGGAACACCTAGTCTTCTTCTTCTTTTTGACCTGTAATGCGGCACGGGTCGCCGTCTCGAACACCTCGCGCACTCCCTCCTTGCTCTTGGCGGAGCACTCCAGATACGCGAACGCGTTAATCTTTTCCGCCATGGCTCGGCCCTCCTGTGGCTTCACCGGCTCCTGCTTCATCTTGCGGAGCTCGTTAATCGTAGCCGGGTCATTGCGCAGATCCTTCTTGTTTCCAACTAGGATAATGGGCACATTAGGGCAGAAGTGCTTTACCTCGGGTGTCCACTTCTCCGGGATGTTCTCGAGCGAGTCAGGCGAGTCCACCGAGAAGCACATGAGGATCACATCAGTATCGGGGTACGACAGTGGCCGCAACCTGTCGTAGTCTTCCTGGCCGGCCGTATCCCACAAGGCGAGCTCAACCTGCTTGCCGTCCACCTCGATGTCGGCGACGTAGTTTTCGAACACAGTCGGCACGTACACTTCCGGAAACTGATCTTTGCTGAATACGATGAGCAGGCATGTTTTACCACACGCACCATCACCGACGATCACTAATTTTTTGCGTATCGCAGCCATCGGTCCTGTGAAACAATACAACGCAAATAATTATGATGGTGTCGAGCGTCAACGCCTTTCATGACTTATAAATATGGCCGCCGTATAGGATTATGGGTAGGGAGTAGTCAGACAAGCCCTCAAATGTGAATAAGCACCTGAACTAGCGGAAGAAGTACAGCACCACCACATAGTACCCTCACATACGAGGGTGTTATTTATTATATTTTGTAGATACCTGAAGATTGTGGCTAATTTCTGCAGAATATTGGCTTATCGACACTTTTTAATCGTCTTTGCTCATCACAAGCACTTTCGTTCGTAAGTCACTAATGTTGCAACGCTACAAAATACATCACCAGTTGGAATCGTAAAAGATTTTGCTAAAATTGTAACATTATTTGATAAAAACAATCAGTTACATCTAGGATATAATCTTAAAGCTTGTGATGTTATTATAGTTAAAAATAATTGTGTATTTAACTTTAAAAATGCAAATACACCTAAATTATTTCTTGCCATGCTAAAATATTATTGTTTTGACATTTGTAAAATTTCGGATACACGTCCAAAACAAGGGTTGGGCGTGTAGAGTAAAAATATTATGAGTAAACGAAAAAAAAAGAGAGACGAGACGCTTGTACAAATACTCAATTTTAAAGATTACGGGTATCTACCTCTCTTCCCTGATCATGATTGCAAAACGATTGCGAATTCCGCAAATCTATTTTTTACGCACGGTACCCTTATGATAATAGACGATCCATGACAGTGGATTGGATCAAATCCAAACAATCTTCAAGCGTTTTGATATTGTTAATGAACCTCAAAAATATTAGATACCTACGATAAAACGAAGTCTTTTAAATAGAGATGCTGCCATTGCTAATTGCTACCAGATTTTCTGTGTGTTGGACACAGCATTCCACATTCCTTCAATAAAATTAAATGCATACCTAAACATAGAACGGTTGGAACTTTGTTTGTTGATTAGCGGCCTGCGGCTGTCTTCCAAGGGATACACAGACACACACAGACTACGAGATATGTACTAAGTATTTTATGGAACTAGATCGCAATGATGTAATATTCAGTAAAGGCGTAACCTATGCTTAAATGTAATCATTGGTTTATGTGGAAATGACTGCATGGATATAAATAAACTGTTGACACCGTCAGTGAGAACTATGAGGTCATACATAATATGTAGGTACATACCTTACATATAGTTAACGGTGTTCATGAGGTCAAAAAAACGTCATGCTATAGACTCATAGACTGAGACCGGTATCTCCTGACTTTAAGTGGTCAAAGTATATCTATGATGTGACGTCACGTTTGTTTGAACATGATAATTTTATCATCAATCTTCAAACACAAATACATACCTACAAGTAGAAGAACGCTATAATAGTCGTCGACACATCAATAGGTAGGTAACTACTAGGTCGTTATTCACGATAAATTAATATATTTCGATGACATAAATGCAACACGGTCGACTTGATGGTAAAAAAAGTGTGTCCTTTACCTTGACTCTAAATAAATTCTTAGAATAGTAACGCAATAAATTATAATGAAACTATAAACTGATTAGGTCGCGCAAAAATCACAAAGTAGGTAGTTCTGTTACGGATAATACGGATTATAGGCAATTTCGTATTCGCGTTTCGCGTTCGGCTACTTCTTATTCACTAACAGCTGATTTGCGCTTGATTGACCCGTTTCTTATTGGAAAACTGGCCGGAAGCCGAATTATTTAGACTATTGCGGACGTTGTGTTTATAGTAGTGAAACTGAATTGATGAGTCATGTACTCATTCATGTCTCATTGATGTAAGTAAACCAACAATGTTGACTCCTACTCCAATCTTTGAAGCGTTTTGTTTAGACATTGTACCTAATTCATGCAGGCGCGGATCCAGTATTTCGCTCGGGGAGGGGCATTTATCTCTCTCGGGGGGGATTGAAAAGTGCTGTACCTGCATTTTCAATAGTATTAATAACCTCCTAAGTTTGGTTTTCCTACCAGTAAAATTTTCGATGAAATTAGACTCTGAAAATCATTGCAGACAAGTGCGAGCGAAGCGAGCATGCAAATTTTAGGACATAAAGACAGAAATAGTTCAGGTTTTAACCTTAATTAGAGAAACAAGATGAACTTGATTTTCTGTTGATCATTCATACAACTAGGTATACTTAGAAGTATTTTTGTCATCAGTACCCTAAAAGCTTTTTATTTAATTGTAATTGTGTAAGAGTGAGCGAAGCGAGCTCGAAAATTTTACCTTGCCTTGCTCTAAGTAGATTCAATTAATAATAGACCAATTATTCTACCTATTCAATTTTTAACCAGTCACATATCCTAGTCCTTTATCTAGAAGTTATAGGGCATCAAGCACGAAGGCTTGTAGTGCTTGTAGAAAGCCGTACCCTTTACATGTGGCCATTCTGTAAATATGTCCAAATAAGTGGCTCGAGTAAACATTCGTTCCATAAATTCTAAAATGTGCCCTTACTCCCAAGGATGACGACTATTTATCAAATCTAAGTAATTACTCACAAATGATTTTTCTTTTATATATCTAGTATCTGGGCGAACGAGCTCTGCTCGGGTGAAAATAGAGAATACGACCTTTTCTAAAAATTAAACCTGGCGTTGTAGGATCGCCCCCGAAAGGCCCTGCATACTGAGCCGTTTCCGAGAATCGGATATATATATTATATACAAGAATTGCTCGTGTAGAGGTATTAGATATATTCTGTATCTTTGTGTCTAATTTGGAGTTCCAGATTCAGTTTGGTCGAGGCCCCGGGGGGAAGGGGTAATTGCCCTTATTGCTGCCCTGTGTCCGCGCCTGGGGTATACTCTCTAAGCACGAAGTCAGTAGCTTCGGCCTACATTACGCGGGCGTTTCCTACTCCGTATCACGTATGGACGCATGATTCGTTCGGGGCCCAAAAACAATTTTTTTTTTTTTTTTTTTTTTATCTGTTGCATTTCAGGGAGTGTGCGATGGAATTGCATGATCTAATTCCACCAAGCCCGTTTCATCATCGGACTACAAGACGTACGGCGATGCGCCATCGGTACATGGTGGACATCCCACGCACTAAACGTTTTGGAAATACTTTCATTATGCGTATAGCTGGGGAGTGGAATTCCCTGCCGGAGTCTGTGTTTCCCGATAGCTAAAATCTAGGGGTCTTTATGTCAAGAGTGAATAGGTTACTTCTAGGCAAGCGTGCTTCACCGTCGACCACATCATCGCTTACCATCAGGTGAGATAGTGGTCAAGCGCAAGCCTAAAATTTATATTAAAAAAAAAAGTTTAGGAGTATTTTCGGACCCTTGACTTCATGTAATAAATGAAAAGGTCTGTATGTTTGACAATCAATCACGCCTCATCATCTTCCTGCTCTTGTTCCATGTTACTTGGGGTCGGCGTAACACGTTTCTTCGTCCATACCATCCTGTCCCATGGCACTCCATCACTGACGCCCTTTTCTTTCATATCACTCCTCACACAGTCCATCCATCTTTTATTTGGCCGTCCCCTCCCTCTCCATCCATCCACATCTATATTCATAACTCTTTTACATGTCACATGCGTTTCATCCCTCCTCAATCACGCCTAAACAGCTGAAATGATTTGGATGAAATTTAGAACTCAGGTAGACCATGCCATGCTAGGGCAACTCCGGATACTTTTTATAAATCGGTATTTGCTTAGTAGGTACCTATGTTCCCGTGTTATATTTGTTAAATTTCGCGGAGGCGAAACCAATGGTAAAAAAGTTCTTAAAACTAGAAGAAATTTTTAATGGTTTTCTTTCTCTATCTCTGCCCTAACTTAGGTCGCGGTCGGTAGGTACCTACCTGCTGTCGGTAGTTAGTCATATTCGATAAGTAAAGTCATCTTTTCTTGCATTTTTTGTCCTGATGATGATGACTCATGTAGTAGGTAGTCATAATCGAGTTTCCTCAGATTGGAGGGCCACACCATGATTACAAAAAGTAAGAGTAGGGTTGAGGTTTATATTGTATGTAGTCATTTAAATTACAAACGGATAGTTTGAACTTTAGATTGATAATGACATGCTCACAGAACCGAGAGGCCCCAATTATTGGGTTCGAAAGGTACAAACGTACATGCGTCCCACAAGGTGATCTGATGACCAGTTGAAAGTTACGAGAATCCAATGATAAGGGAATCTGACAAGGCAAATCCATAACATCATCCTATCGACCTCAATTAGAGTTATGCCTATCGTGCCCGTGCCAACAACGGTAGATCCGCCCGTGCACGCCGTAGGTGAAAGTTGTCTCTCTGTGTAGGAAAAGCTTCCGCCTAGGCGCCTACGACCAGTGCAAATGAGGCAAAGGTGCAAAAGAGAGATATTTTAAGCCTTCGGACGACTGGGCGTCTAGGACGTTTAGTTGATCGGCTTTGTCCAGCAGGGCAGTTAGGTCCTATTGACTTAGTGTAGGTAAGTGAAGCAGAAGGAAAGCGACTGCGTCAGCCAGGTCGCGAACATTTGTATCCTCCGACTGCACAGCATGATTTTCTTCTTGTTTACGTCTTTTTAGTTCGTTTTTAGGGTTCCGTACCCAAAGGGTAAAAACGGGACCCTACTCCGCGGTCCGTCTGCCTGTCTGTCACCAGGCTGTATCTCATGAACCGTGATAGCTAGACAGTTGAAATTTTCACAGATGATGTATTTCTGTTGCTGCTATAACAACAAATACCAAAAACAGACTAAAATAAATATTTTAGGGGGGCTCCCATACAACAAACGTGATATTTTTGCTGTTTTTTGCGATAATGGTACGGAACCCTTCGTTCGCGAGTCCGACTCGCACTTGGCCGGTTTTTTTAAGCAGTCGGGTTTTTGATTTTTTTAACAAACATACATACGTACATAGACTGATAAACACATTACCCTCCTTCGGCAGTCGGGTAAAAAACGAAAACTCCTGAAAAGAAATTGCCGAATTTTAGTGTTTTAAAACTGTATTTCTTGGAAATCGATAATATCCAATTCTGGAGAGTAGCTTTATAACTCCCGAAATTATTTTCAAATTCATTGGATCCATTCACCACCACGAAACAGAGAGTACACTTGCCTGAGGCTTACAAAGTTTTTTGGGATTTTGACGATATTCTTTATGTATTATGTTCTCAAATTATATTGTACCATTTAGCTAGGTACTAGGTCCACACAAAATAGGTAGGTGGCAGTCCGGACCCGGACCGCCGTTTTGGTTACCCCTGTCCATAGTCTCCTTGTGCTTTCACTCTAGAAGTCTTGGGACTTCACGTAGGTTTTAGGTAGGTATGTGCGGGTATGCGCCACTGCTGATGGAACTCGAAACCAGGTTTAGTCAGCATATTTTCTATTTTCCAAAATCCTTACGTTGATCAAATGTTTTAATTAGAGGGTAGGAAGGGAAGAAAGCAAGAACCATTTCTTCTCGTAGGTATTATCCATTGTTCCCGTTTATTTACAAATACAAATTACAAGTATCCATCAACCTTACATTTTTAATGCTTATCAACGAGAATAACATTTTATTCATAATTTAAAATAACTACAATATGTTACCAATTATATTTTCAGTAACATTTAACGAAACAATTTTTAAATAAGATTTCATTATATTAATAAAACTAAGTGCGTTCATAATGCATAGTACAATTTCATTGCATAAATCCAGTAATTGTAACCATAAATTGATAAAACGGTAAAAATAAAATTTAATTCCGACAGTATTCTTTTTCAACTTTCAAATAAGAGTTTTCAACAGGGTTGCCAGCCTAAAATTAAACAAACGTAGAGTTCTCATCTCAGAGATTAATAAATGCACTATAGAGTTTGGAATATATCAAGCCAACGGAATGCAGAGCCAAGCTTGTTAGCTTATTTCCTCGATATATACTACGACAATAATTGCACGAGAATTCATAAAAGTCATGGCAAATACTTTATGAAGAGTAGAGTAATAAATAAGACTAACATTGCTTCGTAATTAAATCATGTAAATAATAGTTTGTTGCAGATATCTACTTCTAAAGTGAAGGCACATTTACTCCTATCGACAAATATTTCATAATTTTAAATGAAATATACCTTTCAAAAGACAATTATGTGTTATAAATATTTTGTGAACCAGGCCTTGTATGATATTAAGTCTAAAACAGTATCACAATAGGTTCGTAGCAATCCTGGTTGATGCCACTTCAGTCTCGGCTTATTAGTCTTCCGAAGCCATCTGCAAAGAGAAAACGTTTAAATAAATCTTGGTAATATTTTTTTGCTTTCTGGTAGTACTGTATACAAAGAGATTAGTATGCACATATAATCTTACAACTACAGGCCAGGGCAATAGCCTACAGCATAACAGAGATCGTGCCTGAGGTAGTTGCGCGTTGCAGAAAGAGAGTTGACGACCGTCAGGGGACGAAAGACGGGGCTTTCGGATCAAGTCACCATTTAAGCGGTAGACCTATAATTAAAAACCCTCTCTGAATGGCCTTTATTATTAAAATAACATCAAAGAGCCCTGCTACCACCTTGTTGACAGGTTATCATAAAATTTTCACAATGGCTTGAATTATTCTAGTTCCCTAATAACGAGAACCATCGACGCATTGACCTGAATGATATGGCGAGACGAGTGAGCATGCCGACAAAAATTTAAAGCATGCCTTTACCCTATAGTTGGACTTATCATCATATCCTTAGCCCTTCTCCATCATATCTGACCTCATGGTAAAACGATATCCTTTGGCAAGATTAGTTGCCAACCTTTCGGGCTTCTGAAAAGCCGTAACGCATCAGCCCTGTGCATCATCTTTAACACCCACCATGAATCATTGCTTTACTGAATAAGGGACGCAGTGTCGGGCAGTTTCTGATAGACGGCGGTTACCGTTACGTACCTGTAGGTATATCTAATTAGGTAGTTGTAGGGAGCGATTATTGGATACGTAGTCTTTCAGCATGGTTGGATTGTGAAACAGCAAAGAGCAAAAACCAAAGACAATTTGTGTGATATTTCTAGTTTTTGGGGAACATGTGAGCGTACTTCTAGGAAGTGGAATTCCCTGCCGGAGTCTGTGTTTCCTTGTAGATACAACCTCGGGGTATTTAAGTCAATAGTGAATATGTTACTTCTAGGCAACCGTGCTTCACAGTAGACCACATCATCGCTTACCGTCAGGCGAGATAGTGGTCGTACTCGATCCTACCAATAATCCATACTAATATTTAAATGCGAAAGTGTCTGTCTGTTACCTTTACACGCTTAAACCGCTGAGCCGATTAGATGAAGTTTGGTATGGAGATAGTTTGAGACCCTGGGAAGGACATAGGCTAATTTATGTTCAAAAAAACAAATACTGTAGGTTGGTAGGTAGGTAGATAGAGTAGGGTAGGGTAGGTATGTTGGATAGGGTAGGAGAGGTAGCTAGTTGACGGGAGCGAAGCCGCAGGGGACAGCTAGTAATAAATGAAATAGAAATCCGTCCAGTTAAAATGACAATAAACTCAACGTTTAAGGTCAGATAGATTTACAATAATTTATGTTTTTTTTCTTAATTGATGCAAATCATCTAACACCTATTAATTTAATTTCCGTCCTTATGGTTTGCCAAGGCCATTTTTAGGGTTCCGTACCCAAATGGTAAAAACGGGACCCTATTACTAAGACTCCGCTGTCCGTCTGTCTGTCTGCCTGTCACCAGACTGTATCTCATGAACCGTGATAGCTAGACAGTTGAAATATTCACAGATGATGTATTTCTGTTGCCGCTATAACAACAAATACTGAAAATAGAATAAAATAAATTTTTAAGGGGGGCTCCCATACATCATACCGTGTTTTTTTGCCGTTTTTGGCGATAATGGTACGGAAGCCTTCGTGCGCGAGTCCGGCTCGCACTTGGCCGGTTTTTTTCGATGTTTTGATTCTATTTTCGATTTCTACACGGTTAGTGTTCCTTTATACTGAGACGGGGATCGTCGCGTCTATTCATACTTTATTTTCTTGACAGTATTTTTAATTTATTTTGTTGCTGCGCTCCAAAACCCTGGACGTTACTTGAGGAGCAGCTAATCAGTGTAGTGTGGATTAGTGAAGTAACTACACAGTAAAACCCTGATACAACAAAATCGCTTTGCGAAGGAACGAGTATGCCATGGCAGGAAGAGTTTGGTTTAACATCTGGAAGATATCTTTAGTTGAAAACCTTGCAAAATAGAAAACGAAAAAATACTAGAAAGTGAAAAATAACTTCAATTTCGGCAGTTCCTGTTCCTGTTTTCGTTTCTTGTCACCGACTTCGAAATTGAAGTTATTTTTCACTTTGTAGTGTTTTTTTTTTATTTGGAAGTCGGTTGTATTTTTTTGTAAAAACGTTTTTTATTTTTCCCTGTTTAGTGGTACGTACATAATGAACAAGTTCTTTAGTAAGGTATAATGCCCAGAGATGCCAGAATAGATTACCCGAATAACATGTAACTTGAACTTAACCGGTGGAATGAGAGTCTACTAGGCAGGATGAACTATACCCACACATCTGCGCTTCCCTTTTAGAGAGTACTGGCGTGATGGTATGTTATGAAATGGTGTAAACAATAAACATACATACATGCGATTGCAGCAATACCGAGAGATTTGCCGTCATTTATTATAGAGTTCTGTTGTATATATCCGAATTTCTTTATCAGATCTTTACCAAATTTAAATGTGACCATTTCGAAATAAACTTCTTTCAAACAAAAAAAATAATTTCTAAATCTGTTTATATATGACGGAGTCGAACATAATGAAAAAAGAATAAAAATATATATAAATATCCGAATTGAGAACCTCTTCCTTTTTGGGATGTCGGTTAAAAAGAAGATACTTTTGCTTAGCTGTGGGATGTTACTAGATCGAATATACTCAACTATTAATACACGTAAGGGTACGTTCACACAGAACATACGTATTTCCAGGATCGTTTCAAACGGATTAGTCGTTACTGCCTAGCGAGCATGGGCGTACCCAAGACATTTGTGACATGACATGATAAATTATGTCATATCTTACAATTTGTCTTAAATGCTAGCACGGGTCAAACATGTGACATATTTTAAAGGCGCAACATGCCTTTCTTGTTGCTGCCCGGCGAGCACGGCCTACTGTGACATGGCTTGAGTCACACATTTCACCGCAGTTTGGGCGATAACGCCATTTTGTCCTAAATAATAACACCGGCGGCGTGAGAAACTTTCCTGACGTTTGTTTGGGACTCATCGGGTCTTAATTGCTAATACGGGCGCACCCATTTCGTCACAAATGTCACATTTTGACAGATGATTTAGAAAAATGTATCACTTTCGTTCGGAGGTGGTGATAAAATTTTATAGTTGAAAAAAATATATTTGTTGCCTTCTAATTACGGCACCAAATGGCAATAAATTCATTTTGTGTGTATGGTGATCAATGCTTATTAATTAATTGAAATGTTACAGGATTATTAATTAATTTTATATTATTACTTTTTCATAATTGTATTTTTTTTATTGTTGTTCTTATTTTAATTATGTTTTTTTTTTTATAATTATTTTCTTTTATACCATATTCTTCTTGCTTTCTACATTTTTAAATGTTTCTTAAATAAAATCCCCAAAAACCATTTAAAATATAAAAAATAGGGGCCCACCGGTATTGGTCCAAGCTATTATATTTTTTAGTAATTATTAAAATTTTCACAATAAATATATCTTTCTAACAAACACTTATTATGTTATCAAACAAACAAAGAAAAATAAAGTGTGCATAAGTCTATGGTCGTGGGTCAAATATTAATTTATTCCCAACAAAATTAAAAAGTTGTTTAGCTGTATGAACGGCATACTTTTTTACGTATTATTTTATTTGGTCGTCTATTCAAATTATGTCGCACTATGAAGTCAACAACAAGAAAAGCAAGTCGCGCCTGTAAAATTTGTCACATGGTTGTTCCGTGCTAGCATTTAAGACAAATTGTAAGACATGACATATTTTATCATAACTTGTCATGACCGAGTCGAAAACAAAGCAACTAAAAAAAAAAAAACTTGTAATTCATGTTGGGATGCTGCTAACATGGGGGTAGCAAAGGGGGGGGGGGCAAATTTTGGTTATTTTTGGCCTAGGACATACCGTTTTCGAGATATCATTTTGGAAATATGCAAAATAAAATAAGATACGGAGGCCCATAATTCGGCAAAAGTGCGTCGTAGGGCTATGCTTCTCAGAACATAAATGGTTTTTATGGCCAAGGTTAAACCGAAACTACAATAAAATTGGAAAATTTCCGAAAAAGAATAGTATATTATGCAACTAGTGAATAAAACACGGATTTAAAGCGAGGGCCATAGATGAATCAAGAGCAAGTGAAGGATTCTAACGACTGAATCACGACCGTAGGGAGTGATTCATGATGATTGAATCACGAGCATAGCGAGTGATTCAAGTGTTAGAATCATGAGCGACGCGAGTGACTCATGGCCCTCGATATAAATCCGTTTTATTCAAGAGTTGCATACTATATTTTATACCATGACTTCGAGAAAAAGAAAGATTTAAGTGAAAAGCACAAGGAATATTACGAGTAATAAATAAATAAATGGTTTATTACCTTCAAAATTTACATAAAATGTGAAACCCTGACCCCTGAGCTAGGTAACAGCACCTGTGTTTCAGGGGCCAGTAACCACCTCCGTTACGTTACATAATTATTATTAATTAAATACCATTGCAATTAATATTAGAATTACAATAGAAACAAGTATTCAATAAATATCTTAGACTAAAATCAAAATCATTATTAAAATCCTAAATAACAAAGTCAAAATTAAAATCGAAGAAGGAGTTTGTGTATCGAGTATTTTTTGCGCAAGGAGGTTACATAGCATTGAGATGGATGTCTAATACCATATAGCAACACGGACCACCGGCGCGGTCTGCCGGTGGTCCGTGTTGCTCTTTGTCTAATACATTGGTGTGTTCCAAATTCAAACACCAAAACAGTGATTAAAAGTGCTTTTTATTCACTGTTTTCAGTGAATAAAATAAGCTTTTTAGAGGAGGAATGGTGTAAAAAAATAAACGTCAAGAAGTTATGCCACAAGTCAAGAAAATATCTCACTCCGCCGTGCTAGCATTTAAGACAAAATGAGTTTATCGCCCAAACTGTGATTAAAAGTGTGACTTAAGCGATGTCATAGTAGGCCATGCTCGCCGGGCTGGGGGTAATGTTCACACTACATTTACTCAGTGTACCACCAACATTCAAACAAAATGGATACTCGCACATACAACTACCAACGCTATTGCCGAATAAAAACGTATAGGTACTATGAAGCGAACCTGTAAAACGAACTGCTGTGTATTTTGTCGGATCGGTATTTATTACTGGGTCTGGAATACTGTTACGTGTGTGAACTAGCTCACATAACTACTTATACTATCAGCGCCGAATAAAAACGTATACGATAAAGCGGACCTGTAAAACGGACCTCTGTGTGAGCGACCACTTACATGTACGTAGAAAATCAAAGTCTTTTGCGGACCCTTTTTAGAGTTCCGTAGCCAAATGGCAAAAACGGAACCCTTATAGATTCGTCATGTCTGTCTGTTTGTCCGTCCGTATGTCACAGCCACTTTTTTTCCGAAACTATAAGAACTATGCTGTTAAAACTTGGTGACTAGATGTATTCTGTGAACCGCATCAAGATTTTTACTCAAAAATAGAAAAAAAACAATAAATTTTGGGGGTCCCCATACTTGAAACTGAAACTAACATTTTTTTTTTCCATCAAACCCATACTTGTGGGGTATCTATGGATAGGCCTTCAAAAATGATATTGAGGTTTCTAATATTTTTTTTTTCTAAACTGAATAGTTTGCGCGAGAGACACTTCCAAAGTGGTAGAATGTGTGTCCCCCCCCCTGTAACTTCTAAAATAAGAGAATGATAAAACTAAAAAAAATATATGATGTACATTACCATGTAAACTTCCACCGAAAATTGGTTTGAACGAGATCTAGTAAGTAGTTTTTTTTAATACGTCATAAATCGTAAACCGCAATTTACAAAGTACGGAACCCTTCGTGCGCGAGTCCGACTCGCACTTGGCCGGTTTTTTTAAGTAGCTTTCTGCGCTAAGCTTTGAGATATACTGGGCTTACTATACCAGATAAACAGATAATGAAAACTTGAAATGAGATAAACAACGTCAACTTGGTGCAGTTCATGTTTTTTTTGGACGTAGTGTAGTGTTGTTGAATAGTCGACTAGCTTTTTCGACTAACGTCAAATTGGCAACCATAGATAAAATGAGAGATTTTTTATTCTTATCTAATTTTAAAGGTATCGTTCAGCAATCCCATTTCTTATAAAGGTGCATACCTATTTACTAACAAAAAACTGAGAAAAGTTTTTATTTATATTTTATTTGGAACTAGATATCAACACGTGACTTCGCCCTCGTCAACTGGGTACCTTTATTATTTTTTTTTGAATCAGAGATGGCGCTGTGCTAAATCGATAGAGCCGTTCTCGAGTTATAAATGGTTTAACTAACCCGCCTTTGTTAAAATATAAATTAAATTGAATTATAAAGGTACCTTGTCTTCATCGATTAACTATCTCGGTAAACTGTGACTATCTCAATATGGTCTATAAGTATCAATGCATTATTTTTTGCTATAGAAGGAGTGTTTTAGTTAAAATAAACATGTAAATTTTTTGAAACTGGCTACTAGGGGCAATATTGGTAGTTTTATAAGTTCAAGGTCATAATGATGCAATGAATAATTCTGAGATTCGTAATGAGTTTTTTTTTGGGAAATAAAACAAGTTATTAAGTTTTAAAGATTTTTTATGGACTTGCATATTACAATATTTTACATTTTGTGGTTTCGCTCAATATATTAACTTTTTACAATTTGTGGCTGTAGCATTGGTAACTTAAATATAATAATTACTATGTTGGTAATACTATATTGTTATGACTTAATAATATCCATAACATTACTGATAATACCTACGCCTGTAAACAAATAAAGAGGGAATTACTGTTTTAAACGGAATTAAACTTTGATGGAATGTTTTAAGGCATAGTTTCACAAATACTTTTAACCTAAGTTGGCGGCGTGTTATAAAATTTCAAGGTGGTTTCTGACCAGCATTTTTCATTTTGGTCAAGATAAACTTAAGGATTTACGACTCTTTTGTGACGTTTGGTGGACAAACATCACTAAAACATAGGGTGCCTTTGCATCTGGCGTCAGTCCAGCTTTGGCGTTCTTTGAAAGTATACGCAAATGCAGCGTAAACGCTACACATCCGCAGCGTAAACGCTACATATCCGCAGCGTAAACGCTACACATCCGCAGTGTAAATGCTACACATCCGCAGTGTTAACGCTACAGAATCGTAATGCTTACGCCATTTTAACAGGACATGGTTTCGTTACTAAGACATCTATCTGACGTAGGCGCATCGAATGCATTAACGCAGCGTCAACGCTGGTTCAACACGACGGCAACACTTACTATTTTGAAGCCTCGTATCCACTAGGTGACATTTGACGCCAAAACGTGACGCTCAACATGTTCGGCGACGTTGCCAGCTGACGCGCAACATGACGCGACGAAACAACGTCAACCAAAGTTCCTCGTTGCCGTTCATCATGATGAGCAACATGTTGCGCATGATGTCGCGCGTCAAATGTTGCCTAGTGGATACTAGGCTTTATTAACACAAACCAACCCCAAAATTTTACAACACGCCCTTCTAAAAATCACAGTTCAACGTTACTTCTTTACCTTTTGCCAGGCGAAGATTCCGTAAGAGACTCCCGCGCCGAGCGCGAAGGCGAGCAGGTACGGCACGAACTTGAGCGACGGACCGAAGCGCTTGCGCATCAACATGCTCAGGAAGTTGATGTTACCGTCGGAGTAGGGGGGGTAGCGGCCGCTGGAAGGGAGAAATTGTCATGGATTAATAATGTATTAAAAATCTGATGTGACAGGAAGACTAGATTTATGTTATTAACTTAGTTTTAATGTGGGCTGTGTGCTGCTACTGAGATTTACTTCATGAGACCCCGAACACTTAATTGCCACCTCAAGACCAACGTGATCGCGCCAAGCAATCGAATTTAAGGGCCTACATACCCTTTAGTGCCATAAAAAGGTAACTTTCTAAAGCATACTCTTTAGTAACGGCTAGGTTAAAAGGTTTGGAAAAAAGAAAAATATTGATTCATGTACATAATTTTGAACACAAGGTTTTTTCGTGTAACTAATAGATTTTCTTTAAAAAAATATTTAACAACACGGTATTTTTTCGCAACTTTTGGAAACTCCTCCAAAACGACTTGGATGTTTAAAAATATTTTTACACAGAAAAATTGATGGCTGGAATTTCTTCATAACTAACATAGCATAAGTACATCAAATAATATTTTGCAAACAAAACTGATCAAAAGAAGGTTCGATATTGATATTTTGGCATCGAGCGGGCGCACGGCCAGTACTGCGTTAACACCATCTCAAAGACAATTTAATTATCTACATTTTCATCTGAAGCTTTTTTTTTTAAGTCATAGATTATTAAGGAAAGTACAAAAAACTACTAAATTTTGGGTCGCGCGGGTGTGAAACTAGGGCGCGTTTTGTTCCCTCAAGGTTGTTGGCGTTAGTTTGGTAGCATTCTCAGGGCAGGTGGTAATTTATAATAAATTTTAATTATCATGCAACTGGCATTTCTACTATATAACTGCAATCTCTGAACAGGCACTAGTAATTACCCGGCATGTTTTTTGTTCAGTCTTTCGGAGACTTGTTCATTTAATGGAAATAAATGACGGTTTTTTTTACAAATAGACAAACTTCAAAAATATACAGACATGGGAGTATATTCAAAATTTACTTACGAAGCCAGCTTCTCTCCAATAGGCGAGAAGTTCTTGATGAGACAACTCTTCTTGTGCGTGAATGTGTCGAAAGTCTTCTTGCCGTGATAGGCGCCTATGCCGCTTGCGCCGACGCCGCCGAACGGAAGAGTCTCAACTATTATAAGATACTTAATTAGTAGGGGGATAGTGTTGGTTATTGTGTGCTGCTGAGATTTTCATTCGTGTCCTTTTTTTTTGGAACCAGGGCTTACATGTATGTAAGTCCAGGTTTCCTCAAAATACATGAAATAATGCACATATTTATTTACAAGAACAGACAGACACATTACTTCGAATTGTGCATGTTTATTCTTTAAATGAAAATAGTGTTTTGCAATTTGTTCTACTTAGTTAGCCTACAAAATATTCAAAAGGAAATCAAACGAATGAAAATATTAGCAGGGTCTCAGGGTTATTGGTAAAACACTTAACAACCTTGCAGGGCAATACATTTAGGCCGAGTTTCTCACCTCTAAATTATCACAGAATTAATGTGACAAATTGTCAAGCACGCGTTATCTGCTGTGGTTAAATGAATTTTCAATAGCCAATCACAGCAGATAACGCGTGCTTGACAATTTGTCACATTAATTCTGCGATAATCGAGTGCTGGGCAACCGGGTGTTAGGCTCGCATAACCCGCCAGAATCTATGGATCAGCTGTTTTTTTTTTATCATAGAACAAAAGTTGTTGTTTATGATGTTAGCAATACAGCCCTGCTGGTTGTTAGTGTTTTACCAATAACCCTGTATATATTATTATAAAAAAACAAAGTTCAACATTCTCAAATCATGCTTGTTCATGCTATTATTAAATACTGGCAGATAGAAGAAAAGTGAAGTTTAATAGCAAAGTAAGTTAATTTGCGAAAACATTTTGTACAATATAGACTTGCAATACAGCCAATACCTACGCTTCAAATGTTGGAGTTATTCAAGAACTCTGCGCTTCACGGAGAAATAAAACAATGCTTAACAAAAAAAAGAAGTGTCCGTCCTGGGAATATTGAGGATTTTGGAATAAAATGCTACTAATACTAAAATCATAAGTATGAAATTGTATTTTATGTTTGAATGCTATAGAGATAATTAAAAAAAAATTGTTTTGATTCACGGATGTGGCCTGGATTATTATGGCATAGGATAATTTTATCCCAGTAGTGCGTTCCAGTATTCCATTTTTAAACTTTCACGCGGGTGAAGCCTCTGGCAAAAACTAGTGTTTAATAAATGGGGCATTTTACTGGTAAACATTACTAAAACAGTCCACAGTATTCCCGAGAACCACATATTACTAATCTTAGTAATCTTGCATCGCAAGTGACAGCTGAAAGTATTTGCTCGCGTGGTACTATTATTTCTTAAATCTCTAATAAAATAAGTGTGAAAAGTATCCAAACCTCCCATGTGCATCATGGTATCGTTAACGCACATCCCTCCGCTACTAGTGTTGTCCACAATACTCGAGAGGACCTTCTTACTCGTGCTGAACACGTACAGCACTAGCGGCTTCTCTCTACATACAACAGAATGACGTCAGACCTCCACCAACAGGCTATTATTTACTACAGAAGAGTAAAGAATATTCTAGATTTTATTTTAGGGTAGTTTTCAGTCAAAGTTCCATTGCAAAAAAAAAAACTCGAAAGTGTTAAAAAAAATTAGATATTTTAAGTCTGGCAACACTTACTTTGACAGAAAACTAAAACAATATTTCTTAGTCGTTATTCGACAAAAAATAATTATTAACAGAAAATTTTACAACCTAGAAATTATACAATTTAACATTAAATTCCACCACCAGCCTTCACCGTCACCTACCAACATAGGACACCGTGAACAGAAATACTTACACCAACGATGTAACCAATTTTTTTTTAAGTAAATAATTTGTCTATACTAGACCATCTAGACCCTTATGTGTTTGTAATTTATATCTTTTAACGGTCATTTCCACACAAGAAATCATCAACACGGAAACTCTGCAAGTACGAACACTATTTTTATCAACCTGTAGTTTTGATCCAGGCAGTCACACCAAGGTCGTTATCTTACAGATTTTATTTGAATATTGAACCTTATGAACATTTACCACCTATGTTCGAGCACACTGGCCCGTCAGGTGAGTTAACTTGTATGTTGGACAGGTGCCAGGCGTTCTTATGCATCTTAATATTGTTATGTTTATGTTTAATATTGTTCACGAGGCACCACACAACACGATTTGCTGTTACGATTTTTAACACACGACATACTGCACACGGTCTGTCGTCCGTTAGTTTGTTCACTAGACACGATTCTGCAACGACACTGCAGTGCACTTGTATTGTTTAAGGCGGTACCCTGACCAAAAAATCAGCATGAGATATGAGAATTCCTATTGGCCTAGCGGCACTGGTGGCGCATGAATTACGGCAGTGAATACACCCAGATTTTAGAATAAAATCGAATTTTAGTCTTTTGAAAAAAAAAAAATACGACAAAAATGTTCGTTATTAAATTGTCTATCCATTAGTGTTAGTATCTACTAAAAATAATGAATGAACACTTTACGAGGAGATGCATGCTATAAATAATACTTTCTCAAATTTTATGGTTTTGTTGGAAGGAGATTAGTGAAACATATACCTCTTTAAAAAAAAGTATACGGCCATTTTAGAATCAATAATATGTAGAAATTTAATGTATTTTTATTAGTTGATATTTATTTTTAAATAACGAGTAGATAGCTCCTAAAAACAGCACGAAAACGGCTAGCGCTGCGTTTTGCTCGGGGTACCGCATTAATAAGCGCGTGAGCGACGTGCCACGCGTGAGCCGTGTGGTGCGGTGTCGTGTCGTCAACAAGCTCACACTTGTTTTGTACAGCCGCTAAATCGTCACCGCAGAAAACGGCATAGCGGCATCGACGAAATAGCCGAAAAACCATTTGTAAATCGTATCGTCTGTGGTTGGTGTCGTCCAATGAACAAACGGTCCATACAATTATATGGTGCTCTGAATCGTGACCACATTTTGTCGTGTCGTGTTTCGCATCGTGAAAAAACGGCGGCTACGTTTCTACCTGCAACCAGCTAGTATACATGTTGCATTACATTGCTGGCTACCGAGGTATTATGTGATCACTCGGTCGATCGTGTCGCGCAATGTAAAACTTGCATGCGAGTAGCTTGCAAGTGACAACGCGGACATATATAAGGAAATGCATGTCTCGTTGGAGCGATTGTATCAGACATCATCGTATTAGAAGCTGAATTGGCTTCTCTATGTGTACTATGTCTGAATCCATATTTTTACACAGGATTGTCTAGTATTCAAGCTACAAGGTCTAGTATAACAAAGTATTTTAATCTTCCACCTTCGAACCATATTGTCACCCACTCCTTGGAAGTAAAAAGCTAAACCAATGTACCACCTTGTCCCGACGACTGTTTGCAATAGCATACAAAACGTTTATAAATTATAATTTTATTAATACAAGTGGTTTTTGTAAAATATAAAATCTGTTGAAAAATTGCGTGCGGTATTAATTTTTAGATGACTATATATTCGTCAACTCAGAAGCTGCTTTCAAAAATTGAACGGTGCTTTTAATTTTGCTACGCAAATTCTAACTTTCTCACCAGAGGGTAGGATCACATGGGACTTAAAAATAACTGGCAAACTGTGGGGGTGTACTATACAAGTACTCTTCTGCTTAAAAACTTTGAGAAATACAGGTGTGATAATATGTTATATTTTAAATTCTAATTTTAACTTATATTAAGCTCAATGAAGTGCCCTTTTCCTTTAAAAAAGGTGCTGTGCGCTTGCGCATTTGTTTGTTACTTACGCAACATATTCTGGTGTAAGGGGTATTATTCCGTTATTATTACTATCAAGGCAGCATGTCATCTCTTCGATATTTGGTGGTCTTGCCAGTCTAAAATCCAAAAATATGTAACTGCCCATTTCTGCCTACGTTTGAAACAGACTGTACAATGAACATGCTTTTAAAAGTATAATTCAAGTAATTTTTATACTTTATCAATACATCAACATTTTAGTCGATTATTCGAAATATATTTAGTCGATTAATCATCCCTATTTTTGGCGAAGAGTCGCATTTTTACAAACAATTTCTTTAGCACACAGTTCCAACATGTCTTCTATCTTGTATAAATGTTTTGTACACTTTTACAAACAGCCAATGGTAATGTAAAGTCCTTACCGCCGTAAAACATGATAGTATCGTTCATACTGATACTGCCCGACTGGGTTTGTTCAGTGAACAACTTTTGTATGTTGCTTTGATTGCTGAACACGTAAAGCACTAACGGATGTTCCCTGAAAATTGTTTATGGTTTCACTCTGTGGTCGCCATGGCTCCCTCCCATGGGTAATGTTATAGACTGGTAATGGTGGGCCATTGTGGACTCCATGGTTCCCCTCCTTTGAAAGATGGTCTGGTAATGATTACCCAGTCCCAATGTCTGGTTTTGCTTGATTATCGTTCCGAATACGAATCGACTATTATTTTGAAATATTAATTTGATTTATAGAATAACTTCTTGAAGACAATTGTTGCGATTAACAAAATTAGATTTTTTGAAAAGTAACACCAAAAAAAAGGACATTGTTGTAAGTTAATTCAGTCTATCATCATTATAATGCCATTAATTTACTTATGTTCCATCATTTGTGTTAACAATGACTGTTTGAACTCATCAAGTATCAAAATATAGTCGATTCGACGTTACCATGAAATAAAATCGACTATTCGATCCCACTTTCGATGAATAATCGATACCATATCGATATTGGTAGTAATGTTTCGAAATGTAAATATTATATTAAATATAAATATTTCATGACTGTCCCCTGTAAATTGTGCACTGTATGGGGATTACATGACTTATGTTTGAAAAATGAAAATCTATTGAATTATAATTATTTCGTCAATCTAAGGATTAATGTAGGATTATTATGTATGTTTTATAACTAAACGTATAAATTATCATTAAAATGTAAATTAAGATAACATTGTGACTTAATTATGTAGTTCCCACGAAAATTTTAATGTAGCTTTGATATACAACTAATTATATTTAAGAACCCCAAAATGACAATAGGTGATATTCCCACATTTTGAAGTGTAACAGACCACTTAAAAACACACACGGACCCACACATTATCTACGGGACAACACTAGAACATTGTAAAAAGGAACAATTTCAGACAATACTGTAACACATTTTCCAATTGGACTTAAAAACCACTCTACTACCCGTTTTGACTAACACTATTCGTCGTCTAAATGAATACTTAAATAAAAGCGCACTGTTGGATTTTCAATTCTCGGCTTTAGGGCGGTTACGCACTACACGTCAAAATGGTTTGAATTATGACGGAGAGAGTTTGGATGTAGTGCATAAGCTTCCCTACAAGAAGTACTACGGCTACTTTGGAACCGAAATTTCACGGACACAGATCGGATGTAGAGCGTTTTTCGCAGTGCAATATAATTTAGGAATTCATAGAGTTGTCGCATAGTGTTAGTTAAAAGGGGGAATTTGCCTCTGTCCCGCAGCCAAGCGACCCGAATGCGTTAAGACTGGCCGCTTGATCGCGCGACCAGGCGACGCGTTTCTTAGCCGTCGCTTGAAGCGGCAAAAAACAGCGGTGGCTAGAGATGCCATCTCATAAGCAACCTACAGTCAAAACCGTTTACATAGGGATTTTGCAAAAACGACATTATGGGTATTACTTGGGAAATTAAAAGCCTTTTGCAACAAATTATTCATTTATGTTTTTAACAACAGCAATTTAACGGTTCCTTCGATGTCGCTTTCAACGGGTTTGACTGTATTTGGTTTTTTTTCGGAGTAGACATCCCAAGCACAGTAAAAATATACAAACAGTATGGAAACTACCTACAAACGCTCGAAACGGCGCACTAACACAAACGTACGCACCGACGAGATCGCTCGGGCACTTTCGAGATAATGTCAGTACTAAGTGCCGCGTCGCGACTAGTGGTCACGTATGTTTCTGTTAGTGTGCCGTTTCGAGCGTTTGTAGGTAGTTTCCATACTGTTTGTATATTTTTACTGTGTCCCTAGTCAAGACCAACATTAAATCGCCTTAAAATCATATCACAAATAATAAAACGCACCTCACGAAACGTTTAGAAATGGTAAAAACAGACTTACCGCTCATTGATAAATTGAATCGCTTCAAAAGCGTTTTCAACAGGTACAATAGGGAGTAGGGGTCCAAAGATCTCGTCCTGCATTATCTTGTCTGAAGGTAAGACATTTGTGACCACTGTGGGTTCAATGAATTTGTCGTTGGCGTCGTACGATCCTCCAATTGCGATTTTGTCTTTGGATGCGTCGACTACGGCTTGGAGGCGGCTGGAAAGTAAAAATGAGTTATTATTGGATTTGTTTATGGGTAGCAAAAAAATAATGTTCATTTGCTTGCTTGAGACCAAATATAATAGGGATGAAGATAAAAGATTGTCAGTCCCTTAGATTAAAAATAGTATTTTTCTTTTACCTCGCAAACAAATAATGACGACGATACAGTGCGTTGAAATATCGTGTGACGTCACGCCTTGCTATACTTTATACTGACAAGTGACGTCACAAGACCCTTTCTATGTCTCTCTAATCTTTGATGCACTTTATCTTTATATTTTTTATTAATTTGATACGAAAAAATACGTGTCCAATATTATTTGATAATCTCACTGACGGACTAAATAGAATTATCATTTTTCTATCCGGGCAACATCCTTAAGTATTATATTTTCTTTCTATTTCGTCTTCTATACGAAGGCTTTCCAAGGAATTACTTTTTAGACCCATGGTGTCTTTTTTGAAGATGTTATTATCTCTGATGAACCATTAGGGGTTTTATCAGTTTTTTTCATTGGTGTAATCTTAAGTCCATCTCAGAAAATGTGACCCTTTTCAGTCGACGCATAGTTGCACTTCCCACTCTCATCTATTTTTAAAACTCACCTAAAATGCCTTCCATTAATAATCCTGCCGAAATCAGGCGACTTCTGCACATCAGAACCGTACCACTCCTTGAGGATCTTCTTGGCAGCAGCCACGAACTTGTCCTGCACCTCCTTGGAGCACAGGATGTAGTCCGGCGCGATGCAGGTCTGACCTGCGTTGATGAACTTGCCCCAAAGGACCCGCTTTGCTGTCACCATCATGTCTACTGTATTGTCGATGTATACTGGGCTGTGAAGACAAGATTTTGGACGTTAGTACTTCGGTGACCTGATGCACAGATAATATAATACTAGCATACAGATGCCTCATCCCATACAAAGAAACCGTGCCTATGTAACTAGCGTTTTTCGTCTGTTTAGAGATTATTTTTATAAGTACTTCGATCGCGTTCGGTTCCGTTCCGTTAGATGGTTTTAGCAGCGACTTGCAAGTAAAAGATTTTTCTCGGTTCGTGACAAATTTTTCTTTAAATACAGTCACGATTTGTTTTATAGTATTTTTTTGCAAATTTTTACAGTTTCATTGTACCAAAATGGATACAATACAGAAAAACCGGCTAAGTGCGAGTCGGACTCGCGCACGAAGGGTTCCGTACCAATATCGCAAAAAACGGCAAAAAAAAAACACGTTTGTTGTATGGGAGCCTCACTTAATTATTTATTTTATTCTGTTTTTAGTATTTGTTGTTATACCGGCAATAGAAATACATCATCTGTGAAAATTTCAACTGTCTAGCTATCACGGTTCATGAAATACAGCCTGGTGACAGACAGACAGACAGACGGACCGCGGAGTCTTAGTAATAGGGTCCCGTTTTTACCCTTTGGGTACGGAACCCTAATAAAAAAAATCGAGTGGCATGCCTAAGAAATTTAATACCGCGCCATCTATTGGATTCAATTTAAATGATACATACATAAATAAACTAACGCCTTTTTCCCATGGGGGTAGGCAGAAACTACGGAACGCCACCTGCTACGATCCTTACATACTTCATTTAAATGATCAATTCAAATAATCTTTGAAATGTGAATTATGAGCCTAACATTCCTAATTTAGTGCTTAGCAGAGTTAATTAAAAAAGAACATACGATTTTTATGATCAATTCTAGAAAATGTTAATTTTACACACAATTCATTAACGAATCGATGCATATCGCGCCATCTAGTGACATTTATTTGAACCAAAATTTATTTTTTAGCGCTGGGACCCCGTGCCTGAGGTAAGTATTCATCTGTCCAACTTAACTGATAGGTATGGTGGTGTTTTGAAGGCACAGTGGTTAAAACCTCGTCTTTCGTGCTTGAGGTCATGGGGGCAAATCCGGACAAGCAGCAATGAGACTTTTTCAATTCATATGTATTTTTTAAGTTTATCTTGGATTCTATGATATCGGTGAAGGAAAACATCGTGAGGAAAACTGAACTTATGGTTAAGATGAGTTCGAAATTGCCTATCCAAGCAAGCGTCGTGATCATTATTCGTGCCTATAAGATAATCATTTATAGCCAGAAGCTTCTCATAACAATTCAGTTCAGCCATATTTTACCACGTAGGTGACGTAGATGACGCGATTGTATGTACTTCGCGTGTTTTTAACACGCGAAGTACATACAATCGCGTCAACGGATTAAAAGTACGATCAATGATCGTGATTTGAGCTTTTCATTATCAGCACCGGAAACCACCGAAATCTAGGAAAAATCCTTTTTATGCTATATTGAGCTGTAAAGACTGTATAGAAAAAGTTGGCCAAGGCATTGGAAATGTTTTCTTTCATTGATAAGTAAATCGTTTGTGAAAAAGTGGCACGTTTGGTTTTCATACAGATGGAGGGACTTGCGTTATCTAGTTAGATTTATGTCTGTGATTCGAGACATCTTATACCCAAAACATACTTATGAATGTAAAGATGCCTTTGAGAAGAGGTCTTTGCCCACCAGTGGAACAGTTACAAGCTGGTATTATTATTATTTAAGATTAATATTTTTGTCTTATGAAATGGTCTGAGCATTTATACTAAAGCGCCACTATCTTCGGAAATACAATAATAATAGGCAATATGTCAACTTTAAAACAGATAATAATATAACAATGTTTTTTTTCTTTCTTTAAATTAGAATACGAGAAAAAAAGATATCCCAGATTTAGTATAAAAAAAAATTTAAATCGCTCTCCTGTAAAATGCACTTTTTGAGCTTAGAATTTTAGCCTTTCAAGTGACGATTTGCATTGTGCTGCAATTTTAACCGAATGTAGATGACTACCAGTATTATACGTGGACGTGAAGTGACTTCCACAACGCAGTTACTTGATAATTCGTTCCCCATTAGCAAGGAGTCTTATCGACAGATAAGAATATTGGAGGGAAATGAACCTCCTTGAACCAGTTCTACTGTTGATAACGGACATGTTTTTAATTGATGCGAGAATTTCAGTTAGTGTGTTGAATAATATGGAATATTTAACTGTAATTGCCGGCACGTAAGTTGGCAAGAGTCATTAGATGCGTACAAGTCGTTTTCTAGGTCTCTTTGGTTACCAAGCGGGATGCGGGGGACGTTTAGCACTGTTCCGAGCTCGCGATTGGTTGGTCAGTTGACACAAGGATCGACTGACCAATCGCGTTGAGTCCACGGTCCGTTCGCTCTTTATGGTGGTTGTTCAGTTCGCGCACTATGCGCGTGGGGCGCATAGTGCGCGAACTGAACAACCACGACAAAACTTTGAAAATTTACATGCCGGGGACTATTCTTGTTTTTTTTTTGTAACTTTGCTCCATACTAGTTTTCCTCTATTATCCTGTACAAATCAGATCCAGTACAGATCTGGAACAACGATCTGTATTAGGCTATAGAAATAGTTTTGCCGTGGAGGAATTAAACACACGACAAGCAGCGCAGCAGCCAATCGCTCAGCCGCTGCGCCTATCGCATCAAGTTGCAGTTAATTTATCTAGATAACAAATAAAAAAATAAAAAACTTGTTGCTTTTTACTGAACCTGCTAGATATTCAACCGAGAATTGTGAAACAGACCTTTAATCCTAGCATAAGCTTAAGAATCTACAATCTCTGCCAGAAATCACATATTTTAGTATGTAAATTTTCCTTATCATTGCTGTGTAACGTTTAGACGTCAATGACATAATTATGTTAAGTAATACAACTGGATTTAAATTCATTATCCGATTACAAATGATACCATACCTAAACTATTTGGCTCTATCTATTGTTCGTAGTTGGGAGTCTTTTTCAATATTTTTTTGATATTCAAATGATCCATAGGCTGATAAATGCATATGTGGTGCATTTGTTATGTAAAGCATCTTATTTTTATCTGTTAAAAGAATGAAATTGCATGGAAGCCCTCTGCCCCAGCTAGGGTCAATAGGATGTAAGGTCAATTGCAAGGACTTGTAAATCATATTTTAGTTTTTTTTTATGTTCCATTATTTCGGGAAACAGACATATCCAAATTGACATGCTGCACAATTAGAAACCTTAATACAAATTTCATAAAAGTCATTTTAAGCTGCAACAAAACAGAACCACTTTCGTCATATTTGGACAAAACAAAACCGGCTATCTGTGTATCACAGTAAAGTTGATATTCCTTTACCTTTTGCCTCCAAGTTCCAAAGTGACTGGCGTGAGATTCTTGACGGCAGCTTCGTAGATGATCTTGCCGATGCTGGTGCCTCCGGTGAAGAAGATGTAGTCGAACTTCTGTTTTAACAGCTCTGAGGTTTCTTGAGGACCACCTTCTATTACAATTACGGCGTCCTAGAATGTTTAAATAAGTATTTTTAATAACAAATCATCATATTACCCATATTTTATCGATGGGCTCGCGCTTGACCGCTCTCCTAATGGTAAGCGATGATGTGGTCGACGGTGAAGCACGCTTGCCTAGAAGTAACCTATGACCTCTAGGTTGTAACTATCGGGGAACACAGACTCCGTCAGGTCATTCCACTTCTTAGCTGTACGCACAATTAAAGTATTCCCGAAACGTTTAGTGCGTATGGGTGGAATGTCCACCATGTACCGATGGCGCATCAGATATTGACGTATATTCACTATATACGTATGTTGGAAGGACAGAAGTGTTTGGCACAATGTATTTTTACCCGGCTGCCGTAGGAGGGTGTTTATCAGTCTATGTATGTATGTATGTTTGTTCCTATGTGGCGTTCTGGAAACCAAACGCGTTGGCCGATTTTGATGATTCTTACGTCAATCGATTCGTCTTAACCTTGCGAGTGTCACTGGCTATATTGAAATTGGAAAATAGAAAAATGCCGATTGTGGGCGCCATATTGAGGGGGCCAATTTTGGTGGTATCAAAACAAAGGGTTTTAAGAGATGATTTCAAAAATATATAACTCTTATATGTTTAAATGGACATCATTCGAAGTCTTTTTGGTCAGCTAGCTCGAGAATAAACTACCCCTTAGCTTGTCAGTCGAGCTTTATTATTTGATCTGTGAGCTCGAATGGCATAAGGGGTAATTTCGTTGTACGTGTGCGCGTGTAATTGTGTATTTATACGGCAAGGCGTAGTTTTAACCGGCTTCACCTTGTTGTTTGCAACGTTCCATCTTGACTTTTTATTTGATCTGAGGTGTTGGTAAACCATTTTGTGATTGTTGATCTCAGCTTGTTATTATTAGGACACTTATGACCTTAACCGTTTACTTTCAAAGATAAGGACACAATCAATATAAGGACATGCGTAATTACAAATTTACGATATTAAATAAAATGTGGGGCAAATTTTTGTGCTTTTGACATTGTACAAAATGAAAGTCCAAATTTGTGCAAGTGAAGGGAAAACTGGTATGATTACAATTTAAGGCGATATATACGCTCCAATGTTAACGCAGTACTGGCCGTGCACCCGCTCGGAGCCAAAATTTCAATAACCTCCTTTTGAACAGTTTTGATTGCAAAATATTATTTGATTTACCTACATATGCTATTTCAGTTATGAAGAAATTCCAGCCATAGATTTTTCTGTGTGAAATATTTAAAAAAATCCAAGTCGTTTTGGAGGAGTATCCGAAAGTTGCGAAAAAATATCGTGCTGTAATTTTTTTTTGTACCTACATGAAACAATATTAAATAATTATGTTTTTCAAACCTTTTAACCTAGCCGTTACTAAGGAATATGCTTTAGAAAGTTACCGTTTTACGGCACTAAAGCGGTGGAAGGGCCTTTAATGACTATACTCGTAATATTATTTATGCTGCATAAGTTTAACTTTCATTGTATTTTATTCCAATGTTCAACAAAAGGAGAATGCCCACTTTGTAAGTGAATTTGGGCCTCTTGGAAAAAATGGTTGCATCCTGATGAATTTGGTTGTATATTGTAGAAACACGTTATATTCATAATTATTATTTAATTAGAAAACATTTTTTATTTATTTATTGGGGTTCACGAGATATAACGATGTTTATGTTCTTGAAATGTACCCTTATTACAATGCAATAAGGTGTAAAGAGTATGTTTCGAAATTGGTCCCATTTTAATTTGGTGAAGGTCTGATGAAGAACTTCGGAGATATACAACAGAACTCTTCAATAAATGATAGCAAATCTCTCGGGATTGCTGCAATAGCATGTCTGTTTATGGTTTATACCATTTTATAACATAACATCACGCCAGTACGCTCTAAAGGGGTACGCAGATGTGTACAGCTCACCTTGGTACACTCTCATTTCACCGGTTATGTTCAAGTGTCATATTCTGGTTATCTATTCTGGCATTATAGGTACCTTACTATAGAACTTGCCTATTAAATACCACAACTAAAAAGTGAAAAATAAAAAAAAAAGCGGTCGGTTCGTTTTTTTTTTTTCTTTTTTTTTGATACCGACTTCCGAAATCGATTCTGTTTTTATTTGGAAGTTTAAACTTTGTAGTGTTTTTATTTGGAAGTCGGTTGTACTTTTTATTTTTCTTTTAAGTTATATATTATCTGGTTCATATACGCACGCCGTCGATTATGAATACTACACATTTGGCCTTTCTGAAGACCATCACCGATTTTTCCCCCCCTATTATTTAACAACATAGTTTCGCAATGATATTACTCGTAGTAGTAACTAGTGTTGTTTAAGAAAAATATTAGTGTTGTATATCACTTCACATGATCATACTCCTAGGTAATTTCTAGGCAAGATTGCTTCACAGTCAACTATGTCCTCGCTTACCATCAGGTGAGATAGTGGCCAAACCTGAGATTATCGTTATACAAAAATTACTTACATTATCCAAATACTTCGGCAAGGTCTCCGCCACGAAAGCAGCGCACGCGGTCGCCAGCTCACTCGGCTTCACAATGACGGTGTTACCACCGGAGATGGCACCAGCCATCGGCAGCAGCAGCAGTTGCAGAGGATAATTCCATGCGCCGATGACGAGGGTCACTCCGTAGGGATCGTGGTAGATGACCACATCATCCAGCATGTTGACGAAGCCTTTTTCTGGCTGGAAAGAAAAACAAACTTTTTTAAAACAAGCTTTTTGCGTATTGTACTCTTTACTACTCTATTATTTCATTTGATATCCAATAATGGCAGTGCACAAAAAATAACTAGTCCGCCATCTTGGGCCGTCCGCCATATTGGATTTAGAATGACGTCACTTGGCAAAACATGCATTGTCATCCAAACTAAATGTCTATGCAAAATTTCATCTTAATCGGTGGTTGATAACTGCTTTAAAATTCAGTTGCAAGATTTGACCCGAACACACATACATACATTGCAAGATAAATAAAAACTGGTAAAACAAAACCGTTAGTGAGAAGGTTGGAAAATTGATCAATATCGTAGGACTCTTTGGTAGATCTTAAGATTATGTAACGAACGGTGGTATGTTTGTTGTATTACAGATTTAAGTATGATACAGGCTATTTTTAAATGAATTTATTTAACATCGACTACAGTGTATTTTTTCGGAGGATATTTTTTAGGAGCTCGTGGCTAAATGATAACAGCCGCACTGGTCGATCATCTTGATGATCGATGACCGAATAGGACCGATCTCGTCAAGCGTTGCTTAACCTTGGTTAAGCAACGCTTGACGAGATCGGTCCGTGGATGGGTGACCATATACAAGATACCGGGTTTCCTCTGTGCCTCGGCAAGCACGTTAAGCCGTTGGTCCCGGTTGTCATTTGAAGATCTTTGACAGTCGTTACGAGTAGTCAGAAGCTTGAGATCTGACACCAGTCTAGCCAAGGGGTACCGTGTTACCCAGTTATTGGGTTGTGGAGGTCAGATAGGCAGTCGCTCCATGTAAAACACTGGTACTCAACTGAATCCGGTTAGACTGGAGGCCAATCCCAATATAGTTGGGAAAAGGCTAGGCAGATTGATACAGGGTATTTTTTTGCTAAGTAGAAAGATTGCCAAACCAAATGGAAAATATCGCTTTATCATCCGACATTGAGCGCAATTTCATATGATTCTGACGAAGTATACATGTGTCACAGACATAGGTTGTCTAAGGTCTTTGAATCAGGTCATGTAGGGTTGCTATACGTCCCGTATTAAAGTATCGCGTCCCGTATTGTTATTTGTCCTGTTTATGTATATATATATATAATGTACACGTACTAAAGGTTCGAAAACGACGGCAGGCAAGAAATAAATTAAGATAAGAAATTTTACGAAAGTATCAAAAAACCATATCATTAAATCAAAATCTATGTCCAAATATGCCTGAGCGAAGAAACAGGAACCTCTTACTGGTACTACGCAACAGTAATCGAACTGGTGTTCTATTAATTGATCATGATTGGAGTGACCAAACTGACTGTCACAAACACTGCGAGCAATGTGCCCTGCCCATTGCCGCTTAGGCAATGGGCAGGGCACATTGCTCGCAGAACGGATGGCCGATGGGGCAGAAAGGTTCTGGAGTGGCGACCGCGAACCGGAAGACGTTGCGTTGGAAGGCCTCCTACCAGGTGGACCGATGACCTGGTGAAGGTTGCGGGGATCCGCTGGTTGTGAGACGCACGGGACCGGTCAATGTGGTGACGCTTGGGGGAGGCCTATGTCCAGCAGTAGACGTCTTTCGGCTGATATGATGATTGGAGTGAATCGTTTTTTGTTGTTGTTTTTCATTGATCCCTTTAAGTTTTTATTTAGTGTGGACTACTTAGTCCCGTATCAGTTCCCTACAATTCTGGCAACCCTGCATGTTAGTACAGTACAACTATTTTCTTAATATCCCTCGGCAAACTTCGTGTTTCGTCAGTCTTCCAAGTTGATTGAGAGCGTCCGGTCTGCACCAAGTGCCTTTGTCAACTGTCGTCTGACGAAGCACAAAGTTTGCCGAGGGACATTTAGAAAATAGTTTTACTGTAATTTAATATCCAAAGTCAGGGTTTAGAAAGTTGCTTCAAATATAAGAGGTAATTTTATATGCTTATTATAAGTTATATTATATATATAAAGAGTTATTTTCTACTAGTTCTCTACATAATATAACCGATGACGTCACTCTCATATTTGCAGTCAAGGTCTGAACGACTTGTAGTTGTGAGTGTATAGTTCATTGTTAATCATGGTTGCAAGAAATTAATTGCGAGCGGGTTTTCCGTATTTGCGTGTCTATAATTGCTCGCGTTGTATAAACTACGCGTTAACGGAAGTGTGAAGTTTCTAGATTTATTTATTCACTTTCTTATTCCGTTGCTTGTGAAGAAGCGTTTAGGTGCGCCCAAATTTTGTGTGAAGAGCATATTCTGATAAAACATTTACGTCAAACAGATCGTAACTCGCTTATAGGAGTTAGGCTTATCGTGAGTAGGTGTCCTTACAAGATGGGTGACCTAGTGAAGGTCGAAGGCACCTGTCTCGGCGTATCCATAGTAGGTAACTACTGGGTACCAGTTACGACATCATATTTCTTTCGTAAAATTAATGTGACAAATTGTCAAGCACGCGTTATCTGCTGTGATTGGTTGAATGAATATTGCGATAATTTTGAGGTGAGAAACTCGGCCTAAGTAGTTATGGCCCTTGAAAGCAGCTGGCAGCAGACAGATTGGTTTGTTGTAGATTGGGAGAGGTCTACGACTAATACTTTTTCGCCTTTTCGGATGATATATTGATATTATATGATATTATGAAATATTCCTGTTTTATAGATGACTAGTTGACCCGGCAAACTTTGTTTTGCCATAAAAACACCACACATTTATCTACCCTACCTACCCTACCCTACCCGACCCTACACTACCCTATCCTACACTACTCTACCCAACACTAACCTACACTACCCTACCCTACACTACCCTACCCTACCTACCTACCTACACTACACTACACTACTCTACCTACCTACCCTACCCTACCTACCTACCTACCTACACTACACTACTCTACCTACCTACCCTACCCTACCCTACCCTACCTACCTACCTACACTACTCTACCTACCTACCTACCCTACCTACCTACCCTACCCGACCCTACACTACCCTACCCTACCCTACCCTACGCTACACTACCCTATCCTACACTACTCTACCCAACACTACCCTACGCTACCCTACCCTACCCTACCTACCTACCTACCTACCTACACTACACTACTCTACCTACCTACTCTATCCAACCAAACTTTTTTTTTTTTTTTTTGCTTTTATACCTTCCCTGTATTCTGTCGAACATAACACAAAAAGAATTATTCAAATCGGTCCAGCCGTTCTCGAGTTTTAGCGAGACTAACGAACAGCATTTGATTTTTATATATACACTAGCTGACCCGGCAAACTTTGTTTTGCCATAAAAACACCAAACATTTATCTACCCTACCTACCCTACCTTACACTAATACCTACCCTACCCTACCCTACACTACCCTACCCTACCCGACCCTACACTACTCTACCCTACACTACCCTACACTACCTTCCCTACCCTACGCTACACTACCCTACCCTATCCAACACTACCCTACACTACCCTACACTTCCCTACACTACCCTACACTACCCTACACTACACTACCCTACCCTGCACTACCCTACGCTGCACTACCTTACCCTACACTGCCCTATCCTACCCTACACTACACTACACTACCCTACCCTACACAAAGAAAAATAGCTTATACAATAGCAATAAAGCTCAAATTGACTCTATGTTTTAGTTAGAAAACTTTTGTATGGGAAAAAGAAAAGGGCTGCTTTTATTTTTTTTGCCGGCAATTATTCAAATTTTTCTTTCCGTAAAAACCATCTTGGAACTTCAACGAACATTTAAAAAAAAGAATTGGCCAAATTGGTGCAGGCGTTGTTGAGTTATGCGCTTACCAACACATTTTGCGATTCATTTTTATATTATAGATATAGATTGTAAAACGATGGGGTATTCCGTCTATTGAACGTGTTTAAATCCCTAAATAAAATACAATTTCTACTGGTAAAGTAATGAAATATTTTCGGTCATCAGGCTAATCCTCTGTGAAGCCGATTAATAGGCCTAACACGCATTTGTTCTTAAGTTTGCGGCTTTGTTTTACGAGATGTCATGGTTATGACATGTTTAACCGGATTTATCTAGTTTTAGCCGGTTTTGTAAGTATAGGCGAGCCAGTAGGTAAATATTTGAGGAAACTAGTTGAATGATATGAAATGTAACATAGAAACCGGCCGGTAAGCATGTTTCAAGCGGAAAATTGTTATGAATATGTCTGATTTATTTACTTGCCAATTTAAATGTACGATAGTTTACTTATTATCTCCAAAAAGTAGATCATTAGAAGTATGATTCTACTTATATATCTATATTTTATACACTGCAATTAATGTGGCCACTTACTGGGCTCAAACTATCTAAAGAGTTTGAACATCAACACAATTCAAGAAAGAAGAAGATATATATATGTCGGGTTTAGTCAATAGTACGGACGTTAAAACAAATCGCAGGCACGCCATCTGGCGGCAAAGCTAGAACAACTACGCATTGGCGCGCTTCCTCTAATCACTTGCGTGGTGGGGATAGTAGAATATGGCAGTTGAGTACTGAACGCCGTAGAGCTAACACGTCGTAGAATCAGTGTCGATCCGTAATATTAGTAAGCAAGAATTGTAACTGAGTTGTGACTATTTAAATAAACCCCGTGTATCGAATAACTTCTGTGATTTCATTTGCACGATTGTACCCAACGACCTGCCCACACACGATGTCTCAACCTAAGGGAATACATCCTGACTTTCCGATGGTTTACATCTATCGGCCAGCCTTGATGCGACATCAGAATTGGGATTCGGTCGTGCTAATGAGGTCACACGTGAAAACAATGCTAGTGAAAATGGCGGTTACATTCTTGCAAAAAAATAATCGCGGTGTCAGTTGAGACTACCCTCAGTCTTAAATAATAAAAAACCAGTCTGGAGCGGAGCAGCAAGGAGGCTAGTAGCAACCAAGGAGTTGGACAGGACAAGGAGGAGCGTGTGCACTTGTGGAAAGATCCATACGCTCTGATCTTTATGCCAATCTGGTGAGTCGTTTTCATTTTGTTATGACTATGGAAAAGTGTGTTCATTATTCAAAATTCTGGTTTTGTGTACGGTATGGTGGTCAGTGGTTCCCCGGGGTGGCCCGTGTCAGGTCATAGTTTCATGCCAGTTATTGATCGTTAAGTTTCGGTGTTGTTGAGGGGTTATTATTCTACTATCACGGGCAATAACCCTTGACTGGCCTTGGCTGGCTATCATTGTTTGGAAGTTAGAACGATATGGTGACAGTGACATTACCGACCCTACCTTACACTTCAGTCTAGAAATTATGATAAATCCAAAAAAGTATTTTGATCAGTTTTGTAGTGTGATAGTTTTATATAGTGAGAGTTAACTAAATTTGAGAAGAAGCATAGTATTCTTCTTTTGTGGTCGGAGGGCCAAACTATCTAAAAAGTGGTAAACCCTACCAAGCCTCGTTAATTGCGACTTAAAATGCTATGGCATTAATTTGATTCTCTAAAGCTCATATACCTACCTGGGCACTTGGGACTCCGTAATGTGTGGTTCATGTTTTGGACAGGGACTCTGAACTCACATTCGGTGTCCATAATAACACATTTTGCAGGTTTAGGTTAGGTTAGTTACTACTAGTAGATGCTCGTGGCTAAATAGTAGCAGCCGCACTGGTCGATTATCAGTGTTGGGCAACGCTTGGCGAGGTCGGTCCGTGGATGGCTGACCATTTCAACATACCGGGTTTCTTCCGTGCCTCGGAAAGCATGTTAAGCCGTTGGTTCCGGCTGTCATTTGAAGATCTTTGACAGTCGTTACGGTTAGTCAGAAGCCTGAGACACCAGTCTTGCCAAGGGGTACCGTTTTACGCAGTTAAAGGGTTGTGGAGGTCAGATGGGCAGTCGCTCCATGTAAGGCACTGGTGCTCAGCTGAATCCGGTAGGACTGGAAGGCGACCCCAATGTAGTTGGTAAAAGGCTAGGCAGATTGATTGGTTTAGGTTAAATTCCATCAAAGCTGTGTATGGTTAAGATAACTGTGTTTTTCATGTTTCAGATAACATATTTTGTCGCAGTGGAGTCTCTGCTGCAGGCTAGCGGTTCAGATGTTGTTTGCGAAGGCTGACGTGTTACCATCTGAGAGGTAAAAAGGAACGGCAGGCTAGCAGTTCGCAAGTGGCAGCCGAACTTTATGACAACAGCTGGTCATGTGCGCGCAAGATTGGAATGGAATACTCGGTGAGTCGCTTCCATTTTATTTCGATAGTGAAGTCGAATGTTCTCTAGTGATGAGATGCTATTTCGAGTTTTAAGACTGTGCATGTTGGAACACTGAATTGGTTGGTAGTGGTTATACCTAGCACCATCACTAGGTAATTAAGACACACCTAGTAAAAAGCAAGTAGCTAATAAGTTACCTATTGGCTTGTTAGTACTTTCCTAGTTTCAACATTTGGTTCAGTACGAATTTTAGGATGAGATATCCCATATGAAGGAGATGAGTTATCTAAAATGACTGAACAACTAGTCGTTTTCAGTGGCAAAGCGAGTTAGTGATGTCGTTGGGCTATCGTAATTGTATCGAGTTAGTTAAACGGTACTGGTCATTTGCGTGTATTCAGGACGGATCTTGTTGCGTAACGATGTACAACCACCGTCTTCAGATCTGAATTCACTTGCTTACTTTCAAAATAATATTATGATAGCAGTAGATCTCGCGATCGTTTTTCGTACATGAAAATTGAGTTTGTGACCGATAGTAAAGGGTTACTGTTGATAATCTGGTTTAAACGATATTGATCCGAGTTATTCGTGAAGGTCCTTCACGCGAGCTATTAAGAAGCAAATAATGATCAGGCCTAATTGTTCCCCTCATATTAACAGTCGGTATGTTACAAGGTCTTAGAGTGAAAGGCGCGAATTTTGTGGGAAGGATACCCGATCACCAAGTTCCTTGAGGATTAGACATCATAGTTGATGACAGTGGTAGTGAAACCAAATCTGATTAACATGTTTACTCATAAGACCAATTCTGGACCGCACCTCATGCGTACCATGTGGCGATGGGTTTTTGAAGAGGGTTTATGAGTTGAGTATGCATTGCCTTTGAATTATGGTAAAGAGTAACAGAATTGTTACAATTACTTTGTTTAGTTGAACTTGTTGATCGTCGGACTTTTTTCTAATTAATAGTGTTCTGTGGGAAAATCTAGTACGAAAACTAAATAGGCCCTGTATTAAGTCCGCGATTGGTGATTATGATAGGACGGTGATCGTTACACACCGTAAGCTTCAAATAGGTACGCTTATAACCTACAAGTATGCACACGGTAGGTTAAGGTAAATGCCAGCGGGTCATGTACCAGTCGATGTTGATGTTAAAAGGATTTTAATGTTGATGAGCAAGCTTAAGATGCCGAGTAATTGAGTCTATCAGCCGTATTGTGTTTGACCGTACCAGTGGATTCTGGCGGAGGTCGGGGTCTTGAGAGACCGTTATGTGAGAGCAATATAATTGCTGTTCGGCTACAGAGCCGTGGCGTTAGAGGTTTTACTCGAGGGTTTCTGTAAGCTTGGCAGTTTTTGCTGCAGAAGAAGTTTTAAAGTTTGATTTGAGCGACTGGTGGTACATGGCCCAGGGTACTGATTTAGTTATAGATCAGAGTTCTAAAATTTCCCTATTATCACGAACCTAATGATCTAGTTTGGTCAGGAGTAGCCGAGCGTTGTGTGTTGGCCTGTATGGCAACTGTTGGCCTGTATGGCAACTGTTGGCCTGTATGGCAACTGTTGGCCTGTATGGCAACTGTTGGCCTGAGTGGCAACTAAAGGCCAGTGTGCCAACTGGAGGCCTTTATGGCAACTGTAGGCCAGTGTGGCAACTGGAGGTCTTTGTAGCAACTGTGGGCCTGTAGGGCACCTGTAAGTCGGTGTAAAAAACACGTTTGTGTCAAGGAACCTTACAGAGGATTCCTGTTGAGTTATGAGGTTAAAATAAAGTAAACTCGCATAGTCACGCGAGAGGTGAGGTCACCATGTTAATGTTGATGACGTTCGAATCGTCAAGCCTTCATTATGAAAATTGAAATAATATTGGTTTTCTAATTTTGATTACTATGCGTAGATTGTGTTAGTAAGATACACAAAGCTCAAGTACCAATTGAGATTGAAAGTGAAGTTGATGATGAATTGACGTAACATAGGACAGACTGAGTGTCTGTGTGAACAGGTTCTTAGTTCAGAGAGTTCAGTTGACTTGACATCGTAGGGCAATTGTGATTGCTAAGAGAGCTATGTGATAGCTAAGAGAGCTATGTAATAGCTAAAGATCGTGAATAAGATACCTGATGTCTCGTTTCTTTTGTTTCATTGAATGTGACATTAATGACGATCAGTGGTACTTGGACTTTGTAATCACGAAGATTAGGTGCTATCAGGTACCGGATCGATGATTAAGTTGCTATTTTCTTTAAATTGGAAATAGAATTACTTGTTCCTTGCTATAGTGAACAGAGATTTAAATGATCATGTTTGATTGTTTCAAAATGTTTCCTCACTCTAGAATATGAGTCAGGATTGGACGAGCGAATACTGTTTGGAAATTTTGTGTTTCAGAAAGATATCCCTTGTATGATGGGAGACTGGCGGGTCGGAGTAGACTAAGAGGACGTGTGGCGCAACACGACATGAGATGGCAGTGAACAACACGACATGAGATGGCAGTGAGCAAGGACAAGAAGATGATGCCTACGGGTGATAGATTTGGGGATCTGTCACCTGAGAGGGGCCTGAGAAGGCGACGTGTTGTGTTCCACGCTCGCCTCTCAAGATAAATTACGGCCTAGAGAACACCATGTGGTTTTAGTCAGTAGGAGTCTGACAGACCCCTCAGCTTTCCCCAAGAGCTGAGGACATTCATGAGAATTTCCACATGATTCGATACACTGTTAACCCTGACAATGAGGAACAGACGAGGACGCCTGTCTCGCAGGATGGCCGTGTCGGGTTTAGTCAATAGTACGGACGTTAAAACAAATCGCAGGCACGCCATCTGGCGGCAAAGCTAGAACAACTACGCATTGGCGCGCTTCCTCTAATCACTTGCGTGGTGGGGATAGTAGAATATGGCAGTTGAGTACTGAACGCCGTAGAGCTAACACGTCGTAGAATCAGTGTCGATCCGTAATATTAGTAAGCAAGAATTGTAACTGAGTTGTGACTATTTAAATAAACCCCGTGTATCGAATAACTTCTGTGATTTCATTTGCACGATTGTACCCAATGACCTGCCCACACACGATGTCTCAACCTAAGGGAATACATCCTGACTTTCCGATGGTTTACATCTATCGGCCAGCCTTGATGCGACATATACTTACATATTTTTTTTTTTGTATTTTACTCAAATAAAATATGTTTACTTCTCATATTAGACGTACATCATCATCAGCCAAATAACGCCTAAGCTTGTAATTCGAGCTCACATATCAAATAATAAAGCTCAACTGACAAGCTAAGGCGTAGTTTCATTGTACGTACTGCGCGTGTAATTGTGTATTTATACGGCAAGGCATAGTTTGAACCGGCTTCACTTTGTTGTTTGCAACGTTCCATCTTGACTTTTTATTTGATCTGAGCCAGCATTATACACTCTCAAAACTGATAACAAACTCATTTGGTTGGCAGATTACATCACGCTATATGGTTTTAATATTAGAACTAAACCAACTGATGTTTCTATTTAAAACGATGAGTGAGTATCAAGTTTCAATTTAGTAAAAAAACATGTTTGAGTCAAGACATTGAGGAAACCGTTAACCGAGTCTAAAGTCGACATAAACCGGTATTGCGAGGCAAAAACGTCGTCATCGTATTATGAGTTTTTAAACGGATAAGAATTTATATTAACGAGATTCTAGATAAAGTGGAAATAATGGAACAAGTATAGGTGATAGCTAAGCTACAATAACAAGCAACATTCAGCCTTAATTATAAAAACCTTTTAACAAAATAAAATCAACAGACTTCCAAATAAAAACACTACAAAGCGAAAACATACTTCCTTTTCGGAAGTCGGTGTCTTAATACCTATTTATTTTCGTTTTTGACACAGACTTCCGAAAAGAATTTTATTTGTCGCTTTGTAGTGTTTTGTAAGTCAGTCTTAATGTTTTTGTTAAAACGTTTCTATATTTTTCTCTTTTAAGTTTTGGTACCATATATTACCATGAAAAAACGCATTATTAAGGATAACTCAAAAACTACTTGACAGATCTTGATCAATTTTATATTTAAATGGGACCACATGATAAGCACCAGCTTTCAAATAAAAAGAGAATCATCAAAATCGGTTCACCTAGTAAAAAGTTCAGACGAAACAAAAAATTGAGAACCTAAAATTGAAATTTTCGAATTGAGAACGTCCTCCTTTTTGAAGTCGGTTAAAACCTTTTAACTATATGATTAGTTTAAATACTAATCAGCAGATTCGTAATTTAAATTCTCCATAAAGACCTCGTCAATAAGCGTTTTTATTTTGTAATCTCTGGTATCATTTGATTATTTATAGTTACATAGAAAAACGAAAGCGAACCGATACGTGCCGTGCCGGTACCGCGGCGAACCGAAAGGCGTGAGACGCCATGACAATCCAAAGACGTACGCGCGAAGCGAAGCGTAAGCGAGAAGATAATTGTTTTTCTTCAAACACAGAGGTCACAGAGCAGAGCGAATGCGCGACGCGAAGCGAGACCGAAGCGTGACGGTTGTGTTTATTTACAAAAATACAAATCTATTCCAACACGTGGCCTTAACGGTTATCGAAGCTTAGAATGTGCCAAAAAATACCCAATATTGTACAAATACACGCCACAAGGACTATAAAATGCATTTATTATGATACCCCACCCGATGGGTTTGGAAGAAAAAAAAATTTTTTTTGCCCCACAAAATGGCGCCCAAAATCCGCCATATTTATCTTTTCCAATTTTAATGTAGCCATTAACACTCGCAGGGTTAAGACGAATAGATTGACGTTAGAATCGAAGGCCAACGCCATATAGGAACAAACATACATACATACATAGACTGATAAACACATTACCTCCTTCGGTAGTCGGGTAAAAATACCTTAATAAAACAATCGTTAATATCATCACGATTGGAACGATCGCTCCTAGAAGATGCCTCAAACTACACAGCAATATTAAAAATCTATAATATTTCTTGGTTCTAAAAAAATTACACTACATTATGGGATCATTTTTAATCTGTTAGCAACATAGAAATATATCTATGGTTAGCAATCTACCCCCAGTGGTAAGTAATTAGGTACTCATGAATATAAACAACTTTCACTACAGGACTAACCGTGAAATCGCGAATTTTTGGCATTTATTTATTTTCATTCCGAAATTGAGGTTATTTTTCACTTTGCTTTGTTTTTATTTGGTCGGTGGTATTTTTTCTTTGAAAAAAAAAAATACCCGTAGTCGTTGACCCTGTATCAGTTGAAGTTACAAACTTTTAAAATTATGAGTACATGAACCCTTTTGTTCTGTTTATCACCGACTTCCCAAAAAGGAGGAGATTCTCAATACGGATGTTTAAATTTTTATTCGTGCTTAATAGCGGACTCTTGTCAACAGGAATTTGAAAAATAGGTATTTGAAGAAGCTATTGCCGTCGCGTCACCTCCAACCTCACCCCGTAAAGTGCGAAAGGGACAACTGCAGCTCAGGCTGATTTTACCTTCAAAAACTTTGACTAAAAGACGTTTCGTATTCTGCTGTTTTCTTCATGAAAACCGGTCTGATCTAAAAAATTCTTATATCAAAATTTAGAGGAAAAGTATATCCATGCTCCTATCATTTCCTTTTTTGTTAAAAACTTATAAATTTTGTCTGAAAGTCTTCTGAACATGGCGATAAAAACGGGCATTTTTTTCGGATTTTTGGATTGTCATATTTCTTTTTGTGATTATGTTTTGGAAAAAAGGAAATGATACAGGCACGTAATAATTAGACCTAGATTTTATGGAAAAAAATCATTGCTCTAGAGGCATTATCCACGAAGAAAACTGCAGAATGTGTTTGTATGGAGAAAGTCTCACTAGAGTCCCCTCTTAAGTCCGTCATGTATAAACGGATTTGCAAAATTCTTTTTTCGTTCGAAAGATGTTTGTGCCGAAATGGTCGCATTTAATTTAATTTGATAAAGATCTGATGAAGAACTTCTGAGATATACAACATAACTCTTCAATAAATGACGGCAAATTTCTCGGGATTGCTGCAATCGGATGTCTGTTTATTGTTTACACGTTTTCATAACATACCATCACGCCAGTAAGCTCTAAACGGGTACGCAGATGTGTACATGTCATCCTGGAACACTCTCATACCACCGGTTATGTTCAAGTTACATGTTATTCGGGTAATCTATTCTGGCATCACTGTGGGCATTATATGTACCCTTACTATAGAACTTGACCATTATGTACCACTAAAAAGTGTAAAATAAAAAACATCTTTACAAAAAAATACAATTGACTTCCGAAGTTGAAGTTATTTTTCACTTTGTAGTGTTTTTTTTTTTGGAAGTCGGTTGTATGTTTTTTTAAAAAAAGTTTTATTCTATGATTTCGATATGCAGTTTCGCCAATCGTTATTATGGGTTATTGGACGATTCGCACGAATTTAACTCGCTCGAAAAGTGCGAATCGATCACTTTTATAATATTATTTTTTCTGTGGCGATTCGCCCGAAGTTAATTTATCGGTGTGCGAATTGCGAATCGACTACTCCAAAATTTTGTAGTAGGCGAGTCGCACAAACATGTGTTTTATGCAATATCTTTAAGATAAAGTACACTCAAATACAGAAGAATTAAGGATTAAATATTGTTATTGATATGAAATGAGACACAAATTAATCAAGTATTTACTTCGGGCAAATTACCACGGAAAAATTTATATTTTAAAAGGGGTCGATTCGCACTTTTCGGGCGAGTTAACGTCGTGCGAATCGTCCAATAACCCGTTATTATCATGACATGTATAAGTGCAAAGTCCGCAATAAAATAATAGAAATGATCGTAGTTACATAATGGTTAAGTTATTCCAACAATAAGTTCAAGTTCAAGGTTGAAATACTTGTAATGGAGGAATTATAAAGAAAATAATGCATGTTAATAAATGTAATGAGGCGGCGTTTATTGTACAATATTCTATTACGCTGGTATTTTAAGTAATCTTACCTAGCTATGATATTTAAATGCTAGTAGCATGTAATTATATCTACCTACTAGCTGACCCGGCAAACTTTGTTTTGCCATAAAAACACCAAACATTTATCTCTACCCTACCTTACACTACCTACCCTACACTACCCTCCACTAAGTTTTTTTTTTTTTCATTTTCTTTTTCTTCACATAAACCATCTGCTAAATAGTCCGAATAAAGCCTAACATTTTTTATTTTTGATTGGTGAGCCCGTTCTTGAGTTATAAAATAACAACGAAAAGTGCCATTGATATTTATATATACAGGGTGTCCCAGAAATCGACGTCAAGCCGTAAATGGGTGATAGACCAAGTTATAACAGTTCTCAGAAAAATACGAAAAAAAATCTATCTCATGTTTTTAAAAATTTATGGTCACTTTAATAATTTACTAAAAAAATCAATCCCTGTAATGGTTCTTTAACTCCAATTGCTACAAATCCCATAATTTATCTAATTTTTTTATTATTATGTAATCTTGAATAATGGTTGTGTAGATTTTTGCCTAAAATTCAAAGCCAACTCCTCCTACTTGGAAGAAAATTAAACTTTTTCAAAACCAAATTATTCAAATTTACTATTTCGCCCAACTTTAACTGACTGTACTGAAAAAAAAAATGTACTACGCTAGTTTGGCAAGTAACATGAAAAATTGGCGCATTTAATAAGGATTCAAAAATGGTGTAACACTTGCTAGATTACGTTTTCAATAATTGGTCAAGTTTTTTTTTGTAAATAGTATCGGTTTTTACCCAAAATGTCCATACTTCCTTAAAATGACTTTAGCTTACCTAAAGCTTTGCTAAACTCCGTTTCTAGTTCGATAGAGACGGAGAGAGTCATTTTACGAAGTGTGAGCGAGATAAGAAATCGAAATTTTACGTAATTTAAGAGCAAAGTTATGATAGTGACTCAACCTTTTTACTTTAAGTCAGGACCAGATTTCTCATCTTAGAAAAAAAAAACAAATTATCAGATTTAATTTTTTTTATTACAATAAATGTTCAAACTGCCTTCCTTCGACGGCAATGCAAGCACGACATCTTCTTAAAAAAGATCTCTAAAATTTGAATTAAAATTGAATCTAGTAAATTTTTAAAGTGAACATAATTTTTTAAAAACATGAGATAGATTTTTTTTCGTATTTTTCTAAGAACTGTTATAACTTGGTCTATCACCCATTTACGGCTTGACGTCGATTTCTGGGACACCCTGTATAATAGATAGATGAGGTATTTGAGTATTCGATATACTCGTATTATATTTATAATCCTATATGTATATGCATTACCCGGAGCTTTTTTAAATAAATATTTTTATGGTATTTTTTAATGTAATAGCGCAGATGACATTATTTCTGGTGGTTTTACCAATTTTAGTTAATGCTGCTACCTATTCCATTTAATATCTGCTGATGACTTTAATTCAACCATGTTTTTATAATAAGTCTTTTCACCCATATAGGTTGATTGGCATGCCTTGTTGATGTCCGTCTATTTACCACTAGTATACATACAGTTTAATCAACATTGGGGTCTTTAAGTCAAAGAGTGAATAGGTTACTTCTAAGCAAGCGTGCTTCACCGCAGGCCACATCATCGCTTACCATCAGGCGAGGTAGTAATCAAACGCGAGCCAATCGATAATAAAAAAAAAATACATTTTAAGTATTTATACTACACCTGCTCGGAAAGTACCTTGATACTTTATCAAATTTACGGTAGAAAGTACGTCATTGCATATCGAACAAATATGCGGCGAGAAAACGCATCTGAGCGGGAGAGAAAAGTGTATGAAAATCCATTTCTTACGTGGTTTTTCTTTTTTAATTTTGGGTAAGACTATGCGCTGGTAACCTAAATATCAAAAGCCAAAAAGTTTTTACAGTGAGTTTTTATCTCCAAGTTCGCAAAATGACACTGGCCACTAGCTGTGTGTTGGATGGTGTTAAACAATTTGAAAAAAGAACATGTGAAAATTGCAGACGCCATTGGCGCCATTTTCAATTTGTGTGTTGTTTGAGGATTCAGTTTTCGTAGAAAAGTAAATTTCTCGTAGGTGTAGTATAAAGCACTATGTATCACTCGTGAGAAAGTGCGATTCCCTATCTCGGGTGATTTAAAGCCCTCGCCTACGGCTCGGGCTTCAAACGACACCCTCGACGGTAATCGGTCACTTTCTCCTCTCGGTGAACAATGTACTATTGTTATGTTGATTCGTCTCTGCAAGATTTTGTAGAATTTTTATTTTTTTTGGCCGCCGTAACCGACCTTAAGCTTAAAGGTGAAGCTTATCAAGGTTAAATACAAACATTTAAATTTTATGAACATCTAAGTCATTTTGTACCAATTAAACTTTTTGTTTGTCCAACAAAAAGGTCGATGCCTCGACTTGACTCAAACGACCAGCATTTATTGTTTCGTCTGATTGAAATATAAACCTCCTCTGTTTCTCTCTGATCTAGTGTTCGCTACTGATGAACTGCTGCAGTCCTGGGTTCGATACCGGGGTCTGGCAAAGTATTATTGGGTTCTCTACTAGCCCAGTAGCATTTAGCTCGTCCTTATCACATGGGTCTGTAGTTTGTGCGGGCTCTAAGAAAATTACATTCATTACCGAATCGTTGTAATGTGCGCACTTGCATAATTCCTCATACTTATAAAGGTTGCCCTAGTCAGCGGCACGAACTATTTAGTGGCCGGAGTTAAAATGCATGCTATCTCATCCGACAACACGTGCGAAAGGGATAGACGCTGTGATGAGCAGGAAGAAGCTAGTGCGAGTACGAATACACACTCATGGTTTAAAAATTAAAAAACGGATGATTATTTAAGGCGGTACCCCGAGCAAAACTCCGCGCAAGCCGTTTTTTGCGCTGTTTTTAGGAGCTATCTACTCGTTATTTAAAAAGAAATATCAATTAATAAAAATACATTAAATTTCTACATAATATTGATTCTAAAATGGTAGATTTAGTTTTTTTTTAATGTTGTATATATTTCACTAATCTACTTCCAAAAAAAACATAAAAATGAGAAATAATTATTGATATTATGCATCTCCTCGTAAAGTGTTCATTGATTATTTTTTGTACTAACACTAATCGATAGACAATTTAATAACGAACATTTTTGTAGGATTATTTTTTACAAAAGACCAAAATTCGATTTTATAAAGATTTTATTCTAAAATCTGGGCGTATTCACTACTGTAATTCATGCGCCGCCAGTGCCGCTAGACCAATAGGAACGCTCATATCTCATGCCGATTTTTTGGTCAGGGTACCGTCTTAAAAAGAAAAGGAGCGCGTGAAATTTTATAAACAGACCTTTGGGAGTATGAGTTTATGAAAAAACTGCTGAAAGTATTTGTTTAAAATAAAATTGTTTGCATTTTTTTACCGCTAATCTATCCCTGTATGGTGAATAGTTTGCAATTTTCCTTCTTTTTATGGTATTTATTTCCGCCCAAAGATACATTGAAATTAGTGTTGAAATATGGCAATTTCGACCTCATAACTTTCAAATACAAGTTTTTTCTCTTTTGTTTACATATAGGGCTTGTAGATAATGCTGAGACAAATTGATATCATTTTTTATTTTGAGCGGAATCGTCATACAGTGGAGTAATCGCCATACTATGTTTGTATGGAAGAGTGATCGACTAGTGCAACCTTAAGGCGACTTAGTAGATAAATAAATCATTGTTTTTTATTCGGTTTATGAATGACAAATTGTATAAAGACTAAAGACTTTTCAATGTTATTCTATAAATAACATAACCTACAACAAAAAAGTAGGTACAACATAAGTCGATGGTTACGTTCTTTTTTTAAATAAATTGGTAGATGTATGCACGAGATGCATAGGTAGGTAGGTAGACGGTTGTTTTTGTTGCAAATTTGATTTGAACTGGCGAAATGTGGACGAGGGTACAATAGGCACTCTTCTGGGTTACCCTTAGTGGAATACAAGCATGATTTATTATGTTAATGCTCATTGTTTCCTCATTAAAAAGGTCGATGCCTCGACTCAAAGACCAGTGTTTATTGTCTGATGATTTAAACTTAAGCACTATGGACTTTGGCCTGTAGTTAATCGGATGCATACTATACAAGGGTGACGCGCAGTAAATTGGTCGATGACTCGGGCAATATAAAGGCCTTGAAGAGTCGAGGGTGACGAAATTCAAATGAATGATTATTTTAAAATCTGTGTCCTAAACGCACATTTATCTTACTAATATTATAAATATGAGAGTTTGGATGGATGTGTGTGTGGATGTATGTTTGTTAAAACGGCTGAACGGATCTGGATGAAATTTGGCACAGAGATAGATTATAGTCTGGAATAGCATATAGGCCAGGAATAAACCTTGGGATGATAAAACACTTTTCAAGCGGGCGAAGCCGCTGGCAGAAGCTAATAATACGAGATTATAAATGCAAAAGTTTGCCTGTGTGGATGTGTGTATGTTTGTTACTCAATCAAGCCAGAACGGCAGTTCGGATCTGGATGAAGTTTGGCACGGCGATTGAATAAAGTCTGAAAAGCCACATAGGATAATTTTTATTACGGGAATATGTTCCCTCGGGTTAAATTTCGGCTTTCACGCGGGCGATGCCGCTGGCAGAAGCTAGTATTATATATGCGAAAGTTTGGCTTGTGGATGTGTGTATGTGTGTTACTTAATCACGCCGGTACGGCTGAACGGATCTGGATGAAATTTGGCACAGACATAGATTATAGTCTGGAATATCACATATAGGCTTCTTTGAATCCCGGTATAATGTGCCCTTGGGATAAAAAAAAAAACACTTTTCATGCTAGGGAAAGTTTTAAGTCAAAGATTAGATAGAATAGAACCTTTTGATGAATGGTTAATAGCGGTCTTCTTATTTTTTGGGTGAGGATGTGGCCTCCTCTGGTGTCAGAGGTAATTAAGCCGCCTGTGGAAAACCCACAGCGCAATAGCGGTTGAACGCCACTTAAAAAAATCACATTTAAAGAGTCCGTTACATAGATACATACATACCAAGCTAATGAATAGCAAGGTCGCGCGGTAAAAGCCGCTGGTCCCGCCTGACCTGACTGATCTTTGACAATCGTTATGAATAGTGAGAAGCACCGGAAAATCTGACAACAGTTTTGCCAAGGGGTATCGTGTTAACCAGTAACTGGGTTGTGGAGGTCAGATATGCAGTGGCTCTATGTAAAATAGGACCCAGCTGCATCAGGTCAGATGGAAAGCTGACCCAAATAGTTGGGAAAAGGCTGAAGATTTTCCCACTGCAGAAACCCAGTCTCCAGTTATTAAGGTTGCCCGAGTCGGCGGCACGAACTATTTTGTGGCCGGGGTTAAAATGCATGCTATCTCATCCGACAACACGTACGAAAGGGATAGACGCTGTGATGAGCAGTAAGAAGCTAGTGCGCCTACGAATAACCACTCATGGTATAACAATAATAAATGGATGACGATTTAAAACGAAAAGGAGCGCGCGAAATTTTATAAACAGACCTTTGGGAGTATAAGTATTATGAAAAAACTACTGAATGTATTTGTTAAAATAAAATTATTTGCATTTTTTAGGCGACTCTTTGGAAATTTTCCTTCTTTTTATGGTATTTATTTCCACCCAAAGATGCGTTGAAATTAGTGTTGAATTATGGAACTTTCGACGCTCATAACTTTTAAATACACGTTTTTTTTACTTTTTTGTTTCCATACAGGGCTAGATAATGATGAAACAAATTGATATCATTTTCTATTTTGAACGTATATCGTCAAACAGTGAAATAATCGCCATACTACGTTTGTATGGAAGAATGACTGGCGCTTTTGTAGATAAATAAATATTTGCTTTTTTATTCGGTTTATGAATGTCAAATTGACACGACTTTTCAATGTTATTCTATAAATAATCTAACCTACAACTTAAAAGTAGGTTAGACAACATAAGTCGATGGTTACGTTCTTTTTTTAAATAAATTTGTAGATGTATGCACGTGATTTTTTATTTATTTATTTTTTATTTATTCGTGACGTTGTGATGCATAGGTAGGTAGGTAGACGGTGGTTTTTGTTGCATATTTGAATTGTTTTATAGTGCTTCTGATGTAATATATTATTTTGCTTTACAATAATAAGTGAATAATAATATGTGAACAAGATAATAGTAATTAATTAATTAAATTCTGATGTTTCAAGAATATAATGGAATATACATTTTTCTTGGTTTATAACGTCCAACTAAACTATTTTTAATGACTTTATGCACGTCACGTTATTCTGACCTGTTTTGTTTTCATAATTAGTAACTTTTCAATTATTTATTTGTATTAACTTAATGTTTGCGCATAAATTTTTTTCGACGACTAAGCAGCAATTGTACTATTTAACCTTATTTTTAATTGTTCGTGTTTGAAGCGTTTTCTGAAGCAGACAGTTTGTGATGAAAGACCAACTAAAAATTAAACACTGTAGTCCATTCGCGTTAACAAAATAGTGAGTCATCTTTGTCCTAGCCCCGCCCCTCGAGGCTTCGACCAATCGGTCACAACAAATTATCACTGTGAACTTAGCTTACCAATTTGTTGCGACCCGATTGAATGAGTGGCCGGCGGACAATGATGACTCACTATTTTCTTAAAGCGAATGTACTATAGGTTTATTTCGCGGTTTCGCTCCTGTTAAAGCACGTTAAGCCGTTGGTCCCGGCTGTCATTTGAAGATCATTGACAGTCGTTACGGGTAGTCAGAACCTTGAGTTCTGTCACCAGTCTTGCCAAGGGGTACCGCTGTTACCCAGTTACTGGGTTGTGGAGGTCAGATAGGCAGTCGCTCCATGTAAAACACTGGTACTCAGCTGAATCCGGTTAGACTGGAAGCCGTCCCCAACATAGTTGGGCAAAGGCTAGGCAGATGATGATTCAGTTTTTTATTTATTCATGAGATTCAATTCCTCTACTCCGTTCTAAGCGAGTACCTAAACGAATTCATTATTTGTGGGAATCCCGCAATATGCGTTTCGTTTACAAGCATAGACAATGTGTGGGTTGCCATATGTGTAATAAAGTAAATAATTACTGCTGACGTAATCACTATCCAGACCCCTCCATCCCCCATGTCATCAGCAAAGCTTGGCCCCCTGCCCTCCTATAGTGCTAACGTAATACTTGAACGGTCCCAAACTTACTATTGACAAAGAAAAAAACCACTCAATCTTTATATCGGTATTAGTTTGGACAACATTAAATCAGATCACTTATTCCTGTAGCTCAACTTAAATCCAGGATTCTGTATAAAATCTTCATCCAGGTGACTATGATAGGCTTAGATGATTGAATCCATGAATAAAATCACTCACCTTCTCAGGCTTAGCCCAGTCCTCCAAATGATGAATAGTACTCTTGAGATCGTTGATCAGGTAGTCCACTTCCAGAAGCACAGCTTCCATCTTGCTCCTCCTCAAGTCCTTCTGCAGGGCTTCGATCATGGCATTGCGGTTCTCCTCGTACATACGAAGGAGGTTCTTCAGTTGTTGAAGACGCCATTTTATGGGGCGGCTGACTCCACGGTTGAATGTGTCTCTTGCCCTTTGGACCGACTGCGAAAAAAACAATTAAGATTACTTTTCGATTAGATACTTTGGAATCGGACAAATTTTAACCTTAAAGATATGGATAAACTGACATTCAATTATAGATGTCAAAATTTCTACAACTAACTAACTGGATATCCTCCAATACTTAATTACGCGGGATTGATGTCCACGATTACGCAGGTTTGCGTGATTGGATTCCCTACCAGAAAAATAAGGTTTAAAATTGGGACAGGCTCGGGTCCCTTTGGACCCCCTTGGTGTTCTTTGAGTTAATAGGCGTTACTTGAAAAGGATTCAAACCTGAAAGAGAAGATAAGTATGTAGCCAGCTAACCAAGTATAGAGATGCCTTCCTTTTTGTACATAATATTATGTACTATCTGTATAAGTACATATTATTACCTATTTGAGGTAGTACAGTGCGATACAGAAAATTTTAAAGGAAACCGTTTGTCCTGGTATGGTCACGTGATAAGTAGTGATGAAACGCATGTTACTAAAAGATTTATGAATATAAATGTGTATGGATGGAGAGGGAGGGGACTGAGTGAGAAGTGATATGCAAAAAAAGGGAGTCAGTAATAGCGTGATGGGGGACAGGGCGGTATGCAAGAAGAAAACGTGTTGCGCCGACACCAAGGAGCATGGGACAAGGGCAGGAAGATGATGAGGTAGTACAGTGCGTCGCTAAGGACAGCAATTCGCAGGATCAGCTAAATTCATTGCTGCATTGTTTATCTCAGCAGATATCCATGCAACTGTATGACTTAGCAAACGTAACAGCAAATGATCTAACACAAGGTGACAAGGTCAAGGATTAATACGGAATCTATTAGCATCACGAAAATGCGATTTCTTTGCGAATATAAGAAAATGCGCGTCTAAATTGCCGCAAAACAAATTAGAATCTCACACGTGAATAAGAAACGTTCCTTGTAAAGTTTAACTTAAGATTTTAGAGTAAAATAATGAAGACATGACATTGATGATGGATTCAGTTTTGTCTTTAAAAAACCTTATCTACACTAACAACATAATGTTCCAAATATGAATTAAAATATTTAAAAATAACAAAAAACCCGACTGCTTTAAAAGCGAACTAAAAATACGTAAACAAGAAGAAAATCAAGCTGTGCAGTCGGAGGATACATATGCGCGAGCTGGCTGACCAAACCCAGATGTATCCTCCGACTGCACAGCATGGTTTTCTTCTTGTTGACACCCCACACGATCGGATAGGAAGAAAAAAAAAATTGGGCCACCACAATATGGCGCCCAAAAGCTGTTTTTGTTTTGCAATTTTAATGTAGCCAGTGTCACTCGCAGGGTTAAGACGAATCGATTTCATTTTTATAGCACACTTTTACTTTTTAATTTATTTGCGCTTTTGGGGTCATTGACTTAATGTAGAAAAGTAGTGTCATAGTGTATGGATGCGCGTGCTGCGCAGTCATGCGCAATGAGAATCAAAATTGTCCACCATACCACATATTTTTCCGTGTCCACTTTAGTCATGCGCAATGAGAATCAAAATTGTCCACCATACCACATATTTTTCCGTGTCCACTTTTGTTTTATTCAACGGTATGAGCGAAGATAAAATAGTGTATGCAACGCCATATAATTAGGTATTAAAACACTCGCGTGTTATTATTATCGTGATAAACCCACGCTCGTGTTTTAATAACCCCTATTATATGACCATTGCATAAACTACTATTAAATATTAGTTATTTTCCTTGTCTATACTAATATTATAAATACTCTCTCTGTCTGTTTGTTACGTTTTTACATCACTGAGGCAATTTTAAAGAATTTTGGGATAGGAAAACATTGGAAAAAGACATAGGATAATTTTATCCCGGGAGCGAGAGAACCTCCCTTTGGATAATTTTTGACTTAAACCGCTTCCACGCGGATGAAGCCGCTGGCAGAAGGAAGTACATATTAAAATATGTTAAAATATTTGTTATTTAAAAAATATATGCGTTGTGGTTAGTAGAGACCGATTTCTCTTAGCAGTGCAGGATTATGTCAGAATAGAAACTAAGGAACTGATTTAATTATTTCTGACAAAGTAACAGGATATTTAAATTATTAATTCATAGGTATCCAGGTATAGATGGGATAATTAGGTGGGCGCCGTCAGGACTATTTTCAGCAATTTTTTTTAATTTGTTTTGTTGACTTAGCAGAAAATATTGAGAAAATAAAAGGGAGCGAAGCGAGCTCGATAATGTTAGCACCCCGCCTCGAATTTTAAATGTTTTTGTATATTTTATTGAAAGCCAGGGTTTGTAGTAAATCGCCGAAGAAATAATTATAAAGAAATACCTTTCAGCAGGTTCCAGAGTTTACTATTTATCGAGCAAAATTACATAACTCAACCATTATTTAATGAAACAGTATGCTCGATGACCTCAGTAGAGCTTCCGAAAGAGTGGGTCTAAAAATGAACATGGACAAAACCAAGGTCATGGTCAATGCCCATGTAACTGAGATAGGAGCATTTTTGGTCTCGCACAGGGTTTTTTTATTTTATTATTGTTTTAAGTGTATGCTTATTTCTCGTGTCTCCTGTGCGGGTCACAAATAAATATTTTTCTTACTTTCTTTCTTTCCTATCAAGATCGGAGACTCTAAATCTAAACTCGAAGTTGTGGACGATTATGTCTGCTTGAAACAAACGGTCCAGTTGGGTAGGTCTAACTTCGAGAAAGAGGTGAACCATCTAATCCGACTCGGTTGGGCGGCGTTCGGGAAGTTGCGAGGTATTTTCTCGTCCAATTTACCACAGTGTCTCAAGACAAAAGTTTATGACCAGTGTGTGTTGCCAGTAATTACTTATGGGACCGAGACGTGGTCGCTCACAATAGGCCTTATCAGAAAGCTTAAAGTCACCCAAAGGGGAATGGAGAGGGCTGTGCTAAGAGATTCCTTGCGTGATCGCATCAGAAATGAGGATATCCGCAGGAGAACCAGAGTTACCGACATAGCCCGAAGATTAGCGAAACTTAAGCGGCAGTGGGCAGGACACATTGCTAGCAGAACGGATGGCCGTTGGGGCTGAAAAGTTCTGGAATGGCGACCACGAACCGGAAGACGATGCGTTGGCAGGCCTCCCACTAGGTGGACCGATGACCTGGTTAAGGTTGCGGCCATGCGCTGGATGCCAGACGCACGGGATCGGTCAATGGGGCGACGCCTGGGAGAGGCCTATGTCCAGCAGTGGACGTCTTTCGGCTGCAATGATGATTTAATAAAAAAAATATGATTGAGGAATTTGATCATACAATGGTAAAAACGAATATTTGTATGTATCCAAATGTAAGTAAAAATTTAATAATAAAAACATTAAGTATATGTTAGTAAAAAGTTATTTGAAAATAATTTACTTCCCAAAAAATACACAAAGTTTGGTATTATGTGTATATTTTATATTCATTATATTATAATATTACAGTCAAAGCGTTAAGCGGCTTTAAATAATTTTACAATGCATGTCCTCGAAAAGAGCGGTTTTCCAAGCAGCCAAACTGTGCGGAAAGTGTCACTTTTTTTCACTAGTGCTTTTTACTTTCCTGTACTTTTTTAATTTTTAACTCCAACGTCAGCCCGACGCATAGAGTTTTCATTATTTGAGAAAAGTTTTAAAAATTAGTTATGTACAGATTATCATTCATATAAAAGGTAAAATAAAACTAATACTTTATTTTAGGCGTTTTGAATTACTCTAGATTTAGATTTTGATCAATAAATTAATTTTAAATATTCATTAAATATGTTTGGCAGAACGTATATTTTGCTCGTGCCATAATGCGTTACGATGTGACAGCTATTCGCACATGCGCAGTAGATATGCCCGAGGAACTATTAGTTAATCTGTGGATATGCTGAACGCGCTTGAATAAGCCCGCCATTTTATTAATTTCATTTTATTAATTAATTTATTTCCTCGCACAATGCATAGTAAAATGTTGTATGATACACGTACGTAAGATGATTTCGGACTCGTGTCGATTTATCCACTCACTCGCTTCGCTCGCTCGTGAGTAAAAATGCCACTCATCGGAAATCACCTACCTTCCGCACTTGTATCATAAATAACTATATCATCAACATTTATACATGTATGCGGCAATATCTGTTCAACAAAAAAATATTTAAATGTCTTAACTACTAGTAAATCCATCTATAGAGAGGTCGCAATGGACTTTGGTTTGTGTTATAATAAGTATCTGTGTTTGTTAAGTATACACGGTGTTTGTTAGGAAAATCGAAACTACTTTGAGAGATTGGGGAATGTCATTTTCTTGCACTAAATCGTTTGAAAAAAACCTTTTTGGGAGCTGCCGTTGCGTGCGCTGCGTAAGCGGTTAAAGTTACGCAACATTCATGTATGTAGGGTAGGTATGTAGCCAGTCGAAGAGAGCGAAGCCGCGTGGGACAGCTAGTTAGACGATAAAAACATTATCTTTATTTGTATAAATATAATATTTTTATCGTCTAACTAAAAATATTATCTTTATTTGTATAAATATAATATTTTGATCGTCTAACTAGCTGCTATAACATTCCTCGATTAATGGACTATCCAACACAAAATTATTTTTCAATTCCAACCAGTAGTTCCTGAGATTAGCGCGTTCAAACAAATAAACGAACTCTTCAGCTTTATAATATTAGTATAATAGATTTGTATGCATTGAAACTATTGGAAGCACATGAGTAATTTTATAGAACCATAGCATAACTAATATGGTTAGGATTTAGTTACTACAGACCACAGATAATATAATACTAGTATACAGATGCCTCATCCCTTAAAAAGAAACCGTGCCGACATAACTAGCGTTTTTCATCTGATTAATCTTGTTATTTTTGTAAGTACATCAATCGCGTTTGATTCCGTTTCACGGCAATAGATGGTGTTAGCAGCGAATTGCAAGTAAAAGGGCTTACTAGGTACGTGAATATTTTTTTCTTTAAATACAGTGAAGGTTCGTTTTATAGTATTTATTTGCACGTTTTTACAGTTTTTTTTTGCATCTAAATGTGTTACAATGCAAATTTTAACAATCGAGTGGAATGCCTCAATAATTTAAAAATGCGCCAACTATTGGCATCGATTTTAACAGACCCGTTCAAATAATCTTTGAAATGTGAATTAAGAGCCCAATATTCCATAATTTTGTACTTAGGAGAGTTGATTAAACAAGAACATACAATTTTTATGTTCAATTCTAGAAAAAGTTAATTTTATACACAATTCTATTGAATTGTGTGTACATATCGCGCCATCTAGTGAGATTTATTTAAAACTAATTTTCTTTCTTAGCAATGAGACCCCGTGCTACAGACAAAAAAACATAACGGATATGATTTCTCTATACCACAGATACGGCACGGTTTCTTTGTATGCCTCATCCCATACAAAGACACCGTGCCGACGTAACTAGCGTTTTCCGTCTAATTAAGATGATTATTTTTATAAGTACATCGATCGCGTTCGGTTTCTATCCGCGGCTATAGATGGTGTTAGCAGAGACTTGCAAGTAAAAGGGTTTACTCGGTTCGTGATTACTTTTATTAAATACAGCGACGACATCTTTTATAGTATTTTTTTGCATGTTTTTACAGTTTCATTGTACCAAAATTTATTACAAAACAAATTAAAAAATCGAGTGGATGCTTCAGAAATTTAAAACCACGCCATCTATTGCAATCAATTTTAAATGATCCATTCAAATAATCTTTGAAATGTGAATTAAGAGCCCAATTATTCTTAATTGTGTGCTTAAGAGAGTTAATTAAACAAGAACATACATTTTTTAAGATCGTCTCTAGAAAATCTTAATATTTCACAAAAATCAATAACAAATCGAAGCTTATCACGCCATCTAGTGCAATTTATTTGATCAAAATTTTCTTTCTTCGCGTTGGGTGCGTGTCTATACCTAAGAAAATGGTGTTGGAATTTTTTTTGGTTAGGGGCGTTTTTGGGCGTGTGTCTCCTGTGCGGGTTACAAATAAATATTTTTTATTTTCTCTAGCATCATGTTAAACTTTAGTGTCAAACAAGAGGTAAAGTTCATGTAAATTATTTTCAATAGATATTCTAAAATGTAAGTGGCATTAACAATATTGAATACCTACTCATTGTTTTCACTGTATTTTAACAAGTACACTTGTATTCACCAGAATGAACTGTAAGTGAACTTTACAGTTCATTCTGGTGAATACAATTTACATGAAAATCCTGACTTACAGATATTTTAAATAATATGTTCTTATGAATATAAATGTCTATGGCAGGGATGGCGAACCTATGGAACGCGTGCCTGTGGTGGCACAAGACAAAATATTTTGGGCACGCTAAAATGAGTATTTAGAATCTACGTAATTTGAAACAGCAGAAATGACACCAACACCTACTTTTATTTAAATACAACATAAAATTGTAAATAAATATTAGGATTGCTGTAAGAATTTCTGGGTGCAAATAAAGAATTGATTAATTCATAGCATTTAGAGTTTTATTTTTTGTCAATTAAGACAAAGTCAAAATTTTTTGGTGCCACTTCATTGTCACATAAAAAAATATACATTTTTAATGGCACGTTTTCTAATAAAGGTTCGCCATCCCTGGTCTATGGATGGGAAGGCCAAACAAAAGATGGAAGAGCTGTGTGAGGAGTGTTATGAAAGAAAAGGGAGTCAGTGATGGAATGCCGGGGGACAGGACGGTATGGAAGAAGAAAACGTGTTGCGCCGTCCCGATGTACCAGGCCCCTCAGAAAGTATTGCGAAAAAAAGTTTTTATATATGGGAGACTGGCCAGTTATAATGTTTTTCGAAAATATGATTATTTATAAGTAAAAATAAGTAAGTTCCAATTTCAAAATTTCCCTCCACATTTTTTGCGAGTTAATTCAAAGTATTGTCTCACTGAAATATGGATCTGCGCCGGGAACATTTTAGAGCTATGATTTTATACGATTTCAAGTGTCGCCTGAAACCGGATGAATCGTACGATAGACTTCAAATGGCATTCATGGATGAAGGCCCTTCCAAGGCAACCGTGTATCGTTGGTATAACGAATTCAAGCGCGGTCGACCAACTTTGGGGGATGACGAAAGAAGCGGTCGCCCTTTGACGGCTGTTACCGAAGAAAACGTGCTAGCAGTGAAAAATTTAATCCAAGACAATAGGCGAATTACATATCAGGAGATTCAACACATATTGAAGATTGGATCGGGAAGCGTTCACGAGATTCTACACAGCCATCTTCGCGTGAGGAGGATAGTATCACGCTGGGTGCCGCACAACCTCACCGATGCTCAGAAGCAGGCCCGGGTGGAATGGTGCCGTGATATGCTTAACAAATTTGAAGCAGGCTCGTCTCGGCGTGTTTACGACATCGTTACAGGTGATGAGTCCTGGATTTATCAATACGACCCAGAAACCAAGCGCCAGTCGACTGTTTGGGTGTTTCAAAATGAGCCAACGCCTACCAAAATGAGCCAACGCCTACCAAAGTGAAGCGATCTAGAAGCGGGGGTAAGATTTTGATCGCTAGCTTTTTTAATTTGACTGGCCACTTGGTATCAATTCCCTTACGGGATCAAAGAAGCATTAATGCCGAATGGTATACTACCAAATGTTTGCCAGAAGTTTTCTCTGTTATAAGCAACAAGCGACCAAACACAGGGCTCCGCGGGCTACTGCTCCACCACGACAATGCACCTGCGCACACCGCACTCAAAACGAGGGACTTCCTGGACAGCACGCCAGTCAAACTCCTGGGTCACCCTCCTTACAGCCCTGATCTAGCACCGTGTGACTTCTTTTTATTCCCAAAAATAAAAAATCAGCTCAAAGGGATACAATTTTCGTCGCCGGAAGATGCGCTGGCTGCGTTCGAGCAGGCTGTAAACGAGGTGTCTGCGGCGGACTGGAAAAAGTGTTTTGAAAACTGGTTTAGGCGCATGAATCTTTGTATAGAGGCTGGTGGAAAGTACTTTGAAAAGATTTAATAAAAATATATGTACGTATAGAACAATTTTTTTTAGTTTCGCAAAACTTTCTGAGTGTCCCACGTAACATGGAACAAGGGCAGGAAGATAATTATGATCTTCTTCTAAATACCTTCTTCTTAGTAAATACATACAGTTGGTAGGGTAACAAACGTGTCAGTTATCTTAGGACGTTGGCCCTAATAACAAAAAGTTATCAGTCAAATGCCTATTTTTAGAAATTATTGAGCGGTTGTAATTTAGATATCTTTACCGTGGTAATATGTTACATGATTTTATTTGTGACGACAAAAATATGTAGGTAGTAGATATTTTTTATACAAGTACAAGATAGCTTATTTAAGGAAGTAACATAGGCTATAATTTATTTTAAGAAAAATTTTAGTTCTGCAATAATGTAACCCAAAGTAGCAATTTGTAAGCTGCAATGGCTGCGCAGTAGTAAATCTCATACAAAAATAGCACCGATCTGTGTCTTGCGCATCGGCAAGCCAACTTCAGGGCGGCCAAGAAGATTGGCGGGAACTATGAAACCGGGAAGAGGGTAGGTGGTGGAGAGAAGATGAGGTTTGAGCCAACTCTCAGAAACCAGGACGGAGTGGTTTTTTTTTTACGCTACAGTACCCAAGGACCAGATATGCACACAAAAAAATGTCATCACTTTCTAATAAACCAGTAGAATTTATAAAGCGTTTACAATTTTCCAAAAACATTATTTTTAAAGAATTGTTAGCAGAACGCACGATTTTTTTATATATTTTTCTTGCCTTAATCTGTCAAGCTAAAAAAAGATTTAAAGATGAGGTAATGAGATATAATTATACGGAAGTATGGCAATATAATACTAAACCTGGTTGATATGAAGGTTATTTAAAAACGTAGGTAGGTAATAATGTAAATAAACAACTCACCTCAGCGATGCTACTCGATTTGGGTTTCAAATTGGTTATTCCTGTAACAAAAGAATTGAATACATTATTATAATTGTTCAGCCTGTAAGTGAAGCAATCTAGTACCTATGTATAAAAAGATTTGGTGTTTAATGCTTCTAGGAAATTGCTATTGGAAAAAGTATAATACTGGTCAAACTTATTTCTTTTTAATTCAATTAATCTGCGCAGCCTTTTTCCTAACTATATTGGGGTCGGCTTCCAGCCTAACCGGATTTAGCTGAGTACCAGTGTTTTACATGGAGCGACTGCCTATATGACGATGACGTCCACAACCCAGTTACTGAGTAACACGGTACCCTTTGGCAAGACTGGTGTCAGATGGCTTCTGACTACCCATAACGACTGTCAAAGGTCTTCAAATGACAGCCGGGACCAACGGCTTAACGTGCTTTCCGAGGCACGGAGGAAACTTGGTATGTTGAAATGTCACCCATCCACGGACCGACCTCATCAAGCGTTGCTTAACCTTGATGATCGACCAATGCGGCTGTTATTATTTAGCCACGAGCTCCTCCTTATTTCTTTTTAATTACTGAATAAAATAATAAAAAACGCAGTGTCAAAATAAGTTAATAAGCGAAACTCCGCAGACGTGAAAAAAATGTCAGCGATAAAAACCATTTTTTTCTTCAAGCACCTAACTACACTACCAGCGCCCATTGACCCCGTAGCTGCAGCTTTAACAATTTTTTTATACTGTCCTTGGTATTGATAACGTCACGATTTATTAATTATCTATATATTTAAGTAATTTAATTTGACCCGGTACTATTCAATTAACTTCATATCCTGGTATTGATATTTTTTTTCGTTTGGTTACCGTTAAAAACAGTCCTATCGTTTTGCTGAGTGAAAGTAACAATTTATTAGGAACCTTGTGGAATTTAAAAACAAGCACCATTAACCCTAACTTGAACAAAAAAAAACCGGCCAGGTGCGAGTGGGACTCGCGCACGAAGGGTGTACGGAACCCTTCGTGCCCGAGTTCCATTATCGCAAAAAACGGCAAAAATATTACGTTTGTTGTATGGGAGATTCTGTTTTTAGTATTTGTTGTTATAGCGGCAACAGAAATACATCATCTGTGAAAATTCCAACTGCCTAGCTATCACGGTTCATGAGATACAGCAGGTTTAGGTGACAGACAGACAGACGGATCGCAAAGTCTTAGTAATAGGGTCCCGTTTTTACCCTTTGGTTACGGAACCCTAAAAAGCTGGTCTTTCTGTAGCTCAAGCCCAAGGTGGTCAAAACAGGTTTACTAACAAACTGGTTTATATTTTGCGGTGAACCATTAACTGTACTGTAGACAAAATTAATAAAGTTTATAGAAACTATAGGTACAGTATTTCATAAAACTTGCCAATAAACAGATTAATTGTCAAAAAAAAAAGTATCAAAACCGTTATTGTCGTACTATATATACGGTTACAACATGCACGATAGTAGCGCCACCATTATATTCACGACTTGTTGGCCAAACTGTACCCATTTGATTTGTCCTTATTACCTTACTGTTTATATACCTTTAAAATATGCAGTATTTCTAGTGCAAGGTTTGAATCATTTTTTTAATTATTATTAACGATAGACTCTTGTTTGACCACTATCTCACTTGATGGTGAGTGATGACACAGATAATATAATACTAGCATACAGATGCCTCATCCCATACAAAGAAACCGTGCCGACGTAACTAGCGTTTTTCGTCTGATTAAGATGATTAATTTTATAAGAACTTCGATCGCGTTCGGTTCCGTTCCACGGCTATAGATGGTGTTAGCAGCAACTTGCAAGTAAAAGGGTTTTCACGGTTCGTGACTATTTTTTTCCTTAAATACAGTGACGATTTGTTTGCACTTTTTTTCAGTTTTCATTGTACACAATTCCATAACAAATCTATGCATACCGCGCTATCTAGTGACATTTATTTGAACTATTTTATTTTTGTTTGGGCTGGGACTCCGTGGTGATGTTGTGGTCAATGTTTGCCTGGACGAAGACTAACGCCAACGACCTTGAGGGAACAAAACGCGCACTCGTTTCACACCCGCGCGAACCAAAATTTTGTAGTTTTTTGTACTTTCCTTATTATTCTATGACTTAAAAAAAAAGCTTCAGATCAAAATGTAGATAATTAAATTGTCTTTGAGATGGTGTCGATTTCATTAAATACGCCCAGCGGTTTTGGTGCGATTGACGTGTTTTTGTCCGTTTTAGACATAACTTTACAAATTAATTACACGAACTAAGAAAATGGTCTAATATAACATATATTTTTCCAAAAAATTACGGCTAGCCGTTTAGACGTTATTCTCATTTTAAAATCAGGTACTCAAGGGAATCGGCGCCTTAAGGCGGCGATTCCCTTGAGTAAAATTTAGGTTATATTAGACCATTTTCTTAATAATTTCATCTGAGCAGAATTTGAGTTTTATTCGTATAACATAGTGTAATTAAAAAAAAAGCTATCAGTGAAACACAGACTCCAATTTAAATCAGAATAAGTTTATAATGAAATCAAAATCACTATGTTGCTTATTGTTATCAATTAAATCCACAGCAAAAAGATTATGTGACCATAGATTAGATTTGTTACATAATTTAAGTCTGTTACAGGTGTTTGTATGTAAGTATGTTTGAATTGACGTACTCTACTCAACTACGTAATGTTTTTTATAACAATGGCTTAATATTTTGTGACAGATAATAAATTATTCTGCCAGCTGTGACAGTAACAAATCTTGCAATTAGTATTTCTAATACGAATTTAGCACTTCTGATGTATTGCAACTGGATTAAAGAAGTTTAGTACGTGTGTCACAGCACCTACCTACATAATTTATGATATTTTTTGTTAGTTTCCATGTGGACATAAAGCATCTTTTTTTTTGTTAAAATTTACATAGACTAATAATTTATAGGATTTACGGAATGTAAAAACCGGCAACATACATTCAATATAAATGCCTAAATAAAAATAATATAATCTGTACACTGACATAGAGAACAACTTTCTTTAGATTTTTAGACTAGTTTCTGCCAGCAGTACCATCCGAATGAAAATTGGAAGTTAACCCAAGGGATAAAATGTATCAATAAAAAAAGTTAAATCAAAAAATCAAAAAACCCGACGGCGGAGGATACATATTCGCGGGCTGGCTGACCAAAATCTGGTGTATCTTCCGCCTGCACAGCATGATTTTTTCCTTGTTTACGACTTTTTAGTTCACTTTTGAAGCAGTCGGGTTTATTGATTTAACTTTTTTTATTTATAACTTTTTAGTTAGTTTTTTATTTTCAAATTAGATACATTTAAATATATAAGTGTTATATATTTTTGAAATCACCTCTTAAAGCCCTTTATTTTGATACCCCACACGAAGGGTATGGAAGAAAAAAAAATTTGGGCCCCCTTAATATGGCACCCAAAATCCGCCATTTTTCTATTGTCCAATTTTAATGTAGCCTATGACACTCGCAGGGTTAAGACGAATCGATTGACGTATGAATCATCAAAATCGGCCAACGCGTTTGGTCTCTGGAATACCATAAACACATTACCCTCCTTCGGCAGTTGGGTAAAAACATAACTCTTCGCTCTCTTTATGTAAACTGGTTCAGCAGTTTAGGTTTGTCGCATTTATAAGTTGAGTTCCTGTTGCTATAGCTCAATATAGAATGGAATTTTATTTATCTACATCTACACTAATATTATAAAGAGGAAATATTTGTTTGTAAGTTTTTTTTTGTTATGAGGTTAACTCAAAAACTTAACCAATTTTGTAAATTCTTTCAACAGTAGAAAGGTACATTATTCCTGAGTATCATAGGCTATGGCACAAGTACGTAAGCGGCGGCGCGCCGCAGACAGAGGGGCCACTCTCACTTTGACATTTCGGTTTTACAGGGAATATTGGGCAATATTGGACCAAAGACCTTATACTTCTTACTACTAGTCTGTGTACTATGGCGCAAAAAACGGTCCGAGCGAGAGGGCTCCCGTTGGTAGTGTATCTCTTTCTAATGAGGTGACCATGACCAAACATAACAAGGGACAAATTGATTGTAAAAACAATAGTGCAAGTATCCCGATATATGTATATATGCTACCTAACTACGCTACCTAAACCTACCAAATTCAAGGAAAAAAAAGAAACGTGTGTTTATTTATTGAAGATAAAGAATTTCAACAGCCCATGTTTTTCCATTGGTGTCATAAGAGCCGACTAAGGGACAAACCAGAGAATGGGCAGCAGCGTTCTCTGTGCATTTGTAACAACCATACTGGGATCGCCAACCCGCCTGCAAAGCACTCCCCATGAATAGCACAAATAAAACATAGCCCTTAGTGCCCGGCAGCCTGCCTACCCTCGACTACGGTAGCGATCTAGGGTTAAGGTATGGCAAGGGGTGCAAAGAATCCCGGACGAGATCCGGCTACCCCAACAAATACCAACGACAGGACCTGGCAACGTACAACACGCGCACACTCCGGACTCCGGACCGACGATAAGATCACCGAATTCGAAGAGGAATTGAGCAGTTTACGATGGAGTATTATAGGGTTATCTGAAGTTCGAAGAAAGTTTGAAGAGGGGGGGGGGACTCGATAACCCTCAAATCCCAAGTCTGGATAAGTCTTGTTCTTCAAGACCCCTCGTATAGATAGGAACAAAAAGCTCTCTGATCTTACTCTCAAGCTCTCAAGCTCATGAAGGAGAGGCGTGAGATGATCCTGCAGTCTTCAGACGATTCTTTGAAATATTCTAAAGGATCTCAATTATTTCACTTAATGTCCAGTTGCGTAGACAGTTGAGAAACTTAACTTCACCAATTTTATTCCACTAGGAATCAATTTGCGAATAATATTAACAGCCGCTGAATTTTACTCGAACAAAACCCGCCAAAAACTCCACAAACCTGGTGGTCCTAAATTTAGTATTACCAGGCCCAAACATTTAAAAGTACTACTCCTACTCAGTATTAATTAATAATTTTTTAAATACAATGAATTGATGAATTAAAGGAACTGTAAAAATATTTAAATACGCTTCAAAGTTTCATAGACTTTGAAACGTATTTAAATATATTTTTTATTCGTTCGTTTTGGTATTACATAAAAAAGAAAATATAAAATTTTCTACCATTTCTACCAAACCCAATGAATAGTTGAGTTGACAAGATGTCAGACAAAGACACACTACCAGCGGGCACCCTCTCGCTCAGGACCGCTTTTGGTTAGCTACCGCTTATAAGGGAATAGCTAACCTAGATGTATGGTAATAGATTTGAATTTAGCTATACAAAAATTTTTGGTACACAGTCTAGTAGTAAGAAAAACGTATAAGGTCTTTGTATTGGACAGAGCTCAGTCGCGGCTGTCATGATTGCTTTGTGCAGGCGTTTGTCACGTCATTCATACATTAAGTACTGTAACGAGGTTGGTTGCATTGGATGGGTTACCTTTATTATTTGTTACAGACCGAATTTACTTTTTTGTTTTTAATTCTTTCTTTCAATTATTTTTATGTTATAAAGGTCATTAATCTTTCAATATGACAAATTAGAAATTCATTATCTAGGATTATAATAAATTATTTTAAGACCATAGATGAAATTGGAAACTTGTCATAATAATAAGGTTCAAGTCATACAGCTTACAAATATGTTTCCTCCAACTGCACAGCATAATTTTCTTCTTGTTTAAGATCATCTTTGGTTTTTTGATTTTATTAAGTACCTGTTTTTTCACATTTATATTTTTTGTCGAGCTTGGAGCTTTTTACAATTTATGTTTTTAAGTGGGATCATTATGACACTATTACTACGTCTTTTTACTCTCCAATACTCATCGTATGTGGCGTAATATTAAATGTTTCGTGATATTAAATGGATATTTGATGCCCTGTCTACCCTCTAAGGCATGTAAGCATGATATGATGTATGTTTAGACGAATCTATGTATTTATGTTTGTTACTTGGGCAACCTACTATTTTTTTTAATTCGGAATCAATATAGTAGCAACCCTAGTGAATCTGTCAAGTTTAGCTGTCAATTTTCTAAACGGCGGGAGTGGCCCTTCTGTATACTTACTATTTTGTGGCTACGGGGAAAATCTATTTATAAAATATTAACATATTATATCAACAAGAAAAAGTAGATATTCTTATTTTTTATCTTTTCTAATAGGTACTGTTCTTATTGGTAAATATTTCTGGTTCAAATATATATGTGTATTCAAGGTTAATATTATAAATAGTTGTTGTTCATGAATAACTTTAATAAATATTCATACAAATGTAATGTAAGTAAACATTTATTTAATTAAATATTATGATTCAATAATGCTTATTTTTATATTTTAAAGCAGTAGGTATGTGGCCTCAACTTTTAAAATGCTAGTGTTGTATGACCAGTTGATCACAATTGTGGTACGCAGATGTGTACACTGCACCCACTCTTATTCCACCAGTTATTTTCAAGTTTAATATTATTGGAGTGATCTATACTGGGTATTATAGGTATCTAACTATAGAACTGGTCCATTATGTACCACAACTAAAAAGTGTAAAATACAAAATCGTTTTACAAAAAAATACAACCAAATCCATAAACAACACACTAAAAATTGAAAAATAACTTCATCAAAAAACGAAGCAAAGAAAACAATTTATAGGTACATATTAAACAATCAAACAAAGCACAAAAAAAATAATTATAATATTTTTGATATTTTGTAGTATTGTACCTACAATACACCTACCTAGGTGTATGTTTAAATGAGGGTCATATTTCTTGGCTTATCTGTAGAAACAAAGTTTCAAGTTGGGCTTATTAATAACATTCTTTATGGTCTTATATTGAAATTCAGTACCTAGTCAGGATAGGAAAATAAACAAATGTTTTAGCTAAAATTGGATTGTTAACTAAACAGTCTTCTAGAAGTGGCAAATCCATGATTTTACTAGATAAACGAGCAAATAATGATCATTTGAATTAATTGTAGGACTTCCGCAGAAAAGCGAAATCATTCCACTCGTTTACATCACAAACCGGTTTTAATCTGTTCCGAAACGATTATACCTACACGAATACAGTTGCTCAGGAATTAAATAATAATTTAAAACAGATACAACACTCACCCAGCGTCATTTTGTGAACTTATTTACACAAACACAATAGCAGAACAAGTTCAAAGTTGCAATGGCAACAAGTAAATAAAAAGACTCGATTAAAATATATCGCGATAAGGTATCTATTATCTGCGCACAAAGTCCGAGTGCACACAATTTTCAGACCACACTAATGACTATTCGAATTAATTATTATCTGAGCTGCTCAATTCACAGCTATGCAGAAAAAATAATGATAATCGCTTCTTTTGAACAACTTCTGATCCAAGATTCCAAGATAAGATTCAACTTTCCATCAGCTGTTTGACAGCGAAGTGAATGAGCGTTGAGCCGTTGACATAAAAAATATTTTAATGGAGATGAACGATTGAATGAATGAAAGCATAGAATGAAACCTATATCCACTAGCGCCAATGTTGTTAATTCATCGTACTATCAAGGTAATACGTTCATTGAGTATTTCAGTGGTACCACACCATTACGTTAGATGGCATCGCACCTAATTTATTAACGTGACGAAATGACAACTAAAATAAAATTGATGTAGGTCGTCAAGATTTGGGCAAAGGAAAGCTTCTCACTTACCGAGATCTGTTTGGAAATATTTGAAGGTGGTCCACAAAACAAACAACATGGTGAAAACAAAAAGAATGGAATAGGATGCCTAATCAGGGGAAAGGGATTTCATTTAGGGCGGGATGAGTGATACAACTTCACCTTACCTACTAAAACAAACATTACTGTTAGCGCTAATTATTGGCGCCAATCCTAATAATCACTGATCAACAACTGTCATCAATGCCCTCATAATTTCAAGTTCAACTGGGTACATTTTTTGAATGTACTTGCCAACCAATCTGGCCATTGGCAATTTATTAGGTATATTATAGCGATTGTGTACTTATCAAATAAACTGTAGGTCTGTTTGTAGCCATAGAAACAACGAACGAGCACGCTTTATTTCTTTACCCGTGAAAAGAGTAGGTCACTTATGTAACTTGGCTTACAGATACGGGATATCTACTGTCGAAATAAGCGACATTATCAGAGCCCTGACATGAATTAATTATATTATAGATCTACCGCAGATTTAATGCGTTCGCGACGGACGTTGAGTGCATTTAAATAGTGTTATCTATATGCATGTATGGATTGTTAAAAATACCATTAGTAGGAAATGGTAGCTATGTAGTCTACCTACTATTGAATCGTAGATTATCAAATCGTACGTCTCGTAAATATACCGACTTATAGCGATCTTTCATGTAGGTAGGTAGTGTATCTAAGTACCTATGTACCTATTGTATGTGGATAAAAAGGTATCCTATATATTCCTTACTATAATCTATCCATGTGCCTAATTTCATCCAGATCCGTTCAGTAGTTTTTGCGTGAAAGAATAACAAACATACAAACTTTCGCCTATATAATATTTGTAGGATAGTGATTCGAAGCAAGGGAGGGGGGAGGGCTAATAGCCGTGGCTTGGTCACCCACTTTGAAGCGAAGAGGAACCCGAGAAGGTTCCTCTAGTCAGGGCTTTTGTTGATTAAGCCGACGACGACTCGGCCAAAAAGCAGTTTGCGGTGCCGCTTGGTAACAGAGGCGAGATCGCAACTGAGGCGGGCCGCGATGTCGTGTGGAGCGTCCCAGGTCCCATACGATAATACGATATCGCCTGAGTGTTGGAGGCTGCAGAAGGAGAGAAGTGCCTGTATTGCAGTGCGCAGCTCTCCATCCTTTCCGCGGCCTGGACTGGGTCTGATGGCGGCCGCGGTGGGCCACATGGGAGGTTTCTATCCCCTGCGGCCGAAAGGGGGTAGGGCCACTGACCTGACCCGTTACAAGAGGACCAAGGGTGCCATACACAGGGTCGCCTGGCGCCCTTGTGCTGGTTTGGTTCCTGGGGTGGTCACGGCGTGCAATGTGTTCTGGTGCGCCGGTGATGTGGGGTAAACCCCAGACAAGTGTCTGCGGTGAGTGCTAAGACGTGCCCGTGTTCCCGCTACACCGTGGAGTTTTAGTGGGTTGGAGTCCCGCATACTTGCGCTATCTCCCCGTGGTAGCGCAGTATAAAAAAAGGATGGTGCGATTATAAGTAAGATTTATATTTATTTATTTTTTAGTCAACTCTTTTTGAACGCCCGTTGCTACTGCCTGGTTTTTCAATTGGAAATAATAAGTGACGCAACAAACTCTCCAGAAATACTTTATTTTGTTTGAAGAAATTGAATTTACACATTATCTATACCTAGATATTGTTATTTAATCGGCCAGTCGATTACGGATATTACAACTATTAGATGGAAATTACATTAAGCTTATTATGGTGGATATGTAAATTGGCACGCAAGGAAGGACCATTTACGCCTAGCGCATACTCACAACTTTTAGTTGAACAACTAATTTGTTGTGTGCCAAAAGCTTATAGAAATATATTGATATCGTAGAACCTGCACATACTGTCAACTCGATAGTTGCTCGACAAAAAAATCAGAAAGATGTATCGATTTGCTTTTGATTAATAAGTTGGACCACTATCGATCAAACGCTCAATGCGTATTGCGATCTATTGGTGTGCGTGTGCGCATACCATCGACTAAAGATTCGATCCGCAGAGCCTCGCATTAGCATTTGAAGTGGCGCCACGTCTCTAGTCGCTATGTCGGAAAATACCCCTCCTTAAGCTCCTTTTCTTATTTCTTTTAAAATGTCTATAGAGCAAAGCACAAACTAGAAGGTTTTGGTTAACTGACATTGTATGTGAGTACCTACCCGGATTCAAGCGCTGCCGAAGAAAAACTGGTAGATTTATCTAAGAGATAAAAAATTGACGATCGACTGCATCGATTGTATGCGCACCTCCATTGTTTAGTTGTGTGGAATTCACGAAGAGTACACAACTCGACTGAACTGTTTGGTCGATGCAAAAGTTGTGAGTATGCGCTACGCCTTAGAAGAACTAATATTTTTAAGAGAAATACAATACCCACTGGGGATTTGGGCAGGCTATTTCGATGGAAAAAAATACTATCGACATCAGGACCTTAGTGCGAGTTGAAAAACGTAGTTAGGTCCTTCGAACTCGTTAGCGTAAACTTCAAATTGTATTAAATATAGCATCGTCTGGTGGCAATGGCAAAACCTCTTCCATTCTACACAAATTGACTTGCTCCAAGGGGGGTTTTACGCTATCATTATTAGGATCACAGATCTATGATTCGTATGGATATGATAGAGTAACATAAAAAAAAAATCGTTTGAATCATTTCGTCTTTGAAAAAATATTATGATGATGATTCTTTCATGGTGATCCTATGTATGGATCAAAGATTATAAAAAGTACCTGGGCGAAAATCGGGTGAAAATAGAGAAAACGACGTTTTGAAACCTAGCTAGATCGATTTACCGCCCTCGAAAGCCCCCCTGCATACTAAATTTCATGAAAATCGTTAGAGGCGTTTCCGAGATTCAGATTATATATAAGTATATCAAGAATTGCTCGTTTTAGATATACATTTTGGCGCAGTCATCGGGATCTTCACTGAAACACACCAAAGTGCTGAACGAACGAATGCTCTGACGTCACACAACATCGTCAGGCACTTGCCTGGAGGATCCTCCGACCCTTGTTGTGTCTTGTCGGCGGATGTCACATCCTCCCTTTTCAATGGAGGATGTGGGACTTTTCACCCAGTTTCGCATACCTCCATAGAGCTAAGCCCTAGCTTGACACCTATAAGTCTAACTACACACCTTCCTTTTCATGTGGAATTAGTCCTTGAGCCTATTTCATGTAACCATAATGCGAGAAGTGACAATTTTGTCATTTTCCTTCATACATTTTCTGTTTTATAGAGCAACCGATGATAGGGTTTTTGAGGAAGCATATTCCAGATCAGAGCAAAAAGTAGCTGAATATAAAGTGTGGCTTGCGCAGAGTATACCGAGAATGGGTAAGGGACAGATGTATCTGACTTGTATACATCTGTCACTTACTCGATCTCAAAATAACCTTACTCTAAGAGCTTGTGGTTACCCCCCTGGTGTGAACCAATGTGGAATAAATTGTCAATATTATATCAGTCATAATTTGAGGTTTGTTTCTCGCCTATTTCCTCCTCCAATATGGGCCCAATTTAAAAGAAATTCCATAAACTGAAAATTAAAGATATATACCATGCCCCTATGTTTTCCTTTTTGATAATACATTATCTGTAGAAGCACTAGAACCCTCAAAAATGCTCAAAATTGCGCTCTCAACAGAGGTTCTAGTGTACAAATTTGACAAATATAAATGAAAAAAAGAAAACATAGGGGCATAGTATATAGAGTGCGCGCAAGTTAAGTCTGCGCGCGGCCGAAATCGGAACGAATCGTTTGTCATTTATGTCAGGTGTCAAGAGAGTGTGTTGTATTCCGTGTTTTTATTCGTTTCCGAAGCAAATAATCGCCATCATTATGCCAAAAGTAATTTAAAATGCTGGCAGGGATGTTTTCTTGAAGTGAACAAGGCAATAACGGGCCCACAGTACCGTTTTACAAAGATAGAACCCGCGTTGCATATTTGACAGGTAACTTTTAGGGATACCATTATACTAAAATTTCCCTAAATTTTCGTAGTACCGGTGCCTGACAGTATTAGTTTTTGGGTGGTACATAAATATACCAGCGGGATAGGACCGGCATCATGTAATAATATATAATGCATCATTGTTATTTTGTTTTAGGCGTTTTTGAACGCACCGTCACCCAAATAACTCAAGGTGGTTATGTGGCAACAGCTTCTTCAAAAGTTGTTAAATTAAAAAAGAATTGAAATGGACGGTATTAGCCACTGCAGGACCATTGTTAGACCAAATTTAACAGTAGGTACTACTAAGTATTCATATTCTATGCGAATAGAAAAAGCTAGTACCTAATTAATTATGCTCTTAAATTACTTTAAGTTTCGAGTAATGAAAAATGACTATTGATAAATTTGTTCAATATTGGAGGAGGAAATAGACGAGAGACAAACCTCGAATTATGACTTTTTACTTAGGAAATTCAGTCGTTCACACCCGCGCTACCCAAAATTCAGTAGTTTTTGTAGTTTCCTTAATATTCTATGACTTAAAAAAAAACTTTGAATCAAAATGTAGATAATTAAACTGTCCTTAATAAGGTGCCAATTTTAATAAAATACGACCGTCGGTTTTGGTGCGATTGAAGTTTTTTTTGTCCGTGTTAGACATAAATTTACAAATTAATTACAGTTTTAAGAATAAAACTCAACATTTTCTTAGATCAAATTATTTAGAAAATGGTATTGTATGTAACATACTGTTTTCCAAAAAATTAAAACTATCCGTTTAGACGTGATTCTCATTTTAAAATCAGCTACTAAGGTGTATCTGTACCTTAAACCCGGATACTGGAACGAAATTATGGACGCGTCGCGTTGCTTTCGTCTCGTTTTATAAATAAATTAATAGACGCCGAATAGACTAAGGTATATTCTTAAAGAGAGTCACTACTTGGAATAAATAGGTAAAGATGAACGTTTGGGTCGTAAACTCGTACAACAAAGGCAATTTCAATGAGACTCCTAGGTCATCCACAGCACGTTTTGTTTGCTGAGCCCGATAATCAAATACGATCCGTAATGGGTTTGTAGAATCGTATGTTAAAGCGTTTATTGTTTCAACAATAAAATAAACGAAAAGTAAAGATCTTACAAATAAAAAGTTAAGCATAATGACAGATGGGAGGACTTAGTATTACCATCATCTAAGGTTGATTTTCAACTACAGCCCACAGATTGCAGTAATTCCGTGATTTGCTAAGAAGCCAGGGATTTCAAATTTTTACTAAAATTCGACAATTCTAATGTTTATAACCTTTTATGTAACAATATTTAATTCCTATTTGTGGAGGCCTATAAATGGCTCTTCTTTGTCTATGTCACTGTTACCATGTATCTTTACTTTTTTCATGCAGGCCTCAAAATAAATAAAATTTATAAGTGCTCGTTCAAGAGCTGAAGATGCGCTGACGCACCGTGGTGGTTTAACGAAAACTATTTTTTAAAAATCTTATATTCATGGACAGTCAACGCACATCCTAAAATGCTGGCCAAGTGGCCCTAGACGGACCGCATGTTGCAGTCGAGACCGACTGCAAGATGCGGTCGCCCGCACGGCTATCTGCAGTTTCCATACTAAATTCATATCCGCAATACACGGACCGCTCGAGCAGTTCCTGAGCGGTCGGAGCAATCGCAGTGCGGCGACCGCATCTTGCAGTCGGTCTCGACTGCAACATGCGGTCCGTCTATGGCCAGCCTAAGTCGTTGGGTCTGACTCTAACGTGAAATTTTGCACATGAAGTCCTTTAAGTTAAGATCATATATATATCGGATCTTGTCATGATTTGTTACTTAAAATGATACACAAGTACCTGTTGGTACTGGGTGGAGTCACGAGTCAGTCATGTAGAGCGACACTGCGACAGTGATCGTTCGGACATGGCCGTGACAACGCGTTGGCCTGGGAACTGCTCAGTGTTTCCTTTTAGGTCTAGAGTGGTACTTAGTACCATAGTGATAGTAATTTACTCGGTATCGAATTAAAACTGTGTAGAAGTTGCATTGCAGGAGATATTTCTCTAGTTTATCCGTATCCCAAATTCTGCGCCCACGACTATAGTCTAACACCGGCATGTCACTAAGTAGATTAAATCAAGATCCTATATACCTGGACCTGACATATAGATGATGTTTATAGGCATTCGATTATATGTATAGCTAACTTTATATTTGATAATTTATTCTCTGGCTTACTGGCGCCAAAAAATTAACTAGTACTTGCTATCATGAGGTTAAATATCAGATAATTATGTAATACATAATTGACAGCCTTAGCTACTAACTTGGAGTTATACTTCGTAAAAGATAGCTTGATCTCTGCGACATAATTAAGTCAAACTGACGTATAAGTACGTTATTGTTAGCCTCTCAAGCGCTATTGTTACTGTATTGATACTGACAACTGTCACAGAGATCAAGCTATCTTTTATGAAGTATAGTAACATAACCCATTGTGGCATAAGTGAACATAGAGGGGTTAAATAAAGGTTTTTTTTGTCGATGGTAAATTTAATAGAAAACACGGCTTGTAAATCTAAAATTATCTGAATATCACATGAAGTCGAGTCAAACTTTAAAGTTTCAGGGTTTCGATCGAATGAAAAATAATTTATTTATGCTTATTAGAAATAGAATACGGAATAGACAAAGTAGTTAAACTGTCTGTCAAAACTGACAAAGGGGATCCTCTTTGAATAATGTAGTAAAATAAAGTGGCTGGGCGTTGATGAGTCAGTCAGTCAGCTAGTCAGGAGTTGTCTTTTTATTTATATAGATAGATAGGATACGGAATAGAAAATGTAGTTAAACTGTCAGTCAAAACTGCCAAAAGATAATTTCTTTAAAAAAGCAAAAAAAAGAAATGCGTTAATTTTAAAGTAAGGAACTTATAGAACTTCAATTCAAAGTTTCAATTTAGGAAGTCCTTTTTTTTTCTTTTGTAGTGTATCATCCAATGACTTCTCCCACTCTGGGTAAAGCGGGAGGGCGTGTTAGACTTTTACTGACTAATACCCACCCGTGTTCTTTCAGTTGCTTGTGCCAGGGCCGCGGTCTCTTTCAAATTTATTCGCGTCCCGATACCCGACAGTATCGATTTAGATGGCCTAGGTTTTTATATTGAAATGCTTATACTAGGTCGTACGTGGGAGCTAACACGTGTCTTTGTCTTTCTGCATAATTATACAGATTACACTATGAAGAAAAATGCAAGTTGTCTATTAGGTTGAAAATTATAGGAAACCATCTGTCGTGTTCGTTTACCTACTGATTGATTGATTGATTTTTAAAGGCAATAAAGATTGACATAAAGGCACATAAAGTTATAAAAAGTTAACAAAAAAGATCTTATTCTAAATGTAAACTAACATACATCAAATAATGTTAAGTAGCCTAATCGCCTCTTTTAACATAATGACAGTTCCTGATTAACAACATTATATTAAACTAAGTAAATTATGTAGGATTTGCAGACCCACATTTTTTAATTAAAGTTTCAGACCCAACCCCCTTTTTTATTGATTTTATGCAAAGAAAGCGAATACCTAATAATATTCATTTTAGGTCTGATAACTGATATTCAAAAAGTTCAATATTATCAATACAAAACAATGTACACATAAGCACGGTAACAGCAATTAATTACGCTGGTAAGATGGTAAGTGAGCTAGCGTCAAGGCACTAGGAAATGATGATGGGTCAGTTTGAACTTTTTGTAAGTTCTGGCATTTAAGGCAATCTGGTAAATCTACTCTTACTATCGTTTACCTACTAGTTATAGATGGTTTATATCAAAGATGGTTTATATCAAGAATTGTGACTGATTTACTTAATGTTAATACTGACTCATAGAAGGTCTAAATCTACCGCAAGTAAATTTTCAAGTTTAGATTTAGGCTCTTGAGATCGCAATAGTAGGTATCTATTTGTCGCAAATAAATACAGAACAGCATCACATAGCATCTGTTTTTTTTCTTATAAACTATAGTTTCGCGCTTGACCACTATCTCACCTGATGGTAAGCGATGATGTGGTCGACGGTAAAGCACGCTTGCCTAGAAGTAACCTATTCAAACCAGCGTCAGGCAACTCCCAGTTGTCTGGCATTTTGCTGAACTGGACCTTTTTGGCGCAGCCGCGGGGCACACTATGTATGTAATTGTTTTTATTAAATTCTTTTTCCTTATATTTGTACATTGTGTGTATCTGTGTGTGCCAAATAAACAAGTTTTCTTTCTTTTCTTTTCTTTCTTTATTCACTCTTGACTTAAAGACCCCTAGATTGTAGCTATCGGGAAACACAGACTCCGGCAGGGAATTCCTCTCCTTAGCTGTACGCATAATGAAAGTATTTCCAAAACATTTAGTGCGTATGGGTGGGAAGTCCACCATGTACCGATGGCGCATTGCCGTACGTCTTGTAGTCCGATGATAAAACGGGGTTGGCGGAATTAGAATCAATTTTTTATTAAATGTAAATTTTAACGTTCAAAAGTGCCACATAATGGCCTACTTGAAATAAACACATTTGACTTTGACTTTGACTTTGACAATTCCATCGCACACTGAAAATGCAATCGATAAAAAACCGACAAGCTGGCAACTCGGCGACGATGTTCAAGGCTCTGGAGCTTTGACTTAACCAGTGACTCATTGCCGATGAGCTTCTTGGCCCGCTTTTCGATCGAGTCCAGTGCATCAAGCTGGTATTTGGCAGATCCGTCCCATAGATGAGAACAGTACTCCATGCATGATCGAACTTGTGCTTGATTGACAAGCTGAGCAGTTGTTCTGGCGTGAAGTACCTTCTGACCTTTGCAAGGATCCCCAGCTTTTTGGCAGCCAGCTGGGCTTTTGCCTCAATGTATGGGCCAAAATTGAAAGTCGATGTCAACGTAACGCCAAGAAGCTCAAGATGGTCAGTTATTGGCACGGTCACATCGCGGAAAGTTGGAGCCGGGTGAAATTGGCTCTTTATAGCTGAAAAAAAGACACGCCTGGGTTTTAGCAGCATTAAACCTGACCAGATTGGCATCGCCCCATTCGGAGACTGCCTGCAAGGACAGGTTCAAGCGCTCCACCATGGCCTCCCGGAGAGACTGGATCTGAGGTCCGGTAGCTCGAGCGTTGGACATGTATCTCTCAGCAACAGTGCTGTCGTATATCGCCCATGGTGAGTCAGCGCATCTTCAGCTCTTGAACGAGCACTTATAAATATTATTTATTTTGTGGCCTACATGAAAAAAGTAAAGATACATGGTAACATAGACAAAGAAGAGCCATTTATAGCCACAATTAGCAATTTAATATTGTTACATAAAAGGTTACAAACATTAGAATAGTCCAATTTTAGTAAAAATTTGAAATCTCTGGTTTCTTAGCAAATCAAGGAATTACTGGGTAATCTGTTCTGTAGTTGAAAATCAACGTTAGATGATGTTAGATGTAATATTACGGCCACGGCTTTCGTGCCAGACCCTATCAAAAGCCTTCGAGATGTCGCGGGAGAAGGCAAGCGCTTCCCCGTGCCTCTCGATGGCCTCACTCCAGATATTAATGGCATACACTAGAAGATCCCCAGTAGACCGATTTCGACGGAAGCCGTATTGGCGGTCACTAAGGACTGAATCTGGAGTCCTCAAGGTTACGGGGACGCCGATAGTAAATATCGTCATGGATGTACATACATATATACGCCCGCCCGTGGTCTAAAATTGTGCTCCAGGGTGAACCCTAGGTAAGACAAGTACGACACGTCTAACGGATTCGCTATCTGCGTCTCCGTAAGGAAAAAGAGCTTTGGTTTCTCAGCCTCCAGCAAAGTGGACTGCAGTGATATTTGAGACCTTGAATATTGGTGAGGTGCACTTTGTGGGGGAGGGGGTGCAGCCGCTGTTTAACTCCAGTATTCTTTTTCCCTTGCATTTTATAAAATACTAGCTTCTGCCAGCAGCTTCGCCCGCATGTATTAATTTACACATAAAAAGTAAGGTTTGAATTTACATATAAACCTTCCTCTTAAATCACTCTATCTATTAAAAAAACCGCATCAAAATCCGTTGCGTAGTTTTAAAGATCTAAGCATACATAGGGACAGACAGACAGCGGGCAGCGATTTTGTTTTATACTATGTAAGAAAAAGGCAATACTATTGCTGAATAATGACCTTATACGAAATAACTAAAATATTAAATATTATACAAGCTATACATCTAAACTTGCATTCTTATTAAAAAACATAACTACAAACTCAATACAAACTAACATACAATTATAGAAAAAAACAATGACAAATAACCAGAGAAATAGATATAAAAACAAACTAGAAGTCATCAGCGTACGCACTAATTACGGTAGAAGGACTTTATTATGTGAAGGAGCACAGCTGTTCAATGAATTGCCGGACGATATAAAGGAGTGTCATAACGTAAATACATTTAAGAATAAGCTTAAGAAACATGTATGTACATTATAACTTCTAAGGATCTGGAGGAAATTGTATTGTACTGTATTATTATAATTATTACTCTGTATCTCATTGTATGCGGACTGTAAGTTCTTATGAGAAATAAATTTCTTTAAACCGAAATAGAGCTTTTAGCGCAGCGCAGCCGTGAGTCACACACACACAGCCTTATTTATGCAAACTTTTTAATTTAAATATCTAAATTATCTATAGAGAGTTTGAATAAAGATTCTGCTAATAACTTTATTTTTATTCTTGTGTGTAGAATAACTGACAAACTGTGGTCAAATAAATGTTTTACAATGCATGTCCTCGAAAAGAGCGGTTTTCCAAGCAGCCAAACTGTGCGGAAAGTGTCACTTTTTTCACTAGTGCTTTTTACTTTCCTGTACTTTTTTAATTTTTAACTCCAAAAATTAAACCATAACCAGCCCGACGCATAGAGTTTTTATTATTTGAGAAAAGTTTTACAAATTAGTTAAGTACAGATTATCATTCATATAAAAGGTAAAATAAAACTAATACTTTATTTTAGGCGTTTTTAATTATTCTAGATTTTGATTTTGATCAATAAATTAATTTTAAATATTAATTAAATATGTTTGGCAGAACGTATATTTTGCTCGTGCCTTATTGTGTTACGATGTGACAGCTATTCGCACATGCGCAGTAGATATGCCCGAGGAACTATTAGTTAATCTGTGGATATGCTGAACGCGCTTGAATAAGCCCGCCATTTTAGTAATTTCATTTTATTATTTTTATTATTTCCTCGCACAATGCATAGTAAAATATTGTATGATACACGTACGTAAGATGATTTCCGACTCGTGTCGATTTATCCACTCACTCGCTTCGCTCGCTCGTGAATAAAAATGCCACTCATCGGAAATCACCTACCTTCCGCACTTGTAGCTTTATGCTATTAACTATTATGCTTTCTTTTTTCAAATTCCGACAGCTCATCACGTTGAACATTTGGTTACCTGACAACATTGATACAAAAAATCTGCCAAAATTAATTGCAGGTGTTCATCGATGTTAGCAAAATTAAAAAAAATACATCAATAAGATTGTGTAGGAACGTATAGTTCAATTCTATTTTGTATTTACACGGTAATTTTCACGGCGACCATGATCCATGGCGGCTATAATTTCAAAGCGTATACGGGGCCTATTTTATCAGAAAACCTAATTACTCTGTAAACGAAGCTAAATAACATGTTATTGACTAAACTGGTGTTTTTAAGAACGGAACATATAATTAACTGTTCTATGGAAAAAGGCTGAAGCCATTAAGTAATTTTCCGTGAAAAATTGCTTTATAGCAGAACGTATTATTTAAATTTAAGTTTGGGTTGTCTTTTCCGCCCTAATTCTTGGAGAAGGTATGATTTTTAATTGTAGGTCATAAATGTATGGAAAAAGAGTTATTTTCTTGTAGCGTGGTACAGAGGCAAATAGAAGAATTCGCATTGCGCTGATCCCAAGTAACTTGGGTCAAAAGCAGGCAGATGATAATGAATACTTCTTTTTTAACCGACTTCCCAAAAAGGAGGAAGTTATCAATTCGTTTTTTTTTACTTCTGTTACCTCAGAACTTTCTACTAGGTAAACTGATTTTGATGATTCTTTTTTATTTGAAAGCTGATGCTTGTCATGTGGTCCCGTTGAAATTTCATCAAGATCTGATGAAGAACTTTGGAGATATACATCAGAACTCTTCAATAAATGACGGCAAACTACTCGGGATAGCTGCAATCGCATGGCTGTTTATTTTTTACATCTTCATAACATAACATCACACTGGTACGCTCTAAAGGGGTACGCAGGTGTGAACAGTTAAACCTGGTATACTCTCATTCCACCGGTTTTTTCAGTTTCATGATTTAAGATCGTCTCTAGAAAATATTAATATTGCACATAACTCAATAACAAATCGAAGCTTATTATGCCATCTAGTACAATTTATTTGAACCAAATTTTCTTTCTTCGCGTTGGGTGCCCGTGCCCATAGTAAGATACCGTAAGACATTATACTATGAAAGTAACTAAAATAGACCAGCCTCGCGGTATCTACCTATAACCGTTTTATCGACGAATTCTAGCTTCTCCTTGTTTAATATAATGCTACAATCAGTACTTTTGACATTCGGCAAGGCAAATTTTACGCACTTAGTTTTTTTATCATTTAAGACTAAATTATTGGCAGTGAATCAATCCTGAACCTGCCGTAGTGCGTTATTTACGTCGTCAACCTGACAAGTACGTCTATTTATTTAAAAAATTAAAGATGTTGGTATCATCAGCAAATAACACTATATTTAGTTTGTTTTCCTATAAACGGGGTAAATCGTTTATGTATACTAAAAATAAGAAAGGACCTAAAATTGAGCCCTGGTGTACCCCCATTTTCACGTTTAACCCCGACGAATTGACACCGTTTATTAGGGTTCCGTACCCAAACGGTAAAAACGGGACCCTATTACTGAGACTCCGCGGTCCGTCTGTCTGTCTGTCTGTCTGTCTGTCACCAGGCTGTATCTCATGAACCGTGATAGCTAGACAGTTGAAATTTTCACAGATGATGTATTTCTGTTGCCGCTATAACAACAAATACTAAAAACAAAATAAAATGAATATTTAAGGAGGGCTCCCATACAACAAACGTGAGTTTTTTGCCGTTTTTTACGAAAATGGTACGGAACCCTTCGTGCGGGAGTCCAACTCGCACTTGGCCGGTTTTTTAACTAATTGCTGTTTATCATTCAAATAAGATTTTACCAAACTTAACGCTGATTGGCCTAGCTCGTAATGTTCAACTTTCAGAAATAATGTTTTATGATTATCGCAATCAAACGCCTTCGACAGGTCGTAGAAGATACCTATGGCACCTTGTGCCTCTTCCCACGCACTAAAGATGTGTTTTAATAGGGTGACACCAGCGTCAGTTGTACAACGTCTTTTAGTGAAACCGTACTGTTTATCATGCAAGATGTTATTCGTATTAAAATGAATGAGCATTTGATTCAGCATTATCTTTTCAAATACCTTGCTGAAAACCGGCAACACGGCACTGGTCTGTGTTTTCACTGTCTCCGGATTTAAAATGTGGTATAACCTTACTATATTTCATTAGATCTAAAAAGACTCCTTGATCCACACGTAAATAAAAAATTAAAGCTAAATACGGCGCTATAGTCTAAATAATGGAGGTACAAGCTTTGATGGACATTCCCCATAGATCTTCAGTCGGTTTGATCTTGATTTGCTTAGAAGCTTTTATTACTGTTATGGGGCTTATATGTGAACAGTTAAATTCATTCGGGCAGGCTAAAACGTTCGCGTTTAATAATCCAAAAGCAAGCGAGGGCGAAGAATTTAAGGTTTCAGTAGTTTTAATTGGGATGTTGTTAAATAAATTTACAAATTCATGAGCAACTTTTTTGTTATCTCTAATTAGTCCGTGTGTGGTCTCAAGCGTTTAATCAGTATTATTTATTTTATCCCAGTTAGTTTCGTTTGTTTATAATTTTCCAAATTGTCACGATTTTATTTTCTGCTAATTTAACCTTATTGCTAATGTGCAAGGCATTAGCTGCCTTACATGTATTTTAAAAATTCTTCAGCAAGTAGCAACATACTTATTAAACGTTTCAGTATTAAATGTTATTGCAAGGCTTAAGGCCATATAGCTCGTAAATTCTTTCCCTACTTATTCCTGTAGTCGCCCAGTCACTGAATAAAAACTTATGGCATATAGTTTTAGTTTCCTTCTTAAAAGTGTTATTGAACTCTGTTTGAACCAATGAAAACACTTCTTCATATAAAATATTACTATCATTCACTGTGAGTTCCTGATCGCTTGACTTACTGATTAAAGTGCTGTTAAATTTATTTAATTTACCGGATGTTATTGGTCTGGATTGAATCTGCACTTGTTGTATTAGCATATTGGACTCAAAGTTGGACGGATGTTCTGTGAAAACGTGCCCTTAGGTGCTAGAATTATTTCAAAAATTACATATACTATCATATACTCACGCTTTTTGCCCATGGTGTTGACAAATTGTCAAACGTGGCTAGCTGCTGTGATTGGGTAGACTTCAGGTGTAGGATCAGTGGTGAGGCACGAGAATGTCACACCACCAGTTTCCAGGCTATTATCTTCTCGAAAATGAAATCCTGATACGTAAAAAACCAGTATAATTTTTTGCCTGACCTGTGCAAAGCAGGCGTATAAAAAAGGGGGAAGAACTTTAAGAATTTTATCAAGTTTTATTTATCATTTTGGTAATCAACTTGTTTTTAGAGAGGCTATAATACTTTTTTTCTTTTATTTAAGATTGGTTAGCTTTTGACTCTTGTAGACTAGTTTTTTATACGCAGTTTTTGTAGATTTCTGTGGTTAGTGGTACTAGATCTTTTTGATAGTGATAGGTATTATTTTAAATGACTTTTCCTCACGGATTGGTGTAATAGATATAGATACTTATTATAATATATATATATATATAAGGATAAGTGTATTAGGTTATTAACAATCAGAATTTTCATTTGTTATTAAATACTCCGGTTCTGTTGACCTTTAAATTTTGATATATAAAGACCCACCATGTATTCCGAACCAATATTGTTCTCCGGGAACTCACAAAATCAACTCACAATGAAATACGTAAGTTATTTTTCATAGTCTTTATAATTTCTCTGTTTTTATTATTTAAATGTGTGGTATTGGTACCTATGTATCTTATGTTATCTATATTAATATTATTATGTGTGTTTTCTCTCTTATAGAGAGGACGTCTGTGTCCCAGCAGTGGGAACATTAGAAAAGGCTTATGACGATGATTGTGTTTATTTTGGTGACAATGGATACCAATTTCTTTTTGATTTTATTTGTCAGTGCTGTTCACCCGAATCACTTTCTCCACAACGAGAGCATTCTAATTCACAATAGCAATATCTATTCCCACTCCTTCTCTGTTCATGCAGTACGACTGTGGATCTCACTTCCACCTAAAAGCCGTGACTCTGAACATGTATCTTTATATATTATTAGGTCCTTACCTATGAAATTGGCGTTTTGTCGTACATTTTTTTTTTGGGTGGGAAATCATCCAATGACTTCCTCCCGCTCTGGGTGAAGCGGGAGGGCGTGTCAGACTTTTAGCTTTTACTGACTAAAACCCACCCGTGTTCCTTTAGTTGCTTGAGCCAGGACCGCGGTAACTCTTTTTCAAATTTATCCACGTTTTGTCGTACTTGGCCATTTTGATCTCAAATATCTCCTTTTTGGTTTGGAATTCCGATTTTGAATTTATACAGCTATTTACTCATGCTTTTGTGTTCGGAAAACCGTAATTCATTTGTTTTTTACTCTTTTGGTTTTTTCTTTGTGACAGTCAGTTTACAAAATGGAAAACTTGAAATATCGCGTTATTTACAAGTACGAGTTCCATCGTGGCACCAGTGCTGCAGAAACGGCTCGAAGGATCAATGATGTGTATGGCGACGGTGTCGCAAAAGAAAACAGTGCGTTTTTGGTTCCAACATTTTCGTTCTGGAAATTTAAACCTGCGGAACAAGCCCCGTGGACGGCTGGAGACCAAGGTTAAAATGGAGAATTGAAGGCTATTGTGGAAGCGGATCCATCGCAAACCACATCCTAGTTAGCTGCAGGCTGCGGTGTTAGTGATAAAACTGTTTTAATCCACTTGAAGCAAATTGGGAAGGTGAAAAAGCTTGAATAGTGGGTACCTCATGAATTGAGTGCAGCAAACCGACAATCGCGCGTCGACTGCTGCGTTACATTACTCAACCGGCACAATAATGAAGGGATTTTAAATCGAATCATTTCCTGTGATGAAAAGTGGATCCTGAACAATAATCGGAAACGCTCATCGCAATGGCTGAACCCTGGCGAACCAGCCAAATCCTGCCCCAGGCGAAAATTGACTCAATAAAATTTACTTGAGAGCGTTTGGTGGACTAGTGCCGGTGTCGTTCACTACAGCTTTCTTAAATCTGGCCAGACGATTACGGTGGATGTCTATTGCCAGCAACTGCAAACCATGATGGAAAAGCTAGCTGCTAAACAGCCGAGACTGGTCAATCGCTCTAGGCTACTGCTGCTTTAGGACAACGCTTGATCGCACACTGCACAACAGATGGCTACCAAATCAGAGGAGCTTCAATTGGAAAGTCTAAGACATCCACTGTACTTGCCGGACCTTGCTCCAACAGATTACCATATTTTCGAAATATGGATGACTTCTTGTAAGGGAAAAAATTCAACTCCGATGGGGCAGTCCAAAGCGCCTTCAAAGATTATTATATTATATTGATTCCCGTCCGAATGGATTTTTTAGTAAAGGGATCAATGACCTACCTATGAGATGGCAAAAGTGCATAGATAGCAAAGGTACTTTGATTAAATAAATATAATATATTAAAAAATAAAACGACTTTATGTTCCTCCCTTACAAAGCGCCAATTTCATATGTAATGTAAACCTAATATAAGTTGTATGTATTTTATCTTTTATATAATTATGTAGTTAAGGTATATGTGTAATTTAATATATAATTAGTTAAGTTATAATAGCCTATTTAAAGTTTCCTTATTTCTTTCTACACACTGTGTCTTCGTCTATCATCCAACTTTCCTGTCGCACGTCTTATGAAAGAAATTTGTATTGAATAAGCAGTACCTTTGGGCTTTCTATGTTCTGTATTCTTTGTTTTCTCTGTTATGTGTTTTGTGTGTACATAAATAAACATATAAAAACTTAGCCGATGTCCTAAAATCTCAAACTTTTTAATAAGACAAAACTGTACAATAAAGTATCCCTACTCTGCCCAATAACTAAAATATAACACGCTTATATTTCTGGGATTTTAGTTTTTCATTGTCATAATGCTATTGACTGTAGGGCTTTCGTTACGTGTTTGAACATTATACCCTTCAAGTTTTGAGAAGTGCTTTTATTTGTAAATCACTTTACTAAATTTATGTTTGAGTTGAGACAATTATTTTGCATGAGCAAAACGTTTCAATTAGTGGAATTGCGAGGCGTTTAATGATATCGCCATCGGTGAGTAACAAAATGTTTTTATTATTGTTAGAAGTTTATTAATGTTCACAGATAAGAACTGTGCAATTGTGGGTCCATCGTGTGCAGATTTGGGAAGTATTGATCCTCGGCGACCGGGTCCAAAGGCTGGATTTGCATACACAGATGCCAAAGCACGGCACCGTGATATAGTTGCTTGGCATATGGCTGAACCCTTTGTCACTAGTTCTCTACTCGTTCCACGTCGACTAAACATGACGTGACATTATACTCTGTACGGAAACACGGATGTGAATTGTTGTAGGCCAGCCAAGAAAACAAAAAGAAATATTACTGCCAGATATTCACAGGCAAAACCGGGTTCGCTTCGCAATAGAATCCGCAATAGAATAAGTTTTCTATTGGTGCAATAATATAGTTAGTTATATTTAGTGAATCAAAATGTTTTAAGTCAGACAAGGACGGTCGCAAAATACTGTGGCGAAAAGATGGTGAGCGCATTATAAAAAAAAAAAAGTTCAATGCAGGTTTAGTGCCCTGCTATTTATAAAAATATCAGGGGGTGATCAAATTAGTTTTATGTGAGTGATGTTATTGTTAGTTAGATTACAATTAAGGATAACTGTATCTTAAAATCTAACTAACTAAAATGTTTATTCATATCACTAATAAATTAATTGCCCACTTAAATATGAAAAATAACGTTAATTCTTGTCCGAACATTTGTCATGCATAAAACTTTATAATTTGTAATTATAATTTTGAAAAAAACCTAGTTATTATATATTGTTGATTTCTTATTAAAAATTGTTTAATTTTTGCTTCAATGTTTTTCTCCAATGTTTTTATTGTCTGGTAATTTTTTTTAATGAAAATGAATAATAAGGTTTCGAATAATGCAAAAAGTTGACGCGTTGGTGAGATTCGATGCTAAGGCATTTGTTTCAAAGGTGAAACGTACTCCAACTCTAAACACACATTTGTCTCAAAACTCAACAACAAGTTGAAAAACAAGTAAATCATTTCATTTATAAGATAAACAAATGAAATTCTAATTTTGAATTTTCGCATATCACTGTAATGGCCAAACTGCCACCCATACAATCATGTGATTTTTTTCATGGAATGAAAACTCTTTTGTGTTAAATTAGGACAGAAACCATAAAAAACGGAAGTGCTTGGATTTTTCTGATGAGAAGTGAATTTTGCAAACAAAACTGCCCAAAAGAGGTCCAATATTGATATTCTGGCTATGAGCGGGGCCAGCGGTGCGTTAGCATTGGGGAATGTATACGACTTATGAAGCAGGGCTCACCAATTTGCGAACAGATCTTGGTCTAACAGCACGTGGCTAGTAATCTTTTACCAACTGTAATTAATTAATTTAAAAATTAAATTGTAAATTCAAATTATTGTTAATACTTATTGAAACCATAAAAACTTTGTATCTGTGTCTTTGTGTTTGTTTTTAGAACAAATAAATTTATTATTATAATGTTTCGCTTACAGTTCGCATTCTTAGCTCTGATCGCCTTCGCCATCTTAGCCATGGCCGCGGCCAGCCCACCCGAGGAGTATAAGGCGATTGGACCATTACCACAGCAGTGGAGAGCCGTTCGCAGCCCCGGCCATCACAAACGGAAGCACGGATATGGCGGCGGGTACGGCGGCGGGTACGGTGGCGGGTACGGTGGCGGGTACGGCGGCGGGTACGGCGGTGGGTACGGCGGTGGGTACGGCGGCGGGTACGGCGGTGGGTACGGCGGCGGGTACGGCGGCGGGTACGGCGGCGGGTACGGCGGCGGGTACGGCGGCGGGTATGGCGGCAGGCACGGCGGTGGGTACGGCGGCAGGCACCACGGCTAATTAATACGCGGTGACCGGAATACGAATTTACGGAATATGGTTATGGCAATCTAATAAACTTAGTGAACCAATATTTTTGTTGACGTTTATTTGTTTTTACCATTGTTATTTTTAAAATGCAATTTTGGCTCACTTTGGCGATTTATGAAATTACACAAATGTAATTTTTAACGCACTTAGGCTCAGTTTTTTGATCGGTAGTTAATTCAACCAACGGTTAAATATGTTAACCAATGGTTTTAAATTCCGGTAAAATAAGTTTATTCATTAATTTCTGACATCTCAAATGATGAAATAAATTGAAGAGTTTTAGAATTCGATAATTTCTTAGACAAAAAACGTAATGAATAAACACCGAAATTTTTAACCATTGGTTAGCATATTTAACCATTGGTTGAGTTAACTACGGATCAAAAAACAGGGCCTTAATTTTTAGGCCCACTTGCACAAAAATCTTAACTCTGAGTTAAGTTTTCGTGGAAGTGGCCCTTCGTCAAAAGGGCTTTTGGAACTAAGTTCCTAATCGCGCGTTTGCCGGATGGGAGCTACACAGGCAATATTGTCCAAGCGAATAAAGTGCGCTATTTCGTGTTAGTTCGCTATGTGAAATTTAGTGAGCGGTTTTTTACAAAAGGCCAGTGTGTTATGACCCGACTGCCGAAGGAGGGTAGTATGTTTATCAGTCTGTCGGGTTTAGTCAATAGTACGGACGGTAAAACAATTCGCAAGCACGCCATCTGGCGGCAAAGTAATAACAACTACGCATTGGCGCGCTATTTCTAACCACTTGCGTGGTGGGGAACATAGAATATGGCAGTTGAGTACTGAACGCCGTAGAGCTAACACGTCGTAGAATCAGTGTCGATCCGTAATATTAGTAAGCAGGATTGTAACTGAAAATATTTGAATAAACACAGTGTATCGAATAACCTATGTGATTTCATTTGCACGATTGTACCCAGCGACCTGCCCACACTCGATGTCTTAACCTAAGGGAATACATCCTGACTTCCCGATGGTTTACATCTATCGGCCAGCCTTGATGCGACATCAGAATTGGGATTCGGTCGTGCTAATGAGATCACACGTAAAAACAATGCTAGTGAAAATTGTGGTTACATTCTTGCAAAAAAATCGCGGTGTCAGTTGAGACTACCCTCAGTCTTGAATAATAAAAAACCAGTCTGGAGCGGAGCAGCAAGAAGGCTAGTAGCAACCAAGGAGTTGGACAGGACAAGGAGGAGCGTGTGGACGTGTGGAAAGATCCATACACACTGATCTTTATGTCAATCTGGTGAGTCGTTTTCATTTTGTTTTGACTATGGAAAAGTGTGTTCATTATTCAAAATTCTGGTTTTGTGTACGGTATGGTGGTCAGTGGTTCGTCGGGGTAGCCCGTGTTGGATTATAATTTCATGTTAGTTATCGATGGTCAAGTTTTGGAGTTGTTGAAGAGTTATTATTCTACTGGCAATAACCTTTGACTAGCCCTGGCTGACTATTATTGTTTAGAAGGTACGAGGTACGATATAGTGACATTTACGGCCCTACCTTACACTTCAGTCTGGAAATTATGAAAATTCCAAATGAAATATTTTGATTAGTATTCTTCTTTTGTAGTTGGAGGGCCAAACTTTCTAAAAAGTGGTAAACCCTACCTGGTCGTTAATTGCGACTTAAAATTCTATGGCATTTATTTGATTCTCTAAAGCTCATATACCTACCTGGGCACTTGTGACACTGTAATGTGTGGTTCAAGTTTTGGTCAGGGACTCTGTGGTCACATTCGGTGTCCATAATAACACATTTTGCAGGTTTAGGTTAGGTCAGGTACTAGTAGCTCGTGGCTGAATAGTGGCGGCCGCGCGCTGGTCGATCATTAAGGTTAAGCAACGCTTGACGAGGTCGGTCTGTGGATGGGTGACCATTTAAACATACCGGGTTTCCTCCGTGCCTCGGAAAGCACATTAAGCCGTTGGTCCCGGCTGTCATTTCAGGATCTTTGATAGTCAGAGGCTTGAGATCTGACACCAGTCTTGCCAAAGGGTTCCAATCGGTAGACCCAGTTACTGGGTTGTGGAGGTCAGATAGGCAGTCACTCCATGTAAAACACTGGTACTCAGCTGAATCTGGTAGGACGGGAAGCCGACCCCAATGTTGTTAGGAAAAGGCTAGGAAGATTGATTGGTTTTGGTTACTACACCGCTGCACCAGTTAAATTCCATCAAAGCTGTGTATGGTTAAGATAACCGTGTGAACATATACTCTCGTAATATTTTTCATGTTTCAGATACCGTATTGTGTCGCAGCCTGAAGCCTCTGCTAGAGGCTAGCGATTCAGTTGCTGAGCGCGAAGGTTGACATGTCAACATCTGAGAGGTTAAGAGGAACGGCAGGCTAGCAGTTCACAGGTCGTAGCCGAACGGTACGAGCGTGCGCAAGTTTAGAATGGAATACTCGGTGAGTCGCTTCTATTTTATTTCGATAGTGAAGTCGAATGTTATCTAGTGATGAGATGCTATTTCGAGTTTTAAGAGTGTTCATGTTGGAACACTGAATTGGTTGGTAGTGGTTATACCTAGCACCATCACTAGGTAATTAAGACACACCTAGTAAAAAGCAAGTAGCTAATAAGTTACATAATGGCTTGTTAGTACTTTCCTAGTTTCAACATTTGGTTCAGTACGAACTTTAGGATGAGATAGTCCATATGAAGGAGATGAGTTATCTAAAATGACTGAATAACTAGTCGTTTTCAGTGGCAAAGCGAGTTAGTGATGTCGTTGGGCTATCGTAATTGTATCGAGTTAGTAACGGTACTGGTCATTTGCGTGTATTCAGGACGGATCTTGTTGCGTAACGATGTACAACCACCGTCTTCAGATCTGAATTCACTTGCTTACTTTCAAAGTAATATTATGATAGCAGTAGATCTCGCGATTGTTTTCCTTACATGAAAACTGAGATAGTGAGCGACAGTAAAGGGTTGCTGTTGATAATCTGATATTAATGATATTGATCTGAGTTAATTCGTAAAGCTCCTTAATATTATCAGGGTTAGTTGTTTCCCTTTTATAAGCCGTCGGTATTTTCCAAGGTCTTTGAGTAAAAGGCGCGAATGTTGTGAGAAGGATCCCCGATCACCAAGTTCCTTGAGAATTGTAAGTCATAGTTGATGACAGTGTAACATGTCTACTCGTAAGACCAATTCTGGACCGCACCTCATGCGTAACATGTGGCGATGGGTTTTTGAAGAGGTTTTATGAATTGGGTATGCATTGCCTTTGAATTGTGGTAAAGAGTAACAGAATTGTTACTCTTATTTTAATTACTTTGTTTAGTTGAACTTGTTGATCATCGGACCTTTTTCTGATGAATAGTGTTCTGTGGGCAAGTCTAGAAGGGAAAACTAGATAGGCCCTATTTAAGTCCGCGATAGGTGATTAAGACAGGACAGTGATCATTATACACCGAAAGCTTTAAATGGGTACGCTTAAAACCTACAAGTACGCACACTGTAGGTTAAGGAAGATGCCAGCGGGTCATGTACCAGTCGGTGTTGATGTTAAAAGGATTTTAATGATGATGAGCAAGCTTAAAATGTCGAGTAATTGAGTCTATCAGCCGTATTATGTTTGACCGTACCAGTGGATTCTGGCGGAGGTCGGGGTCTTGAGAGACCGTTGTGTGAGAGCAATATAATTGCTGTTCGGCTACAGAGCCGTGGCGTTAGAGGTTTTACTCGAAGGTTTCTGTAAGCTTGGCAGTTTTTGCTGCAGAAGAAGTTTTAAAGTTTGATTTGAGTGACTGGTGGTACATGGCCCAGGGCAATGATTTAGTTAAAGAGTAGAGTTCAAAAAATTCTCTATTTTCACGAACCCAATAATCTAGTTTGGTCAGGACTAGCCGAGCGTTGTGTGTTGGCCTGGGTGGCAACTGTTGGCCTTTATGGCAACTGTTGGCCTGTGTGGCAACTGTTGGCCTGTGTGGCAACTGTTGGCCTGTGTGGCAACTGTTGGCTTTTATGACAACTTTAGGCCTGTGTGCCAACCTGAGGTCTTTGTAGCAACTATGGGCCTGTACACCTGTAAGTCGGTGTAAAAAACACGTTTGTGTAAGGAACCTTACAGAGGATTCCTGTTGAGTTATGAGGTTAAAATAAAGTAAACTCGCATAGTGACGCGAGAGGTGAGGTCACCATGTTAATGTTGATGACGTTCGAATCGTCAAGCCTTTATTACGAATATTGAAATAATTTTGGTTTTCTAATTTTGATTACTATGCGTAGATTGTGTTAGTAAGATACACAAAGCCCAAGTACCAATTGAGATAGTAGATGACGAATTGACGTAACATACGACAGGCTAAATGTCTGTGGGGAACTGGTTCTAAGTTTAGAGAGTTGAGTTGACTCGACATCGTGAGGATGTGCGAGTAGAGCAATTGTGATAGCTAAGAGAGCTATGTGATGGCTAAAGATCGTGAATAAGATACCTGGTGTCTTGTTTCTTTTGTTTCATTAAATGTGACATTAATGACTGTCAGTGGTACTTGGACTTTGTAATCACGAAGATTGGGTGCTTTTAGGTACCAGATTGATGATTTTGTTGCTATTTTCTTTAAATTGAAAATAGAATTACTTGTTCCCTGCAATGGTGAACAGAGAGATTTAAATGATCATGTTTGATTGTTTCGAAATGTTTCCTCACTCTAGAGTATGAGTCAGGATTGGACGAGTGAATACTGTTTGGAAATTTTGTGTTTCAGAAAAACATTCCTTATATGATGGGAGACTGGCGGGTCGGAGTAGACTAAGAGGACGTGTGGCGCAACACATGAGATGGCAGTGAACAAGGACAAGACGATGATGCCTGCGGGTGATAGATTTGGGGAACTGTCACCTGAGAGAGGCCCGAGAAGGCGACGTGTTGTGTTCCACGCTCGCCTCTCAAGATAAATTACGGCCTAGAGAACACCATGTGGTTTTAGTCAGTAGGAGTCTGACAGACCCCTCAGCTTTCCCCAAGAGCTGAGGACATTCATGAGAATTTCCACATGATTCGATACACTGTTAACCCTGACAATGAGGAACAGACGAGGACGCCTGTCTCGCAGGATGGCCGTGTCGGGTTTAGTCAATAGTACGGATGGTAAAACAATTCGCAAGCACGCCATCTGGCAGCAAAGTAATAACAACTACGCATTGGCGCGCTATTTCTAACCACTTGCGTGGTGGGGAACATAGAATATGGCAGTTGAGTACTGAACGCAGTAGAGCTAACACGTCGTAGAATCAGTGTCGATCCGTAATATAAGTAAGCAGGATTGTAACTGAAAATATTTGAATAAACACAGTGTATCGAATAACCTATGTGATTTCATTTGCACGATTGTACCCAGCGACCTGCCCACACACGATGTCTTAACCTAAGGGAATACATCCTGACTTCCCGATGGTTTACATCTATCGGCCAGCCTTGATGCGACAAGTCTATGTATACAATATGTATGTATGTTTGTTCCTATGAGGCCTTCTAGAGACCAAACGCGTTGGCCGATTTTGATGGTTCTTACGTCAATCAATTCGTCTTAACCCTGCAAGTGTCACTGGCTACTAAAAAAAAAAACTAGAAATTAAAAAATTTGAGAAGATTTTGGGGGCCTATTGCTGGGGCCCAATATTTTTTTCATTCGAAGCCATCGTGTGGGGTATCTAAATAAAAGGTTTAAGAGGTGATTTCAAAAATATGTAACATTTATATGTTTAAATGTACACAAAAAAAAAAAAACTTATAAATAAAAAAAGTTAAACAAAAAAGTTAATAAAAAAAACAAAAAAGTCGGAGGATACTGTTCCCGAGCTGGCTGACCAAAACCAGATGTATCCTCCAACCGCACAGCATGGTTTTCCTCTTGTTTAATACGTCTTTTTAGTTCGCTTTTTAAGCAGTCGGGATTTTTGATTTATTTAATTAACTTTTTTATAGACCTTGATAGAGTGTGATATTCTCACTCACATAACCAACACGGCAACGCTTTTAGACGTACGAGAATAATTTTATTATAACCTACTAGTTTAATGGTTTTTTTAACATTTTTTATTTTCTTGTTCCTGTTAATATCGAAACTTTGTTCCAATCCAACTCGTTTTTCTACGACACCTGTCGTTTTTTCTAACTTTATAGTTGAAATTGGCTTCCAACACAGAAGACACAGGTTCCAGCACCGTTAATACTGCCTCATGATTATGATCGCCTAGTACTTTGGTAGTCTTTACCGCTAATGATTCCAGCCCCGCAAATACTTCTTCATAATTCTGGCCTCCTGGTATTTTGGCTATAAATGCTTAGGTGTACATGTTAAAAATTTACAAAACCATAAGAGATGTAGGCCCAGTTTACCATTATAATTTTTTAATGGGGCAACTGGGCCCTGGTCCCAGTTTCATAGTGGGCAAATGACCCCTAACCCTCGTTTACTATGTGAACACTATAACATCATAAACCAAAATCCTCTTTTTGAAGGTAACTGAAAAATAATTCTAAGAGACCGAATGGTAAGCTTCCTCTACCAAACGAAGAAAATTATCATGTAAATCGTTACAGTAATCGTGGCACAATCGGTGTTCACAAGAAATTTTCTTTATACTACACCTGCTCGGAAAGTACCTTGATACTTTATCAAATTTACGGTAGAAAGTACGTCATTGCATATCGAACAAATATGCGGCGAGAAAACGCATCTGAGCGGGAGAGAAAAGTGTATGAAAATCCATTTCTTACGTGGTTTTTCTTTTTTAATTTTGGGTAAGACTATGCGCTGGTAACCTAAATATCAAAAGCCAAAAAGTTTTTACAGTGAGTTTTTATCTCCAAGTTCGCAAAATGACACTGGCCACTAGCTGTGTGTTGAATGGTGTCAAACAATTTGAAAAAAGAACATGTGAAAATTGCAGACGCCATTGGCGCCATTTTCAATTTGTGTGTTGTTTGAGGATTCAGTTTTCGTAGAAATTTATTTTCCTCGTGGTGTAGTATAAAGCACTATGTATCACTCGAGAGGAAGTGCGATTCCCGGTCTCGGGTGTTTTAAAGCCCTCGCCTACGGCTCGGGCTTCAAACGACACCCTCGACGGTAATCGGTCACTTTCTCCTCTCGGTGAACAATGTACAATTTTTGTTTTTTTTTTTTTGTTTTGTTTTTAGTTTTTTTGTTTTTAGTTTTTTTGTCACTCGTAGAATGATGTAATATGTAAACAGTTTTAATAATATTTTGACATTATCTTATTAATGTATCTTGAGTTTATAAGTGTAGGCAATTCATATAAGTAGGTATCTAGTGTTGGGAGAATTTTATGAGATTATCTTAGTCTTATAATTTAAAAATAAAATCCGTGATGCTCATTTTCACAGCAATTTTCAACGCATGGGTTCGCGTCAGAGGTTGAAAATACAACTGCTCGCTTTTGTTAACCGACTTCCCAAAGAGGAGGAGGTTCTCAATTTGAATGTTCATATATATATATATTTCTCAAACATGAATGGGAATATTGTCATTATTTTAGAAAAAAGAACACGTGAAGTACCGAATTTACGGACAAAGAAAATATAATCCATTGTTGGAGCGTTTTTTGAATTTGGAACATTACAACGCTCCAGCTCCTTTCGGCACAGATGATAAATATAAAATTGTCGGCAAAGCTGAAAATTCGTCTTGATTTGTTATTTAAATATTTAATAAAATTTAATAATTAAAATTAATTCCAACGGTTCAGAGAGTGAAATGGAGATTGATTGTACTCCACCAGATTTAAGATCTGAAGCCAAATTGGCAATGGAAAACCTGCTTCCAGCGAAGAAAAATACATGAAAGTATATGAAAATTTTATGATTTGGAAAAACGATAAAAAAGTGAACATTTTCTCCGAAACAGCTTTTTTGGCGTATTTTAATGAGATTGCTAAAATTAAAAAAACCATCTACATTATGGGCAATTTATTCCATGCTGTATAGCATAGTATAGTTCATGTTAAAAACGGCATTAACTTGAAAAATTATGGAAATTTAACTACTTTTTTATTTCCCTGCATTCTTTTGAGAAAAGCACTATATATGCTTTGGCGGAAATGGCGATTGCCTGTCTCGTATTAGTAAAGTCCTCGCCTACGGCTCGGCCTTCAAACTCATACTCGACCTGCAATTGCCTATTTCCCAGCCTTTGCAATAATGTACTATTAAGTTTGGTCGGGCATAACTCCGTCATATTATGTCAAACTGACGTATACGTTATTGTTACGGTATTCTTAGCCTGTCAAGCGTTATTGTTATTGTATTGATACTGACAGCTGTCTAGCTATATTTTATGAAATAATAGTAACATAGCCCATAGTGGCATAAGTGAACATAGAGGGGTTAAATAGAGGTTTTTTTTTGTCGATGGTAAATGCGAATGGCAGGCTTGTATGAGAATTTCGTACCGCTAATAAAATTTCGTGTTTTGGGATATTTTTTGTTTTAATGGTAGTTTATATGATAGATAATCCCTTTTTAAATTCTTAGATTTTTAGAACTTGGGACGTAAAAGTTATAACCAGTTTTATTTTTTAAGGTTATGTACTAGTGTACCAATGCTACGTATAGGTAAATGTTACTTATTGTAACATAATATGTAAAGTAAATGTTCTAAATTGTTTTTTGCTATATTTGTAGTGTTTACATTAAGTAGGTAGATTGAGATGAGGATTGTACCTACTCAGGGCATTATATGATACCTATGTCCAGCAGCGGATTGCATTAGTTTGATAATGATGAGTTTGATTATATTTAGTGTTATTTGTATTTCTAAATAATTAATTATCATTTCAATATTTGTGTTATTTTACACAAGGCAACTTCTAAAACATAACTGCGTTTAATGTACGATTTTATTACGTTTATTTATTAAAATCTTTTTACTAATATTATTAATTAATCCGAAGTTCTAAAAATAGTTAACTTACATAAAAATAAATGGCTTAGTTGCCTTAATAAGTGGTACAAATTCTATAACCGAACAACAAAAAAAGTATGCGGTACGAAATCTGCCGTTCACCTTTAATAGAAATCACGGCTTGTAAATCTGACTATCATCTGAAGTCGAGTCAAACCTTAAAAGTTTCAGGGTTTCGTTCAAATGGAAAATAATTTATTTATATTTATTAGAAACTAGCTGTTGCCCGCGGTCCGCCCGCTTTGAATTAGAAGGTACTTCCTCAATATATTTGTAAATTATATAATGTATTATTCTGATTTATAAGCTATATTAGTGTCATATTTTATCAAAATGCGATCAGTAGTTTTTGCGTTATAGAGTAACAAACATAGTAGTAGGATTTATAAACACAAGAATCAGTTAACCACATATTTCTATAAATTTAATAAGAATATAGAATAAAATTGGCAATCTGCATCGCTTTAAATATGCAGACATTTGACATTTGATTGTGTTGTTTACGATATATTTTCCTCCTTTATTTTTTACCATTTCAGATTATTATAATATATTTAAATATATTAAAAATAAGTACGTAAAATACGCGCTTAGACGTGGAGTTGCGGACACCAGCCCGTCTTAACCTAACCTAACCTAATATATTTAATACAATAAATTACTAATTATTATTAATAAATTACTTTATTACGTCGGGCTCTTGTCACCAGGGTGCCAGCTGTTTTAGAACCCAACGGCTTGGCACGCGACGATGGGAAGAGACCAGACGGGATGACCATAATGCCTTGGAAGGTGGGTAGGCCTTTGGTGTGGGATGCAACATGTGTCGACACCCTTGCGCCATCCCATCTTCTTAGCACGGCGGGCTGTGTTGGGGCGGCTGCTGCCGGTGCAGAAAACCTCAAACGGCGCAAATATAACAACCTTATTGGGAGTTATATGTTTGAGCCGTTTGGGGTTGAAACATTAGGTCCATGGGGTCCGAGTGCGCATCGAGTTTTTCGAGAAATTAGTACAAAGCTTGTCGACTGTTCACGTGACCAGAGGGCTGGCCTTTTCTTCGGCCAGAGAATCAGCATTGCCATTCAACGTGGCAATGCTGCCAGCGTTCTGGGCACGTTTCCCATTGACATCGATGTGGACGAATTTTTTGATGCACAATGAGGTCGTTTCCGTCTCCCTTTTGTATTTGTATATAGGTTTGTTTTTGTTTTTAGAATTTTCAATTGTATATATGTTAATAAAAGTTTTTATAAATTACTTAATCTACAACAGAATTTTAAATATTATGAAATGAAATTTAAATGTCATGGTGGCCCAGTGGCTAAGACCTGTCCTCTCGTAACTATGGTGACTACAATTATTATGTTTGATTGACAGTTTGTTCGTTGTGATTTGATGATGAAATTTAAAAAAAAAATATAAATCACACTATTATTATAAAGGCGATGGTTTGTGAGTGTGTGTGTTTGTATGTTTGTTACTTCTTCGCGCTCAAACTGCTGGATGGATCTGGATGAAATTTGGCTCAGAGTTAGATTATAGTCTGGAATAGCAGATAGGATATTTTTTTATCTCGGGCATATGTTCCCTTGATATACATAGACACGTTACTTAAAAAAACCCACTGAAAGAAGCCTGGAACAGTTAAATCAGGCGATCTTACCGGCCAGAGCAACTCCGGATAATGCATCCTTCAGAATTTCGGTTGTGCCTCGTGCAATAAGCGCCGTTGCTCTATCCTGTCGGAACGACATGTTCTCCAGTTCCAGTTTGTTATTATTTATAGGCTCGCGTTAGACAACTATCTCACCTGATGGTAAGATAGTAATAATAATAAAATAAATATAATAATATATTTATTCCTTTTAAGGCTAGAGAAAGACGTTGATCATGACTCTGGAACCTCGTCGACCACAGTAGTCGTTTGGCGGCCCGATGACCCTTCCAGCGTAGACAACACACATTTTTTTTTGACGGGGGATAAGCTTATGCGTACTGCGTTATCACGGGGAGATAGCGCAGTTATGTGGGACTCCAACCCACTAAAACTCCACGGTGTTCTTCTGTGCCGCTAATGGCGAGGATACGGGCACGCGTTAGCACTCATTCATGAAAATAAATAACACCATGCAGTAACTTGAGCGGTTGTAATGACTCTTTCTGATTATACGTAGATTTTCTGTGCCACAGAGATGATAACTTTGCTTATTCACATTGCTTGTTCATGATGATTTTCGATGAAAAGTTGTGTAACTCATGGTCGTGATTTAGGATGGCTTGATGTAGCGTAGGTGACACGCGCTTGGACGTCACCAGCTATATTTTGAATTTGTTAACTTCACAAATGTCGAAGCAGAATTGTCATAAAAAAATTATAGTTTCTTCCGATAGAGTGATGAGTTTTTCGCCATGCTGTACAGTTTAGATATGGGTATTCCAATTAGTTTACGCTAAGGAAGTCGTCATTAAGAAGTTAGAAAGTTAATTATGCATTTCTTTGTATAAAACATTGGTGTTTTTTCTGTCTGGTGCCAAAATGACCAGGCTGCTAGTACTGACTCTGGAATAGGCAACGTAGAATACTCGTGTGAGATGCAATCTTTCCTTAAATCTATGCCTGCCATCCTTGATGACTTACCCTGAGATTTATTTATAATCATTGCAAATCAGACCTTAAGTGGGAGTTGTAATCGTTTAAACTCAAAGACAGACAGAGGGTATCAGTGGTTTTCGAGTTATGAAAACTGATTCCCCCCTCCGAGCACATCCAGTAGGTAATCATACAAAAAAACATTAACACCCCTTTAAGGGATGAAATTCAAAAAACCTTAAACATTTGTGTTCCTCTAATTGTATTGAAGAGCAGAAATCTCAAAGTCTCAAGTAATTTTGATGATAAACTATTTATTTTACTTACAAACTTTAACACCCCCTTTTAACCCTTTAAGGCATGAATTCGAGAAATCCTTAACGAAGTTTTTTTTTTATTTATATTTAGAGGCTAAATACCATATTTCATTCATTTCAAAATGTGTATCTTCAGGACGTAGGAATCCACAAAATGGAGTGGCCAGCCGATTTGAATCCTATTGAGCATGCTTGGGACGAGCTTGACAGACGTGTGAGAAAACGCGTCCCACCTCCAATTACTCTTCGTGACTTGAATTAAGCGCTCATCGAAGAATGGGAGAATATTCCTCAGCTTATGCTGAGGAATCTGGTATATAGCATGCCCAATCGCTTAGAAGCTGTATTGAGAGCATATGGAGGAAACAACATATTGCAAAAAAAATTGGAAAAAAGAAAGACACCGACTTCCAAAAATAAAGTTATTTTTTACTTTGTAGTTTTTTATTTGGAAGTCGGAAGTATTTTTTTGCAAAAAAGTTTTTTATTTTTATCTTTTAATGTTGTATCAACTCATGTGACTCATATGTATGTGATTTGAATTTGAAATTTAGAAGATATGACAGAATAACGAAAAAAACGCGCTTCAGCTTTTTACTCTTGAATCTGGACTGAACGCTGAAAGGCTGTTTCCTACTTAGGATTACCAAGAGTATTTTCAAATCTGCAAACTCTAAAAACTCTAATATTCAGTGTGTGAATGTGGTTAAAAATCTCTAGAAAAACTATAAATAAATAGCATTTGGACTAAGTGTACTTTTACTGCTAAATAAAATCGACGTGCCAGTCCGGTACGTGGTGCAAGAGCTGCATCAGACAATTCTATAGCGCCGCGCACGGCCACAGCACGCCCGCCAGCAGCACGCACAGATACTGAACCCGTCTACAGGCCCGGACTCCACCAAAGCGGAGATGTGCGGAGAAGTCCAAAGCGGAGACGAAACCAAATAATAAAATTTCGTTATTCACACATCTTACGTCTCCGCTTTGGACTTCTCCGCACATCTCCGCTTTGGTGGAGTCCGGGCCTTAACCGTCTGCCTGAGACGCCACAGCCCAGCTCATACTGATACCTTGCTGTTTGCCTTCCTGTTCTACTTGACGACTGGCTTATCTGGCTACCTGCCCATTTTGCCTGCTTGTCCGTCGTGGTACCTGCTCACCACCTGCCTACCTCGAGCATTCCACGAAGAAGAATTCCTTGAACAGATCCTGACAGCCGGTTGCCTGCTTAGCTGTCGTCCACAAGCAACCAACGTCGTGTCAAGCCAGCCCTTAGTATTTTAATTCTCAATATCTTTTTCTAAGTTTATTTATTTAATAACTCTTATTTTAATAACGCTTTTATTTAAAGCTCGTCTGAGCTTAATTTAACGTTACAACAGGTCGTCGCGATGACCTTATTTGGTTACCAGCCAAAATTCATATAAAATAAATTGTTAAAACTAATTGCAGGTGTATATCGATGTTCATTCTTAATTCAAATTATCTATAGAGAGTTTGAATTAAGAATCTACTAATAACTTTATTTTTATTCTTATGTGTAGAATAACTGACAAACTGTGGTCAAATAAATGTTTTATTCTTTCTTTTTTCAAATTCTGACAGCTCATCACGTTGAACATTTGGTTACCTGACAACATTGATACAAAAATTCTGTCAAAATTAATTGCAGGTGTTTATCGATGTTAGCAAAATTAAAAAAATACAACAATAAGATTGTGTAGGAACGTGTAGTTCAATTCTATTTTGTATTTACACGGTAATTTTCACGGCGACCATGATCCATGGCAGCTATAATTTCAAAGCGTTCTATACGGGGCCTATGTTTATCAGAAAACCTAATTACTCTGTAAACGAAGCTAAATAACATGTTATTGACTAAACTGTTGTTGTTAAGAATGGAACATATCATTATCTGTTCTATGAAAAAATGCTGAAGCCAAGTAATTTTCCGTGAAAATTGCTTTATACCAGAAGGTATTATTTAAATTTAAGTTTGGGTTGTCTTTTCCGCCCTAATTCTTGGAGAAGGTATGATTTTTAATTGTCATATTTGGTCATACATGTATGGAAAAAGAGTTAAATTCTTGTAGCGTGGTACAGAGGAAAATAGAAGAATTCGCATTGCGCTGATCCCAAGTAACTTGGGTCAAAAGCAGGAAGATTATAATGAATCACATCGGATCTTTGTGTCTCTGAAGTTGGCTCTGCCAACCATTGCGCAAGAAACAGTTTGTCATCGAGTATACTGCATAGAGTAACCGAGATAGGACGATGCGCCAAACGTAAGCGAGTGAAAGAGGCAGTTATACAATGCTATCTTCACCTTCAACATTGACACAAAAATAGCTACTGCACAGGGTCTAGCAGCCAATTCAGAGACACAAAGATCCGTTGTGAGTATTATACTTCTTTTTAAACGACTTTCCAAAAAGGAGGAGTTATCCATTCGACTGTTTTTTTTTTACCTCAGAACTTTTACTAGGTGAACTGATTTTGATGATTATATTTTTATTTGAAAGCTGGTGCTTGTCATTTGATCCCGTTTCAATTTCAAATCTGATGAAGAACTTCGGAGAAGAACAGAAAAACTCTTCAATAAATGAGGGCGAACTCGGGATGGCTGCAATCGCATGTCTGTTTATTTTTTTTTACATCTTCATAACATAACATCACACTGGTACGCTCTAAGGGGGTACGCAGGTGTGAACAGTTAAACCTGGTATACTATCATTCCACCGGTTTTGCTTAAGTTTCATGTTATTGAGTTAATCTATTCTGCCATCACTTTGGGCATTATAGGTATCTCAAACGGCACAAATATAACAACCTTATTGGTAGTTGTACGTTTGAGCCGTTTGGGGTTGAAACATTAGGTCCATGGGGTCCGAGTGCGCATCGAGTTTTTCGAGAAATTAGCACAAAGTTTGTCGACTCTTCACGTGACCAGAGGGCTGACCTTTTCTTCGGCCAGAGAATCAGCATTGCCATCCAACGTGGCAATGCTGCCAGCGTTCTGGGAACGTTTCCCATTGATATCGATGTGGATGACATTTTTGATGCATAATGAGCTCTTTTACGTCTCCCTTTTGTATTTGTATACTAGCTGACCCGGCAAACTTTGTTTTGCCATAAAAATACCAAACATTTATCTACCTTACCTTACACTACCTACCCTACACTACCCTATACTACCCTACCCTACCATACACTACCCTACCCTACACTACCTTCCCTACCCTACGCTACACTACCCTACCCAACACTACCCTACCCTATCCTAAACTACCCTACCCTACACTACCCTACCCTACACTATCCTACACTACCCTAAACTACCCTACACTACCCTACACTACCCTACACTACCCTACACTACCCTACACTACCCTACACTACCCTACACTACCCTACACTACCCTACACTACCCTACACTACCCTACACTACCCTACACTACCCTACACTACCCTACACTACCCTACACTACCCTACACTACCCTACACGACCCTACACTACCCTACACTACCCTACACTACCCTACACTACCCTACACTACCCTACACTACCCTACACTACCCTACACTACCCTACACTACCCTACACTACCCTACACTACCCTACACTACCCTACACTACCCTACACTACCCTACACTACCCTACACTACCCAACACTACCCTACACTACCCTACACTACACTACACTACCCTACACTACCCTACACTACCCTACACTACCCTACACTACCCTACACTACCCTACACTACCCTACACTACCCTACACTACCCTACACTACCCTACACTACCCTACACTACCCTACACTACCCTACACTACCCTACACTACCCTACTCTACCCTACACTACCCTACACTACCCTACACTACCCTACACTACCCTACACTACCCTACACTACCCTACACTACCCTACACTACAATACCCTACCCTACACTACCCTACCCTACGCTACACTACCCTACCCTACACTACACTACCCTACCCTACCCTGCCCTACCCGACACTACCCTTCCCCACACAAAGCAAAAATAGCTTATACAATAGCAATAAAGCTCAAATTGACTCTACGTTTTAGTTAGAAAACTTTTGTATGGGAAAAAGAAAAGGGCAATATTTTTTTTTTCTGCAATTATTAGAATTTTTCTCCCCGTAAAAACCATCTTTGAACTTCAACGACCATTTAAAAAAAAGAATTGGCCAAATTGGTCCATGCGTTGTTGAGTTATGCGCTTACCAACACATTTTGCGATTCATTTTTATATAGTAGATATAGGTTTGTTTTTAGAATATTTAATTGTTTATATATTAATAAACAACGTAATAGGTAACTAGCCTATAGAACTGGTCCATTATGTTCCACTACTAAAAATTTAAAAATGAAAATCATTTTTGCTAAAAATAATACAGCCGACTTCCAAATAAAAACTCTACAAAATGAAAAATAACATCAATTTCGGCAGTCGGCGTCAAAAAACGAAGAAACGAAAACAGGAACACCGATTGCGGAAATTGAAGTTATTTTTCACATTGTAGTGTTTTTATTTGGAAGTCGGTTGTATTTTTTTGTGTAAAAATGTATTAGTCAAAGTCAATAAAACTTATTAAAAAGTAAAAAAAAGGTACCTACTTATGTTATTGTATTTAAATCCGTCGTTTTGTTTAATCAATTTACACTCCTACAAAGTCCGAAGGTATCTATAGACAGACAAACAAACACATACATGTAAGTATGTTACATTACATAAGTGTTACATGCAGGTATTCGCGTGACATTGACCGTTGACAATGATCTGCGGAACGTTGAAACAACACAATCGAATGTTTGTTTTTATTCTTATTAAATTTCTATGTGGTTAACTGATTCTTGTGTTTATAAATCCTTCTACTATTAATATGTTTGTTACTCTTTAACGCAAAAACTACTGATCGTATTTTGATGAAATATTACACTTATATAGCTTATATATGAAAAAATCAAAACCTCTATAGGTAATAGAGGTTTTGATTTTAGGTATCTAAACAAGTAGTTATGGCATAACCAGCCTACAATGTGCCCACTTCTGGGACACAGGCTTCCTCTCTGTGAGAGGGTGTGGGCAGTTATCCACTACGAGGTCCCAGTGCGATTTGGTGGATGTCATAATTATATGTCTTCGAATTTTTGGTAGATGGATGATATGGAATATACTTACTTCACTGTACACCTGTACCACAATTCTTTTACAAAAAAACTTTTTATCAAAATTCAAACAGACTTCCAAAACAAAAAAAGTTGGAAGTCGGTTTAGTTATTTGTTAAAATGGTGTTTTATTTTTCTTTTTTAGTTTTGGTATAGATAGTTCAACACATATGAGTGCGCTGCGCCACGTGTGCGTGCGCTGTGCGTGCACTTGTAATTATACATTATGCAATTGTGTGGCAGTGACGCGGCAGTCGTCGGTCGTCAACCACACACACATGTAGGGACACGGTATCGAATATAAAGTATCGATACTGTACTCATGAGTAGTATCGAAAAAAATATCGTACTCATATTAGTATCGAAACAAACGTATCGATACTTCAAGGTATCGAGTACTTTTCTTAGGGCCCCTAATGCGCTTAGAGCATAGGCATAGCATAGCATCAATCAGTAAATAAAGTCAGTTTAACTTCAGTAGGGCAGGATATGAAAAAACAAATATTATTACAATAATAAAAAAAGGTGAGCAGTGGCGGCCCAGTGGTAACGGCCGCGACTTGACAAGTTGTAGGTCGTGGGTTCGAACCCAGGCAGGCACTTTACTATGTGTAAATTAATTCATCACCAGTGCTCTCAAAACGGTGAAGGAAAACATCGTGAGGAAACCGGCATGTCCTAGAACCAAAAATTCGAAGATATGTGACTTTCATCAAACCACATTGGGCCCGCGTGGTGGATTACGGCCCATGCCCTCTCACAGAGAGGAGGCCTATGTTCCAGCAGTGGGAACATTAAAAGACTGATGATGATGATAGAAAACCGTAACTTCAAAAAAAAAAAACAAGTTTAAACTATTTAGTACTTTAGGCGAAACGAATACGATAAAATTAAATGACAACGGTGAACGAGTGAGTGAATTAGTGAATGAAGGAAAGGTTAGGAATTTAAATGTGAACGGAAGGAACGATTGCGAGCAAAGATCGATGTAATGTTCTAGAAGGTTCAGAACGAGTGAATTTTGTGTGCGTTGCCATAACCATAAACATAAGCCGTAAGTTCGCATGTTTTAAATGGGTAATTTCTAAGATTCATAACCCATTAAAACTTAATTTCTTATTCGATTCGATACCTGCCAAAAAGTACTCATTGAGTAAAAGTATCGAATGCAAAGTATCGAGTACAAAAGTACCGGATACTTTTTTCGTGTCCCTACACACATGCTTACCACACGCGCGCCGCGCGCTAAGATGAGTTGAACTATCTCATATATTACCATGAAAATATGCATTATTAAGGATCACTCAAAAAGTACTTGTCAGATCTTGATCAAATTTAAATGGGACTACATGAGAAGCACCATCTTTATAAAAAAGAACCATCAAAATCGGTTCCCCTAGTAAAAACTGCTGAGGTAACACACAATATACTAAAAAAAAAAACAGTCGAATTGAGAACCGCCTTCTTTTTGAAGTCGGTTAAAAATAATGATAAAGTAAAGCATAGATCGAAGTCGCAGTTAACACTGAGCCACTACTGCTCGTCAAACAAGTAAACAAACACTGTTAGCGATAATGATGGGTAATTCTCTACACAGCTACGCATTTTTTGCGTAGTTACGCTCATCATCATTAAGCCTATTGTTAACGACGTTTGAATGAATGATTAAAAAAACAACATGATCGACGTGGAATGCATTAAATATTAAAATGTACTACAGTTGGAAACCGACTAAAGAAAGGGGAGACACGGTACGAACACTAGGAATATATTGTTTATATTTATTAATATCTACGCAATAAGATTTTCTAGAGCCATGCATGATGGGAGTCTTCAATGCGAAACTGGGTAAACGAGAAGATAATGAGCTGCGAGTGGGGCAATTTTGATTTGGACGACGGAACCACCGGGATCACCTACTGGCCAGTTTTATGAAGAAGGAGGGCCTTTATGTGATGAACTTTTTCTTCGGGAAGCGTGAGCACAGGCAGTGGACCTGGCAGAGCCCCGATTAACGAAAAATGAGATAGACTTCATCATGTAGACGAAGAAGCACATATTCAATGATGTCTCTGTGATCAACGCGGTGAAAAGCGCAAGTGATCACCGTATGGTAAGAGGCATATTGAACTTAAATATTAAGCTGGAAAGATCTCCACTGATGTAGAATACACTCCGTCTAGCACAGATCCAGACCCAGCTTCCACAAGTTTAGGATGGCTCTGAAACAACTTAAGAACAACAGGCGCCTGGTGATGGCGGAATTACGGGCAAATTCCTGGAGGCGGGTGGCAAACCGGTTCTTAAGGTCCTTCAGAACCTGTTTGATGCCGGCACAATCGAAGGGTTTTCACTTCGATTATGACGGATTCAAACACAGGCACGGTGCTGAATGAAGTGGTTGTACAAAAACATCACCATGTCAGTCCAACTTTAGGATGAGGCCTTCTGCAGCGAGTTGTGAGACAGGGTGACGTCATATCTCTGAAGCTGTTCTCTGCTGCACTGGAAGATGTCTTCAAGGTTCTGGACTGGAGAGGGCTGGGCATTTTTCTATTTTGTAATTTTAATGTAGCAGTGACAATCGCAGGGTTAAGACGCATCGATTGACGTAAGAATCATCAAAATCGCGTTTGGTCTCTAGAACGCCATATAGGAACACATATACATACATATATACTTACATACATACATAGACTGATAAAAACACATTACCCTCCTTCGACAGTCAGGTAAAAAGTAGCTTATGTCACCCGGGGATAGTTCCCAACGGTGAAGGAATTTTTGAAATCGGTTCGGTAGTTTTTAAGTTTATTCGTTACATACAAAAATACAAATCTTTCCTCTTTATAATATTATTATTAGTATAGATGAGTTTGCTCTTGACTCTTGATCTATTACGCAGCTTTTGTAGTTTTCTACAAAAAGTTCGTTAGTGGTACCAGATATACAAATACAAAAGGACAGCTTATGTACAAAGGCTAGCTTAACCCATAATTGGGTTCTCTTACAGAAAACCTCATTGTCATAGAGATTTTTTATTGAATGCGGACAGCATACTCAAGTGCACAATAAAACTTAACATTTAAATTCTTACTTACTATATAAACTAAACAAATACGTGTACAGCACACAATGCATAAACATAATACATACTATAAATTTTAACTAAAATCCTTAATTCATAAATATATACATAATCATCTATGCGTCATTTGAAAGGAAATGTTCCCTTGTTCTTTCAATGGTTAAAATGCTAACCAATGGTTTAAAATTTCGGTAAAACGCGTTCAACGCGTATTTCATGTCTCTGTGCGATTAAATGCGATCAAATTTATTGTGGGATACATGCCCTGTTGGTGGGGTATCTATCCTAAGCGTAATTTACATGGACTAGGCAGCTATCCCCAGATAGGTCCCATGATATAATAAAGAGGTCCGCAAAAATCTTTACCTAATAATACTCTGGCAATATTAAAGATAATGATTTTTACTTTTCATAAAGGAGATGTTAATTTTGGGCCACCACTATGTACACTACTTACAAAGATAAATACGAAAAAATAGGAGCATGCCATAAAATACTAACAAATTAATTTGGAGAAGGGTATAGTTGTCGGCACGTAACTTGGCAAGACTCGTTGTATGCGCACATACAGGCGTACAAAAATTATCATTTGAAAAGTTTTATGATAACCCTATTTGACAGTTGTGTTTGACATGACGTTTGACGACTTTGACAGTTTTAAGAAGTGATGCCTTTGAATCTTTCTTTGCTTTGACTTTGAATTGGTTAAGTTTTGGATTTTTTAGTGATTGATTTAGTTTTGCAACCCAGGACATTGATTGATTGTTTTTCTGTTGCAATTAATATCGTGTTGTTTTTTAAAACGCAGATACTAAGATGACACGTCAATCAAATGACATTTTTCGCATATGTACAGTATGTACTGCTAATCTGATCCACCTTTTAATTAGTGTAGCTCTACTTGACAAAGTTGAAATTAAAGAAAATTAGCTATAAAAAAACCGGCCAAGTGCGAGTCGGACTCTCGCACGAAGGGTTCCGTACTTGGTAAATTGCGGCTTACGATTTATGACGTGTTAAAAAAAAAACTACTTACTAGATCTCGTTCAAACCAATTTTCGGTGGTAGTTAACATGGTAATGTACATCATATATTTTTTTTAGTTTTATCATTCTCTTATTTTAGAAGTTACGGGGGGGGCACACATTTTACCACTTTGAAAGTGTCTCTCGCGCTAACTATTCAGTTTAGAAAAAAAAAAATTAGAAACCTCAATATCATTTTTGAAGACCTATCCATAGATACCCCACACGTATGGGTTTTATGGAAAAAAAAAATCAGTTTCAAGTATGGGGTCCCCCAAAATTTATTGTTTTTTTTCTATTTTAGAGTAAAAATCTTAATGCGGTTCACAGAATACATGTACTTACCAAGTTTCAACAACATAGTTCTTATAGTTTCGGAAAAAGGGGCTGTGACATACGGACGGACAGACAGACAGACATGACGAATCTATAATTCCGTATTCTATTTTCCGTAGCCAAATGGAAAAAAAACGGAACCCTAAAAACGGTTCTTATATTTTAAAGTGATTTTTATAGTGTACATAGTAGTGGCACAGGTTCCATACATTTCTGGGACATCTCCTTTGTAGATAAAAAACCAAATTACCGGCCAGTATTACAAAATAAAGTATTATGCTTTTTTACTAAGAGATATTGAGCGATTTCAAAAAGTGTGGTAACTATCCGACTTTTAACCTATATTTTTACACATAAAAAATGTAGATTAGAGTTTCTTCTGAACCGCATAGGTAAGTCAAATAATATTTTGCAAACAAAACTTTCCAAAAGGAGGTCCAATATTGATATTCTGGCTATGAGCGGGCGCAGGGCCAACAGCGGTGTGTTGGCATTGGGGAATGTATAAGACTTAATGAGGCAGGGCTCACCAATTTGTGTACAGATCTTGGTCTTACAGCACGTGGCTAGTAATCTTCTACAAACTATAGTTAATACTTAGTGAAACCATAATGTTTTTTATCTGTGTCTTTGTTTTTAGAACAAATCAATTTATTCAAAATCAAAAATCAAAATCATTTATTTTTATTTTATATAGGCCTTCCAGGTCATCGGTCCATCTGGTAGGAGGCCTTCCAACGCAACGTCTTCCGGTTCGCGGTCGCCATGCCAGAACCTATCTGCCCCATCGGCCATCCGTTCTGCGAGCAATGTGCCCTGCCCACTGCCACTTAAGTTTGGCAATTCTTAGGGCTATGTCGGTAACACTGGTTCTCTTGCGGATCTCTACATTTCTGATTCGATCACGCAAGGAAACTCCGAGCATAGCCCTCTCCATTGCCCTTTGAGTGACTGTAAGCTTCCTGATAAAGCCCATTGTAAGCGACCACGTCTCAGAGCCATATGTCATCACTGGCAACACACACTGGTCATAAACTTTCGTCTTGAGACACTGCGGTAAGTTAGACGAGAAGATACCGCGCAACTTCCCAAATGCTGCACTTCCGAGTCGGATTCGACGGTTGACCTCTTTCTCGAAGTTGGCCCTACCCAATTTTTTTTTTTAAAAAAAACGTTGTCCCACACTAGGAATTTCTTCCTGTATCGTGGGTGCGTTTACAAACATGTAAACTCACATACACAACACCCTCAGCCGGAACAACAATCTGCATATCATACAAATATTTGTTCCGTGCGGGAATCGAACCCGCGACACGCAGCGCAGCAGTCAATCGCTCAACCACTGCGCCAACCGTGCGCCCAAAATTGGATCGTTTGTCCCAGGTAGACATAGTCGCCCACAACTTCGAGTGTAGAGTCTCCAATCTTGATAGGAATGGGTGTAACATGGGCATTCAGCATCAACTTGGTTTTGTCCATGTTCGTCCTAAGACCCACTCTTTCGGAAGCTCTATTGAGATCATCGAGCATTGTGCTGAGGTCCTCCATGGTTGTATAAACACTTCAACACTTCGATGTACCGGTAGTCAATTTGGCACCGTTGGAGAGACTGCATTACAGCCCAAGTCTCGATCGAATCGAAGGCTTTCTCGTAGTCCACAAACGCTAAACAGAGAGGCAGGTTGTACTCTTCGGTCTTCTGTATAACCTGCCGCAGCGTATGTACATACATACGCTGCGGCAGGTTATACAGACAGGTTATAAGACCTACGGTGCTGAAGCCTTTACGGAATCCGGCTTGTTCGGGAGGCTGGAAATCGTCAAACCTACGTGCGAGACGATTCGTGATGACTCTTGAAAACAGTTTCTTGACATGGCTAAGGAGTGTGATAGGCCTATAGTTCTTCAGTGGGGCATTGTCACCCTTCTTGAAGAAGAGTACCACCACACCCCTGCACCATGCCTGTGGCGTTTTCCCCTTGAGTATGACGGAATCAAAAAGCTTTTGAAGGGCCTGAAGTACTGGTTTTCCACCTGCCTTCAGTAGTTCGGCCGTAATTCCCTCATCACCCGGTGCCTTGTTGTTCTTAAGTTGTTTCAGAACCATCCTAATCTCATACAAGCTGACGTCCGGAATGTCTTCAGTATAGTGTCGGGTCAATCTAGGTCTTGGGTCATTCGCTAGATTCTGACGGGTTTACTGTATTAAGGACACTTTTGATGTAGTTTTTAAGGTTCCGTACCCAATGGGTAAACACGGGACCCTATTACTAATACTCCGCGGTCCGTCTGCCTGTCTGTCTGTCAGTCTGTCTGTCACCAGGCTGTATCTCATGGACCGTGACAGCTAAACAGTTGGAATTTTCACAGATGATGTATTTCTGTTGCCACTATAACATCAAATACAAATAAAATATAAAAACAGAATAAAATAAACATTTAAGTGGGGCTCCCATACAAAAAACGTGTTTTTTTTGCCGTTTTTTGCGATAATGGTACGGAACCCTTCGTGCGCTAGTCTTACTCGCACTTGGCCGGTTTTTGAAATTTCTATCGGTCAGTTCTATAACTGACTTTGGCAACTTGTTATAAAAGCGTATACTATTTATAATGAAAGACTTGCTAGTTTTCGTTAATCTGAATTTGGGTATTACAATTTCGTGCTTACTGCGTGTATTTAAATTATGGAAGTCGCTTCTAGTTTTGAAAAGCGCTCGATTTTTGCGGAAATACAAAATACATTCCAAAATATAAAGTGAAGGTTTTCTCTGAGGGACTCGCGAGGAACCATTTTATAGATCGCGTGGATTGCTCTCTTTTGTAAGATGAAAATTGAGTCCACATCTGCTGCTAATCCCCACAGCAGAATGCTATAAGACATAATACTGTGGAAATAAGCACAGTATACTCACCTAGCTGTGGGCCTACTTCGGTTAACTGTCTTATTTTCCTTACTGCATATGCAGCTGAACTTAACCTACCCGAAAGAGTTCTAATGTGCGCGCCCCACTGCAATTTTGAATCGATTGTAATCCCTAACAATACAGTTGCCGCATACTGCAGACTTATAACTTCAAGATTTTTGGCGTCAAGATTTTAATTCAGGTCACGTTGTGGTACATTTGGTAAAGAGAACTTTTGTTTTTTTCGCATTCAGTAAAAGATTGTTAGCTGCGAACCATTTTGAGAGAATAATTAGACTTTCGTTGACATGTAAGACATCCGTATCTTTTCTATCTATTGCTGAAATCAAACTATTAATTATTATAATATTTCACTTACAGTTCGCATTCTTCGCTCTGATCGCTTTCGCCATCACAGCCGTGGCCGCGGCCAGCCCACCCGAGGAGTATAAGGTGGTTGGACCATTACCACAGTATTATAGGGTCGTGCGCAGCCCCGGCAACAATCATCACGCACACGGCCCCGGCAACGGCGGGTTAGTCGGCGCCGGGCACCACAACGGCCACGGACCGGCGGCGGCCGGCTAGGCGGCGGCGGGCACTGACCGAAATACGAATTTACGGAATATGGATTATGGTTATGGCAATTTAATAAACTTAGTGAAGCAATATTTTTGTTGAATTTGATTTGTTTTTACCATTGTTATTTTTTAAATGCAATTTTGGCTCATGACCAATACCGATTTCTGAAATTATATTTGTTTTAACGCACTTAGGCCCGGTTTTTTTGATCGGTTTTTTTTTTTGGATCAGTGAACTTAAACAACGGTTAAATATGCTAACCAATGGTTTTACATTCCGGTAAAACGCGTTTATTAAAAAAAAATTGACATCTCGAATGGTGAAATAAATTAAAGAGTTTTTTAGTCGATCATTTGTTAGACAACAAAAAAAATTTAAACGCGTTTTTACCAAAATTTGAAAGCATTGGTTAGCATATTTAACCATTGGTTTAGTTAACTACGGATCAAAAAACTGGGCCTTAGGCCCACTTGCACGAAATACTTAATTAACTCTGAGTTACTTGCTAATATGAGGTTAAATTGACAATATTGTACGACAGTTAAATACCCAACACTCAGACTAGCACTCAGTACTTAAAGGTTTGGGCTAATGAACTAATGTGTATACTAGTAGGGTTGAGGCGGTGAGTACTCAACTCCAATCTATTACTATACTCTATGACTCAACTGCATTATTTCCCACCACGCAAGTCCTTATAAAAAGCGTGCCAATGCGTAGTTGCTCTTAATTGCCGCCAGGGGCGTGCTTGTGATTTGTTTTGACGTCCGTACTATTGACTAAACCCGACATATATTTGTTTTATGACTAGCTGTGCCCGCGGCTTCGCTTCCGTCAACTGTCTACCCTACTTACCTACCATACCTACACCTTACCTACCCTACCCACCTACCCTACTTACCCAACCTACGCCGTACCTTCCCTACCTAACTACCCTACTTACCCAACCTGCGCCTTACCTACCCTGCCTACCTACCTTACTTACCCAACCTACGCCTACCTACCCTACCTACCTATCCTATTTACCCAACGTACGCCTTACCTTCCCTACCTACTCAACTTACCTACCTGCACAGAATATTATTTAATCTAGGGAGAAGAATATCGACTTCATACAAAAAAAACCGACTAAGTGCGAGTCGGACTCGCGCACGAAGGGTTCCGTACCATTGTTGCAAAATACGGCAAAAAAATCACGTTTGTTCTATAGGAGCCCCGCTAGTATTTGTTGTTATAGCAGCAACAGAAATACATCATCTTTAAAAAGTTCAACTGTCTAGCTATCGCGGTTCATGAGATACAGCCTGGTGACAGACAGATAGACAGACAGACAGATGGACCGCGGAGTCTTAGTAATAGGTTCCCGTTTATACCCTTTGGGTACGGAACCCTAAAAAAGTAAAGACAGTTTTGCTTCGCGCCATCTAGTAGCTCTCCAAAACACTACACCGAAACGAAAACATAAAAAAAACCGGCCAAGTGCGAGTCAGACTCGCACACGAAGGGTTCCGTACCATTATCGCAAAAAACGGCAGCAAAAACATGTTTGTTGTATGGGACTAAAACTTAAAATTTTATTTTTGCTGTTTTTAGTATTTGTTGTTATAGCGGCAACGGAAATACATCATCTGTGAAAATTTCAACTGTCTAGCTATCACGCTTCATGAGATACAGCCTGGTGACAGACAGACAGACAGGCGGACAGACAGACGGACCGCGGAGTCTCAGTAATAGGGTCCCATTTTAACCCTTTGGGTATGGAACCCTAAAAATACCTATCCATAGCTGGGATTCGAACCCGGAACCTTGGGCGTAGCAAGCCACCGAGCTTATCATTAGTCTAGTCAGACGGGCAGCGGCTGCAAAATTACGAACCACATTCTACACATGTATTTTTTTGTCCCGTGCATTAGGTCCCAAATTATTATTTTTACTCTAGCCACACCTGCCTAGCGAGCATGGGCGTACCCAAGACATTTGTGACATGACATGATAAATTATGTCATATCTTACAATTTGTCTTAAATGCTAGCACGGGTCAAACATGTGACATATTTTAAAGGCGCAACATGCCTTTCTTGTTGCTGCCCGGCGAGCACGGCCTACTGTGACATGGCTTGAGTCACACATTTCATCGCAGTTTGGGCGATAACGCCATTTTGTCCTAAATAATAGCACCGGCGGCGTGAGAAAATTTCCTGACGTTTGTTTGGGACTCATCGGGTCTTAATTGCTAATACGGGCGCACCCATTTTGTCACAAATATCACATTTTGACAGATGATTTAGAAAAATGTATCACTTTCGTTCGGAGGTGGTGATAAAATTTTATAGTTGAAAAAAATATATTTGCCTTCTAATTACGGCACCAAATGGCAATAAATTCATTTTGTGTGTATGGTGAATTGGTGATCAATGCTTATTAATTAATTGAAATGTTACAGGATTATTAATTAATTTTATATTATTACTTTTTCATAATTGTATTTTTTTTTTATTGTTGTTCTTATTTTAATTATGATTATTTTTTTATAATTATTTTCTTTTATACCATATTCTTCTTGCTTTCTACATTTTAAATGTTTCTAAAATAAAATCCCCAAAAAACATTTAAAATATAAAAAATAGAGGCCCACCGGTATTGGTCCAAGCTATTATATTTTTTTGTAATTATTAAAATTTTCACAATAAATATATCTTTCTAACAAACACTTAATATGTTATCAAACAAACAAAGAAAAATAAAGTCTATGGTCGTGGATCAAATATTAATTTATTCCCAACAAAATTAAAAAGTTCTTTAGCTGTATGAACGGCATACTTTTTTACGTATTATTTTATTTGGTCGTCTATTCAAATTATGTCGCACTATGAAGTCAACAACAAGAAAAGCAAGTCGCGCCTGTAAATTATGTCACATGGTTGTCCTGTGCTAGCATTTAAGACAAATTATAAGACATGACATATTTTATCATAACTTGTCATGACCGAGTCGAAAACCAAGCTATGTTAAAAAAAAAAAACTTATAATTCATGTTGGGATGCTGCTAACATGGGGCTAGCAAAGGGGGGGGCTAAATTTTGGTTATTTTTGGCCTAGGACATACCGTTTTCGAGATATCATTTTGGAAATATGCAAAATAAAATAAGATACGGAGGCCCATAATTCGGCAACAGTGCGTCGTAGGGCTATGCTTCTCAGAACATAAATGGTTTTTATGGCCAAGGTTAAACCGAAACTGCAATAAAATTGGAAAATTTCCGAAAAAGAAAAAAATAAACGTCAAGAAGTTATGCCACAAGTCAAGAAAATATCTCACGCCGCCGCCGCCGTGCTAGCATTTAAGACAAAATGAGTTTATCGCCCAAACTGTGATTAAAAGTGTGACTTAAGCGATGTCACAGTAGGCCATGCTCGCCGGGCTGAAATAGCTCTTGAAGGTAAGTCGTTGATTCGGAGTATAGAGTTAACACCCCCTGCCTATCTGCCTACCCAAATTGACTTGCTACCAACCCTTCCTTCCTACCGATTTTTTTCAAGTGTCATTCTGCCGCAGAGAACACTATCACCGCCATCAAATGCACAACGCCATCTATCGAATATGGAGTTTAACTGTACTAGTATCTGAATTGCGTGTGGCTCGTTGTTGTATTGCGTTCAGAGACATGGCGTATGTTGTGATATTTTAACCCCCGCCGGAAAAAGAAGGGTGTGTTATAAGTTTCACGTGTGTTGCTATTGTATCTGTGTATCTGTGTGTCTGTCTGTGGCATCATAGCGCCTAAACGGATTAACCGATTTTGATTTAGTATTTTTTTGTTTGAAAGGTTATTTTGTCGAGAGTGTTCTTAGATATGATTGAATAAAATCGGTTCAGCCGTTCAAAAGTTATGGGCGTTTTACTGTTTAAATCGGAGTGTTTTCGCAAGATAAATGTGTTGGGGGTTTCTTAAATTTTGGAATTTTACTTGTACTTCTTGAACACTCTAAATTCATCTAACTTTTGATAGAGTCACAGATAATATAATACTAGCATACAGATGCCTTATCCCATACAAAAAAACCGTGCCGACGTAACTAGCGTTTTTCATCTGCTTATTCTTGTTATTTTTGTGAGTACATCAATCGCGTTTGTTGCAAGTAAAAGGGTTTACGAGGTTCGTGAATATTTTTTTCTTTAAATACAGTCAAGTTTCGTTTTATAGTATTTTTTTGCACGTTGTTACAGTTTTTTTGCACCAATATGTGTTGAAATGCAAATTTTAACAATCGAGTTGAAAGCCTCAGAAATTTAAAAATGCGCCATCTATGGCATCAATTTTAAAAGATCCGTTCAAATAATCTTTGAAATGTGAATTAAGAGCCCAATATTCCATAATTTTGTACTTAGGAGAGTTAATTAAACAAGAACATAGAATGTTTATGTTCAATTCCAGATAATGTTAATTTTTAACACAATTCTATTGAATTGTGTGTACATGTCGCGTCATCTAGTGAGATTTATTTGAACCAAATATTCTTTCTTAGCAATGAGACCCCGTGATAGAGTGAACCGATTGCGATGAAACAAAAACTAAGTTATACTTCAAGTTACGCATAATTTTTACCCGACTGCAAGGAAAGGGTTACCTATGTGTTTTGCGCGTGCACTCATATCAGCCGCGGCTGTAAGTCGCGTCCGTCAGCCGCGTCCGATAATTTGTTCCCAGCTTAAAGCTGGAAACAACAACGGACACGACTGACAGCTGCGACTTATAGAGTATCAAGGTAATGAATGTACATTACATTGTGCAAACTATCGGATGTAAGTCGCGGACGCGACCTTGGGCGTTCGGACGTCCGATAGAGATCTGGCCCGCTGTATGTTTGTGTCAGTCGAAAACGTCCGCGGACGGTGTGCATGGGGTGCGGGACGCGTCCGATCCGTCAGAACAACTCAGACTACGCGATATCTCGCACGTGCGTGCGAGGTTATAACTAAAAATGGAAGAAAAATTTATCAAGTGTGTTAGCAGTAGAGAATTGCGTCCTCACTTTTACTACTCCACATGTTTCTAAGTAAACATAATAATACGTTGAATAAGTTATATTTTCTAGGAAATAAGCGCTCGGACGCGTCCGCAAGCCTCGTCCCAAAAGACTGTGCACACATATCAGTCGCGGCTGTAAGTCGCGTCCGTCAGCCGCGTCCGATAATTTGTTCCCAGCTTTAAGCAGCCGCGGCTGACATGTGTGCACAGTCGTATGGGACGCGGCTGCCAGATCTCAATCAGACGTCCGAACGCCCAAGGTCACGTCCGCGACTTACGTCCGATAGTGATAAGCTTAACACTTTACCTAATGGCTGCCGTGGTCACTAGCTTGTCAGCCAAACGTCAGTGATGACTGACGTTTGGCTAACAAGCTAGTGACCGCAAATTCAACTACATACTTGAGTTGTTTGTGTTTAATTATTTCGTCAGAGTCCGTTGACATTAGAGATTCAAAGTCAAGTTTGTTTATCTTATTTTACCTTCAACAAATTTTCTAAACAAACAGCTTCAAGATTTATTTGAATGATGAACTTGGCTGCATAAATAAACTTATATTGCTAGCGGCAGAGCAGACCCATTTTTTTCGAAAAAACAGGAGGATAAGATTTGCCGAAACAAAACTATTAAAGCAAGGGTTGGTAAAAACCATACCTACCTATCTTAATCTGCCATATTTGGAAAATATTCACAACAATAAAAAAGTAGGTAATTAAACTAGCAATAAAAGCCAAAAAACTATGAAATTTGACATTTTGAAGACCTCACTCTACACCGGCGCCCCTAGCGGCAAATTCAAACTCATTGGCTTGGCTGTTTATTAAATGGTAATATAACCAGTCTTAGCAGATAAAGCACGCTTGGCTAATTGTCACATTCGTTTTGCTATCATTTTCGTTATAGAAATAGAGTGTAAGTTAAGGGTAAGTACAATTATAACACCGTTGGATCGTGGATGGCGTTGTTATTCTTCTTTTGGGCAGAAGCAGCATCTCTTATGATATTTTTAAATTATATGGTTTATCACGCATGATTAGTGTTTGCCCTAAACTGTTCCAATATTTATATTAGCAGTTGTGTGGTCAGCCAACAAGAATCCTCTAATTATGACAGGTAAACAATCGGACATAACACTGAATGTAGATTACTTATGTGACGTAAGTGTTAAATCATAAAGTATGTAAGTGTTGCTAGGGAGGTCGGCAGTGGGCTCTGACATGAGGCTCTATATTCCATTTGAGATAATATTAGACATTGAAATTAGCCCAGAGTATAGATAATTGAAATTCTATCAACAATTTTAAAAGCGTTGCGATAGCGATTGGCAAACGTCAAAGCTTATGGGATTGCGCTATCGAAATTTCATGCGATAATTCCTTTAAATTTTGTTATTTCTTCCATCGCCAAGTCGCCAACACATGGAATACACTTTGTCTCTAGAGCATAAGGTGACATTTAAAATCAGCGATAAAAATTGTCAACTAGTTCGAAATATAAGAGATTGACATGCGCTATCAAAATATGACGGGGCCAATCGCAATAGTTTAGGTCCTCTCCTGAGGGATCTCGCATATGATGCGGTCCTGCGTGTTGACCTCCCGGTCGGCGTTAATATCCTTTGTTACCCAGACGACATCCTGGTGTTGGCCGGCGGGACTTTTGACGAGACCACAGATAATATAATACTATCATACAGATGCCTCATCCCATACAAAAAAAACCGTGCCGACGTAACTAGCGTTTTTCATCTGCTTATTCTTGTTATTTTTGTGAGTACATCAATCGCGTTTGATCCCGTTTCACGGCAATAGATGGTGTTAGTAGCGCCTTGCAAGTAAAAGGGTTTACGAGGTTCGTGAATATTTTTTTCTTTAAATACAGTCAAGTTTCGTTTTATAGTATTTTTTTGCACGTTGTTACAGTTTTTTTGCACCAATATGTGTTAAAATGCAAATTTTAACAATCGAGTTGAAGGCCTCAGAAATTTAAAAATGCGCCATCTATGGCATCAATTTTAAATGATCCGTTCAAATAATCTTTGAAATGTGAATTAAGAGCCCAATATTCCATAATTTTGTACTTAGGAGAGTTAATTAAACAAGAACATACAATGTTTATGTTAAATGTTAATTTTTAACACAATTCCATTGATTTGTGTGTACATGTCGCGTCATCTAGTGAGAATTATTTGAACCAAATATTCTTTCTTAGCAATGAGACCCCGTGGACGAGACCATCCAGCTTTCCGAGCTCGTGCTGGTAAGAGTCGTGGCGTCAATCCGCGAGCTGATTTGGAGATAGCGCCTCATAAAACTGAGCCGCTATGGTTCTATAAACTGTCGAGGAGCAGATAGCCACCCAGCTCGTTAGTGATAGTTGGAGATGCGCAAGTCCAGATGGGTCGGTATATTAAGTATCTTTGCCTAACTCTGGATGGACTACTTTGCATAGACTGCTGCTGCCCAACCTCGGGGAACCTCGGAAACAGTTTGCCGCCTCTACGCGGGTGTCGTGGGTGTGAAATCGATGGCCCTTTATGGGGCACCTGTTTGGACTAAAATTAATGGCCTGCAGCGGAAATTGGCGGACGGTATGCTTTGAGGCGGCAACTTTCCTGACACACTTTCCTTCGCTGGAAATTCTGGCGGACATGGACGCGAGGGTTTATAACCGAATTCGTGCCATCCGCGAAAATGGTGATAGCGCGCCAGGAATCGCTTTAATAAGGCTGAAGCGGCAGGGACGGCGACACGCGCTCGAGCGGTGGACAAAAAAAGGCTGTGTGGTCGTTGACTGAGGCACAGTTAACATAATACTGGCATAGCTGGGATAAATGATGAGAACGTGCAAAATCGGACAAAATAGTACATTGTTCACCGAGAGGAGAAAGTGACCGATTACCGTCGAGGGTGTCGTTTGAAGCCCGAGCCGTAGGCGAGGGCTTTAAAACACCCGAGATCATCAAACGAATCGAAACATCGGGAATCGCACTTTCTCTCGAGTGATACATAGTGTTTTATACTACACCTATGAGGAAAATAAAAAACTAAATCTTTACTAATTGAAATTTATATTGAAATTGTTGCAGTTAGTGAAGCTTAATGTAACACTTTTTCCATTAATGTCACATGTTCTTTTTTCAAATTGTTTGACACCATCCAACACACAGCTAGTGGCCAGTGTCATTTTGCGAACTTGGAGATAAAAACTCACTGTAAAAACTTTTTGGCTTTTGATATTTAGGTTACCAGCGCATAGTCTTACCCAAAATTAAAAAAGAAAAACCACGTAAGAAATGGATTTTCATACACTTTTCTCTCCCGCTCAGATGCGTTTTCTCGCCGCATATTTGTTCGATATGCAATGACGTACTTTCTACCGTAAATTTGATAAAGTAACAAGGTACTTTCCGAGCAGGTGTAGTATAAAAATAATAACCGTTGTCAAACAACTACTGATGGTGTTGTTATCTACATGGATTAGTAAAACTAGAAAAACAAATCTTTTTTGTTTATCTTCACTTGCTTTTTCCCGCGGCTTTGCTTGCTGTAGCCTATCCCGCAAAAACGGATAGGCTTCTTTATTGAGATAAAAATAGCGTTTGAATTTTTACTCTAGATGCTTTTACGTACACATCTTTCTACATCGTTCTTAAATACGTAATTTTTCAACAACAATGATTCAATGATGTAACCAAATACTTGTTATTAAAATTTATTGATGGAAAAGAGTGTCCGTGGAGTTTCTTGTAAGTTCTTCTCGATAGAGACCTACTGACGCTTGTGAATGTGCAACTGGCTTTATTTTTTTTGTCTGTCAAATCTAAAGAACCTTTAATGGTCTAGTTGAAATAAATAACTTTTGATTTTGTATGATGACGCACAGCTATATACCTTTCTATCGGTGAAGGAATTTTCGTATATAAGATTAGTACCTACTTCAAGAGATTACCCATTACAAACAAACATACAAATTATCTATTATTCAACATTATAAGCTATCGATATCTATTAGTGAAGTTCCATCAATTAAATCAATTGGGCCGCGTAATAATACGTTATTAAATAGGTACCCATTATCGAATTTTTGTAAATAAATAAGTGGTAATCTATCTCTACCTACCTATGGGCAACGTAATATTACTTTGGTAATTTAATTTTACTATTTCTAAAAACTTTACAGAGCGAGGTAACACGCTTATTGACAGTTCTGGGGCAAGGTTGAAGTCAATAATAGGATATTTACATAAATATTTTAAAAGTTTTGCTTCCTTTGTTTACTTTTCAGTTTTGGGTCACACACAGACCACTGTACGAAATATCGCATCGAAAGGACCACCGGTACATTGGGTAGTAGCAAATGTGCTGTGTAAAAGTTCTTTGGTAGATATTATGTCCATATACACATTTGGAACTAGCTACAGCATACAAATGCGAGGCTTTCGTACTGAAAGAATAGGAAGACCAAATAGTGGTTTCTTAATATTGTCAGTTGGTATTTGTAGGTTGGGGAGTAGGTAAGGGGGAGAGCGGATATAACACCATTCCGGCCCCAAGTGTCATACTCACCTGCACGCGCTGCAAGGCGGCGGCTGTCATCTGACAGCTGTGGTTTACATTTTTCCTATTCCTCCGTTATTCTTTTCTGATTAATTTCGTTGCGGGATCCAAGACAGTTAAATTCATTCGCCGGGACTTCGTCGGGCTTCATTGCCTCGGCGCTTTTCTGGTGGTCGCCACTGTTGATTATGGCTTTCAGGAGTTGCAGTGGTTTGGGAATAGTGCGGTGGGATTGTCCCAAAAAAAAAATGACGGCTATGGTGCTCCCTGCTAGATAACGAACGAGGCTATACACCCATCCGGGCAACTGGGTTGGAGGAGGCTGCAGCGGCCTTAGGGTCTAAATAACCCTTAAAATTTCTGGTGCAGAAGGCAACGAGAAACCACTGCACTAGTTCCCACGAGAGTCACCATGGAAAATTCCAATGACCACGATCCTCAGTAATGACGAGGTACCGATTGAAGAAGATGATTTGTAGGTTAATTTTCCAATATTAGGCATTGACCCCTCTATAAAAAAATAAGAAACGCTGTGCATTGGCAAAGTAGGCGGCGGAAATTTGGTTATATATGTAATATTATATTTTTTGTTGAGATCCTAAATAACACACAATAAATAAAAAATAAAAAATACGGGCAAGTGCGAGTCGAACTCGCGCACGAAGGGTTCCGTACCATTATCGCAAAAAACGGCAAAAAAAAACACGTTTGTTGTATGGGAGCCCCTCTTAAATATTTATTTTATTCGGTTTTTAGTATTTGCTGTTATAGCGGCAACAGAAATACATCATCTGTGAAACTTTCAACTGTCTAGCTATCACGGCTCATGATATACAGCCTGGTGACAGACAGACACAAAGACAGACAGACGGACCGCGGAGTCTTAGTAATAGGGTCCCGTTTTTACCCTTTGGGTACGGAACCCTAAAAAACAAATAACCCGACTGATTAAGAAGCGAACTAAAAAGACGTAAACATGAAGAAAATCATGCTTTGCAGATATACAACAGAACTATTCAATAAATGACAGCAAATCGGTCAGGATTGCTGCAATAGCGTGTATGTTTATTGTTTATACTTACCATATTATTGTCATAATATAACATCACGCCAGTACACTCTAAAGGGGTACGCAGATGTGTACAACTCACCTTGGTACACTCTCATTTTACCAGTTACGTTCAAGTGTCATGATACTCGAGATATTATGGTACCCCCCAACGGTCGAGAAACTTAAATCAGGTGTGAAACAAAAGAAAAACAATTATTGTTTGTCAAAAAGTATCACAGACCTATACAAAAGGACCAATTCAAATTATATTTGCATGAATTCCTATATAGTAACAAAATGTTAATATTCAATTAATGATTATTTAAATGAAAGAACACTGATTTTATCTGAAATGTCACCAAAAATATAATGACTATTGAACTTTGATTTGACTTGTGTATAATAATTTACTTTTTGTATGTAACTCATTTTAAAATTTATTATGTATAATATTCAATGTTGCGATTAGTACCTGATAAATAATTTGCACACCTCATTAGGTTATAATACAATGTACCTTTTATATCTATAACACTTTTTTGACATGTAGGTACCTATTATTTATGCAAATAAATTATTTGTTTTGATTTGATTCGCTAATTATGACCGTTGGAGGCTAGACTAAAGAACTTGCCTAAAATATTTTCACAAAAAAATACAACCGATTTCCAAATAAAATTTCTATAAAGTGAAACTTAACTTATTTTTCGAAAGTCGGTGACAAAAAACGAAGAAAAGGAAACAGGAACACCCACTGCCGAAAAAGAAGTAATTTTTCACTTTATAGGTTTTTTATTTGAAAGTCGGTTGTATTTTTAAGTAAAAAGGTTTCTCTATAGTTTACATAGGTATTATTGATATTCACTAGAGTTTTCCTAACAATCAAAACGATTTACTTTGAATCAATGTTAGACGGATTCCGTATCTTGAGTATGACGACAAGACTGTTCAACAATAAACATTGATCATGCATTCGCATTGTTTCAAGAAACAAAAGAACGTTGGTACCAACTCGTGAATATTCAAGTTTAAAGGGACAGCTCACACCAAACGCGATGCACGCATTTTTTTAGATAGCGATGGAATATCGAATTCGAATTTTTAATACCGCGAGGTGTATTCGAATCCTCACTCTGAAACTGTGTCTTTGGTTACAATGTGACATGTAATGGCAAGACACCGCCATAAAAAGTGTCAAACCTTTCGTTAAACCAAAGTTTGACAGGTTTTTTTAGCTTAAAGCAGAGGTTGACAAATGCTCAATTCAAATGCTTAGGTTTGAACCGGGGATATACCTTAGAATATGATTCTCGTCAATAAAGGAACCAGATAAACCATATTTAGTTATTTTAAATTACGGACTTGATTTTCGAGTACCTACCGTATGCATGGAATCGAACTACTTTTGCGTCGCGTCGCTTCACATCGCATAGCGTGTCAGTGTCAGCTGATCCTAACCTAAATTAAGAATGACACATGCGTGTGAGTTTATCGACACATTGACACTAAAAATATAAATTACGTACTAAGATTTCATCAGGTAATTTTAAGGTCTAAGAATTCATCACATGCCATCATCCACATTTAGTTGATATCTTGAAATGCAATGAAATGATTTCGTAAGTAAGAATGAATGAATGGGTTTGATAAGTTTCTTTACAAGAAAATTCTAATATACAAACCCATAAAAAGGAAGGGGGCGTTTTAGGTATCAAAAAATTTGTCTGCATTGCTGTTTGGGAAAGGCACCCTAAGATTCTAAACGGCCGGTCCTTTGTTTGTTAAGTAACTTATTAAATCGAGAAAATTGAGGAATAAGTATATCTATATGACGATGACATAATTTCTTAGGAGATATTACGTTATATAATATTATAAGTGTAATAACCTGATAGATATAAATCATAATCGAGACACCTCATTTGTCACACAATCCTATCAAAGAGCCAATTTAAAGTCTATGATGACGAAACAACCATAGACACTGGCCGCAAAACTATCTCTTCATATTATATTATCTTCATAAGAGACAATTTCACCAATAAAATTGAACGCGATCTTACAGCAAATTCTGCAAAAGACAAAAATTCTTTATTTCAACTTGGCCATTAAGCGGCACTTTTATTTATTTACTAGCTGACCCAGCAAACTTTGTTTTGCCATAAAAAGACCAAACATTTATCTACCCTACCTACCCGACCCTACACTACCCTACACTACCCTACCCTACCCTACCCTACACTACCCTACCCTACCCTACCCTACACTACCCTACCCGACCCTACACTACCCTACCCTACCCTACCCTACCCTACCCTACCCTACCCTACCCTACACTACTCTACCCTACCCTACCCTACACTACCCTACCCTACCCTACCCTAACCTACCCGACCCTACACTACCCTACGCTACCCTACACTACCCTACGCTACCCTACACTACCCTACCCTACACTACCCTACCCTACCCGACCCTACACTACCCTACACTACCCTACACTACCCTACCCTACACTACCCTACCCTACACTACACTACACTACACTACACTACCCTACACTACCCTACACTACCCTACCCTACCCTACCCTACCCTACCCTACCCTACCCTATGTCCTTCTCCTGGTTCTAAGCTACCTCCCTGCCAATTTTCAGCTAAATCGATTCAGCCGTTCTTGAGTTATAAGTGAAGTAACTAACACGACTTTCTTTTATATATATAGACTAGCTGACCCAGCAAACTTTGTTTTGCCATAAAAAGACCAAACATTTATCTACCCTACCTACCCGACCCTACACTACCCTACCCTACCCGACCCTACACTACCCTACCCTACCCTACACTACCCTACCCTACCCTACCCGACCCTACACTACCCTACCCTATCCTACCCTACCCTACCCTACCCTACCCTACCCTACCCTACCCTACCCTACCCTACACTACCCTACCCTACTCTACCCTACCCTACCCTACACTACCCTACCCTACCCTACCCTAACCTACCCGACCCTACACTACCCTACGCTACCCTACACTACCCTACGCTACCCTACACTACCCTACCCTACACTACCCTACCCTACCCGACCCTACACTACCCTACACTACCCTACCCTACACTACCCTACCCTACACTACACTACCCTACACTACACTACACTACCCTACACTACCCTACCCTACCCTACCCTACCCTACCCTACCCTACCCTACCCTATGTCCTTCTCCTGGTTCTAAGCTACCTCCCTGCCAATTTTCAGCTAAATCGATTCAGCCGTTCTTGAGTTATAAGTGAAGTAACTAACACGACTTTCTTTTATATATATAGATTTATTAAAACTTCATGCAACATAAAAGTACACAGGCGGACTTAATGCCTGAGGCATTCTCTACCAGTCAACCACGCGAAAACCAAGCCAACTTTTAAACGTCAAAAATATAAATTTAAAATTGATAATAATTGAGTCTACCGTCCATTCGGAAATGTTGCTTGTTATGGAGAAGTTCGGACAAGAAACTCCATACTTACTCTTTAAAAAACAGTGTATTACAACATTTACATACATACATAAATTCACATACGTGAGGACGATGAACCCAGCCCTACATAAAGGTATAAAGTATTACAAGCACTAACAGGCCTTCACTTGATAAATAGAACATGGAACATGGCTCTCACATATTTACAAAACAGAAATTAAAAGACCAAAAAAAAGGCAGATAAAGTAACATACACCAACTAGGAAACTGCTAGTGCTACCAAAGACATGCTTTCGCCGAGAATTTCCATAACCCAAACTGGTCGGACCGGTGCTAAAGGAAGCACTAAATTGTACAGAGTCATTCCTGTCGGGAAATGTCTATGACTTACAATATCACGTAACACTGGTACACCTTTGCTCCACTCATAAATCTATGACCAGTTATGAATCAAGGATTAGCGTAAGAACTAGTTTTGAGTGATCCCATTTCCAGTATAGTCAATAAAACAAACAATGACTTTGTCCATTATTATGTGTCACTGTTACTGCAAACTCTTGAGTCTTAGTCAAATAATCTATTACAATTATACCATTAAACGGCCAAGGAATACTATAGAACTCAAATAGTGTTGGTTGAGGAGACCCGGAAAGATGCGATGAAGATCGGTGGAACAAGACACAGTTTTGGTTTCCAAGGACTGCAAAAAGTATCAAGATGTATTGATCGTCGGGTGGTGATATGGCCAGTCGTCATTTTACTTGTCGCAGGTTAAATATGAATGAGGCTGGAGGCCGAGGATTAGCACAGGAGATAAAAAGAGGACAAAAGAGAGTCCTATGTTAACTGTAGGTGAACTCCGGCTTATAGATGATAATGAGAAGGGCCAGAAAAATGCCTTAATAAGGAACTTATGCGAGTCCCCTGGGCGCAAATATCAAAAGAGAATGAGAGAAGTAGGCAAGTAAGAAGTGGGGCAGTTAAAAAATGGTGGACACTGGAAACACTTAAGCACATTTCTTGGATAGTTATGTGAAGGCTCATAAACTTGTCCGTGTGTAAAATAAACATAGGTAATAAACAAACTTCAAAAAAGGAGGTTTTCATTCTTATGGAAAAAAGACATTTTAGCTTTAAATCTCGATTTACCTTTTAACTAAAATCTAACATGATCTGTCCGCGTGTAGATTGACATTCAGATGATTTTGTATTATTGTTTTTTTTTGTCAAACCTAACATTATGCAGCTAATTGATATTAAAAAAAAACTTGTTTTATAGGTTACTCAAAATAGCTAACTACGATTAGTGTTCTTGAAGTTAAAACTCATAAATAATTCACTGTTCTCAGTAATTATTTTAAAACAAAGATTAGGTCATCAATTAACCTTAAAACTGCATCTAACAAATGATGCAGTTTTAAGGTTAATTAATACAAAGTTAGATTTAGTTCTTGTCTTGAAAGGTCACACTTCCTGTTGCATAGGTAAGTAATTAAGGCTACGCGAAGTTGCCAGAGCTTATTATTTGCATATTTTTATAATTTGTTCTTATATTTGGTCACCAATTTATAATTGCTTATAATCAATATATTTGAGAAGTATTTCTAGGTAGGTAATTCTTATTCTTAGTCCAATTCTCTGCCCAGTTTAGCTGGGGTGTGAATCTCACCCTTGCTGTCACGTTAATCTGCTACTACTGCGCAGCGCAGGCGCAGTCGCCTCGTGCTCCGAGCCGCTATTAAATCTGAATCGAACTGTTACACGGACCAATGTATCCAACCCGAAGGTTGAAAACGGCATTTTTTTTCAATAGATATTATCTCGAAATCCATGTATATTTTTTATTTTTTATTATAAAGCTGAAGAGTTTGTTTGTTTGAACTCGCTAATCTCAGGAACTGCTGGTTGGAATTGAAAACTTATTATTGTTTTGTATAGATCATTTATCGAGCAAGGTTATAGGCTATATAACATAACGCTACGACCAATAGGAGCGGAGCATAAATGAAAAATGTTGCAAAAACGGGACATTTTTTTTGTTTTTGAGAGCTTCCTTTGCGTGCGCTGCGTAAACGCAACAGTCATTCGCTACTTCGGGGAAGAAAGGGCGTAAAAGCCAAAATAGCAACTTTACAGGGCAGCGAAAAAACGTTTTTTTTTTTAAATTTTGGAAAATAACTTTTTTTGCAATAGAGTTAAATTCGAATGAATTGGTGATATTTACTTGCATTTAAGTGCTCTTTAATATCAAGAAGCTTAATTTTAAGTAGACCTTATGGTTTAGAAGATAGGATGGATTTACGACCCAAAATTTTAATAAAAATGGCTTTTACACCGTCTATAAATACGTACTATAGGACGTAAATCCACAAATATCTATAATGCTAACATACATCGTGTCGTATAAACCATCTTTATACAGTGAAAAGGTCGTTGACTGCACCACTTATAACAATTATCGTGAGTAAACCTACAATTATTATAATTTTGTAAGATTTAATGTGGTGAATATTGAAATTAAGGTGCATAGAAGCTCAAAATAATAGCATAATAATTATTATTATCTGATTTATCATAGTTCTATATTACAAAATTTATTATAACGAATTAGGTTACCTACCTGTTAAGTTAAATGCACACGATTCATGAATATTTTAAGGGTAGTTTCGAAAAACTAATTATTGAAAACCTTTATTGTTTATTTAGGTTGGTATTTAAGTCAAGTTTCATGTTTATTGACCCAAGAAATCAGATTCTTCAAAAAAATTAACATCCCCTAAGTCGTCTTTTGGGGACAGTTTCAAAAAATAATAAGAGCAACCTTTATTATTCATTTAGGTTAGTATTTATGTCAAGTTTCATCTGTAATATATAATATCTGTAAAACCTCCTAAATCGTCTTTTGGGGGTAGTTGCAAAAAACTAATAATGAAAACCTTTATTGTTTATTTAGGATGGTATTTATGTCAAGTTTCATGTTTATTCACCCAAGAAATCACATTCTTCAAAAAAAGTTACATCCCCTAAATCGTCTTTTGGGGGCAGTTGCAAAAAACTAATAATGACAACCGTTATCGTTTATTTAGGATGGTACTTATGTCAAGTTTCATGTTTATTCACCCAAGAAATCAGATTCTTCAAAAAAAATAACATACCCTAAATCATCTTTTGGGGGTAGTTTCAAAAAATAATAACAGCTACCTTTTTTATTAATTTAGGTTAGTATGTGGCAAGTTTTTTGACCCAAGAAACCACATTTTTCAAAAACACTGTAATACCTCCTAAATCGTCTTTTGGGGGTAGTTGCAAAAAACTAATAATGACAACCTTTATTATTTATTAAGGATGGTATGTATGCCAAGTTTCAAGTTCATTCACCCAATAAATCAGATTCTTCAAAAAAACTAACATACCCTAAATCTTCTTTTGGGGGTACGAGATTAACATATAAAGTAGGTAATTCAGCAGTCAATACGGAAGAAGATTCAAGCTGCGTGCTATTGTCGTAGGTAGACAATGTATTAACAATTAGAGACGAATTAGCGATCGGAACTGATGTAACTTTGGTTTCTGGAGCATAGTCAGCTGGCAAAAGGTTTGAAGAAAACGACTCAACGGTCGGCACAGCACATGAGATTTCATTTTCAGCAATTACTGGATCTGCAGGGAGGGCAGTAATATTTGGATGTGGTAATACAACAGTCGACGAACTATCAGCCTGTTTTAAGACTTCCATAGAAATAATATTTATTTTGTTACTATTGTTTTTAAACGGGCTTTTTGGTGGTATAAGGCTACCAACGTTGTCTCCAAAGAATGAAGCATGTGCTCGGGGTAAAGAAATCATAGAGGTATTGATATCGCCATCACTGCTTGAATTAATTATGATTTTTTTGTGTGTTGCTTTTGATATTTTTATTGGTTGCATTTCTGTGTCGCTGTTTTCGATTATATCATTGCTTTGATCCGAACTACTATTTTGATCAAAACTCCTAGTCGACTGACTCGGCTCGTAGTCAGATCTGGAAATAAGATGAAATAGAATTACTTATACAAAAATTATACAAAAAAGTCGTCTTTATTTTTAATGCTAGTAAGAGTTAGGGCGTAAAAGCCATTGTAGTTTTAGTTCCCTGTAATATTGGGGTCGTAAAAGTCACGCACGGCATCGAAAAATCAGAAGACATTAGTCATTAGGGCGTAAAAGCCAGTCTAACAAATCAGTTTCATGGAGTTTATAACGGAATAAATAGAAATGCATGTAATTTGAATAAAGAAAATGATTAAACAAAATAACTGAATTAAAATATTGTGAATAATTAGATAGGTACCTACGTAACATGACCTTTGTGGTAAAGTTAGTTAGCACTTAGGTACGTAAGCACCCATCTATACAACTATACATACAACCATAATAAACCCGACCGTTTTTACACCGTGAGTACCTAATATTTTAAGTAGTAAAAAAATAGGTAAGTACCTATCTTCCTAGAAATTACTACGACGAATGCACTCTTAATATTTATTATAAAATAAATACGAATATCTCTAACTAAAGAAACATCACATTAGGTAAGCACGTCTAAACAGTTTGAGCCAAGAATAATAGATAGGTACTGTACTATTACTTAAAACTTACCTTTGTGATGAACGACGACGGCTTTGTAATAATGCAATAACGATATTCCTTCTTTTTAGCAAGGAATCCAAGGCTTTCGGCTTCGTATTATCCATTTTTTTAATTAAACAAGTAACTTATTCGCACTGTATTAATATTCAAACGGAACGTAAACAATAACAATCCGGTAAAGAAACTGCGATTGACAGACTGACAAGATTGGACACGACCGTGGACTTCACTTGTGGTAAGACGTGTACATGCAGGTTGCGATTGTGTTTGTGCGTGTGTCGTCGGCAGCGCGCGCGCTTTATTGGCTAAATAAATTATGTTTCTATCTCACTCCATTGTAAGACTGTTTAACGTACGCATAAGAGACAACGATAAATGACATGATTATCCCTCCGATTTTTAGACTAAAGAAATTGTTATTGTTACGATTTGAATGCTGTAACTCCAAGTTTTTATTTTTGTGCAAGGGCGTAAAAGCCAAATCATATTTAAATTGCCAAGTAAAAATGTCGTAAAAGTCATTACGTAATAAATATTGTATTTACGACCAAATATTCTTTCATACTATGGTGATACGCCCTTATTAATTTGAAATAATTAAATAATGTCATATACGTCAATTTTTTTTAATAAAAATGGTTTTGGTGAGAAAAAAATCATGGGGGTAAAAGCCATTTTTTTGGGAATATTGAAATTTTAAATATACAGATCGATAGAGCGTCGAAAACTAAACAAAGTTGCATTATTAACTCATTTTGGCCAAAAGTGGCTTTTACGCCCTTTCTTCCCCGAAGTAGCGATGTATGTAGGGTAGGTAGGGTAGATGGGTAGGTAGGTAGCCAGTTGACGGGAGCGACGCCGCATGGGACAGTTAGTTATTAGTTACCTAATATTGAAAAAAAAATAAAAAAATATTTTGTGTAGTTGGTATTTTTGCCCTAGGTATATATTTTTATTTCTAAAAATCCTCTAACAAGTGTTTGTTAGAGGGTTTTTAGAAATAAAATGAGAGAGAGAGGTTTTTCCAAAAATGCATTCCAATATATAAGAGACTTGTCTTCTGACTCTTATATATTGGAATGCATTTTTCCCCGTGATTTTTTCCCATAAGTTTAAAGCAATATTATTTTAAAAGGCCACAAATTGGTAAGATACTGGCCAAGCGCGAGCATATCTATAATAATTTAAAAAAAAAGTTAATAATTGTTGTTTTTATCCTAACAGACACCACACCAACAGTCCCATCCCATCACGCACAAGTGCTAAATTGATGACGCTAGGAAAGCATACACTTGTACTAAAGTTTTAAAATCGACTCAATGCATCCGTATGACCGTAGCGCCCGCAATAGTACAGGTGGTAATTACATCGTCAATATCGCACAAGTTGACAACACTAGTGGAGTAAGTAGTATTGTCTATTATTTATGTTTCAGAGTAGTTACTTTCCACGGGTTTGTTCCCGCCGCCGATCCCACAAACATGGGCGCCCGCGCTGGCAGGGCGTTTTTCTGGGGGCTGCATCTTCAGCACCGCATCTCCAATACGATAGGTTTTCTTTTTAACACCTAGGTACGGAAAAAGAGGGGTGTTATACGTTTTATATGTGTATCTGTGGCCCTGCCATCACAGGTCTCAAACAAACCGATTTTGATTTATAATGTTTTTAACCCCCGCAAAAATAAGAGGGGTGTTATAAGTTTCACGTGTGTTGCTGTGTATCTGTGTGTCTTTGTATCTGTGTATGTGTCTGTCTGTGGCATCATAGCACCTAAACGGATGAACCTATTTTGATTTAGTTTTTTTTTGTTTGAAAGGTGATTTTGTCGAGAGTGTTCTTAGCTATGTTTGAATATGTTTCCGCAAGATAAATATGACGGGGTTTTTTTAAATTTTGAAATTTTACTTGTTGTTTGAAAGGTGACTTTATCGAGAGCTTTGATTCATTAAAATCGCGAGCTCGAAAATGTTGCACCTCGCCTCAATGAAGTTGTATATTTTATTGAAAGTCAAGGGGATGTTAAAGACATATAATGAAGGTTTCTATATATAAATATTTTTTGCAATTTGATCGGCCGATCTGTAGGCAGAGGTACATCCTATGGGTACTTCTATTACTCCGCAATCAAACTATTTTACCTCTTTTAGTATTAGTTTAGTAATTCAATATTTTTTATTATAACTAAAGTTAGCAGTAAATAGGTGTTCATTACACATTCCGCATGTTCTTGTTAGAATAAAACTCACTTTTATATTTTATTAGTTAAGGAAATACGACAATTTATGAGATGAGGAAAAAATAATGTCTTATTCTTCTCAATATTTTTAAAAGTTCACACGTTGTAAAAAACGTGATAAAGACAGGATGATGGTGATGACCTGCGTCCAAAAATAAGGTTGTAATTATGGATGTTTTCTGAGTAAAAAAAATATAAATCTATTTAGTCCGTGTAAATAATATTGGACACGTATTTTTTGCTTGGCAAATAAGTAAAAATTGACAAAGTTATTAAAGTTCTCATCACATCTCGAAGGCTTTTGATAGGGTGCACGAAAGCCTTATTGATAAGCTTCCTTCATTCGGTTTGCCCGGTGGTCTGTGTGATTGGATTGCAGACTTCCTGAGAGATCGGTCCATTCGAGTGGGTATCGATGGCTGCTCGTCAGACCAATTGGATATCAATGCCGGGGTCCCTCAGGGGTCGGTACTCTCAGCAACTTTATTCTTGCTGCACATTAACGATCTGCTTAAACCCGGCACCTTTGGGTATGCAGACGACAGCACTGTTGCTGAGAGATACTTGTCCAACGCTCGTACTACCGGGCCTCAGATCCAGTCTCTCCGGGAGGCCATGGTGGAGCGCTTGAACCTTTCCTTGCAGGCAGACTCCGAAAAAAAAAAAAAAAAGTTCAGGAGTGGGGCTTGTGACGTCACTTGTCACTTTAAAAATGTAGCACACCGTGACGTCACACGATATTTCAACGCACTGCATCGTCGTAATTTTTTGATTACGTGGCAAAACAAAAATACGTGTCCAATTTAGGTTATCTATCTGACCAGAGAGTTTGTGAGTACCTGTCAATTCTTTCGTTCTGGCTTATGGAAAAACTCTATGGAAAAAAAGAGACAAACATAGACAAACGCTACCATCTTGAACGTCAAAGAGATAACTTTTTATTCACTGTTGTAACCCATCGGTTACCAGCTGTAATTAAAGTTTTTCGCTGTTTTCACACCTTTGTTTCGTTTATATCAGAAAGAATTTTGTTGTTTAATTAGCTGCATAAACCATGTCGTGTGTGGCTATCGGTTGCAAGAGTAGAATGAGTGTATTAAAGGAACCTAATATAATATCTTTACACCGGTGAGTTATCGACCAGCATATTGAAATTATTGTGCAGGGTATACGTTTCATAGGCTGTCCGTAATAAAGGAATCTTAGTTCTAAATACGTCGAGGACGTATAGTACCATTTAAACCCTTCTATTTAGTGAAAAATTAACTTTTATGCGTTCGCTGATAGAGCTTTGACAGTTTACGTACTTACGTTGTGATGTTAGAGATGTGACAAAAGTCACAAGAAAGATTTGTCGATACTGTATTTTTATTTTACTTACTTTAATTTATTTCATAAAGTTTATTTGCTATTTGTTTATATTAATCTAATATTGATTGTGTACAGGTTTCCAAAGAGTACTTAATTAAGAAATAAGTGGATCAAGAATATAAAAAGAAGTAAATGGGCACCTTCACCATAATCTCGCTTGTGTTCACTGCATTTTAATAAATCATGCTATCGCCATCCCTCGACCCATCTATGGATGCACAAACAGCTACTGATCAATACATACTCGTCTGTAAACTTTATTTTCAGTCTTGCACAAGAACTAGCATTCTATATATCAGTATATTGATCAGTAGCTGTTTGTGCAGCCGTACCAGTGAACCAAAAACGGTCACTTTGATCTCATGATGTACCTTGTTTTTGCGCAAGGCATGAATAAGCATTATTATACAACGCATATAATGCGCAGAAAAATACGAAAGAGTGGAATTGTACTCTTACAATGTATAAGTGCACTCTTTGTGCGAGTTCACATTCACTTTTTAAATAATTATTAAGAATCCCTAAACAAACGTAGAAAAAAATAGCCGCAGTATAAACTATAAACGCAGTCAGGGACGATTCTTACTGACATTTGACCAAATTTGTAGATCGCTCCAAAACTAAACTCGATAATATCGATATAACAGTGGCACAGATCTAGTACTGATATATGTCTATAGATAAGCATCTATAGCATCCGCGGTCACACTGGCACATAAGATGGCATAGACAAAAGTATATCTATCTCTTTTTGCTTATGACGTTATCTGTTAGTGCGAAAGTGAATACCGATGTTGAAATTGCGTCTTAAATATGTTCTCTCTAGGTATACAAACTCTCTGTATCTGGCGCATTGCTAGCGACATTTGTTGAGAGATTCACCGGATACGTGGTGCACACGCCGTTGACGGTCGGAAAAAACAGTGACGTTCTCAACGGCTGCGCTGACCATCGCCTCGACGCTCCGCCAGACTGACAGCTGTCAAATCTCATTCCGACGTATCTCTTAACAAATGGCGCTAGCAATGCATATGTCGATATTTTTTGTCAACATTTCTATTAGTTGTCTGACACTTGTACGAAGGCATGTAATACACGTATAACAAAAGATACAATGATCTATAACAGAGCACATAAAACGCAAAACAAACATCATCAACCCAAGATGACTTACGTGTGAAAATATTTGTGGAACTCAAGCCTCGAGGCGTATGCACAATGTGAATGTGAATGTTGTGTGTCATATTGAGTGAACAGGACGCGTAAGTGTCAACAGCCGTTACGTCTTCATGTTAATAAAACAATCCTATGAAGTATTGGATTGTCTTTTACAAACAATTGGTCGGTTTCAAGTTTTTAAGATTACACTAGTCGATAATTCTTCCATACAAACGTAGTCTAGGGATTAGTCCACTGTTTGACGGTGTACGTTCAAAATAAAAAATGATATCAATTTGTCTCATCATTATCTAGCCCTGTATGGAAACAAAACAGTAGAAAAAAAATAAAGTTTTGAGCGTCAAAAGTTCCATATTTCAACACTAATTTTAACGCATCTTTGGGCAAAATTGCAAAACCGCCACCATACAGGGATAGATTAGTAGTTTAAGAATGCAAATAATTTTATTTTGAAAATAATACATTTAGTTGTTTTTTCATGATATCTAGACTCCCAAAGGTCTGTTTACAAAATTTCGCGCGCTCGTTTTCGTCCTGAATCATCCTACAAACTTGCAAAAGTGCTAATTCGTACACGAACTAGCTTCTTACTGCTCATCACAGCATCTATCTCTTTCGCACTTGTTGTCGGATGAGATAGCATGCATTTTAACCCTGCGCACAAAATAGTTTGTGCCGTCGACTAGGGGAACTTTAATACTATTTGATCATTGCCACTGCGCATATTTTATTGGAGGAGATAAGGCTAAATAAATAGGTGCACTTGCAGCGGTCATAATATACTAGACTAGGTATAATGACTTCTCTTTGCTAAGGACAAATCTGTGGTACCTTTGTGACTTGGAAGTGTGCACTTGGATTTTGTTCTGGTCACTTTGCTTCCTTTTCTTTCTGACTTATTGCTGTTATGGTATTGTATTTTTCTTTTGTGCGCGGCAAACTAGAATATAATATATAATTCACTGGTGTGAGATACGCACGCGCAAAAGTATAAGCTAATGATAAAACGTGTTCAACGCAAATTTGCTCGATACCTGTACAAAAAGTTGTATGGGTACTATCCCTATTTACATCCGTCTCTGTTTGTCGCGGGAATGGTGGGCATCAACACGCTGGAACTGCGACGTAAGTGTGCGCTGTTGACGCACTTCTTCTTTATGCTGAACAATAGTATCGACGACTCGTCCAAGTTGGCTCGCTGTTCACTGTTTGCTCCGGACCGAATCCGGGTGTCGCGCGCTTGTGCTCCGCGATACCTCTTCGCGGCTCCTGCCTCGCGTACCCTGACAGCGCGATATGCCCCTACAACCCAGTCACTCAATCTGCTGAACGCCCTAATTGCTCAGGAACATGGCGTCGATTATTTATGTGTAAAGTTCTTTAGTTTATAAGTGTTTATGTTTTTGGCTTGCTGTACGCTTTGGTACAAACTGTTAGTACAACAAGCAATTGTTATGAAATAAATAAATAAAATAAATAATCATCAAGCTATTTATCCGCAAAAGACTTGTATTTAATTCGTTTCTTATTCAAATAATTTTGAATATTGCTCCAAATTCTAGCAGATACTCTAACTAAACCTTTTTAATATTACTTTACGTAATGCGTAAGTTTGGATGGTATTCATTACCTAATCACGCCACAACGGCTGAACGGATCTGGATAAAATTTAGCACAGAGTAAAATTACTGTCTGGAATTATTAGCACTTGGGCTACATCTTTTTTTAGGGTTCCGTACCTCGAAAGGAAAAAACGGATCCCTTAAAAGATCACTTTGTTGTCCGTCCGTCCGTCCGTCTCTCTATCTGTGAAGACCCCTCTTCTCAGGAACGTGTGGAGGTATCAAGCTGTAATTTATATCAAATACTCAAACCTACTGTCCCTTAAAGCTGTGAAAAAATCAAACTTGTATGCCAACGCAATCAAAAGATACAGTCGTTTATGCCGCAAATTGCCGCAAATTTTCGACACTTGCAAGTGAATGAAAACCTACAGGGTACTTCCCGTGAACTCAGAATCTTGAAATTTGGTACAAAGCAACGTCATACAGCACAGATAAAGGAATAATTGCGAAAACCGTAAATTTTTAGTTACATCATATAATAAAAATATTTTTAATAATTTTAAACTTACTACCCCTTTCCTCATGAACGCGTAGAGGTATTACATTGAAATTCACATCTCAGGTCTATAATACCTTTAAGCTGAGGTTTGTACGGAACCCTCAGTGCGCGAGTCTGACTCGCACTTGACAAGTTTTTTTATAATTTACAGGCCCATAAAAATCCTAAATAACTAGCCTGCAAAATGCAATTCATAGACGATTTGTGTCTCAACAACTTCTGTCAGTAAGTGTCCTTTTGTGAATGAAATTCTAAGTTAAGAACTTGATCACGTTGAAATAAGACCAAGTGACCGACAAGACTGCAGTCAAGTGAATCGTAAACTTGCTTTTTCTCCAAGTATCTACTTTCGCCCAGAATTGTTAATGTTTTCTTTTAAGTATTATTATTCGGTATTATGCAAGTCATTGCATCACCAGAGTGAGCGACCGATTCAGTGAGTCTCGAAATTATGTGTTTTATGACCTCCTTATTTTGGTTGAGAGCTCGATATTTAAAATCTAAATATACATGGTATAAATATCCCGAAACAAATATTAATTGTAATGATTGTGGTGACCATGTCTGCTTAAAAACTTAATTAAATTATGTTTTTATAATATAGGTACCTACCTCATATTTCAGTACCGTTAACTTTTTGTGTTTACTTAATTTATGTAACCAAAATAGATAATACTGATGTCAAAACATGATACCATACCAGAAAACGTAATTTCTCTTGATCATAAAAAAAAACATAGTATGACTAGCCTAATTTAACATTTTAAATTATTTTAACTAATTATTGATCAATTTTAATTTATTAATTGATTACATTTTTGTCAGTCATAAATTTATATTATATATAAATTGTTTGACATAATTTATTAAATTAAATGTGACATTTTTGATAAATTTATATTATATTGTAGCTATAATAGTAAATTATTTATTCGAAGTGTTTAATCTAATTTATTTTTATGCATTCATATTTTAACAGATATTTTATATTTATTAATTGATTATTATATTTATTGTATATATATTTTTTGGTGTACAATAAAGAATAAAATAAATAAATATTGTATGGATCATAAATTGTAGTCTATATTGAAATTATCTAAATGATTGTTCAATTGATTTTAATTGTTAAACATTTTGATGAAATCGATTAATTGAAATGCATAATGATGGTATTATTATAAATTGTATTTATTGTAAATGAATTACTGATCAAATTTATTTTATTTTATTTGAACTTTTATCAATAATTAATTATTAATCAATTTCATTTTTATTTGTCGATTCCATAAAGAAGTTATCGGACTGGGGGGCAATTTTTAGTGGTCTGATGGCTTTTGATTGACAGAGGAGTGGGAGTGGCCGTTTGACATAATATATGTTCTATAAAAAAGCTGTCGAGCCGTCATTTTTGTGCCTCGGTTGGGGATTGTAGGACTATTGAGGGATCGGGCCTTAGTTGCTTGAATTGAATGTTAAATTTAAACAGAAACGATTAGATTGATTGTAATGTAAGATCTAATAGGATCATACGGTCTATAAATATAATATTTGTTATAATTATAGTGAGATATTTTATGTGATATCTTTCTGCGTGAAATGGATTAGATGTTAGCGATTGTAATAATTGTAATATTATGTATTTTTGGAAAAAAATGCTTATTATTATTAATTTACCATACGCTCAGATTTAGTACAAAACATAAACACTTTTTTTTTTAGTTTGCCTCATATCTCGAAAACGAATGACAATTAGCGAATTTTATGTAGAACTTTTTTGTGCACAATTAAACAAGGATTAAACTTGCCCTGAGCACAAATTGCAGGCAAATCAAAACTTTACGAGAATTAAGAAAAAACTGCTTTTTAGGCCCTTTGCTTAATTGGATTTTTTATGTACTTTTCGGTCAATATTACTACGACCTTAATGAACATAATTCCGGTGAAAGTACTTCACTAGGTTTTTTTTCGCAGAAAATGTCTTTATTTCCTGGGTTAATACTAACTTGATTCAAATAGGCACAATAGCCCTTTCGATATAAGCACGCTCAGCGCAATTTTTACCCGACTGCCGTCAGTTTACGTATTTATGTGTATGTGTTCCTATGTGGCGTTCTAGAGACTAGATGCGTTTGGCCGATTTTGATGATTCTTCGTCAATCGATTCGTCTTCACCTTGTCAGTGTCAATGGCTACATAAAAACCGGCCAAGTGCGAGGACCCGCGCACGAAGGGTTCTGTACTATTAGCGCAAAAAATGGCAAAAAAAAACACGTTTGTTGTATGGGAGCCCCACTTAAATATTTATTTTATTCAGTTTTTAGTATTTGTTGTTATAGCGGCAACAGAAATACATCATCTGTGAAAATTTCAACTGCCTAGCTATCACGGTTCATGATATAAAGCCTGGTGACAGACAGACAGACAGACGGACAGCGGAGTCTTAGTAATAGGGTCCCGTTTTTACCCTTTAGGTACAGAACCCTAAAAATTGGAAAATAGTTTTTTTTTTCGCCCAATCCCGTCGTGTGGGGTACCAATATAAAGGGTTTTATGAGATGATTTCATAACACTTATGTTTAAAAGTACCTAATTCGAAAAAAAGTTATAAATAAAAAAAGTGAATTCAACAAAAAATCTAAAAACCCGACTGCTTAAGAAGCGAACTAAAAAGACGTAAACAAGAAGAAAATTATGCTGTGCAGTCGGAAGATGCATCTGGTTTTGGTCAGCCAGCTCGCGAATATGTATCCCCCAACTGCAAAGCATGATTTTCTTCTTGCTTTCGTCTTTTTGTTCGCTTCTGATTTTTTGAATTAACTTTTATTTTATTAAAGTCTTTCACTACCGATATTTTTTACGCTGTGTCTGTCATTGTTGCTTTCATAATTATGTTCTGTCTATGTCGAATCAATATTTTCTATTATATTCTATTCTATGTAGATACCCAGTACGTGAGTAATAAAAAGAACACCTGGGACTTCCCGACTAATAGGCAGTGGCATTTTCTTAATTGGTTCCTTTGATGTATATGATTTTAATTACGATTTCATCGGTATTATACATAATTATAGCCGACAAAATTGTTCAATGATGTTATTTTTTCGTTATTTTATATTATAGATAGGTAATTATGTCCGGCAAAATTTTTCTATGATGTTATTTTATCGTTATTTTTTATTATAGATAGGTAATTATGTAGGTAGGGTCCCATGGAAATCGAGGCAACTCCTCAAATATTATAGCCATACATAAAGCGATTTTGGTATTTTCACCAACAATGCAATTTTTTGCACACAGAAATTATTATTTGGTAAAGTGGAATTGATGAAGAAGACCACAGATGGCCACTGCAACTCCTTAATGATAAGTATGTCACGGGTATAAATTAATATCTCGAATAGTTAACCGACTATGAACTGATGAAAATGGTACCATTGAACTGACCTGATGATGAAGCTGGAAGGTAGGCACTGGAACACCGAAATAAAACAATGTATCCTCGCCGTTTTTGTGCTTGGTTTGGCTGTAAATGTTTTGCCTGATAATTTGAGGTACTTAACTATCAAAACTAAAAGTGACAATTAAAAAAACATTTTACCAAAAAAAAACAACCGACTTCCAAAACAAAACATTACAAACCCAAAAATAACTAACTCCGAAGTCGGTGTCGAAAACCGAAAAACAATAGGTAGATAATAAAGACACCGACTTCGGAAAAGAAATTTATTTTTAGCTTTGTAGTGTAGTGTAGTGTTTTGTTTTAGAAGTCAGTTTGAATTTTATGGTATTTTTTTTTTTTTTTTCTAGCAATTTAAGTACACGTTGATTGCTTTTACCTAGGTCAATATCTGTGGCCAGCATTAATAGACTACGTGACTATGTAAAAAGTTTTCATATTATTTATTTCTAGGTCAATGTTTTAGCCGGCTCAAGGAGATTACTATTAGACCTGAGATGAACTTTGAAGAACGTCGGTCATTAATAAACACTGATCTGTTTAGTACCTGTTAATCAGATTATAATTTATATAATCTTACGCCTTTTTTCCCATTAAGTTCGGTAATACAACGCAAACCGTTTTGAGTACTACCACAGATAATATAATACTAGCTTAGTACTACGCACCTGGCAGAATAAAAATTCTTAATTGAAATTCTCTTTAGGGAATTTTGTTAATCAGTTGCAAGTTGCAAACTATTCCAATTTTAAATCACGATGTCCACTTGAAAACAATTTACGAATAATTAAATTAGAACAGCTGCTGAATTTCACTCGAAAATATCCCGCCAAAAACTTGACAGAGATGGATTTATGGATTTGGGTGTCCCTGTGTTTTTTGTTACCATTGCAAAAAAAATATTTTCATTTAATTTTTATATTTGAAAAGTTAAGAAAAAAAGTGATAACAATTACAATTAATGAAATGCAACGTAAAAAGTATTTCCATAATTTATGCATTTCTGTATTTACATAATTCTCCGAAAAAAAAGTGCGCTAAGAAAAAAAAATAACAAACACTTACCGCTTCCGTTCATGGTGTTAACTTGCGTCGGCTTATCTATATGTATCACTGGTATATCCGATTTATCGATGTCGATAGAAATAATAGATTGATCGTCATCCGCGTCTATATCGATGACGTGCACGTCACTGTCTTTAGCACTCGCGTCTTGCCCCGTCGGCGCCGGCATTTCAACTAACTGCTACAAATGAGTGTTTACTAATGGCTGAATGTCTGAACTGAACCTTTGCCTCGATTGAGGCTGAATTGATTGATTGTTTTTTTTATTTGTGGTATTTTAGTTTGAAGCTTGTTTGATTTCAATTTGGAACAGTATGTAGCGCGGGAAATAGTGCCTTGTCAATTGTTAAGTCTTTCAAATTTATGGTTTTAGTTACGATACGAATTTTAGATAGATAGGTAGTGTTAAATTTGTAATTGGTGCAAATGTCGACTGTATTGAGTATGTTAATCTTGATACTGTGTTTATTTATGCAAAGCATGGTTTTGGTAGGTAATCAGTAGGTACCTACCTAATCTGCTCTAATCAGGGATATGTATACGTAAATGATAGACATTTCAGAGTTCGTGTGAATTTTTTATCTTCTACGTGTTTGATAAAATACCTATTAGGTAATTTGTAAGAAGAACAGTACCTAGGTATTATGAATATTGTTATGCTTATGTTCTTTTTTTACCTGACTGCAAAAAATATTAAGGTTTTTTAGTGCAGTCAAATGCAGTTTTTATTTTTATCCTTTCTAAATGTGGATGGATGAGTCGGTATGTATGTAGATATTGACGTCAAGTTATCCCAAATATGGTCATCACTGTTCCCTAACTGCAGTCAGATTTTTGGGTCAGAATACGAATTAGGGACGCCTTTGATGGCTTCTTCGAGAATTAAAGTAAATTAAAGTTTATTGACATAAAAGTTTTCCATAGTACATGAATTCCATGAAGAGATGAATAAAAACCGGCCAAGTGTGAGTCAGATTCACGCACGAAGGATTCCGTACCATTATCGCAAGAAACGGCAAAAAAAATCAGGTTTGTTGTATGGGACTATACTTAAATATTTATTTTATTCAGTTTTGTATGTGTTGTTATAGCGGCAACAGAAATACATTATCTGTAAAAATTTCAACTGCCTAGCTATTTTATTTTATTACTATCACGGTTCATGAGATACAGCCTGGTGACAGACGGACAGACAGACGGACCGCGGAGTCTTAGTAATAGGGTCCCGTGTTTTACCCTTTGGGTACGGAACCCTAATAAAAATTAGTATTTTGGCCTCTATGCGTTCCTAAATCATTGATCCGATTGTGATGACAGATGAAATTTTGGCAGGTTTAAGTAGTCATAGTGGATCTTTGTGTCTCTGAAGTTGGCTCTGCGAACCATTGCGCAAAAAACAGTTTGTCTTCGAGTGTACTGCATAGAGTAAGCGAGATAGGACGGTGCGACAAACGTAAGCGAGTGAAAGAGCCAGTTATAAAATGCTATCTTCACCTTCAATATTGACACAAAAGTAGCTACTGCGTAGGGTCTTGCAGCCAACTTCAGAGACACAAAGATCTGCTGTGAGTATTATAATAGTTCTACGTCCACCCGCGAAGGTTTCTGGTTCAAAAAATCTACCTTTATACCGTTCGTTACGTTTTAATCCCGAGGAAGTTCGATCCGGTGCATGAAACAATATCGATTTGCAAAGATTTAATTAAAAAATAATAAAAACGTTTTCACAAAAAAATAAACCGACTTTAAAACACCAAACACAAAACACCAAAAAATGCACAAATAAAATTTTCGTTTCGAAACTCGGTGTTGCAAAATGATAAAACTAGACATTAATTTTTTGTGAAAAAGTTTTTTTTTTTAATTTTATCTCTACAAATCGATAGATACTGTTTCATGCACTGGATCGACCCTCCACGGGATTAAAACGACTAAAATGTAACGGTGTATTATAAAAACACTTTTTTACCCGACTGCCGAAGGAGGGTAATGTGTTTAACAGTCTATGTATGTATGTAAGTATGTATGTATGTTTGTTCCTATGTGTCGTTCCAGAGACCAAACGCGTTGGCTGATTTTGATGGTTCATACGTCAATCGATTCGTCTTAACCCTGCGAGTGTCATAGGCTACATTAAAATTGGACAATAGAAAAATGGCGGATTTTGGGTGCCAAATTGTGGGGGCCCAAATTTTTTTTTCTTCCAAACGTATCGTGTGAGGTATCAAAATAAAGGGTTTTAAGAGGTGATTTCAAAAATATATAACACTTATATGTTTAAATGTATCTAATTCGAAAAAAAACTAACTAAAAAGTTATAAATAAAAAAACTTAATTCAAAAAATCAAAAAACCCAACTGCTTCAAAAGCGAACTAAAAAGTCGTAAACAAGGCAAAAATCATGCTGTGCAGGCGGAGGATACACCAGATTTTAGTCAGCCAGCCCGCGAATATGTATCCTCCGACTGCACAGCATGATTTTTGCCTTGTTTACGACTTTTTAGTTCGCTTTTGAAGCAGTCGGGGTTTTTGATTTTTTGAATTATTTACTAATGTGGCAAACTAACAAAAAAAAACAAAAACCTAACCTACGTTAATAAATAATTCAGGATACTAAAAAAAAAACAATATTGTACAAAAATATTTGCTATTAATGGAATTTTATTTGTATACAATAATAAATTTGTCATAATTATTGAATTTGCAATAATAAATATTTATAAGACATTCGATCTGAATCATATGAAGGCAAATGACCTGCACTTTAAAAACGTTAGTGTCGGCGATCGATAAACCGGTTGGTTCAGTTAAATCTTGAACCGATAATATTAATTTACTGTTTCGATGATATAATAATTGAAGTATAGAGCCTTCATGTTGTGATACAACACTGCTTTGAGTTCATGGCTTTATGATGTTACAGACTCGCAAATTTCAACCCTCAATTTCTGATTTGAGAATTTGCTAAGTGTCTAGCTTGAAAACCAATCAACCTTTTGCCAAAGTTTGGGGGGATTTGAGAGAGTTTTGTGCAGCCAAGTTTACAATTTACAATCGATAACGCTAGTTGAAAACGAATCAAGATATGGGAATGACACATCTTAACGTTAAGTCACGTGGATAGAAGGCGTTAACGATTGTAGAAAGAGATTCCATATGAAACGTTTGTAACTTGGCTTGGGGGGCTGGAGTTGCGACCGCGAACCGAGGGACGCAGAGTTCGAAGGCCTTCCTCTTGGTGGACCGATGACTTTGTTGAGGCTGCGGGTATCTGCTGGATGCGTGACGCACGGGAACGATCGGTGTGGCGACGCTTGGGGCAGGCCTATGTCCAGCAGTGGACGTCTTTCGGCTGCAATGGTGAGGGGACTTAGGTAATCCAGAAATCAGCACTAATCCTACATGCTAGGACACACCATCTATGAAGAGGGGTGGAACGTGTAAGACCTTATGGCCAGCGGACTGGAAAACCAAGAGTTCACTCTTCTTTACATTATACCTGAGCCCATGAGCCCCAGCATAATCCACACATATAGCAAGCTGTTTTCGAACAGCGCTTATGGAGGGTAGCAGAACCATATCGTCCGCGTAACTGATGTTGTTGATGAATTTTCCATCTATAGAACATCCGACATTGGCCCCGCTGAGCCTCTCAATGAGTCCGTTCACGTACAGATTGAAAAGACGAGGCGAAGTTAACCCTCCCTGTCTTACTCCACATTTCAATCTGTACGCGTCGGAGGTGACGCCTGCCCATCTTATAACATTGACTTGGCTACATGGTAGGTATTTAAATAATATGTCTGAACAGTTTTAGGACGGTATGAGATTTAGGATGCAATAACATCCATGTTTAAAGTATACGGTTAGGTTCGGTTTTTTAAGAAAAGCTATTATAATTTGTATGTGAGTACCAAAACGTCATTATACATGGATCGTCATTAATCGTCCAAATTGATCCATTTACGGATTTTGAAGAGATGCTTCTAGAAACCAAAGCAGTGTATATTTTTATGCTGGTTGTACTTACTATAAATTACAATTAAAAAAAAAACTTCAAAGTTACGTTTTTAACAAAAGGTTAATTTGGCATGATCACGGGACAACGATTAACTATTTTAATATTTTGTGTTTATTGATGATGTGTGTGTGAGTGATGTGAAATGTGTAATTATGTATGTTTCAATTGTCCATTATGATAAAAGCTGTGTATTCCTCTTATGCCATGATGCACATGGTGGACATCCCACCCATACGCACAAACCGTTTTGGGAACACTTTTATTGTGCGTACAGCTAAGGAGTGGTATTCCCTGCCGGAGTCTGTGTTTCCCGACAGCTACAATCTAGGGGTCTTTATGTCAAGAGTGAATAGGTCTTTCCTTGGCAAGCGTGCTTCACCGTCGACCACATCATCGCTTACCATCAGATGAGATAGTGGTCAAGCGGGAGCCTATAGTGTATAAAAAAATACCCTTACTTATTATTGTTTCTCCGAAATTGCAATGTACGTTTGTTGCGCTGTTGGTGTACCAAAACAATAATTTTACGATACACGTGGGTACAGTCGGCATTAAAAATATCGATCAAAAATTAATAGGCAATTTTATCCTTCCACAAACAATTATTTTAGTAAGTATCACTTGATTTAGACACTTTAGCTTTCTAGAACTGTATAAAATACACTTTACGAAACATTCATGAAATTATTATGTTTAGATATCACAATTTTACACAAATAATAAATATTTTTTAAATTAATATTATTATTTACGATCGAAGAGGTAAATTAACCACTGTTTTAAACGTAAATAAATATCTACTGTTTTAATAATCCATATTAAAAAAATATTTTTATTTAGATTAAAAACAACGAAGGGAACTACGTTAGGTTGTCAAACTGTCGTAGGCACCGGGTAAGGAATGATTGTTTCACACTTGTATTAAAGTGTACAATAATAATTGTATAATAGCGCGTATTATTGTTTATGGTGGGTAGGGTTGTCACTTTCACTAGAGGCCGTTTTGTCAAGCAACGCGACTAGTCCCGGGCTGTACTATGAAGAGATCTGAGTAAATACTTAAAATGGTAGTAGTAGACGCAAGTCAACAAAGGATTTATTCCACAGACATAAATCTAACTAGATAACGCAAGTCCCTCCATCTGTATGAAAACCAAGCGTGCCACTTTTCCACAAACAATTTAATAACAAATTTACTTACCAATGAAAGAAAACATTTCCAATGCCTTCGCCAACTTTTTCTATACATTCTTTACAGCTCAATATGGTATAAAAAGGCATTTTTCTAAACAGTGGCTTTCCGTTGCCGATAATGCTAAATGAAAAGCTCAGATTACGATCGTTGATCGTAATTTTGGTCCATTTTTTGGCACGCGAAGTACATACAATCGCGTCATCTAGTTAGATTTATTTCTGTGATTATTTCCTATTATAATAATAAATCCCTATTCTAACCTAAAACCCTATTCTGTTCGTTAATTCGCATGATGCTTCAAAATAAGTCGGAAGTGTCTTCTGCCGGTCTGCATACTTCAATAAGGTTTATTTGTAACAGCCTGCGACCTTTTTACCCGACTGCCGAAGGAGGGTAATGTGTTTAACAGTCTATGTATGTATGTAAGTATGTATGTATGTTTGTTCCTATATGGCGTTCCAGAGACCAAACGCGTCGGCCGATTTTGATGATTCATACGTCAATCGATTCGTCTTAACCCTGCGAGTGTCATAGGCTACATTAAAATTGGACAATAGAAAAATGGCGGCTTTTGGGTGCCAAATTGTAAGGGCCCAAATTTATTTATTTTCCAAACCCATCGTGTGGGGTATCAAAATAAAATAAAGGGTTTTAAGAGGTGATTTCAAAAATATATAACACTTATATGTTTAAATGTATCTAATTCGAAAAAAAACTAACTAAAAAGTTATAAATAAAAAAACTTTATTAAAAAAATCAAAAAACCCGACTGCTTCAAAAGCGAACTAAAAAGTCGTAAACAAGGCAAAAATCATGCTGTGCAGGCGGAGGATACACCAGATTTTGGTCAGCCAGCCCGTGAATATGTATCCTCCGACTGCACAGCATGATTTTTGCCTTGTTTACGACTTTTTAGTTCGCTTTTGAAGCAGTCGGGTTTTTTGATTTTTTTAATTAAGTTTTTGCATTCTTCGTTAAAGTAAGTATTTATGACTACGGCCAACATTGGGCAGTATAGTCTCAATGTTAGTCTGCAATGAGATGTTGACGGATCTCATTGCAGTCTAACATTATCAACGAGTTTTTGGAAGCAAAATTATCTCAAAATGAATGTGACAAATTGTCAAGCCCGCAATATCTGCTGTGATTGGTTGAATGTTTTTTTCAACAGCCAATCACAGCAGATAACGCGTGCTTGACAATTTGTCACATTAATTTTGCTGCCAGAAACTCGTAGTAAGACTGTTGTGTTGATGCTCTACATATTTTAGTCCCTCCCATAGACAAGGAGAATGGACGGAGCGTTCCCTATCCCGGTACAGTGAATGTGAGCAAAAAAAAAACGATAAAGATAAAGCAGTCGTGTGCTTAGTACTCTTGGGCCACGCTACAGGCTGGTTAGTCCCCCTATGCTCTAGTCCCGCTATGGTCGACTCGAAAAATACCTATTAAAAAGTGCTGCTATGCAGGAAATCACATTCGCGGGCAGTGACGAAGAAAACTGTTAAAGTGTAATATTTTGTTTAACCCTTTAAAAAGTAGAGGTCATTCATTTTAAAAACATAGTGTCCATCCATTCTATAGAACTGTGAAAAACGAAACGTCTTGCCGTAAAAGAGAAACTTAGCCTAAAAATATTTCGAACTAAGATTTCGATATTTTTAGTTTAATTTAAATATTTTTCAGCTCTCTGCTTAATTTAATTGAATTCAAACACTTTTCTTCCCTACTGTACTTTCCATTGTTTACGCAGAATCGAAGAATTGCGTGCATAGCGGCACTTTTTAGCAGGTATTTTTTGTGTCGAGCATAGCGGGACTAACCGTCACAAGCTTGCAGCGGCAGGAGTTTTGCACTAGACATAGTGAAAAGATGCATGTATTGGCCGCACAATCCCTTTGTCCCTTTCTAAACGGTGGTCAATATAGTGAGGGTGTTGTCAGTCTCATAGATATAAAAAAGAAGGTCAGTCCATTCTCTGTCTGTGGACAGGCCAAATTGAACAGTTGCTGGACTTTTTGCTGAACTGGTCCTATTTGGCGCAGCCGTGGGACACACAATGTCATATTTATATTGTTTTTTTTCTCTTTTTTATTGTTGTATAGTTCTAAGTTCTCTTTTTGTTTTTCTTTTTTTATATTGTGTGCTCTAGCGGCTTGTGACAAATAAATGTATTATTCTTTATTTCTTTCTTTCAACAGGCTACCCTGCGTCAGTTTAGCCTGATCGGATGCGTGCACATACACGAAATAGTCTCATCTGGTAAGGTAACAATATGCTTCAAGTAGTTTTCCTCAGGATTACAGCAACCGCCATACCAATACGGCAGATAAGGCGAGATAACCGATTCAATTCTCACAGCTATTATTATGCTTTGTAATTGCACTGAAGGACATAATATGTTTTTAATTTTATAGTTTTTATTATCACACTGGAGGTACAGGCATATGTTTCATTGCCTCATTTAGTATGAAAAACTTATTGGTTAGAACTTATATTGCCGCGTCCTTGAATATCAAGATAGCAAGCAAATTGACCGCGCGGTCTGAACACCAAAAACGACTGCCTATGAAAATGCTATTTTTACAGCAGAAAATTACTTGCGTAATAGTAGGCGTCGTGGTTCGCTTTTTATTAGTTTTTATTTATAGGTGTAAAGGCTCTCGCAGAAAGGTGCGACGGCAGCGCGACAATGGAGTGCGACAATTTTTGAACTGTAGAGCAATTTTAGAATCGGTAGACGCTGCGGTTTCCCGATGACCTGGTTAAGATTGAGGGTATCTGCTGGCTCCGAGACGCTTGATGATAATAGGATACGTTTTTCGACTGAAATGATGATAATGATGATGAATTATGAAATAATTTCTAGGAAAACGCGTCATTGTATATCGCATTCTGTGGAAGCCTTAAGGCGCTTTTTGAAGTCAGACTTGTGATGTAGCCATTAGACACTCTTTTTATTTAGGTAAAGTCGAAGACAAAGAAGGTTGATTGAACTCGTGCAGCAAGGCTGTCCAAATGAAAATATTTACGTGCATTTTTTGTGTGCAAAGATTATGAAAAATAATTGTTTAGATCGATGACTTAAGTTGAATTTAGAACAAAAACAAAATAGTCTCATAAAAACTTATAGGGGGCAATTATTTTTGCTCCTTGGCATTTAAAAAAACGCCGGTGCCTATACTCGAACTGATTTATGTATATACATGCAATAAAATGAGCGTTTTTTGTGAATGGCATGGCCTCAAAACATAGCTCACAGATTATTAGGCTTTTTTTTAAAACCAGAGTTATGTAACATTGGATGCAATAAAGTCTTAGATCATCTATCTGTATTTCCAGATGGCTTAAACAGAGGTTGAGAGATGTAGGTTGCATGGGGATTATACTGGTACGAAATGTTTTTTTTTAAATGCTTCCGCATATTTCGAATGGGTATAACATAACGTTGTGGTTTAAAAGAAGTGACTAAAATTGAAAAGAGTATGTTAAGATGGTTTAGCGATGTTGAGAGGATGGATGAAAGGCGACTAACGAAAGGTTTGCAACGCATATGTGAATGGAAACGCCGAAAGGGGACGCCCTAGAAAGACATGCACCTTATAGGTGATGTTCTTCAGAAAGGCCAGGTACAGAGTACTCATAACCGGCGTGTGTGTATGACTAGATCAGTATTTTTTCAACCTGTGGGTCGCGACCCTCTGGGGGGTCGCGAGGCCTCTACCGGGGGGTCGCAAGAGGTCGCGAAAACTACCTCAGTAAAAAAACAATAAAGTTTAAAAATATAGATTTATTAAAAAAAGTTTACTACAGGATATAAACATTTGTATGTTAATACAAATTAACAAAAAATAACCTATGAGCACTCTGCAAAGGTTGCGCTGGTTTCTCATTAAAAAAATTCAACCAAAATGGATGCGTTTTTGCTAGATTGAGAATTCAATCGTCTTCCAAATTTAAGCGATTTCTTTTCCAACTTTTTATTTAGGTCATTGATGAAAACGTCAACTAGCACAAGTACCAGGTGGCAAATAGAATGAAACATTGAAGTATGCCTGTGTTATTAATTCTGGGTATTATGTTTTTCTTTATAACCAAAAGTAATCCAAATTGGCAGACTTGAATTCCAAGTGAAACATCCCATCGGCAGATAATGCCAGCAGATTTTCTTTGATCTTGGCATTTGCCTCATTTAAAAGCAGATTTAAGATCCACCTTTGCCCAGTATTCTCCGATATCTCTTGCACTGAGAAGTAATGACACAATTCTTCTTTCAAAGAACATCTCATAAAAAATCAAATAAGCCCAAACACGACAAGGATACATTGTTTTATTTCGTCGTTTCATTGCCTACCTTCCGGCATCATCATCAGATTACTTCAATGGTACCATTTCCATTAGTACCATTTATTTATGAGTATATGCTTCATAATAGTCGGTTATTCAAGATATCTAATACTCGTGACATCCTTATCATTAAGGAGTTCCAGTGGCCATCTGTGGTCTTCTTCATCAGTTCCACTTCACAAAATGATACATTCTGAGTGCAAATGACTGCATTGTTGATGAAAAATATAAAATACCAAAATCGCTATATGTATGCCTATAATATTTGAGCAGTTCCCTCGATTCCCATGGGAAATAATAAAAAATAAACATACAGCCGAATTGAGAACCTCGTAATTTTGAAGTCGGTTGAAGTAAAGCGAAGTGTCGGGGGTCGCGAAATATTTTTTCAGACTATATGGGTCGTGTCATGAAAAAGGTTGAAAAACACTGGACTAGATGTATGAATATGAGTGAAGCAAAAGAAGTATGTAAAGATCGTAGCAGGTGGCGTTCTGTAGTTTCTGCCTACCCCCATGGGAAAAAAATGCGTGAGTTTAAGTATGTATGTATGTAAAACGACATACAAACTGTACATTGCAAGAACAAGAACAGTGGTAGTATATTCGATGTACCTTGTAATAGAGAATCAATTGGGCCGGGTGGGACACAAATCTAGAATACTACAGAGGAATTCTAGATGGAAAGCTTACTATTACTTTTCCCAAATTTAACTCAAAAAATGTAAATGATTATTATGACAATACACTGACCGTATACTTAGCGTTGATATAATTATTGTTAGACATTTCAGCCAGTAGTAACACAAAGACGCAACACAAAACACTTTTCAAAAACGAAAATAATTTCAAATTCACGAAAAAATGGACGTGCTTTTTCTTCCTTAGTCAAAATTGTACTGTACAATTTTTTTATCGGAAGTATTTCGAAAGTATAATATTATGGTAATTTGACATTTTATTTGTCAGAAAATCTTGAATGATTTGTTAGAGTTATTTGTCATAATAAAAATGTCGTTGACAAGTACTGTCGGGCACAAAAATAAGTGGCGATAAGAAGACTTCTTCTTCTGTACTTATTCAATTTTTATTTTTATTTTTATCCGAATAGTCCAAACGCTTATGTGCTGCTTTGGATCTTCTTTCTTCTTTTTAATCTTCTGAGTTAAACCTTTATTTGCATAAGAATAAAAAAAACAGCTGTTTGTTGGTAAGCAATGCCACTTGAAAGTGGCTGACACCGAAAAATTGTATTCTTGATCCGAGAACATAGTTCTTAGCTTAGAACTTAAAACTAAAAGTGCTTTCTGGGATTTTGGTAGTGTCCGACCGCAGGTTCTGTTTCGGCATAAAAAAAAGGTTTTGTCCGCAGTTTTCAAAGTGCCCGAACTGGCCGAAACGATATTTTTCACTTCCAAGTCGCTTTTTTATAAGTTGGTATCTACCTATGCCATAGAGCAACACGGACCACCGGCGTGCCGGAGGGGAGTAGCCATAGCGTTTTTTCCCGATACAAAACTGTCTGTCATTTTTTGCGGGGGGAAATCTGCTCTACCCACACTTTAACAAATTCTCACACAAAAATAATCGTCTGTTACTACGAAACTCACACATAAAAATTAAAAAATACACTTACAATTTTACACACACATGGATACATTCTGTGTCATGACAGTATAATGAGATGACGCAACTACAGTGACAAGTTGCTTATAGCCGTGGTTGTAACTACTGTCGATACTCATTATCGATAAATTCAAGAACTCGGTTCGGGATATATGGTTTAATAAGTGATACAAAGTTATCATTGTTATAAAGATTGACTTTATTTATTTTGAACTACAATAATTATCATCCAACCAATAAACTCAATGTTAATTTAAAAAACCAGTGATAGTTGTATCTATCACTGGTTTTTAAAATAGATTAGTTTTGTATAAATATGACGAATACATTTTTGTGGGTCTGCTTTTTCATTTAGAACGAAATTCTTGTAGCAGTATATTTTTCCATTATTAATCTTGCCAGTTCCAAATTATGATTTGCAAAATCATTTTTGTGTAAATGGTAATTGATAGAGGAAAACAAGTCTTTGCCAATACACTTTATTAAGGCATGTGCCACGATTTCATGTGTAGTACAAGATCGTGTAGGTTTATTGTCGTCACTTAAACGTCGTCTTATTTCTTTTTCACAAATCTGGCCATAAAAGTATTACCTATTTTGAAGCAAAAAGTAACTGTCCTCTGCTTTTTTGGTGTATTAAACTTTTTTCATCAATCGGCCCAAGCAAACCTTTTATGCACGTAATGCATTTTTTTTTTGATGTCGAGGAAATAACAAATCCAGCTATGTATTCTACAACTTTCTCGGCAAAAGGGGATAAAAAAGTTAGAGCTTCAATCTCATCAATTAAATCGTTAGTAAAATTGGTAAAATTGACTTCTTCTCTTCTTGATGTGCAATTTAGTATCGATTTTTCTTTCAATGGTATGCAGTTTGTGCCGCTTCCAGTTTGTGTTAATTCTGTATTAACAAGATCTTTTTTATTAAATTGCTTCAAACTGAGAGCTTGAGGGATTATCGCAACAACCACCATGACTTCTTACAATCGAAAAAAGAGTTCGATGTGATCTTGACTTATCCTGTGGAGTGGCATATATTTAAGGCCATTTTGTTCGTTTTGTATTATATCTTGGAAGATGGACTTGGTACTCTCAATACAGATCAAAATGCCAAAAATCCTGTGTATCGTGGTGAATCTAATAATTTTTTCCTTTTTTTTTCTAATATGGTAGTTTGCTATTTATTTGCAACTAAGCAGCAACCTAGTTCTGTGGCCATCGCTAAATTTGCTTTTGCACCGTCATACGTTATTGCTTTTATTTCCACTCCAGTTTCATGTACTAATTCAAAGGCTTTAGGTACAAGCTGAGCTTTTAACTTAGCACTTGTGCCTTTAACAAAAAAATATCCGATTGGGACTTTCCATGGAGTATTTAATGCCTACTTATAGAAATACTAGGACATCTGTTGCTTCATCTGTATTATTTTTTAATAAATCACAACCATAATCAACGTACCCGAATCGTCTATCATCATTCGGACTGTCTGACTGTCATGTGGTTGTGTCTGTATACTAAAATAAAGCTTACAATAAATAAATCAGAAATCTCAATCTCAAAAATGTATCTGTATGGATATAGACTCCTTTGCCTTGACCATTTTTATCGATAACTATCTACAAACAAACCGGTAACAACACTATCGCTCGGTGACAGGCGACTATCGGAAACAGACTCGGATCAGTTGCTCGACCGATCCGCATATTGTATGAGGGCGAGCGGCCTGTGTTGGTAAACAAATCCCAAACGTCACCGACCGATAATATTGTAATTTTTAAGTTTTATAGAAGTAAATAGTAATAATGTGATTAAACATTGCTTACATATGAAAGATAACGCCATCTTTTTGTAAATTTGACGTGGCAGATCTCTTTTTGCAGCAAAAAACAGAACAATTCGGCATTTTTTTAGGACGTCGATTCAGTCGCGCTACTAGATTTAGTCTATTGAGCAGTGCGGCTGCAACTAGTTTTATTGTACGCATAGGACCGCGTGGACTTGTACTTTGACAGAGGGGAACGCCTGCGTATGGCTACTCCCCTCCGGTCCGCCGGTGGTCCGTGTTGCTCTATGACCTATGCTTTTAAGTATGTCTAAAATTGTTGGGGTTTATTCTAAATCAAATAATCAAAATCATGTTTTTTATTTCATATAGACCTACATGGGCACTTATAAAACGTCGACAAAAGGTGCACGGTTCGGGTTGATCGTTTCTTAAGGAAAAGAACCGGCAAGAAACTCCATGGTTATTCTTTTAAAAAATGGTTTGATTTTACAATATTTCCATGTTACAGCATTAGTACTTAGATATGGGGGGACAACGTAGGCCCGACAATAGGTCGTAAGAAAAACAAAAAAAAAGATTATATATTATAAACAAAAGAAAATAAAACGAATTAAAAAGTTAACAAATGTTAACAAGCATCTAGAAGGCCTACAATGTTCACACATTTACAAAACAATCGATAAAAGAATCTATACAAAGCTTAAATAAAAAATATCTAAATTTAACATGTGGCACAAATGTTGTTATCAGTGCTGTAACTATTCTTATCAAAGGGCTATGAAGATGATTTAAAAACCATTGTAAAAAGACTAATTAAAAGAAGGAAAAAAAAACAAAAAGAATTAATGAGATTGAGAATAGTTAGAGACATCCTATCCTATATTAACATTGTTAATTTCATAAAATTTTGTGTGAAATAATTCAGATATTTTTGGAGGGTTTTAACAAACTATGTAAGTTTCGGTTTCACCCGAAACTAGAAGAGCAGCAGAATATACCTATCTACATACGGTTTCACTTTCGGTAAAAAATCGTAATTTGGCCGCACACTAGATTTTGTATGAATTTGGGCAAAACAACGTCTGTCGAATCAGCAGTTATATTGTACAAAAAATTGAGACAACCTGTTTCTAAAGATACACGCAAAAATATATAAATTCTAAAGTAATAAACGTAATGTTCCGCATTTTCAGACAACCCTAGGTTATGCAGCCATATCCTAGAACACTAAACAGCGGATAATCACAGCAGATAATTGTATACGGAACGAGGAATTCCACGTTACGCCGCGTTACCGGTAACGTGTTACGTTGCGTTTCGTAACGGAGCGAATATTACTAGATATCAGTTACGCAGGGGGTTTAATTATGTACTTGGAAAATAATGGTGATATAAATAATAATAATTTATTTATTTTCAGACAACATAGTCCACATAGACACAACAAAATTAAAACTAAAAAGCTAGCTTAAATAAAAAAAGATATCATCATCTGCCTAGCCTTTCTTCCTAATATTTTGGGGTCGGCTTCCAGTCTAACCGGATTCAGCTGAGTACCAGTGTTTTACTAGGAGCGACTGTCTATCTGACCTCCACAACTCAGTAACTGGGTAACATGGTACCCCTTGGCTAGACTGGTGTCAGATCTCAAGCTTCTGACTATTCGTAACGACTGTCAAAGATCTTCAAATGACAGCCGGGACCAACGGCTTAACGTGCTTTTCGAGGCACGGAGGAAACTCGGTATGTTGAAATGGTCACCCATTCATGGACCGACCTCGTCAAGCGTTGAAAAAAAGATAATCCTACAAAAAATCAAAACAACCCGACTGCTTAAGAAGAGAACTCAAATGACTATAAACAAGAATGATGAAGAAAAACATGCTGTGCAGTCGGAGGACACATATTCGCGTGCTGGCTGACCAAAACCTGATGTATCCTCAGACATTTTAACATATAGGTGTTATATATTTTTGAAATCACCTCTGAAAACCTGTGATGGGAGTGGAAGAAAAACAATTGGGTCCCCACAATATGGCACCCAAAGGCCGACATTTTACTATTTTCCAATTTTAATGTAGCCAGTGACACTTGCAAGGTGAAGACGAATCGATGGACGTAAGAATCATCAAAATCGGCTTACGCGTTTGACCTCTAGAACGCCACATAGGAACAAACATACATATACATATACTGATAGACACATTACTCTCCTTCTGCAGTTGGGTAAATAGCTTAATATGATCGGTTAAATTAAGTTCTGCCGCAGCCTTAAAATAATCGCTGATATAATAATATCGTTACATCGAAAGCCGAGTAGGTGCAAGTGCATCTCAAAAGATAATCTGCGTCTATCCTTGGAACAGTTTCTCGTAATTCTGCTAGTTTAAATAAAGGGTTCCTTCTTATCGGAGGGGTGAACTATGCATAGTTGACATGGAACAAATTTACTGAATCATCTAAGCGGTTCGATGGAGACTGATTCAGCATCATCATCAGCCTTTTAATGTTCCCACTGCTGGGACACAGGCCTCCTCTCTGTGAAAGAGGGAATCGCCCAGTGCGGGTTGGTGTCATGTCTTCTGACTGAATCTGTTCCTGTTTCTGAGACTGATTTACATTTGGGAATTATCAGAACAGCTTTTAGCATTCGAAAAGGGGTCTGCCTCGTTGGTTTGATTGTCACGAGCGCTACTACTGATTAGGGATGATACGGAAGTGATAATATCGCAACCAAAATCAGAATCGGAGTTTATAAATTTGGCTTATCGGAATCGAAACTGAAATCGGAATTGGAGGCAGAGGCTGAAGAAAATGTGTTAAGAGAAAGCAGGTTTAAAAAATAAAAATATATTAATCAGCCTTTTTAATTTCAGCCTAAAAATAGTACTCCTAACTATGCGTTGAAAAAAACAAACAAGTTTTCTAAAATCGTATTCAGTATTAATTGTAAATTAAATGGAATGTGTGTAGTAGTTAATTAAACCAAATGAGTTACTTCCAAAGAAGCAAGGTATACTAATGAATAAAAGCCTCGCAGCTTAACCTCTTTATTTTTATTTTTTTTGTACACTGACAGCCCTAAATTCTTCTCCTATCGTACAGTCCATCCAAAGGTTGTCTGTAAGAGATTGCCCTGTGCGATAAGACCGCCCATTGTACACTTGTTTTTGTGAATATTTGTCCTGTATATATTTTGTGGTGTACAATAAAGTATATAATAATAATAACCTCCTTCCAGACTATATCCCAACCGGACACCGATTAGGCCAGCATCACTAAAAAGTTATCGTTATCGACCTCCGATAACCTCCCAAAAAACAATCCGAACCTCCGTAACATCCCTATTACTGAGCATAGGCGAGACTCAGGTCGGGTATTCGGTTACCGGTTCTGGCAGTTTTACTGTGTGCTTGGTTTTTGGTAATAGACTTGCTCCTATATCGGTCGTAACTGTACCTGATACAAACTTCCTCTAATATACTCATTTCTCACTTTATCCATTCTCGTCACTCTGAACATCCATCTCAACATACTTATCTCTGCTACACACCCCACTGCTCCCCACATTCTGATCCATACAGTACGACAGGTCTAATCACGGACTTGTCAATTTAGCCATAACTTGAGGGACATCTGTGGGTCGCAAGTTGTGACAGTGATCTGTCACCATTTCATCCATCCTGAGTTGATCTGGTGCGTTACGTCTCGGTTTACCTTTCCATCCCCTTGGACAAGCAACCCTAGGTAGCGAAAGACGGAGCTCGGTATGGGCGTTCCAGGGAGAGCTATGAGCACGGAACAGGAGAGTCCGTCAAAATCGCGGTATAGGGTTATGCCGTTTTGCTTCTGCTCAATTTCAGGTTAACACTCTCCATTCTGTGCCACCACACCTCCAATCTGCTCTGGACCTCTAGGCAACACTCGGCAACCAGCACAATGTCACCGGCAAACAGCACACACCAGGGTGTCTTTACCTGTATGTCCGACGTCAGAGCGTCCATTATCATACGGGAGAAGTAAGGGTTGAGGGTCACATCACACATCATCAGCCTATTAATGTTCCCACTGCTGGGACACAGGCCTCCTCTCTGTGGGTCGAGGATATCTAAAGTTAATTAGAAAAGCCCAGGAAAAAGAGAAGGAACTGTGGACACAAACTACATTACATAACTCGTTGCCGCATTGGTTAAGCCATCGACTGCTGCGCTGCGTGTCGCGGGTTCGATTCCCGCACGGAACAAATATTTTTATGGCCTACAGACAGTTGTTCCAGTCTGCTTGTTTGTGTATGTGAGTTTATATGTTTGTAAATGCACCTCCGATATAGTAGAATATGCCTAGTGTGGGGCAAGCTTTAAGAAATAAAATAACATTCTTCGATTGAGGGGAATACAGATGTTTCGTTAAAACAACTCGTAAATTCTGATAGAATTTCAAATTCGTAAACCGGCCTTGTAGAAGATTCGAATACATCATAATAATAAACGATCTATTATGTGTGAATAAAACGTTACGCGCGTCTGCGCAAGTTCATAAGGGTCAGCCCGCACCGAGACGCGACGGTGCACGCACTTATTAAGATAGCGATACAATTCATAACTTTATTTGCAACTTGATAGGGTACACATTTCGATGACAGAATTCGGATAAATACGAATTACAAAATTCCGCGGGATGCATTCCAGTTATCTCACTGAAATGTATATCTTTTTGTGCAGTAAATAAAGTTCTATATTCTATCTTCTATTGCTTTCTTAAAAAGTGCGCGCAGTGTTAAGTCTGTTCCAGTGTGAATTTGACCTTAGGTCAGTAGGCACAGTAAGCCTCATCGCGTGAAGAAATATCAATATAGATTATTTCTTCCACTTGTCTGTTTGTCTCTGTTGAATGAATAATCATTTTGTCGAAACGTCATGTTTCTTTCGAATTGGATGTTAGATGCCCAACATTTCGTTTTACTTTTTTAAATGATTTGTGATGTGCGTAGTGTTGCCAGATCGAAATACCAAAATATCTGGCAAAAATATAAAAATGTCGGGCTTTTTTGGGATTGTCGCGAGATATAAATATAGTAAATTATTGTAATTTATAATTACACTTAATTTTTACGGTTACCACAATGGCTTTGGTCTTTACTGAATCCACCAATTTAGATCCTTTAGTAGGTACCTATTCGGAAAATATTTAAATCAAAGTTCAGCCTAATTTCTCTCTTGGGTATATAAACTATTTAAACATTCTTTCACAATAAGCATTAATTACCTAAATGATCTATTAATTTTTCGATACTTATCACGTATGCACGAGCTGGCTCACCAAAACCAGATGTAGATGTATCCTCCGACTTCACACAATGATTTTCTTCTTGTTTACGTCTTTTTAGTTCGCTACTTAAGCAGTCGGGTTTTTAGATTTTTTGAATTAACTTTTTTTTATTTACAACTTATTAGTTAACATTTATTTTTTCAAATTATCGGGGAATTGTCGGTGTGTAAGTGTTAGATATTTTTGAAAACACCTCTTATAACCCTTTATTTTGATATAAATAAAAAAGTAGGATGTGAATGGTGTCAAGAGTTAATTAATAACCTATCATTTCATGACCGGTTTTTTAACGATCTTCGATTACTGACTTTGGAATTGAGTCACTAGTCATACCAAGAGGTATCGTGTTACCCAGTTACTGGGTTGTGGAGGTCAGATAGGCAGTCGCTCCATGTAAAACACTGGTACTCAGCTGAATCCGGTAAGACTGAAAGCCGACCCCAACAATAATAGGGAAAAAGGCTAGGCAGATGATGATGTTGTGAGAAAGGGGGTGGGTTATAAATCAGTGTTGAACAGCGTTATGACTATGCTACACACTGATCAGCAGGTACAGAAAGGTCACTTCGCGCAACAATTCATAGAAATAGCGACTCTTGCTGCTAATGCCTAACGCGATATTCACCTTGCCACTCTCTTCAAGGTGACCGCGCACCTATCCGCGCCGCACGACCCGCATCTCAGCAAAATGCTGTAGGTATACGGATTCCACCAGCGCGTGCGGATGACGTCATCAGATTCGGCGCGTACAGAAGTGGATACGATGCGTGCGGCGCGGATAGATGCGCGTTCACCTTAACGCGGGCGTAACTCTGTCGGTGTCTGGGCGTCTACTCCCTATCTTCGTCGACGAAGTTACGGGCCGTCCGAAAGTATTCCGAAACTTCGGAGTGCACCCTACCCCCTAACGATTTCGGGTTATTGAGCTTCGAACGGGATCATGGACAATTTTCGTGAACGAACGACGGATGACGTTAGAGTTGTACTATTTTGGTACTGGCGTGGAGTGACGCAGCTCGTAAGTGCACAGAATAAATAATAGTAAGTACTCTGAATGTACTCCTATTGCCATTTCTGTGTTTGACACTATTATTATTAAAATTGTAAAGTGTTTGGTAATAAATGTTTTCTTTCTTTCTAAAAACCTGTCAAACTATACCTGTAAAGTAGGGTTAGACATGTTCTTAGCTTGAAAACCTCTTTTTCAAAAACGGGTCAAAAGACTTTTTTCAGTACTTATCTTCGATGAAGAATACGTACTTACCTAATATTTTATTCATCTCATCTACATAGGTAGACATTAAACTTAATTTTGGATATTACGTAAACATAATAAATTGATGAATGAGTAATTACTCATTTGTTGGGTCGATGCCCGTGAAATAAGTTAAATGACACCATCATTGCCAACGTTCAAGGAAGTTTAGGCTTAATACGCATTGCAAGTTTTAGCCGTGCGAATTTTATTCGCGCGAATTTTAGTCCTTACTGAATCTAACTAACACGCACTGCGGCTAAAATTCCGCGCGAATTATGTCTCTTTCCACTTGTTCATAGAGCTCAAAATATTCGCGTAAATTTAATCCGCATCGCGGTGCAGCTTCTTCTTTGGCAAAACACGGATTTCTTGCGGTATTACCTATTTGCCGCGCGATTTTTTTACTGCGATGCGTGCTTCATACAATTTCATAAGTCGCAGAATGGGCGGAAAAATTCGCGCGAATAAAAACCGTAGTACATGCTTAGCCTAAAAGGTAAGGACTTATTAGGTACTGTTAAAGAATTGGAATAAGGAATAAGGCTTTGCACATTGGGTGTTCAATGTTAACTTTGGACATTATGGAGTTTCTTGTGCGTTCTTCTCCATAACAATCTACTTTCCGAATGCACGGTAGAATCATTTTTTTTTTTTTTTTTTATTACTTTTAAATATTTTTTTATTACTTTTAATTTTTAATTTTAATTTATGTGACGTTCAAAAGTGCCGTTTATTGGCCTAATTGAATAAATATATTTGACTTTGACTTTGACATTGACTCAGCACTCGGCCCGGCTGACGCGCGGCCCAGTTAAAGTACTGTTGCACGCACAGAACACAGATTTTGTACATAAGTGTGTATTAAGAGAAAATAGTATATAAGCTGTAAAATATACGCTATCCGTCTGTAACCTTAGGTCGCATGGTGCAGACAACCTGAACTAATCTATATATTTATTTATCACGTACTTAATGATAGGCTAGGGCTGTAGGGTTTATAGGCCTTAGGGTAGTAGGGACGATAGGCTGATGGGTGTACATTAGGTATATAGGATTTATTCCATGCGCCGGAGGCCACCATGTGTTTCTGCCTACCTACATAATGAAAGATTCGATACAGAATTGATTTAGAATTTTGGTTATTATTCAAATACTGTTGCACGGCTGTTACTGACATAAATGCTGTAGGGGAGACTGGGGAGATTTAATCCTACGGATCCTACTACCTAATTCCAAGTCTACTAAAGTAATAAAGCTGGGGCAGCAGAACTAATAGTAGAGATAGGTTTGATTTTAAATCAACCGAATATGTTTAGGGTTATATATTTTTTATGTACTAGTCTCCCGTAGAACCAAGTCTCCCATATAAGGCCCCCTTAAATGTAATATGTCCGTGTTTGTTTTGTTGATGTGTCATAAATTAATAAATGGATACAACATGCGACCTTCACACGTATTTATGATATCGCACCAACAGTAGTAATAGCTAAATCTGGTGGGTAATGCGAGCAAACGGCGTGCGATGAATAATAACGAAGCAAAAGAGTGTAGGGATGGCCGATAGAGTGTATAGATCGTAGCAGGTATAGTAGTCCATGTGGATCTTTGTGTCCCTGAAGTTGGCTGCAAGACCCCGCGCAGTTGCTATTTTTGTGTCAATATTGAGATAGAGGATAGCTGCCTCTTTCACTCGCTTACGTTCGTCGCGTCGATTGGTATCTAATTGTAACTAGAGAATACAATCCCGATTTTCAATCCCGGGACTACGGGATTTTTGAAGCGTAATCCCGGGATCCCGGGCCTACCCCGGGATTAGACTATGTTGTTTCTATTGGGCTCAAATGAAGAAAAAAACTTGAAAAAAAAATGTTTTTCTATCTTTGCACAACACAAATCACAATATGATAAGAAAAGAAAAAGACAACACGAAAAAACTATTTGGCATTTCGAAAATATAATCACAGAAATATCAAAACATTGAGTGCCTTATTACAAAAAGCGGTTTTACTTAAAACCCAGGTCTAAACCTCTATAATTTATGGTATAAACAAGGTTTATATCTGGGTTTTGGTTAAACCGCTTTTTCTAATAAGGAACCCAATGTTTGAATTCCAAGCCTGCTTCGTAGTTTATTGCCAACATAAGCAGCAGCTTAAAACGCTCGCTCAGGTTCTACGCTGGTTGGAGTACGGCGTATCTAAGGGTTGTTTTTTGTCGTTATGTAATAAATGAAATGCATGTTATGTATTAATATAATCTAGGCAAGGTGATTGACAAGGCATAACGGACTACGGAATACAAATTAGACTTGATTGTGGTAATGCCGAAAATCCCGAGATTAGCCAAGTACAGTCCCGGGATTTCCGGGACCAGTTTCTTTGAATGCACAGGTGTCACCCAGATAAGAACACAACCCTTCGGGTCACCCAGATCTTACACAGATGTTCTGAGAAGACCAGGAGCCCTAAGAAATATCAAAACATTGAGTGCCTTATTACAAAAAGCGGTTTTACTTAAAACCCAGGTCTAAACCTCTATAATTTATGGTATAAACAAGGTTTATATCTGGGTTTTGGTTAAACCGCTTTTTCTAATAAGGAACCCAATGTTTGAATTCCAAGCCTGCTTCGTAGTTTATTGCCAACATAAGCAGCAGCTTAAAACGCTCGCTCAGGTTCTACGCTGGTTGGAGTACGGCGTATCTAAGGGTTGTTTTTTGTCGTTATGTAATAAATGCAATGCATGTTATGTATTAATATAATCTAGGCAAGGTGATTGACAAGGCGTAACGGACTACGGAATACAAATGAGACTTGTTTGTGGTAATCCCGAAAATCTCGAGATTAGCCAAGTACAGTCCCGGGATTTTCGGGGCCAGGAAACTTTTTTAAAATTGTATTCTCCAGTTGTAACTTGTAACACGGTGAAACTGCAATGGATAAAGAGACACAGCGGATCGTGCTGGGCAACGACGCGGCTGATGAGCTTGCGAGACGAGGATCCAGTACGGTGGTCTATGGACCCGAACCGGTTGTACCCATCCACTTCAACCAAATACGCAGGCTACAGGAATTCATCCAGACACTGGCGGAGAACTGGTGGACCTCGACACCGGGATGCAGGCAGTCCAAAGAAGTTTTGCCATCCTTGGATGGCTTACCAGGCGTCTACTACGCCTGGACAGGAATGGCCTGTGCGCCTGGTGACGGGGACCATCACGGGATACTGCTCACTTAACCTACACTTCCACACAATAGGCATAACGGACAGTCCTCTGTGCAGGGCGTGCATGGAGGCTGAGGAAACAGTCGCGTACGTGCTCTTTGAATGCACAGGTGTCACCCAGATAAGAACACAACCCCTCGGGTCACCCAGATCTTACATAGATGTTCTGAGAAGACCAGGAGCCTTAATAAATTTCTTGCGGGAGTTGGGCGGGTTGGAATAACCACCAAACGGCCGCCATGGCCCACGCACAATGGTCCACCTGAGGGACTAAGGGCGGCAACCAAACCCCCCTAACATAGAACATAGAACGTTCGTCACGTCGTCCTATCTGACTTACTTTATGCAGTATACTCGATGACAAACTGTTTCTTGCGTAATGGTTTGCAGAGCCAACCTCAGTTCACAGTTTCTACTTACCCCTATGGGAAGAAGCCTCGCCTTTATATACCAACCGGAAAAAAGATAGCAGTTAAAAGAAATGTCTTTTTAGGGTTCCGTACCCAAAGGGTTGTAGCCGACGCCGCCACTTACGAACTAATGACATGACGTCACACAAATCCTGCATCGCGCAAGTAAAGTTTTCGGGATCCTGCCGTTTTGCCGAAAAGATTTTGACAAAATTTCATTACCCAAACAAATTTCAGCAATCTTTTTTTATACCATTGCAATATTTCGAATGATTTTAGTACGCATATTTTTATTTGGTCAAATTTTTACATGGCAAAATTTTACCAAGTATAATGTCATTATGGCATTTGGTCTTTAATCAAATGATTTATTACAGCAAACAATCTTCAGACAATAAACGTTTGGTGAAATGATTTGTTAAGACAAAAAGTATTAAGGCAAACATAAGATTTTTTGAATTATATAATAAAAAATACAATTTTATTTTTTGATTAATTCTTTCAATTTGTCTGAAACAAGTCAAATTTATGGTTACTTGATATTAATTTATTTATGGAAGTAGTTAGAGTAGGTTAATTATTAAAAAAATGGTTAGGTTAGGTTAGGTTAAAACTGTGACCTCCTACGCACGAGCCGAGCGAGCGAAGCGAGCGGTGCCGCGGCAGCGGCCGGCGAGTGCCAGAAACGACTTGCATTAATAGAAAAAAGAGATTGTTTTTAGTAGGTTACCCGGAACTGAACTATTAAGATTAGGATAATTAGTTATTTAAAAAAAAATGGTTAGGTTAGGTTAAAACTGTGACCTGCATTAAATTTAAAAAAAATATATATAAAAAAAGAGAAATAAAAAACTATAAATATTTGGCTTATTTGATTTTGCGTAAAAACTGTTATTCCAAGTGAAATATTTGAATAAATAAAAAATGTTAAAAGTACTAGTTGGTAAACAAGTTATAGTTTAAACGTTCATTTCCCAAACATTATGTTTGCGTTAAAAATTTTCGTGAATAGATTTTTTGCTAAGTAATAATTTGGGAAATGAAATTATGCGAAAATTTTTTTGGTAAGTGAAAATTTGTCAAATTCGTTTCGGTCAAACAAGGGAGACCCAAAGTTTTCGGCGCGATTAGAACACATACAACAGTCCGACAACAACCGTTGGGCAGTTGCCCGGACCAGACACAACACCCGTTTGGTCGGAGGATCCTCCCTTTTCTATGGATGTTTGTGGGACTTTACACCCTGTTCCACTTACCCCCAAAGGGTAAAAACGGGACCCTATTACTAATACCCCACTGTCCGTCTGTATGTCTGTCACCAGGCTGTAATGAACTGTATCTCATGAACCGTGATAGCTAGACAGTTGAAATTTTCACAGATGAAGTATTTCTGTTGCCACTATAACAACAAATACTAAAAACAGAATAAAATATTTTTTTAAGTGGGGCGATAATGGTACGGAACCCTTCGTGCGCGAGTCTGACTCGCACTTGGCCGGTTTTTTTAAAGTGTGAGTTGATTTTCAAATCTTTTTTTTGATTATTGATACATTATAACGCCTGCTTGACGATAGAAAAAAGCTTTTAATGGTTGAAAGAACCTTATGAACCTAAGTGACTACTGAAATAATATAATTATTTCTAATAATACTCTCGTGAAGGCTTCATGCATTCATAAATAGAAACAAAACGTTTGTAGAGCAACCGCCTACTTTAATGACTGTATTGCTCGTACTTATCACAGATCAACAAGACGTCTCGATGGTCATTTATTTTGTAAATTGATTAAAATACTTTCTTCACTTTTTCACGTCGATCTTTTTTGTCAATGTAAACTAGATGAAGTCGGTCTTCCCCAGCTGAAATACAAAACAAACTCAGAGGTAGACATGGCATTGTCAAAATTTTCCAAACAAACCAAGCGTGTCTGCTCATCGGAATTGGAGGCCCGTGGAAAATTCTGATTAAGGTTATTACAGCGGAAATTTGTGCTCAGCGCACAATGCACGCAATGCACAATGCGCGGGCACGAATATTATTTGTAAGTAGCTTCTGCTAGCGGCTTCTTCGGTCGTCCACGTGAACATCGGATCATCTCAAGGCACATTCAACATACCTTTGGGATAAAAAAGAATCCTATGCCCTAGTCCAGGCCATAAGTAGTGTATCCGTGTGTCAAGTTTAAACAAAATTAGTCGTGACACATTTTTTTTAATACAGTGACGATTTGTTTATAGTATTTTTTGCACGTTTTTACAGTTTCATTGTACCAAAATGTGTTAAATAAAAGAAAATCGAGTAGTATGCCTCAGAAATTTGAAACCACGCCATCTATTTGAATCAATTTTAAATGATGCGTTCAAATAATGTTTTCAATGTGAATTAACAGCCCAATATTCCATAATTTTTGTACAATTCAATAACAAATCGATGCATATCGCGCCATCTAGCGATATTTATTTAACCAAATGTTATTTGTTAGCGTTGGGACCCCGTGGTATTAGTGTAGTTATTAGTACATAGTTGCGGCAATACCGTGCTCGTTTTTTTTTTTTATCGATTTGCTCGCGTTTGACCACTACCTTGCCTGACAGTAAGCGATGATGTGGCCTACGGTGAAGCAAGTTTGCCTAGAAGTAACCTATCGAGCTCTGTGGTTCATTTCAATGTGTATATGATCGACTTTTAATTGACGAACCACTCTTTTAAATTGTTCAAACGCCACAAATAGTTTAGATAAGCAAATGTCAGAAGTTATTAATCGTGTTTGCTTTGCTATTTTTAGTTTAAATCGTTCAGTCTATTGTTTTTTAATCCGTATAATCTATTAATTTTAGGAATCGCTTTTCACAGATAATGGTCTGGCTGGTGATCAATTTTTGGTCTAACAAATGGTCAAATTATTAACTCTTTGACTTATTTGACCATTTGATAGGCCAACAATTGATGAATAAACGCGTTTTACCGAAATTTGGAACAATTGGTTAGCATATTTTACTATTGGTTGAGTTAAGGCGGTACCCCGAGCAAAACGCCGCTAGGAGCTATATACTCGTTATTTAAAAAGAAATATCAATTAATAACATACATTAAATTTCAACATATTATTGATTCTAAAATGATAAACTTTTTTTTTTAAAGAGGTATAGGTTTCACTAATCTCCTTCCAATAAAACCATAAAAATGAGAAATAATTATTGATAGCATGCATCTCCTCGTAAAGTGTTCATCAATTATTTTTTGTACTAACACTAATCACATCATCAGCCTATTAATGTTCCCACTGCTGGGACACAGGCCTCCTCTCTGTGAGAGGGAATGGGCCGTAATCCACCACGCAGGCCCAGTGCGGGTTGGTGGATGTCACATGTCTTCGAATTTTTGGTTCTAGGACATGCCGGTTTCCTCACGATGTTTTCCTTCACCGTTTTCAGAGCAGTGGTGATGAAATAATTTACACAAAGTAAAGCGCCTGCCTGGGCTCGAACCCACGACCTACAACTTGTAAGTCGCGGCCGATACCACTGGGCCAGCACTGCTCTACTGGGCCACCACTGCTCTCACACTAATGGATAGACAATTTAATAACGAACATTTTTGTCGTATTTTTGTTTTCAAAATACTGAAATTCGATTTTATAAAGATTTTATACTAAAATCTGAGCGTATTCACTACTGTAATTCATGCGCCACCAGTGCCGCTAGGCCAATAGGAATGCTCATATCTCATGCTGATTTTTGGTCAGGGTATCGCCTTAACTACGGATAAAAAAATTGGTCCCTACTCGTATACCAAATTATGACTATGTTTTATTTGTTAGTTCCTGTTCGTGTAAAAAACTAACGTAAAAATAACTGTTCAAGGTTACATTCAAAGCTTAATGTTTACTTGTTACATAAGCCATACTTAATAATTATAATTACACGCAAACTTTGAAACTAAAACCAAACCTTCAGAAAAACATTAAACTTATGTTTACAAAAAAAGTTAACAAAATTAAAAAAAACCCATGTTAGAGGATACATATTCGCGAGCTGGCTGACCAAAACTATAAATATCCTCCGACTGCACAGCATGATTTTCTTCTTGTTTACATCTTTGCAGTCGGTTTTTATGATTTTATTACCTTTTTTATTTATAACTATTTAGTTTTTTTTTTTTTTCGAATAACTTTTAAACATTAAGTGGTATATATTTTTGTAATAACCTCTAAAAACCCTTCATTTTGATACCCCAAGCGCTGGGTTTCGAAAAAAAAAAATTGCAACCCCTACAATGTGGCGCCTTAAAGGTGAACGCGCACCTAGACGCACCGCACTCGCCGCACGCGCCGCAGTCATCGCATTTTCTCTTGGCCCCGCGCTATCCGCGCCGAACGCGCCGCACGCACAATGCGTTCGGTGTCTTTCAAAATCGTCGTTCGGTGTCTTTCGGAATCTTTCAAATTTTTCTCTACGGAGCTGAGACGTAGACGTTGAGGCTGAAGGAAAGGAGGAATTTTCATGCAATGGAGATGTGGTGCTGGAGAAGTCTGCACCAATGTATCGATCTTAAAAGAACTTCACATCAAAGAGAGATTATCGTCGACTGTTCAAAAACGAATACTAAAGTTCTTTAGGCATATAACTCGCAATGAAGACTCAATGGAGCGTCTTGGAATCCAAGGCAGAATGGAAGGCAAGAGATCCCGGGGTCGCTCTCCGACCAGATGGGCAGATCTTATTTAAGGCGCCGATTCCCTTGAGTAGCTGATTTTAAAATGAGAATCACGTCTAAACGGCTAGTCGTAAATTATTGGAAAAAATATATGTTATATTAGACCATTTTCTTAATAATTTCATCTGAGCAAATTTTGAGTTTTATTCGTATAACATAGTGTAATTAAATTGTAAAGTTATGTCTAAAACGGACAAAAACACGACAATCACAACAAAACCGCTGGGCGTATTTTAATGAAATCGACACCGTATCAAAGACAATTTAATTATCTACATTTTGATCTGAAGTTTTTTTTTTTAAAGTCGTAGAATATAAGGAAAGTACAAAAAACTACTAAATTTTGGGTCGCGCGGGTGTGAAACGAGTGCGCGTTTTGTTCCCTCAAGGTCGTTGGCGTTAGTCGTCGTCTTAAAACATCACCAAAGCTACGATGACCGAGTTCCAACAATGCGTCCATTAGAACAGAATGGAGACGTATGGCAAGAGCCATCATGCATGAGGACCCACCTATGACCACGACCACTCTGCCAAGAGTGAACGACTAAGAAGAAGATTAGGTAAATCAAATTAGATTAAAAAAAGATTTGTTATTCTAAAAGTCACCGTTGCACATTCTAAATGTGGGTTTATTCCAAAATAACTTTAAAGCTTTTAAGGATATTTTTGACCTACAGCATCTCCATTTTTTTTTTGTTTTCATTACTTATGTCTAGACTAACACTGATTAAAAAAACAAACAACACATCATACAAACCAGTTTACCTTTAAGATATGCGGTGAACCAGACCATAACCGTAATCTCATAATAATTTATTGATCACATTAACATTATATTTTATTAGTAGGTATTCTACTGACGTCATCCGTTCACCGAATAAGGAATCACTACCTAATAATTTACGCTAGCCGTATGTATAGCGCCTACATTTTTTCAAAATAAACACACTGCCTGACCGTCGCTGTTTGCGTGTTCTAATTTTTCTTTACAAGGTAGAAACAGGTTCATAAAGTGCAGTGATTTGTTAGAATGTATCCAATATTAAGTCCATTTTTACAAGTCCGTGATTAGACCTGTCGTACTGTATGGATCAGAATGTTGGGCTGTGAAAAAGATGGATGAAAGGAGATTGCATGTAGCAGAGATGATAATGTTGAGATGGATGTGCGGAGTGACGAGAATGGATAAAGTGAGAAATGAATATATTAGAGAAAGTTTGAAAGTGGCGCCAGTAACAGAAAAGTTGAAAGGAAACCGTTTGTCCTGGTATGGTCATCTGATGAGGAGGGATGAAACGCATGTAACTAAAAGAGTTATGAATATAGATGTGGATGGAGGGGACGGCCAAAGAAAAGATGGATGGACTGTGTGAGGAGTAATATGAAAGAAAAGGGCGTCAGTGATGGAATGACGGGGGACAGGATGGTATGGAAGAAGAAAACGTGTTGCGCCGACCCCAAGTAACATGGAACAAGGGTAGGAAGATGATGATATCCAATATTAAGTCCCTTTAAAACTACCCAAACATCCCGTCACAAATTACTCCATATTCCATTCCGCAAAACCAACCTAGGCCTCAACGCTCCACATCTCCGCATGTCTAGTAGAAGCTACAATAGTTTTTGTACAACACGAGATACTGACTTACAAGGTGTTTCACTGAATAAGTTTAGAAGAGCAGTCTCGGGGGTACGGGATTGCGCAAATCCTTCAACTTAGGCTAATTACGAACATATACATACTACTTCTAATTTTTTATTCGGTCTGTTTTTCATTTTGTATGCTTTTATTTTTTACTATGTTTTTATTTATTTAACCATTAATGTACACACAAAATAAAGAGACAAGAAGAACAAGGAACAGAAAATAGGTACAAAGGTACGCTTATTTCAAAAGAAATCTCTCAGCATACCTGCGAGAGGAGAGTTGAAAAAGAAGATAAGTAGATACCTTGTGTGGGGCCATAAAAAGAAATACATATAAAACAATTCACTATAAAATATAACTAATTAAAAATGAATAAACATTCATATTAATAAGTTAAATATTACAATAATAAATACTAAATAATATCATAAATAAATAATAGGTAATAAATGATTATTTGCAACTATGACGGAAAGGAAAGATAGTATTCTTTCACTCTGTTTTTAACAGCAAGAGTGTGGCAGTCCCTAATGTCATGTCATGTTTTTATGTTTAGATTAAGGCGCCGATTCCCTTGAGTAGCTGATTTTAAAATGAGAATCACGTCTAAACGGCTAGTCGTAATTTATTGGAAAAAAATATATGTTATATTAGATTATATTTTTAATAATTTCATCTGAGCAAATTTTGAGTTTTATTCGTATAACATAGTGTAATTAATTTGTAAAGTTATGTCTAAAACGGACAAAAACACGACAATCACACCAAAACCGCTGGGCGTATTTTAATGAAATCGACACCATATCAAAGACAATTTAATCTACATTTTGATCTGAAGCTTTTTTTTTTAAAGTCAAAGAATAATAAGGAAAGTACAAAAAAATAATAAATTTTGGGTCGCGCGGGTGTGAAACGAGTGCGCGTTTTGTTCCCTCAAGGTCGTTGGCGTTAGTCGTCGTCTTAATATTTTTAAACAATGATTAGTGTTTCTGACCTTATGGTGTAAGCTGCGTATACCTGTAATAGGCATACCAGCACCTTTATTGTAACATTATTTACTACAAATTGTTTCGCATGTAATGCTGTTGGTGTACCTTATAATAAATAAATAAATAATTATTTGTGAAGAGTAAGTGACTTTCCTGATGGCTAGACGCGATTTGCTTTTTATCACACCGATGGGCGATTTAAATTGCAAGTACTTTCATATGGACGCAATGTGATGCAATTTTACTGTGTTGTTAATATTTTTTTTAAAGCAAAAGTATTAGTCATACAAAAAAACCATATTTCAAAAATAATGTACATGAATCAAAATATTTTTTATTTTTTCAAACCTTTTAACCTAGCCTTTTCTAAGGAGTATGCTTTAGAAAGTAACCGTTTTGCGGCGCTAAAGCGGAGTTAGGGCCTTAATTTGTGTAGATTTCTACACACGCTAGGCAGAAAATACATAGAAAATAGTCAAGGGTGAATCGGTTACTTTTAGCGCTGGAGTGTATACCGATAATAAAATGTTAACCAAAGAGTTAACATGTTTTTTATCGTGGTTACCAAAGGCTGTGGTAACTAAGATAAATAATTAATAATATGGAAGTAACCAGAATATTTCCAAACCTGTAGGTACAGCGATTTTCGATCTCTTGGGCAAATTACATTGATAGCTAGCTAGCGTGCTGGTTCAGGCGCTTTTATTTCGTGTTTCAGACGTGTAAGGTCGCTTGAGGTCACGGTCAGAGCGAAGGTTGGTTAATTTGCCTATATTTAGGATCGCGTTTGAACAATGTTTCATCTGATTTTTGACGACTATTCGATAACATCGTCAATCGCACACCAAGTAACCTACTTATCTTGTTTTTCGTGTCACTGGTACGAGTAATACAGTAACTTATATATTATTCGCCCAAAACTTTGGAAGTTCCACGGCATCGTCGGTCTCAGAGCATAGAATAGTTTGGTTGTGATTAAATTATAGATTCTTAGTTATTTTTACTTCTTCATATAATGCCAAAATAAGTATTAATATGGTAGGTACTAGTTAATAAATTAATTATAAAACTAAATAATAACGCTTGTTTTGAGGATCGCTGGACCGATATGTTTACAAATTTTTTTGGGAACAGGAAGGTAACGATTGTTCTAAATTTTCACACGATATGAAAAATCACTGTTATAAATATGACAGAACACAAAGTAAAGTTAATTAGTGTGATTATTTTTGATAAACAAAAACCAAGATACAAAACTCTTAAAAACGAAATCTAAACATGTTACGACCTCGGAGCACTAGACAGATATAGAAATACATACAAAACCTAACAAAACGTTTAAATTTGTAAGTGCTCTTATAGTGTGGCGATTAAGGCTACTTTTAAGGGGACTCAATTTTATTAGTCCCCTTCATCTGAGACCTCCCGCGTGGCCTGATATCGTTTACTCTGTCTTGCACCATTAGGCGCTCAATGGAGGTCGCGAATAAATTTGAAAGAGAGTTTTTTTTTTTTTTTTTTGAAAACGTTGCCCCACACTAGGAATTTCTTCCTGTATCGTGGGTGCGTTTACAAACATATAAACTCACATACACAACACCCAGAGCCGGAACAACTATCTGTAGGTCATACAAATATTTGTTCCGTGCGGGAATCGAACCCGCGACATGCAGCGCAGCAGTCAATCGCTCAACCACTGCGCCAACCGTGCGCCCGCGTTACCGCGGGCAGGAGGTTACCGCGCCTTACCGAGAGTGTCTCCACGTTGTCGTCGTGGTGGGGCTTGCGCGTCTCAATGATCTTGGGGCTTCGCCGGTAGAGTTACTCATGCCGGAAAGGCCCAAGTGAGAGACCTGACTAAAAGAGACACAAGGAGGGGTCGCTCCTGATCGACCGACGGTCGTCGGTTGACAAAGGATGCGACCAGGCCGCAGCGGTGCAGGCGCACCAATGCGGCAGGCATATCTCTCCTCGAGGGGATTCCTTTGAGGAGAGGACTTTCGACGGAATTGCTGAGTCGGGTTGGCCGGACAGCGAACAGAGGCATGTCTAATGCCGCCGTCGGGGGCTTGGCTTAACCGCCTGGCCCAGAGGAAGGACACCTCTAAGATAATAAACCACCTAATCCTAAGCATGAGGCGCGGCGAGAGGATGAATGGCTGGAGGGACTTCAGTCGTTAGCGCTTCACCTGTAGAGCACCTGCCGCACTCTGCAGTATGTAGGCTTACCTGGGTAAAAGGCTCTGCCCAGGTGGACGTTAATTCCTATACTACTCGTGGGAACAAAAATGGACACAACAAATAAAAATAATAAAATCGACGAAGAGGTGAGGAGTGATGCAGGGTCGGAGTCCGACGTTGCATCTGGCGCAAAGGGCTCACAGAGCTTGGAGCGCGAAGTAGAGGGGGCTGGTGCGAAGAACCGAACATTCTTTAGGAAGCGCCCCAAACCGGGGGATGGCCTAGGGTCATTCTCTGATGACGAGCTTGCCTCGGCCCGGAAGATCCCTACCAGTATGCGGGGTGGGGCCGAGACAGACGAGTAGGGAGGAGGCTTACCGCCCAGGAGATTGCCCGGCGAACCGCGAGGCTTGCCGCGGAGGGGCACCACCCTGGATCGATCAGCCGCATGGCTGTCCTTTCGGGGTCTTCCGGTGGTGAGCTAGATTCGGAGCTGGATCTGGATTCGGAGCGAGCGGCCAGGTTCGCAGAGGTCGTGGGAGCCGCAATCCGAGATGTGGCCTTGAAGAGGAATAAGTCCTCTAAAGTCAAGGCCATATCGGCGGCCACGGCCTCCATTATGGCGGCAGCGGAGGCTAATCACGTCGGGCCTTCATCGGTTGCAATGTCCGAGATGCGGGTGGAGGTCATCCGCTTGAAAGCCGATATGGAGCTTCTCCAAAAGGAGAACGAGAAGCTCCGAGCGGACCTGGACGGGCTCCAAGGAGATGGCCCCCGGGAGAAGCCGCAGGGACAAGGCCAGCCTCTGCCTGCAGAGGACCGGGTTCTGAATCTGGTGCGGCAGGATCTGGCTGCCTTCCAGAGTCGTTTCTCTGTCCTGCGCCCCCCGCTAGCAGCGAGCCAGGTGGCTTTGGGACAGCAGAAGGCGGCCTCATTTGCTGCCACCGTGGCTGCCGTGGACAAACCGGGTTCGTTGGGACAGGCCAATCGTGGGGCGGAACCCGCGAGGTCGGCCCCGGCTAAAAAGGTTAAATCGGCACCCAAAACAGGCGGAGCGGCTGCACAGGCAGCGAGAGCCCCAGCCCAGGACGGGACGGCCGCCCCAATCTTTGGCGCCTTCTGAATCACCTGCGGCCAACGCCGAATGGCAAGTGGCTGGGGAGAAGAGGAAGGCGAGCAAAGCAGCAAGGGCGGCCAAAAGGAAGGCGAGGCGGCAGCGGCGAAAGAAGCAAAGCGTCGCGGCTAGGCTCCACGCCCCGAAATCCGCAGCTGTGGTGATTACACTACAGCCAGCAGAGGAAAAGAAGGGCGTGTCCTACCGCGACGTTCTCGCCAAAGCGAGGGCGGCGGTGAACCTGGAGGAGCTTGGCGTCACCGAGGGCATCCGGGTGAGGGTCACCGCGACTGGGGCCCGGATGCTGGAAGTTCCTGGTGCGGCCAGTGGCTCGACCGCCGATGCTCTGGCCGAAAGGCTCAGAGCTTCCTTAAATGCGGACGAGGCGCGAGTGTCCAGGCCCATTAAGTGCGCTGACATGCGCATTCTGGGCCTGGACGACTCTGTGACGGAGGGAGAGGTGGTGGCCGCTGTGGCTAAGAATGGGGGATGCTCTGCCGAACTGGTGAGGGCGGGCACCATACGACCTGACGTCACGGGGATGCAGGCCATTACGGCCCCGTCTCGGCGGCCCAGAAAATAGCCGGGGAGGGTCGTAGGCTCTTGGTTGGCTGGGTTTCCGCGCAGGTGAAGCTACTGGAACCCAGACCTCTGAGGTGCTTCCGCTGCCACGTGGGCAACCATGTGGGAGCTCAATGCACCTCGGAAGTGGACCGGAGCAACCACTGCTTCCGCTGTGGGCAGCCCGGTCATAAGGCCGGCTCATGCAATGCCACGCCGCACTGCTTCGTATGTGCGGCAGCTGGCAAGCCGGCCGATCACCGGGCTGGGAGCAAAACCTGCGCTCCACCCGCCAAGGCCAGAGTTAGAGGCAAGCCCTCCACCGTCGTTGTCACTGCCAAAGCCGCAGCCGCCACCACTGCTGCCGCCGTTGCCGCCCCTACAGCCGTCGTCGCCGCCGAAACCACCGCGGCAGAACCCTCACAGGGGGCTCGGGAGGAGGCGGAAATGGATTGCCAATAATGGCCCCATTACGCCTCCTTCAGGCGAACATCAACCACTGCGCAGCTGCTCAGGATCTGCTATTCCAGAGCATAGCGCAGTGGTCGATTAACATCGCCGTGGTCGCTGAGCCGTACTTCGTCCCGCCCAGGGATGACTGGGTGGGGGACCTGAGCGGCTCAGTGACCCTAATTTCATCAGCCGCCGCCGGTACCCCGACCTTCGAGGGTGTCAAGAGGGGACAGGGTTGCGTGGCAGCAAGGTTCGGAGAGATTGCCGTGGTGGGGGTATACTTCTCTCCGAACCGAACTCTCGCCGAGTTCCACAACTCCCTTGCAGAATTGAGAATCGTCGTCGTCGGGTACCGCTCCCTCCCTGTGCTCGTCGTCGGGGACTTCAATGCCAAGAATGTGGCTTGGGGTTCCCGGTATACGGACGCACGCGGCAGGATGGTGGAGGACTGGGCTCTGGAGACAGGCCTGGTCGTCTTAAACCGGGGTTCTGTCCCCACGTGTGTTCGGATGCAGGGCGAATCGGTGGTGGACATTTCGTTCGCCAGCGCCGCTCTGTCAACACGTGTAGTCGACTGGCGCGTCATGGAGGAGGTGGAGACCTATTCCGACCACCGGTATATCCGGTTCGACGTCTCCGCCCAGACCTCGAGCGTGCCGGTCCGACAGACCCCGAGTGGTCCGCGGTGGGCGCTGAAGCAGCTGGACCGGGAGCTACTCCTGGAAGCCTCGATCGTGCAGGCCTGGGTGCCATCACCGGACAGGCCTGCCGACATCAACGACGAGGCGGAGTGGTTCCAGGAGGCCATGTCCGAGATATGTGACGTGGCAATGCCCCGGGTCCGGCCTGGACACGCCCGGCGCCAGGTGTACTGGTGGTCGCCGGCACTTACGACTCTGCGCCAGGCGTGCGTTGCTGCGCGACGCCGGTACACCAGGCACCGCAGGCTCCGTATCCGTCCCCCGGATACGGAAGCCATTGAGGCGGAGCTATACGAGAGGTACAGAGCTGCGAGGATCACCCTCCGAGCGGAGATCAAGCGGTCCAAGGAACTGGCCCGTGAAGAGTCGCTGGGGACTCTGAACCGGGATCCGTGGGGACGCCCCTATAAAATGGTGCGAGATAAACTCCGCCCATGGGCTCCCCCGCTGACGCAGAGTCTCCGGCCGCAGCTTGTAGAGGACGTGGTGAGCACTCTGTTCCCTTCGCGAGGGGAACATACTCCCCCGTCCATGGCTCCGCCTCCTGCGGTGCCCGATGCGGGCCACACCGCCGACGACGACGCGCGACTTTGGAGGTGACCGAGGTAGAGCTGAGAGTGGCGGTACGCAGGCTGAATGCCAAAAATACCGCCCCAGGACCCGATGGATTACCTGGAAAAGCCTGGGTCCTGGCCTTGGAGGCTCTCGGGCCTCGACTAAGGGGGCTCTTTAGCGCATGCTTGGAGAGGGGCCAGTACCCACTTCGTTGGAAGACGGGGAAACTGGTCCTCATTAAGAAACCGGGGCGCCCTGCGGACTCTCCGTCCGCTTACCGGCCCATCGTGCTGCTCGATGAGGTGGGCAAGCTATTTGAAAGAGTTATTGCAGACCGCCTCGTCGGGCAGTTGGTGCGGGTGGGTCCCGATCTGGCCGAGAGCCAGTTTGGTTTCCGTAGGGGTCGCTCTACGGTGGACGCCATCATGCGCGTGCGAGCCCTTACGACGGGGGATGCAGTGGCCCGTGGTAAAGTCGTCTTGGCGGTGTCTTTAGACATCGCCAATGCCTTCAACACCATGCCATGGAGCTGCATCAGGGAGGCACTCCAATACCATCGGATGCCGCCCTACCTCTGTCGCGAGGTCGAGGCCTATCTGACGGACAGGGCCGTCATCTACCCCGGTCACCAGGGAGAGTGGTACCGGCGAGAGATGTCGTGCGGTGTCCCACAGGGATCGGTTATGGGGCCGCATCTGTGGGACATCGGGTACGACTGGGTGCTGCGCGCCGATCTCCCTATTGGTGTCAGCGTGGTATGCTACGCTGACGACACGCTGGTCCTGGCGCAAGGGAGATCGCACCAGGCGGCGGCTGAAATAGCGACACGCGGGGTTGCGATAATCGTCGAGAGGATCCGGCAATTGGGACTCGAGGTGGCCCTGCACAAGTCCGAGGCCATGTGTTTTCACGGTCCTCGGAACGCGCCACCGCCGGGATCCCAAATAACGGTAGGAGGGGTTCACATCGGCGTCGGGTCGACGATGAAGTACCTGGGACTCGTCCTCGACAGCCGATGGAATTTCGTTGAGCATTTCCGACGTTTGGCTCCCAGACTGGAGCGGGCGGGGGCTGCCCTCAAGCGGCTGCTGCCCAATCTAGGGGGTCCAAACGCCTCCTGCCGGAGGCTCTACGCGGGGTTCGTGCGGTCCATGGCCCTTTACGGGGCACCGGTATGGGCGCGTTCCCTGAGGCGGCGACCAGCCCGCCGGTTGAGCGCGTCCCAAAGGACCATGGCCATCCAGCTGATCCGGGGATACCGCACGGTCTCCGGTGAGGCGGCGAGCCTCCTTGCCGGATTGCCGCCATGGGATCTGGAAGCAAAAGTCCTCGCGCAAATATGGGAGTGGCGCGAGGAGGCCAAATGCCGGGGCGAAACTCCGTTACCGCGACAAATCGCGGCTCGGCGGACAGAGCTCCGGCAGGATCTCATGGTGACATGGAGTGGGCGATTGTCGCAACCCAGCGCTGGGCACGCCACAATTGCGGCGGTAAGGCCCCTCTTTGAGGAGTGGCTAGAGAGGCGTCACGGCTTCCTCACCTTCAGCCTGACGCAGGTCCTCACCGGACACGGATGTTTTGGGAGGTTCCTGTTCAGGATTAGGCGGGAGGAAACGCCCGGGTGTCACCATTGTGTGGACCGCCCAGAGGACACGGTGGAGCATACGGTGGAGATATGCCCCGCATGGGCGGAGCACCGCCGTGTCCTCGTAGAGGCGATCGGTGGTGGCGACCTCTCGCGTCCGGCCCTGGTCCAGGCCATGGTACGGAGCGAGAGGGCATGGGAAGCTGTCTCCTCCTTCTGCGAAGCAGTAATGCTCGCAAAGGAGGAGGCGGAACGCGTGAGGGAGACGCAAAGGAGACGCCCTCACGCCCCTAGCCACCGCAGGAGACGCCCCGGGCGTAGGGAGTCGCAAGCCGATTCCCGGCCACCGTAGGCACGGGCTTGCGGACGGCAAGTTATGGGTAGCTTACCGTCCGATAAGGACCAAGCCCGAGTTTACGACGCGTAGTGTTCCACGCGCGCCTCAAAGAGATGTCAGCAAAGTGACGGGGCCTGATAGGACCGATGCCTGTCTGGGTCGCGGATAAATTTGAAAAAGAGTTACCGCGGCCCTGGCGCAAGCAACTGAAGGAACACGGGTGGGTTTTAGTCAGTAAAAGTCTGACACGCCCTCCCGCTTCACCCAGAGCGGGAGAAGTCATTGGATGATTTCCCACCCAAAAAAAAAAAAAAAAGGAGGTTACCGCGGCCCTGGCACAAGCAACTGTAGGAACACTGGTGGGTTTAAAGCTTTAGTCAGTAAAAGTCTGACACGCCCTTCCGCTTCACCCAGAGCGGGAGAAGTCATTGGATGATTTCCCACCCAAAAAAAAAAGACGATCAAGGGATTCGTTATTCCGCCTCGAGACATGGCCAAATAATTTCAGTATTCGAGACTGTACTACTGCTGATAGACTCTCTTTGATCCCGAGTTCTTGGAGTACGAAGACGTTTGTGTGGTACCACATTTCTAGAGCATATTATTTTTCCTTTCTAGTTCTCGTAGTGTCCATGTCTCAGCTGCGTAAAGAAATATGAGGATTACAAGCGAACGAACAAGTCTGATCTTAGTGGCTTTGTTTATTTTGCGATTCCATACCTTCTTCAACTTGTTCATTGCCCCTCCAGCCATCGCCATTCGGCTCTTCACCTCATCCACGCAACTGCCATTGCCTACAATCATACTCACTCGCTCCATCTTAAGGAGTAGTTCCTCCATTTGGTCAGTACTAATCGCAGTCAATGTTCCTTGATGATGTAACTTCACTCCGTTGTTGACACGGAGTGAAGGTTCATAGCCACCAATCGCAACACCATCAGTCCAGTCATCGAGGGTGATTCGCATAATGAGCTCTGTGTAGATGTTAAACAATAGTGGCGATACGATACATCCCTGGCGGACGTCAGCACTGGGATGGAAGCTGTCCGAGACGTGGATATCTGTCCGCACTAAAGCAGTTCCTCCTTCGTAGTGTTCTCTAAGAAGATGCACAAGATGTTTTGGTGTGCCCATTTCCAGTAGCGTCTTCCACAGGGTTGGCCATTTCTCAGAGTCAAACGCTTTTGAGAAATCAACAAATCATTACATATTTTGACTTACAATAATTCCTAAACTACAAGATCAAATTGAATGTTATTCGGGATTATGCCTAGTTACCTATATTATGTTCTCTTAGTCACTGAAAGTTCAGGCTTCTAGCTTTGTCCGCAACGAAGTTACAGATTAAAAATACATTATGGACTTCTTGACAATAGAGTAATAATACTGATAGAATTTGACAATTCACAATGGTCAATTCAAATTTCACATTGGTTAAGTCATGGACCAAGTGATTTGTCAGGGCATTATGAATCAAGTCAAGTCAAATCGAGCAAGGTAATGAATACTGATTTAAACTACTATATTTATCACATAAGTTAAGGTGGTGGTGGGTTAAGGTTACTTAAGTGGCAATGGGCAGGGCACATTGCTCGCAGAATGGATGGCCGATAGGGCAGAAAGGTTCTGGAGTGGCGCGAACCGTTAGACGTTGGGTTGGAAGGCCTCCCACCAGGTGGACCGATGACCTGGTGAAGGTTGCGAGGATCCGCTGATTGCGAGACGCACGGGACCGGTCAATGTGACGACGCTTGGGGGAGGCCTTTGTCTAGCAGTGTATTTCGGCTGATATGAGAATTTATCACATTCTCTGGTTATTATCAATATTGCTACGTAATGGTTGAGCAATTCGATAATTTTGCTCAGTGAGTTAGTCCAACATAGTACAACCCAACACAGTTACTTTAGTATACCCTGCACACAAAAATAAATCAACCGCGCAGCGGGGCTCCATCGATTTAGTTGCTTAAATAGTAGGCAGTCGTACTTACCTATTCTATATTAAAATCAATGTCAACATTAAAATAATTAAAAAACACATCTTGATATTACCTGAGTGATGGGCATCAGAAAGCCCGGTCAATTTAATTATTTCTATAGTATTTAGCATATTGCCTACTCAATTCAAGTCGAATCGCACAATTTAATAAACTGATTTAAACTCCTATATTTATCACATTGTCTGGTTATTATGAATATTGCTACGCAATAGTTGGGTAATTTGATAATTTTGGTCAATGAGTTAGTACAGCTTAGGGCAATCCCACACGGTTGCTTTAGTAGACCTTGCAGACAGAAAATGGAGCCGACTTCGATTTAGTTGCTTAAATAGTAATCGTACTTACTATATTAATTCAATGACAACATTAAAATAATTAAAAAAACACATATTTTTATTACCTGGCCCAATAAGTGATGGGCATTATTCTGAAAGCCCGGTCAATTTAATTATTTCAATAGTTTTTTGCATATTGCGTGCTTTTATTGAGCATTTTTCAAATTGTCTGGGCATTATGAATAATGCCGTATTAATCACTTGGTCCATAACATACCTACATATCTCTAATCCGAAGCATCTATACTTACCATAAAATATTCTTACTATAACTGCGTTAAGCAGTCTATATATTAGGTTATATTTATTTTCTTTGTATTTGATGTTTCGCTGCGACGTAAATCGTCTATGTTACAGTAATACTGTGCCTATGTAATTATTTTAAATGCAGAGTTAATCGCTTTTTGCATCTCAATTAAGTGGAATTTTCCGAGCAAGTTCTGTGATGCGACGTCATGTAAGTAATTATATGCAGTTTATAACGATCAGTATATATGTGTTTGAATTCGTAATCCAGAAGTAGAATTAGATCGTAGCATTTTTGGTTCCCGGCAACATGCAGTTTTTTTCAATAATATTACCTAAACCTACTGGTCCATTGATATGAATATGCGATCAACGATTTAGGTATTAATGGCTTCATCACTGTAATTAATTTGTTAATCGATTATACTTACCTTCGTCAATTAAAAATGAGTTATCCTAGTGATCCTAATTGATTTCCTAATAAAACACACGATACATACACGATAATATATTTTGAGTAGCTGCAGGTTGCTGTCAAAATTATGTATTGCTCGCAGAATAGAATTTGCCAGATAGAGTCAAAAGGTTTTGGAGTGGCAACCGCGTATAATCCCCGGCATGTAAGTTGGCAAGGTTTTGGTGTAGTGGAGATAACTGACCAACCACCACAAAGAGCGAACGGAACGTGGACGCGACGCGATTGGTCAGTCGATCCTTGTGTCAACTGACCAACCAATCGCGCGCTCGTAACGTTCCTCGGGCCCGAATTACTACCAAAGCGACCTACAAAACGACGCTGCGCATCTAACTCTTGCCAACTTACGCGACGGGGATTACACAGAAAGACGCAGCATTGGGAGGCCTTGCAAAATGCGTGGACTGATGACAGGGGTGAGAGGCAGAGCCGTGGGATACCGCTGGATACGAGAAGCCCAGGATCGGGCGACGACATAGGCCTCCCAAGGAGTCGTCTCTTGGGGAGGCCTTCTTTCTTAGCGATGATAATGTCCACCAGAGTTTTATAAAATCTATAGTAAATTTGATTTATGAATGTTGTTATGGCAAATCACGAAGTAGTTAAGCCGAGTACATAGGTAAACCTGGCTTACCTTGAAGATTTTAGGTTTACATACAGTGCACTATAGAGTTATGTATTTATGCCTATTTATCAATGTATGGCTATAGAGATGCATCTTACTGTCAGTATCGTTTGTATTATATGAATTTAATTTAAATAAATTACCAACATTGACGGTGATAAATGTGTTAAGCATTCTTTCGTATGAATAATTTAATTGAAAAATGTGCTCTTTATGACGTCAATCGTTTTGATGACTAGAATACGGATTTCTTGCAATTGAGAAGAAATTACCGCGAATTATACAATGAAGCTGCGTTTAACTAAGATTTTTATTACAACATAGATTTTCCTGTAGGAATTTCTGTTTCTGCAACAATTTCGTTTATGATGGCTCAAGATTTTAGTTGGCGACCTATATAGCTATGTCTAAAATGAATCAAAAATTGTGGTGTATAATTTTAGTAGAATGGTCTCAACTCCCAACAGGATGATCTAACCCGACAATCTACAGTTTAACTTATCGTCTTACTTATGGTCTGTTGAAGACATCAGCTGGCCGACAGATTATTTTATTTCGTGATGTTGGAGGCTTCGGTCTCTACAAAGCGATTTATGAGGTCTAAGATGGAACGAGTGAGCACAAAAGAGGTCTGTCATAGCCTATTCACTTGTTCTTTGAAGACACGGAACACAACCGCTGGTAGATGCCACAGGCTGAGAATGAATAATATGAGTAAGTACCTCTCCACCTGGTTCGTTTTGTGAGGAGATAAGGTTGTTGGCTATATGTTTTACGGCCGGTTTCCATCTGATGTCTGTTCTTCTGAAGAACTTGGGCGCCGCCGTTGGACCAAAATCTCTTCTGCCGCCTTCTCGACCAAACTACCCTGCCAGGTAGTGTACATCCAGTGCAACTTGTGACCTCAATAATAAAGCAATAAGCTTTCCACTGGGCTTGTGCTTCCTCCGCCTGTTCTACCGTTCCGATACATATTATCTCCTCCTTTACAGTCGTTGAAGTCTTCACCCGTATCTCTAGTTAGTTTTCATAACTCATTCGTATTTTATTTGTGAAACAACTGTAACTTGATTTAATCATGAAAAATTTAATTTTGTTTTTGACTCACTAGTATTTTATTGTGATCTAATTGTAATGCATAAAATTGTATATTTAACCTTACTAGTAATTAATTTGTAATGTAATTGTAATCTATTTTAATTTGATTAATTCTACATTAATTTAAGTGCAATTATTGTAGTTCATTTCCATTAAACTCGTCATTTAAAAAATGTAATTAAAGACTGTGAATGATGTGCACGCCTGTAACTGACATGTTTACACAGGATCATCTTGTATGTCACTGACTCGGCAATGAATTTGTAAACATGTTGTTGGCATGCCTTATTGAATAAATAAAAATAAAATAATAACAACTTGGCTCAGGAAAGTGAGGAGAGGAGACCCTAACCCTAATAATGTCACAAGGGAACGAAGAAGAATACTTATTACCCGACTACGGTGAAGCAAAAGGGAGGGTTATGTTTTTGACCGGTATATGGGTGGGTATAAGTATGATTTTTTTAATTTATGATGGGTTTGCTCTTGACTCTAGTGTAGGTCAGAGGTGACAGAGACAGAGTTTATGTTCATCTGTTCCCTCATAATTTCTTAACTACTTAGTATAATTTGACAAATGAGGTGTTGTTGGGAGCGTCTTGTTTGTCCGCTGGTTACGGGCTATGCGAAGTCACATTAAATAAAATGAATGAATGAATATGGTGTCCTCAAGGGGGCCCGAAGACAACAACAAAACAAAAAATTTCGCCCAACATGTGTGGTATCATTAAAAAGGTATTTTAAAATAAAGGTAGGGTATGTACATCTTATTTTTGTCATGCGTACCTTTTTTTCGGGTTTTAGTTTTTGTTGAAGTTTATTTACAATCTACAGTTTATCTTATAATCTTACTTATGGTCTGTTGAAGCCATCAGCGGGCCGACAGATTATTTTATTTCGTGATGTTGGAGGCTTCGGTCTCTACAAAGCGATTTATGAGATCTAGAGTGAGCACAAAAGAGGTCTGTCATAGCCTATTCACTTGTTCTTTGAAGACACGAAACACAACCGCTGGTAGATGCCACAGGCTGAGAATGACTAAAATAAGTAAGTACCTATCCACCTGGTTCGTTTTGTGAGGAGATAAGGTTGTTGGCTATATGTTTTACGGCCGGTTTCCATCTGATTTCTGTTCTTCTGAAGAACTTGGAAGCCGCCGTTGGACCAAAGTCTCTTCTGCCGCCTTCTCGACCAAACTACCCTGCCAGGTAGTGTACATCCAGTGCAACTTGTGACCTCAATACTAAAGCAATAAGCTTTCCACTGGGCTTGTGCTTCCTCCGCCTGTTCTGCCGTTCCGATACATATTATCTCCACCTTCACAGCCGTTGAAGTCTTCACCCGTATCTCTAGTTAGTTTTCATAACAACTTGGCTCAGGAAAGTGAGGAGACCTTAAACCTAATAATGGGACAAGGGAAGGAAGAAGAATACTTATTACCCGACTACGGTGAAGCAAAAGGGAGGGTTATGTTTTTGACCGGTATATGGGGTATGAGTATGTTTTTTTTTATTTATGATGGGTTTGCTCTTGACTCTAGTGTAGGTCAGAGGTGACAGAGACAGAGTTTATGTTCATCTGTTCCCTCATAATTTCTTAACTACTTAGTATAATTTGACAAATGAGGTGTTGTTGGGAGCGTCTTGTTTGTCCGCTGGTTACGGGCTATGCGAAGTCACATTAAATAAAATGAATGAATGAATATGGTGTCCTCAAGGGGGCCCGAAGACAACAACAAAACAAAAAATTTCGCCCAACATGTGTGGTATCATTAAAAAGGTATTTTAAAATAAAGGTAGGGTATGTACATCTTATTTTTATCATGCGTACCTTTTTTTCGGGTTTTAGTTTTTGCTGAAGTTTATTTTTCTAGTTATTATTAGTTTTATTATCATGCTTCAGTCGCATTTACAAGTAAAACGATGTATTGTCTCGAAACAAACGGTTATTTAAGAGGAAAATGTGATCATAAACTGCGTACGTTCCTAGCTATGTTTTTCTTTACTTACCTAATAGCTCTCAGTCATGCAGTTTATGAAGTAATACACAAACAGGTTTCCGTAAATGTAGGTACGTAGGTTTACCTTGATCTCATAAAGTAGGTTCGTAGATAAATACGTTTAGGTACCTACCTATCTAGGTTTCAGGTCAGTGAAGGGCAAGAACATCGCTGAGGCTAGGACCGAGTTTCTCACCTCTAAATTATCGCAGAATTAATGTGACAAATTGTCAAGAACGCGTTATCTGCTGTGATAGGCTGTTGAAAATTCATTCAAAAAATCACAACAGATAACGCGTGCTTGACAATTGGTCACATTAATTCTGCGATAATCTAGAGGTGAGAAACCCGGCCTTCTCTGGGATCTCTAACTTATTTTCTAATAGTTTCTACGAGTGGCATCACCCGCCTTAGAAGTGTTTTTAGGGTTCCGTACCCGAAAGGTCCAAGCAGAACCCTATTGCTGTCACTCACGTGTCCGTCTGTCCGTCTATCCGTCATCTGTCATACGGGTTACACGGCCAAACGGTAGGAGCTACAGTCTCAAAATTATCACAGTATAAGCATCTTGTTGACCCAAAACCATGCAAATCGTCAAAAAATATTTTGTTTTGTTTTTAAGGGGGGCTCCCATACAGCTTAAGGGGGGCATGAAAACAAATGTTTTTTTTTTTTTTATTGTTTATTAAATATGTAACATGACAAAATATAAACAGAAACATCACAAAAACCTCAAAAGGTTTGTCCGGATGTTGAAAATGTTGTTTCACCTACCCCATCGTTGTTTAAATAGTATATAAATAATATACTTTTAGTTTAAAAAAAAAATGGACAACAAAGGAATGAGAAGCCACCTAAGTCAGTTTTTTTTAAACCTAAGTCAAATTTTGTTCAGAATATTTTTAACTTCCCATTGACCTATGAACTAAAGGAGATTGCCCATACACAGACCCGTTATGGGGTATCGTGTCTGCGATTTCAATATTATACAAAAATAGGCTTTATATTTTGTGTTATCTTCCATCTGTGTCCTTTACTTTATATGTAGAGACAACAACAGAACAGGTTCCTTCAATTGGACATTTGTATGCACCTTATTGCATTGTGATAAGGGTTCATTTCAAGAACAGAAACATCGTTATATCTCGTGCACCCTGCAAAATAAATAAAAATGTTTTCTAATTATGAATATAACATGTTTTTTTCTACAATATACAACCAAATTCATCAAGATACAACCATTTTTTCATTTTTACTAATAAATACCAATATATTGATAAATAAGATTTTTCTTTGAAATGCCCTCATTTTTCTTATTACAACCAACTTAATTTTGCGGTTTGGTACGGAACCCTAAATGTGCAAAGACCGACACGCACTTTACCGTTTTTTTATCCAAATTCCGGTAAAATCATATTAGCATATTATACCGGAATGAAAAAGTAACATATGTACTATTCCAGACTATAATAAAAAAAAGTAACAGGTATTTGTTTTAGCTTGTATCTCGTGTTTTCTGTGCGGTCACAAGTAAATATTTTTTCTTTCATTATTTTCTTCTCTCTGCCAAATTTCATCCAGATTCGTTCAGCCGTTCTAGAGTGATTTCATCCATCCAAGCTTTCACATTTGTAATATTAGTAGGATTGATGCATGATGGCGTGGCAGAGGAGCGTGGTCGTTCTTTTCTTCAAAAAGGGTGACAAGACCCTTTTGAAGAATTACAGACCCATTTCGCTTCTTAGTCACGTTTATAAGTTGTTTTCGAGAGTCGTCACAAATCGTCTAGCGCGAAGATTCGACGAGTTTCAGCCACCGGAGCAGGCCGGGTTCCGAGGAGGATACAGCACCATAGACCACATCCACACAGTGCGGCAAATTATACAAAAGTCCGAAGAGTATAATCGGCCCCTGTGTTTTGCTTTTGTGGACTATGAGAAGGCTTTTGACTCCATCGAAACCTGGTCTGTTCTGGAGTCTATGCAGCGATGCCAAGTTGACTGGCGATACATCCAAGTGCTGAGATGTCTTTATGAAAACGCAACAATGACCGTCCAAAGTCAGGACCGGCAAACTAGACATATCTCACTGCGTCGAGGGGTTAGACAAGGGGACGTAATTTCTCCGAAATTGTTTAGTAACGCGGTGGAGGATATGTTTAAGACGCTGGACTGGGAAGGACGCGGCATTAATATAAACGGCGAGTACATCTCACACTTGAGATTTGCGGATCACATCGTCATAATGGCAGAGTCACTGCAAGACTTGCAGCAGATGCTGGATAGCCTGGCTGATTCATCTGCACGCATCGGTCTCCGGATGAACTTGGACAAAACCCAGGTTATGTTCAATTCACACGTCACTCCGGGATCGATTGTGGTCAATGGCGGTGCTCTCAAAGTTGTTCGAGAATACGTTTACCTCGGGCAAACTCTGCAGTTTGGTAAGAACAACTTTGAGAAGGAGGCTAGCAGAAGAATACAGCTGGGCTGGGCGGCGTTTGGAAAACTTCGTCGAGTCTTCTCGTCGCGTATCCCACAAAGCCTGAAGACTAAAGTCTTCAACCAGTGCGTCCTACCTGTTATGACCTACGGTGCCGAGACGTGGACACTCACAATACGGCTGGTTCATCAGTTCAAAGTTGCTCAGCGAGCTATGGAAAGGGCTATGCTCGGAGTCTCTCTAAGGGATAGAATCCGAAACGAGGTAATCCGGCAGAGAACCAAAGTTGTCGACATAGCTCACAGAATAAGTAAGCTGAAGTGGCAATGGGCCGGCCATATAAGTCGTAGAACCGATGACCGTTGGGGTAAACGTGTTCTTGAGTGGAGACCGCGAACTGGTAAACGTAAGGTAGGACGCCCTCAGGCTAGGTGGAGCGACGACCTTCGCAGGGTGGCTGGTAGCAGCTGGATGACAGTTGCCGAAAATCGAACCAAATGGCGTGCAATTGGAGAGGCCTATGTCCAGCAGTGGACTGCTATAGGCTGATGATGATGATGATGATGCATGATGATGATATATTTTTTGTGTCATTGTATTTTGGTGATATATTATTGTGACTGCCTCGATGGTCTAGTGATCGCCTGCGTTACTGCTGATTATGAGATGTTGGGTTCAATTCCCGAGCCGGCCAAACTGTAATTGGGTTTTTCCATCGGAAATTTGTCAGTAGCAGCCCGGAGTCGTGGTGTGGCCCGGTTGATGGCCATAGGTCCGCATGCATGCATGGGACTTAAATAAATGGCGAAATTTGGGTGTACTGTAGGCGCACCATTCACCACAGACAGCCCGGTTGGCAGGGGCTGCCTTGACGCAGAGAAAACAGCCGCCCACGTCATCCCTCATGCGAGGTCGCTCCGCGAATTCTGTGAAGCTCCCAGGAAGCTTCTGTGATTTTGAGCGGAGCTAGGCTGGCTTTTTTAGCCAGAACCCCCACGCACAACACACCGAATGAGAGTCTATGAAAAAAAAAATATGATGTACATTACCATGTAAAATTCCACCGAAAATTGGTTTGTACGAGATCTAGTAAGTAGTTTTTTTTTAATACTTCATAAATCGTAAACCGCAATTAACCTTTCATTCAATCATGCAATTTCAGCACGCTTGCTACAGAAACCTTCATGGGCGAGTCCGACTCGCATTTGGCCGCTATTTTTTTGTGTTTTGTGCCGTGATCCGCAAGAAAACTGTATCCCTGATCTGCAGAATGCGAGATCCATTATTAAGCTGGTAATTTGAATATGTTTTTATATTTTATGTTACTGAATTTTTATTTTTGGTTAAATCGAACTGTATGGATTAAATTAACTGAATTTGATTGTACTAAAAAAATACTACGAATGTTTTATATTTATTCAAACTATTCAGCCTTCGGTCTTGAAATTTACGCATCACTATTTTTACATATTATAAAATAAAGTCCCCCGCCACGTCTGTACGTGATAAACTCAAAAACTACTGAACGGATTTTCATGTTCTTTTCCCCAATAGAAATGGTGAGAAACGAGGAAGATTCTTGTGTAAGTATAATTTGTCACCATATGTTAGCGTAAGGACAGATTCGCTTTACGACGTGCGAAGACGGGACGAGTCGCTAGTTAGGATATGCCAAAGGTTTAGGTGTAAGAATTTATTAAATACCTACCTGTAAGTATAAAAATAAGCTGTACTTGGCCGCGTTTATAATCCTTGTTTTACGGTCAAACAATCACTTGGCCTTTGTTATTTTTAAGTAAAATGCATTTGTTCCATACAAGCCTTAGGCCTTCTAGATTTCTAGATGCTTATTAACATTTGTTAAAATTTTATCTCGTTTTACTTTTTTTTAAATCTTTTGTTTATTTATTATACAATATTTTTTTTTAGTTTCTTACGACTTATTGTCGGGCCTGCGTTGTCCCCCCATCTAAGTAATGCTGTAACATGGCAATATTGTAAAACCAAACAATTTTGAAAAAGAGTAACCGTGGAGTTCCTTGCCGGTTCTTCTCCATAGGAAACGACGAACCCGAATCGTGCACCTTTTGTCGACGTTTTAGATGTGCCCATGTAGGCCTAGGTGAAATAAAAAATATTGATTTTGATTTTTTAAGCAAACTTTTTATGTACTGAAGTATTGTGTAACATATATGTACCAAAATGACTGAAGTATCACACAGTACACACACACACATTTCGTTGGGCAATATTAGGGATGATTCCTGGGTAAAAATAATATTTCTATTTAGTCCGTCAGACAAGAAAATATTGGACGCGTAATTTTTGTTTAACAAACTAATAAAAAAAAACCGGCCAAGTGCGAGTCGGACTCGCGCACGAAGGGTTCCGTACTTGGTAAATTGCGGTTTACGATTTATGACGTATTAAAAAAAAACTACTGACTAGATCTCGTTCAAACCAATTTTCGCTGGCAGTTTACATAGTAATGTACATCATATTTTTTTTTTAGTTCTATCATTCTCTTATTTTAGAAGTTACAGGGCGGGACACACACATTTTACCACTTTGGAAGAGTCTCTCGCGCAAACTGTTCAGTTTAGAAAAAAATGATATTAGAAACCTCAATATCATTTTTGAAGACCTATCCATAGATACCCCACACGTATGGGTTTGATGAAAAAAATATTTTTAGTTTTAGTTTCAAGTATGGGAATCCCCAAAATTTATTTTTTTATTTTTATTTTTGTGTGAAAATCTTAATGCGGTTCACAGAATACATCTACTCACCAAGTTTCACCAGCATAGTTCTTATAGTTTCGGAAAAAAGTGGCTGTGACATACGGACGGACAGACAGACAGACAGACATGACGAATCTATAAGGGTTCCGTTTTTTGCCATTCGGCTACGGAACCCTAAAAATGACAAAGTTAAAAAAAATAATCAAAATTAAATCAAGGTGTGTGTGTGTGGCGGCTTGTGAGTAAAAAAAACCGGCCAAGTGCGAGTGAGACTCAGACACGAAGGGTTGGGTTTAAAGATTCTTTATTTATTCTAAAAGAACATACATTGTTCACTTAGCGAATAAATACATGACTAAGGTTAGTGTAGTCCAGTAGCTAACAGTTTTGTTTCCTTATTTTAGGTAGGTGCGATGTCGACATTGTTATAGTGAGACTTATATCGTTAGCTTAGAAGTTTCGTGTTGTTAGTGACGTACTGTTTAAGTTTAGCCCTAAATACATTAAAAAAAGATGTGTTCCGTATATCTGCTGGTAGATTATTATAAAGCTGGACGCCTTCGTATTTTATATTTTTCTTACCATATTGCGTTCGCGGGGGACGCGTCTGTATTTGGTTAGGGTTCCTTTGGCTGTATTTGGATGTTTTGATGTTGAAGGATAGCTGTGTGTGTATGGTTTTGTTTAGAATTTTTCTAATGAGTACGCAGGAATTAAAAGTGTAAAGTTGATGAATGCTCATTAGTTTGGTGTTTTGGTATAGTTCAGATGTAGATGTATGATAATCGTAGTTAAATATAAGTTTAATTATTTTATTTTGTGCTATTTGCAGATCTTTTATTACAGATTTTGTAGCGCATCCCCAGATTTCGATAAGATAATTTATGTGTGAGCGAATTAATGAGTTGTACATGTTGAAGCGGATTTTTTTTGGGATGTTATTTATGTACCCGCGCATTGATCCAATTAACGATGTTATTTTTGATTTTATGTTATCAATGTGCGCTTGCCAAGTGAGTTTGTTGTCTAATCTAAGTCCGAGGTATTTTTCACAATTGCTTTTGACGATTTTAGTGTTGTTTATGTGTAAAGCTGGGTGATCAGAGATTTTTTTATTTTTAGGTGAGAATATCATGTACGATGTTTTTGATGCGTTTATAGTAAGTAAATTGGAGCTAAACCAGTTATACAATATGTCCAAGTCTTTTTGAGCGACAGCTACAATGGTGTTTATGTTGTTACCGAAGTAGAATAGGCAAGTATCGTCGGCGTATAAAGTAAGTTGTCCAATTAAGCCTAAATCTTTAATATTGTTTATGTAAGTAGCAAATAAGAGGGGGGATAGCAGAGATCCTTGGGGAACACCAAATTCTATGAGAGATTCTCTACTCATCGCGTTTCCCATTTTAACTACTTGTTTCCTATTGTATAAGTATGAGGAAAGGATATTATACATTTCTCCAGTGATGCCAATGCTTTTTTGCTTTAATAATAGGATTTTATGAGAAACTGTATCGAAAGCTTTTTTTAGGTCAATAAAAATCCCGAGAGCAATGTTTTTTTGGTCAATGTTTGTTTTAATGGTGGTAACTAAATCGATTGTGGCGCACAAGGTGTTGGATTTGGGTCGGAAACCGAACTTTACCATTTCGTACGGTTCCGTACCATTATCGCAAAAAACGGCAAATAAACACGTTTGTTGTATGGGAGCCCCACTTAAATATTGTTGTTTTTATTCGGTAATATAATATACTATCTAAGTAACGAATAAAAACTTGGAAATAAAATGGGTACCTATTTTATTTTTTTATTTTATCGATTATATCGAAAATTAATATAATAATATTCTATATATCCCATAACCGGCGTGTGTGTATGACTAGATGTATGAATGTGTGTGAAGCAAAAGAAGTATGTAAGGATCGTAGCAGGTGGCGTTCTGTAGTTTCTGCCTACCCCCATGGGAAAAAGGCGTGAGTTTATGTATGTATGTAATGTTCTATAATGTAAATAAATGTTCCTTGTATGTATATATGAAATAGCTAAATTTGTAAAACCTAATCATTCACTTTTTAATACTAAAAATAACAATAATAAACGAAAAGTTACACAGTATGTGTTAGAATTGCCTGTACCCAGAATCAAATTATTTAGGCGTATTTGAATTTACATGGCCCCTCTTATTTATAATTCATCCTTTATAACCGATCTCCCTTACAGAAAATTCTGTACAGTTTTAAAAAAGTGGCTCATTTCTCTTAAGTAAACTAAGTGTTTTGAAGAGTTTATTAAACTTAACAGGTAAAATACCTAATAAAAATAATGTGTTATTAGATTATTAAAGTTCTGCTTATTGTAAGCACCTTAACACAATATAATATTTGCATGCCAACTTATGGCGAGATGTTTCATTGTGCTAATAACTTATTTATACCATCTTTTGTACCCCATTTAATGCAAATAAATGGTTTTGACTTTGACTAAAACCTAAAAAATAGTTTTGTAGGTCCTAATTACCAGTCATCACACCAGTCTTCTCAGCAACTAGATTGCTCCACAATTTTATGTTTGAGTCTAATCAATAGCCTAAATTTCTGAGGAGAGTGGTGTGATGACTGGTACCTAGGACATACAAAAATATTTTTTAGCTTTTAGTACATTATTATATTTCTTTTCAATACAAACGTTTAATTGAAAAAAAAAACATTGATCAACTATGTTGTGGTCAGTTGCCAGTATAACTGGTTGCACCTGAGTACGCCTATCTGACCTCCAAACCCAGTAACTGGGTAACACGATACCCCTTGGCAAGACTGGTGGCATATTTTCTGGCTTCTAACATTGGCAACGTTTGTCGAAAATCTACGAATGTCAGTCGGGACCAACGGCTTAAAGTGCTTTCCGAGAAATTCTGGTATGTTAAGATCTCATCACCCATCCATTGACTGATCTTGGCAAGCATTGCTTAACCTTGTGTTGGCATTAATAGTGCCAAAATAATGCTCACCAATCTAGCTTAGATTCCCTTCCTCCTGCCTTGATAAAATGCGTGACTCAAGCCTATCACAGAGGCCGTGCTCGCCTGCCGGGCGAGCACGGCCCACTCACGGCACTCTGTGATAGGCTTGACGGTTTTTGCTCCCAAACTGTGATAAAAATGTGTCACTTAAGCCTGTCACAGAAGGCCGTGCTCGCTCGGCAGGTGACACGAAGCAATTTGATTTATATCACACCAATGAGCGAATTTGTAAGTATGTTCACATGGACGCAACGCGATGCAATTCGACTGAAACGCACTTCAGTTTTTCTGAAAAAGTACGGGCGCGATTTCGCCTAACGACGCAATTTATATTACGTCGCACCATCAGAATAAGGCCTTAATGTGCTTAGAAGTGGTAGGATAGAAACTGTTTTGTATTTTTTTCTTGAAGCGATTACCAGTTCCATTACTGATGAAAAAAAACGACAAAAAGTTAGGTGCTACCCACATTGATAAAAAAAACCGGCCAAGTACTTGTGAGCACATTTAGGAATCCACAAAAAAATATTTGAATTTGGTATTTGTTAGTAGAATATACGTAGTAAAAAAGATAATTTAAAAATAAAAAAAACCGACTGCTTAAGTGCTTAGTAAAAAGCGAACTAAAAAGCTGTAAACAAGAAAAATCATGCTGTGCAGTCAGAGGATCAGGCAGTTCGCGAATATTTGTCCTCCGACTGCACAACATGTTTTTTTCTTGTTTACAGCTTTTTTGTTCGCTTCTTAAGCAGTCGGGTTTTTGATTTCTAAATTAGCTTTTTTATTAACAACTTTTTAGTGAATTTTTTTTTTATATAAATACTTTTAAGCATATAAGTGGTATATATTTTTGTAATCACCTCTAAAAACCCTTCATTATGATACCCCACTCGACGGGTTGCAAAGAAAAAAAATTGCAACCTCTACAATATGGGGCCCAAAATCCGCCATGTTTATTTTTTTTAAGGGCACTTATCTAAGAATTCTTGGGCTGCCAAGACCTATCTAACGATGTCTTAATTATATAAATCTGTCAAGTGGTTTAAAAGATACGAGGTAATAAAGAATATTTCATACTTACATACAAGATACGCGCGAAAAACATAACCGTTTCCTTGCAGCAGGGTAATAAACATTATCACTTTTAAAGTTCATAGGTTCAAAGTTAAAAAATACTTCGGACAAAATTTTGTGACGAATGACGGACAGGCGGACAAGTGAGTGACATCAACAGTTTGAACATCTTCGGGTACGGAACCCTAAAAACTATTCAAGTAAGAAGAAACTTATAAGCCTTGAAGTGTACTTGTTAATATTTGCCAATAATTTATAATGGTCACTAGTGGTAAGTATTTACAGTTATGATTAGTAGAAGGAGGTAACAAAAAAAAAAACCGGCTAAGTGCGAGTCGGACTCGCGCACGAAGGGTTCCATACCATTATCGCAAAAACGGCATAAAAATCACGGTTGTTGTATGGGAGCCCCGTTTAAATATTTATTTAGTTTTGTTTTTAGTATTTGTTGTTATAGCGTCAACAGAAATATATCATCTGTGAAAATTTCAACTGTCTAGCTATCACGGTTCATTTGATATAGCCTGGTGACAGACAGACAGACGGACCGGGGAGTCATAGTAATAGGGTCCCGTTTGTACCCTTTGGGTACGGAACCCTAAAAAGTTTAGTAAAACGTGACCTCACGCGAAATTCCAACGCACTTATTACGCAACCAGGCTGTATCTCATGAACCGTGATAGCTAGACAGTTGAAATTTCACTGATGATGTATTTTTGTTCCGGCTATAACAACAAATACTAAAAACAGAATAAAATTAATATTTAAGTGCGGCTCCCATACAAGAAACGTGTTTTTTTTGCCGGTTTTTGCGATAATGGTACGGAACACTTCGTGCGCGAGTCCGACTCGCACTTGGCCGGTTTTTTTTTACTTACAAGCCGCCACTCTTGAACTTTTATGCGCTTTATCTTTGTCATAAAAATGACAAAGATAAAGCGCATTTTTCGTAGCCAAATGGAAAAAAACGGAACCCTTATAGATTCGTGATGTCTGTCTGTTTGTCTGTCTGTCTGTCTGTTAGTCCGTATGTCACAGCCACTTTTGTCCGAAACTATAAGAACTATGCTGTTGAAACTTGGTAAGTAGATGTATTCTGTGAACCGCATTAAGATTTTCACACAAAAATAGAAAAAGCAATAAATTTTGGGGGTTCCCATACTTGAACCTGAAAGTATTTTTTATACGTGTGGGGTATCTATGGATAGGTCTTCAAAAATGATATTGAGGTTTCTAAAATAATGTTTTCTAAACTGAATAGTTTGCGCTTGAGACACTTCCAAAGTTGTAAAATGTGTGTGTCCCCCTGTAACTTCTAAAAATAAGAGAATGATAAAACTAAAAAATATGTATGATGTACATTACCATGTAAACTTCCACCGAAAATTGGTTTGAACGAGATCTTAGTAAGTAGTTTTTTTTTAATACGTCATAAATCGTAAACCGCAATTTACCAAGTACGGAACCCTTAGTGCACGAGTCCGACTCGCATTTGGCCGGTTTTTTTATTGGTTTGTTAAAAAAAAATTACGTGTCCAATATTTTCTGATTATATCTGACTGAATAGAAATATTGTTTTTACCCAGGAATCATCTTTAATATTTCCCGACGAAATGTGTGTGTGTGTACTGTGTGATACTTCAGTCATTTTGGTACATATGTTATACTCTTAAATACTTCAGTACAATTAAAGTTTGCTTGTATGGAACAAGTGCATTTTACTTAAAAATAACCTATTTAGTTAAAAATAACAAAGGCCAAGTGATTGTTTGACCGTAAAACAAGGATTATTTTTATACTTACAGGTATTTAATAAATTCTTACATTTAAACCTTTACCTTTGGCATATACCTAACTAGCGACCCGCCCCTGCTTCTCTCGAGACAAATTATACACAAATACTTTTCTCGTGTCTCACTCTTTCTATTGGTGAAAACTGCATGAAAATCCTTTCAATTGTTTTTGAGTTTATCGCTTACAGACGCGGCGGAGACTTTATTTTATAATATGTAACGATAGTGATGCGTAAATTTCACAAGACCGAAGGCTGAATAGTTTGACTAAATATAAACATTCATCGTAATTTTTTAGTACAATCAAATTCAAATCCATTTATTTCGGATAATTTAATCCATACAGTTCGATTGAACAAAAAATAAAAGTTCAGTAACATAAAATATACACATTCAAATTACTAGCTTAATAAAGGATTTCGCATTCTGCAGATCAGGGATACAGTTTTCTTGCGGATGACGGAACAATAAACACGACAAAAAAAAGTGAAAATATGTTGCTAATTTTTAGAAACTTAACCCGTCATTATGGAGAAAATCTAGGCAGTAACTTAAAAACTATGCTGAATTTTAGGTCTGTAGGTATAATTATTATGCAAAACTCAAAAATTATAGATCCCCAAAAGAATCTACAAAACACAATAACGCCTGTATTCCTGTAAGGGTAAAGGTCTCCTGTCCTGTGCCTAAATGAATACGCCTATGATGATGATGATGATGGGGACTCCCTTTTGGGACCGTTGTGCGTCGGGGTTCTGGCTAAAAAAGCCAGCCTAGATCCGCTCAAAATCACAGAAGCTTCCTGGGAGCTTCACCGAATTCGCGGAGCGACTTTTTCTCTGCGTCAAGGCAGCCCCTGCCAAGCGGGCTGTCTGTGGCGAATGGTGCGCCGACAGAACACCCAAATTTCGCCATTTATTTTTATGTCCCATGCATGCATGCATGCGAACCTATTGCCATCAACCGGGCACACACCACGACTCCGGGATGCTACTGACAAATTTCCGATGGAAAAACCCAATAACACTTTGGCCGGCTCGGGAATCGAACCCAAGATCTCATATTCAGCAGTAGCGCTTGTGATCACTAGACCATCGGGGCAGTCACAATAATTTATCACCAAAATACAATGACACAAAAAAGCCATTCTCGTCACTCTGCACATCTATCTCAACATTCTCATCCCATTTCAAAGCCGTAAAATGGGCTGTAAAATGAGATGAGATGAGGCATTTGCAATAGGTAACAGAAATGCCATCGTGCCAACCCTTCTCAAAAAGAACTCTCTAAAAATAATTGTTCAAGTATCTACGAAGTATAGTAGTCACAACGGACCTTTGTGTCTCTGAAGTTGGCTCTGCCAACCATTGTGCAAGAAACAGTTTGTCATCGAGTAAACAGCATAGAGTAAGCGAGAAAGGACGATGCGACAAACGTAAGCGAGTGAAAGAGGCAGTTATACAATGCTATCTTCACCTTCAACATTGACACATAGCTAATGCGCAGGGTCTTGCAGCCAGTTCAGAGACACAAAGATCCGTTGTGAGTATTATACAGAGGATAGAGCTCCATTCACATTTAGTAGGCACCTACGTAAAATCTAAATTTTACGCATTTCTACTTCTGCCTAATTGTTTTCTAAACGCGAGTATTTTTCACAGTCTGACGAAACATAAATCCATGCAGAATTGAACAAGGTTCTGCAAATGCCAATGCACCAATGATCGATTATCTAATTTAGCACTAACTGCACAATTATGGTAATGGGCCTAAAACCTTGGTATTCTCTGTGATATAATAGAAATACCAATGGTTGTTGTTATGACTAAATTCGTTAACGGTATTGAAGATGTCTTCGCGTTTGAGGATTCTTTACAAAAGTTTAAAACACCCATAAACGCATGATTCTTAATTAGGTTGCTTTTAAATGGTTTCTTATAACAACTCTGAAGGTTATCTGTGGGAACTTTACCAAAAAACGTTAAAAACGAATTTTGAGCTACGATTTAATTAACTGCTTAACTGAAGTAACTACGAATAATCCTGTACTTGTTTGTATAATTGATAAATAAAGGGAAAAAATTGTACATTGTTCACCGAGAGGAGAAAGTGACCGATTACCGTCGAGGGTGTCGTTTGAAGCCCGAGCCGTAGGCGAGGGCTTTAAAACACCCGAGATCGGGAATCGCACTTTCTCTCGAGTGATACATAGTGCTTTATACTACACCTACGAGGAATTTACTTTTCTACGAAAACTGAATCCTCAAACAACACACAAATTGAAAATGGCGCCAATGGCGTCTGCAATTTTCACATGTTCTTTTTTCAAATTGTTTGACACCATCCAACACACAGCTAGTGGCCAGTGTCATTTTGCGAACTTGGAGATAAAAACTCACTGTAAAACTTTTTGGCTTTTGATATTTAGGTTACCAGCGCATAGTCTTACCCAAAATTAAAAAAGAAAAACCACGTAAGAATAGTATATTATGCAACTAGTGAATAAAAGACGGATTTAAAGCGAGGGCCATAGATGAATCCCGAGCAAGTGAAGGATTCTAACGACTGAATCACGACCGTAGGGAGTGATTCATGATGATTGAATCACGAGCATAGCGAGTGATTCAAGTGTTAGAATCATGAGCGATGCGAGTGATTCATGACCCTCGATATAAATCCGTTTTATTCAAGAGTTGTATACTATATTTTATACCATGACTACGAGAAAAAGAAAGATTTAAGCACAAGGAATATTCATAAATACAAAATAAATGGTCTATTTCCTTCAAAATTTACAAAAAAATGTGAAACCCTGACCCCTAAGCTAGGTAACAGCTGCTGTGTTTCAGCAGCCGGTGACCACCTCCGTTGCGTTACATAATTATAATTAATTAAACACCATTTTAATTAATATTGGAATTACAATCCAAATAAGTATTCAATAAATATCCTAGACTAAAATCAAAATCATTAGTTAAATCCTAAATATAAACAAACTCAAAATTAAAATCAAAGATGGAGTTTGAAAGTCGAGAATTCTCTGCACAAGAAGTTTGTATTGAGTATTTTTTGCGCAAGGAGGCGCAAGGAGGTTATATAGCATTGAGATGGAGGTCTAATACATTGGTGTGTTCCAAATTCAAACACCAAAACAGTGATTAAAAGTGCTTTTTATTCACTGTTTTCAGTGAATAAAATAAGCTTTTTAGAGGGGGAATGGTATAATAGTATATTATGCAACTAGTGAATAAAAGACGGATTTAAAGCGAGGGCCATAGATGAATCAAGAGCAAGTGAAGGATTCTAACGACTGAATCACGACCGTAGGGAGTGATTCATGACGATTGAATCACGAGCATAGCGAGTGATTCAAGAGTTAGAATCATGAGCGACGCGAGTGATTCATGGCCCTCGATATAAATCCGTTTTATTCAAGAGTTGCATACTATATTTTATACCATGACTTCGAGAAAAAGAAAGATTTAAGCTAAAAGCACAAGGAATATTACGAGTAATAAATAAATAAATAGTTTATTACTTTCAAAATTTACATAAAATGTGAAACACTGACCCCTGAGCTAGGTAACAGCACCTGTGTTTCAGGGGCCAGTGACCACCTCCGTTACGTTACATAATTATAATTAACTAGCTGTTGCCCGCGACTTCGTCTGCGAAGCATTAGTAATTCGAATAGCTAATAAGCTATTTTATATCGCAGCATAATATTGTGGGTTTTTCATTCAAACTTCTACCTCTCTTTCCACCCCCTTTAGTAAGATTGCCGGGATAAATACTATGCTATGTCCTGCCCAGCGTCTCAAAATATCTCCCAACCAAATTGCATCTAAATCGGTTCAACGGTTTAAACGTGAAAAGGTGGACAGAGAGACAGACAGAGTCACTTCCACATTTATAATATTAACTCCGCCCGCGACTTCGTTCGTGTGATGGCAACCAAAAATAAGCTGCTATTAAACCTGAGACAAACGGTCCAGTTCGGTAGTTCCAAATCGATGTAGAGGTTCCCATCCTAGTGCCATTTGATTCTTCAAAGAAACTTTGACACCCCTAAATCGTCTTCTGGGGGTAAATCCGAAAAACTAATGATGCCATCCTTTATTATTTTGCCAAAGGGATAAGATTTTTATACAAATAAATGTTTCCCTTTTACCCCTTTAAAAAGTTGAATTTCCAAAAACCCCTCCTTAGTGCTCCCCAACGTCATAAAAAGAAGCTATGTGCAGTAAAAGTAATCAAAAAACTTTACCACCCCGAAGTATTTTAAGGGTAGTTTCAAAAACTAATTATTGAAAACCTTTATTGTTTATTTAGGATGGTATTTATGTCAAGTTTCATGTTTATTCACCCAAGAAATCAGATTCTTCAAAAAAAATAACACCCCCTAATTCATCTTTTGGGGGTAGTTTCGAAAAACTAACAATGAAAGTCTTTATTGTATATTTAGATTAGTATTTGTGTCAAGTTTCAAGTTTATTAACTGAAGTAATAACATTCTTCAAAAAAATTAACATCCCCTAAATCGTCTTTTGGGGGTAGTTGCAAAAAACTAATAATGACAACCTTTATTGTTTATTTAGGATGGTATTTATGTCAAGTTTCATGTTTATTCACCCAAGAAATCAGATTCTTCAAAAAATTTAACATACCCTAAATCTGTTTTTGGGGGAAGTTTAAAATAATAATAATAGCGACTTTTATTATTCATTTAGGTTAGTATTTGTGGCAAGTTTCAAGTTTATTGACCCAAGAAATCAGATTTTTCAAAAACACTGTAATACCTCCTAAATCGTCTTTTGGGGGTAGTTGCAAAAAACTAATAATCACAAACTTTATTGTATATTTAAGATGGTATTTATGTCAAGTTTCATGTTTATTCACCCAAGAAATCAGATTCTTCAAAAAAACTAACATCCCCTAAATCTTCTTTTAGGGGTAGTTTCAAAAAATAATAACAACAACCTTTTTTATTCATTTAGGTTAATATTTGTGGCAAGTTTATTGACCCAAGAAACCAGATTTTTCAAAAACACTGTAATACCTCCTTTATCGTCTTTTGGGGGTTGCTGCAAAAAACGAATAATGACAACCTTTATTGTTTATTTAGGATGGTATTTGTGCCAAGTTTCATGTTTATTCACCTAAGAAATCAGATTCTTCAAAAAAAATAACATCTCCTAAATCATCTTTTGGGGGTAGTTTCGAAAAACTAACAATGAAAGTCTTTATTATTTGTTTAGATGAGTATTTATGTCAAGTTTCAAGTTTATTAACTGAAGTAATAAGATTCTTCAAAAAAACTTTAACACCCCTAAATCGTCTTTTGGGGGTAGTTTCAAAAAATAATAATAGCATCCTTTATTATTCATTTAGGTTAGTATTTGTGGCAAGTTTCAAGTTTATTGACCCAAGAAATCAGATCTTCCATACAAATTTCAACAACCCCTAAATCATTATTTGGGGATAGTTTCGAAAAACTAATAATGTCAATCTTTATCATTTACTTAGAATACTATTTGTGCTAAGTTTTAAGAATTTTGGTCGAAGGAATTAGATTTTTCATACAAACTTTAAACCCCCTTTTTACCCCCTTAGGGGTGAAATTTCCAAAAATCCTTTCTTAGTGCACACTTACGTCACTTGAGGAACCTCTCTGCCAAATTTCATGCTTCCAGGCTTAGCAGTTTTGGCTGTGCGTTGATTGATCAGTCAGTCAGTCAGTCAGTCAGTCAGTCACCTTTCGCTTTTATAGATATAGATAAGCTTAAAAAGTACTGGACCGATTTCAAAAATTATTTCAACGGTGAAAGAATTTTTGAAATCGGCGTAGTAGCCTAAATCGATAAACGGGAACTAAGCGGGTGTAACCGTGAGGCGTCCGCTAGTTAAGCATATAATTTCCCATCGCGGTCTACTGTTGACACGTGGTTCGGAATGGTATTGCCCCTCCTCCAATAAGTTTCTTTTTCGTCATCCTCATTAAGCCGAAAGAAGTCCACTGCTGATCATAGGCCTGCCTCAAGTCAAGTGTCGCAACATCGATCGCGGATTCTCGCAGCATCAACCAGGTCATCGGTGCACCTAGAGGGAGGCCTTCCAACGTTTGATTGTTTTTATCTATCTTGATTTGAGTGTCGTTCATGAAAATTAACTTGATTAATGGCTCCCAAGACCGGCTAGATACGACAACCTTTTTTATCTTCTTTCTTTCTTTCTTTAAATAAAAACGTTGACCCACACTAGGAATTTCTTCCTGTATCGTGGGTGCGTTTACAAACATATAAACTCACATACACTACACCCAGAGCCGGATCAACTATCTGTAGGTCATACAAATATTTGTTCCGTGAGGGAATCGAACCCGCGACACGCAGCGCAGCAGTCAATCGCTCAACCACTGCGCCCACCGTGCGCCCAAACAATCCAATCCAATCTTTATCAAAACGAAATTGTTTTATGGATATATTCTTAGTCCAGAAGAATGATTGCCATAAAAAATGGTCATCGCCATTATCATAGCAAATTCTAGCGATGATATGATATTTACTTTTACTTAATATATTTTATACTGCACCTGCTCGGAAAATACCTTGATACTTTATCAAATTTACGGTAGAAAGTACGTCATTGCATATCGAACAAATATGCGGCGAGAAAACGCATCTGAGCGGGAGAGAAAAGTGTATGAAAATCCATTTATACCATTCCCCCTCTAAAAAGCTTTTTTTATTCACTGAAAACAGTGAATAAAAAGCACTTTTAATCACTGTTTTGGTGTTTGAATTTGGAACACACCAATGTATTAGACGTCCATCTCAATGCTATATAACCTCCTTGCTCCTCCTTGCACAAAAAATACTCGATACACAAACTCATTCTTCGATTTTAATTTTGAGTTTGTTATTTAGGATTTTAATAATGATTTTGATTTTAGTCTAAGATATTTATTGAATTTAATTCGAATATTAATTGCAATGGTATTTAATCTATATCTATAAAAGCGAAAGGTGACTGACTGACTGACTGACTGACTGACTGATCAATCAACGCACAGCCAAAACTGCTAAGCCTGGAAGCATGAAATTTGGCAGAGAGGTTCCTCAAGTGACGTAAGTGTGCACTAAGAAAGGATTTTTGGAAATTTCACCCCTAAGGGGGTAAAAAGGGGGTTTAAAGTTTGTATGAAAAATCTAATTCCTTCGACCAAAATTCTTAAAACTTAGCACAAATAGTATTCTAAGTAAATGATAAAGATTGACATTATTAGTTTTTCGAAACTATCCCCAAATAATGATTTAGGGGTTGTTGAAATTTGTATGGAAGATCTGATTTCTTGGGTCAATAAACTTGAAACTTGCCACAAATACTAACCTAAATGAATAATAAAGGATGCTATTATTATTTTTTGAAACTACCCCCAAAAGACGATTTAGGGGTGTTAAAGTTTTTTTGAAGAATCTTATTACTTCAGTTAATAAACTTGAAACTTGACATAAATACTCATCTAAACAAATAATAAAGACTTTCATTGTTAGTTTTTCGAAACTACCCCCAAAAGATGATTTAGGAGATGTTATTTTTTTTGAAGAATCTGATTTCTTAGGTGAATAAACATGAAACTTGGCACAAATACCATCCTAAATAAACAATAAAGGTTGTCATTATTCGTTTTTTGCAGCAACCCCCAAAAGACGATAAAGGAGGTATTACAGTGTTTTTGAAAAATCTGGTTTCTTGGGTCAATAAACTTGCCACAAATATTAACCTAAATGAATAAAAAAGGTTGTTGTTATTATTTTTTGAAACTACCCCTAAAAGAAGATTTAGGGGATGTTAGTTTTTTTGAAGAATCTGATTTCTTGGGTGAATAAACATGAAACTTGACATAAATACCATCTTAAATATACAATAAAGTTTGTGATTATTAGTTTTTTGCAACTACCCCCAAAAGACGATTTAGGAGGTATTACAGTGTTTTTGAAAAATCTGATTTCTTGGGTCAATAAACTTGAAACTTGCCACAAATACTAACCTAAATGAATAATAAAAGTCGCTATTATTATTATTTTAAACTTCCCCCAAAAACAGATTTAGGGTATGTTAAATTTTTTGAAGAATCTGATTTCTTGGGTGAATAAACATGAAACTTGACATAAATACCATCCTAAATAAACAATAAAGGTTGTCATTATTAGTTTTTTGCAACTACCCCCAAAAGACGATTTAGGGGATGTTAATTTTTTTGAAGAATGTTATTACTTCAGTTAATAAACTTGAAACTTGACACAAATACTAATCTAAATATACAATAAAGACTTTCATTGTTAGTTTTTCGAAACTACCCCCAAAAGATGAATTAGGGGATGTTATTTTTTTTGAAGAATCTGATTTCTTGGGTGAATAAACATGAAACTTGACATAAATACCATCCTAAATAAACAATAAAGGTTTTCAATAATTAGTTTTTGAAACTACCCTTAAAATACTTCGGGGTGGTAAAGTTTTTTGATTACTTTTACTGCACATAGCTTCTTTTTATGACGTTGGGGAGCACTAAGGAGGGGTTTTTGGAAATTCAACTTTTTAAAGGGGTAAAAGGGAAACATTTATTTGTATAAAAATCTTATCCCTTTGGCAAAATAATAAAGGATGGCATCATTAGTTTTTCGGATTTACCCCCAGAAGACGATTTAGGGGTGTCAAAGTTTCTTTGAAGAATCAAATGGCACTAGGATGGGAACCTCTACATCGATTTGGAACTACCGAACTGGACCGTTTGTCTCAGGTTTAATAGCAGCTTATTTTTGGTTGCCATCACACGAACGAAGTCGCGGGCGGAGTTAATATTATAAATGTGGAAGTGACTCTGTCTGTCTCTCTGTCCACCTTTTCACGTTTAAACCGTTGAACCGATTTAGATGCAATTTGGTTGGGAGATATTTTGAGACGCTGGGCAGGACATAGCATAGTATTTATCCCGGCAATCTTACTAAAGGGGGTGGAAAGAGAGGTAGAAGTTTGAATGAAAAACCCACAATATTATGCTGCGATATAAAATAGCTTATTAGCTATTCGAATTACTAATGCTTCGCAGACGAAGTCGCGGGCAACAGCTAGTTCGTTACATACAAAAATACAAACCTTTACTCTTTATAATATTGATATTGATGGGCAATTTCTAGAACTCCTTCTCATTCGATCCTATAAAAGTTTTAAAAGGCGTGCATATTGCACCTTTGAAATAATGTCTGTTTCGAAATCTGACAAAGATCATTTTGGAATTTAACAAATCGAAAGCCTAAATGTGAAGGATTTAGGCATTTAAAATTGCCACGCACACAAAATAATGTGGAAGCGTGTAGTATAGTCGATAAAAGAAACCCCGGATTTTATGAACTGTCTACTATACTGCTTGCCGAAATGAATATAGTTGAAGGAAAAATACAGTGTATTTTAAATGGAGAACCTAGTGCAAAGCAGAAGAAGATTTGCACTAAAAAAAATGACAATATTGAGACCATATTGCGCAATTTTGAAACGTATACAGAACTGGATTTACTAAAAGCAATTGCAAGTAATTTAAGATTAGTTTAACTGTTTTCTTGTTCAAAATAAATAATTTTTCAAATATTTACAATGTTTTTTTTTTCTGCATTACATTACACCAATTGAATATTCGATAAAATACATGGTTATACCATCTGAACATTACATCAAATGAACATTATACCTTTTGATCATTAGCGCAAATGTTGTTATAGCAAATAAATATTCGATAAACTGAAAATTCTGTCAAACGATATTATACAAAGTGATGATTTTCTTAAACGTTGTTCGATTTAGTTATATTATATCAAACGTTGTTCTATCAAATAAGGGTGAACCCTTATACGCTGGTCTGCACAAATTCGAACATCGTTGAAAATTTACACTTTGGAAACCATGCATGGTCTGAATAGGAGCAAGTGGAGAATCATAATTATGAAGAAGGTTATCAAACCATGATCGGCAGGCTTATTACGTATCTTTTGCAAGAGCAAAACGATAGCGATTTTTGAGCTATAATTGCTCTTCCATACAGAAGTTTTAGAGTTGTTGGCGGTTTTTATTTCGGTTTCAAGAATATTATTTCTCATAAGAACTTACAGTCCGCTTACAATGAGATACAGAGTAATAATTATAATAATACAGTACAATACAATTTTCTCCAGAGCCTTAGAATTTATAATGTACACACATGTTTCTTAAGCTTATTCTTAAATGTATATACGAGTACGTTATGACACTCCTTTATATCGTCCGGCAATTCATTGAACAGCTGTGCTCCTTCACAAATATAGTCCATCTAACGTAATTCGTGTGTACGCTGATGACTTCTAGTTTGTTTTTATATCTATTTCTCAGGTTATATGTCATTGTTTTTTCTTTATTTGTATGTTAGTTTGTATTGAGTTTGTAGTTATGTTATTAATAAGAATGCAAGTGTAGTAGATGTATAGCTGTCTAATAATTAATAGTTTTTTCGTATAAAGTCTTTGTTGGAGTGAGAGAGTGATAGTGGAACAGAGTTTTAATTATTTTATTTTGAACTGTTTGATGTGAGTTTAAATTAGTAACTGCTGCGGAGCCCCATGCCTCAATCAAATACTCTAAATGCGATTTGACTAAAGAGTTATAAATCAAAGTGCGCACTTTACTTGGAATACAGTTTGCAGCCTTCCGTAATGCTCCCAATAACGATGTTAATTTACTTCCGAGAAGCTCAATTTGTAATTTTCAAGTTAGTTTTTTATCTACCCTTAATCCAAGATATTTTTCGTTAGTTGATCGTTTTATTATTTCGTTATTTATTTTAAGAGGCGAAAAGGTATTGCCGCTCCTCCAATAAGTTTATTTTTCGTCATCATCATTCAGCCGAAGGAAGTCCACTGCTGGACATAGGCCTGTCCCAAGTGACGCAACATCGATCGCGGATTCTCGCAGCCTCAACCAGGTCATCGGTGCACCTAGAGGGAGGCCGTCCAACGTTTGATTGTTTTTATCTATCTTGATTTGAGTTTCGTTCATGAAAAGTAACTTGATTAATGGCTCCCAAGACCGGCTAGATACGACACCTTTTTTATTTTTATCGAACGAAATTGTAAAATGGATATTCCCAGATTTCCATAAAAAAATAGCTGTCGCAAATTTTAGCGATGACTGATATTTACTTTTACCAAATACTTAAGTTATAATCCGGCCACATTATCTCGAGACCTGGCGTCGATCATCACGTCGCGTCGGCGCTCTGATATGCTGCGCAAAACAAGTATCCTCTAGTAGGATATTATTATAAACAATAAGATTTCCAACAAAACAAATATTGTGTTAATTAATTTAATGTAGGTAATATTATTGTAATGATTCGCATTCCAGCGAGGTCTCGAGATAATGTGACTCGGGTTATAGGTAGTTAATTAAATGTAATACGTTACGATCGTTTTTCGGTAAAGTTCCCACAGATAACCTTCAGAGTTGTTATAAGAAACCATTTAAAAGCTACCTAATTAAGAATCATGCGTTTTTTTTTTTTTTTTTTATAACCTATAGGCTCGCGCTTGACCACAATCTCACCTGATGGTAAGCGATGATATGGTCGACGGTGAAACACGCTTGCCTAGAAATAACCTATTCACTCTTGACTTAAAGACCCCTAGATTGTAGCTATCGGGAAACACAGACTCCGGCAGGGAATTCCACTCCTTAGCTGTACGCATAATAAAAGTGTTCCCAAAACGTTTTGTGCGTATGGGTGGGATGTCTACCATGTATCGATGGCGCATCGCCGTACGTCTGGTAGTCCGATGATGGAACGGGCTAGGTGGTGGTGGTGTTTATGGGTGTTTTGAACTTTTGTGAAGAATCCTCAAACGCGAAGACATCTTCAATGCCGTTAACGAATTTAGTCATAACAACAAGCATTTGTATTTCTATAATATCACAAATAATTCAAGGACCAAGGTCATTGGCTTTCTATTGCCATAATTGTGCAATAAGTGCCAAATTAAATAATCGATCATTGGTTCATTGGCATTTGCAGAACCTTGTTCAATTCATGCATGGATTTATGTTTCGTCAGAATGTGAAAAGACTGCGTAAATTTAGAATCTACGAAGGTGTCTACTAAATGTGAATGGAGCTCTTTCCTCTGTATAATACTCACAACGGATCTTTGTGTCTCTGAATTGGCTGCAAGGCCCTGCGCACTAGCAATTTTTGTGTCAATGTTGAAGGTGAAGATAGCATTGTATAACTGCCTAACTAAGCGAGTGAAAGAGGCAGTTATGCCTCTTTCACTCGCTTACGTTTGTCGCATCGTCCGTCGCATCTGTTTCTTGCGCAATGGTTGGTAGAGCCAACTTCAGAGACACAAAGATCCGTTGTGACTACTATACTTCGAAGATACTAGAACATTTTTTTTTAGAGAGTTCTTTTTGAAAAGGGTTGGCACGATGGCATTTCTGTTACCTATTGCAAATTTCTTATCTCATCTCATTTTACAGCCCAATTAGGGCTATGAAATGAGATGAGAATGTTGAGATAGATGTGCAGAGTGACTAGAATGGATTAAGTGAGAAATGAGTATATTAGAGGAAGTTTGAAAGTGACGCCAGTGACAGAAAAGTTTACAGGGAACCGTTTGTCTTGGTATAGTCATGTGATGGGGAGGAAGATGAAGCTGATGATGATGGTCACACAAAAAAACAAAAATAACTTCAAAATAATCATAGCTATACCTACCTATCCGTATTTTCAATATTGGTATATTTTGTTCCGTACCCAAAGGGTAAAACCGGAACCCTATTACTGAGACTCCGCGGTCCGTCTGTCTGTCTGTCTGTCTGTCACCAGGCTGTATCTCATGAACCGTGATAGCTAGACAGTTGAAATTTTCACAGATGATGTATTTCTGTTGCCGCTATAACGACAAATACTAAAAACAGAATAAAATAAATATTTAAGCGGGGCTCCCATACAACAAACGTAATTTTTGTGCCGTTTTTTTGCGATAATGGTACGGAACCCTTCGTGCGCGAGTCCGACTCGCACTCGGCCGGTTTTTAGGGTTCCGTAGCCAAATGGCAAAAAACGGAACCCTTATAGATTCGTCATGTCTGTCTGTCTGTCTGTCTGTCTGTCTGTCTGTCCGTCCGTATGTCACAGCCAATTTATTCCGAAACTATAAGAACTATGCTGTTGAAACTTGGTAAATAGATGTATTCTGTGAACCGCATTAAGATTTTCACACAAAAATAAAAATAAAACAATAAATTTTGGGGAATAAAATAAGACAATGATAAAACTAAAAAAAAATATATGATGTACATTACTATGTAAACTACCAGCGAAAATTGGTTTAAACGAGATCTAGCAAGTAGTTTTTTATTAATACGTCATAAATCGTAAACCGCAATTTATCAAGTACGGGTATCCCTTCGTGCGCGAGTCCGACTCGCACTTGGCCGGTTTTTGTAAGTGTGGCGTTGACGCAGTAATTGCACCGTAAAACGCTTAAAGATTCCAGCTAAAATATAGGTTACGAATTTGTAAAAAAATAACAAATTTACGCGATTTTGAATACGGCTTTAAGTCCCATCCCTAACATAAATTGACGGTCAACTGACAAAATAATGTTTTGAATTGGATAAAATATAAGACATTTACTTCTTTTTTTCTGTGTTTAGTTTAAAGGATTTAGTGTAAAATTGCATCTTCAAAAAACAAAATAAACAACGAAAAGCTTTTGTGTTTTTTGTTAAACCAGATTTCAACGACAAAGCTGCCGGAAATGGCCCTGCTATATTATGATCATTTGAACGCCTAGAGTTTTAGTTTGATATTAAACAAGGTAATAATGATTATTCTAATGTAATCTAGAGATAATAAGGAGCTAATCAACATACTTTTCATTACAGGCATTACGGCCTGGAAACTACGCTTTAAACAAAATTGATTATCTCCTTTTTGACTTTTTCCAATCGTAAGACACTTTCGTTGGAAGAATGTCACTAACCTATCAGTGAGGCAGTAGGCACAGGTGGGCCGACTGCTTGTTTGCCACTATATAGCATAAAAGGTTGTATAAGTAGCATGATTGTTTGAGATGAGACTCCAAAAGATCCATAGAAGAGAAAATAATTTCATCATCCATAGTGCAACTTCAACCACCGCTGGGCACAGGCCTCTCATTGCTTCATCAAAGTCATCATTCCCCATTTACCAACTATGACCGCGACCGGATACCTCGTATCAGAAACCGAGGGACGCCGCCAGCTAGATGGCCCGATAACCTTAAAAACCGACTTCTAAAAACAAAACACTACAAAATATTTTTTAAAGAAATGCTTTTATTACGGAAGTCAGAACGAAAAAACGAATATAGAATCTCCTACTTTTGAAAGTCGGTTAAAAATAAAATAAATGGATGTGGAAGGTGAACGACCGTGTTTCAGCTTTGGAGAGCCTTTCGACTGTTAGAGGCTCAGCTAAGTTACAAAACTTACAATGACTAACAAAAAACTATAAAAAATTGTTCCGATAGTATTATAATTATTCTTATTTTTTTAAAAAAACGTTGCCCCACACTAGGAATTTCTTCCTGTATCGTGGGTGCGTTTACAAACATATAAACTCACATACACAACACCCAGAGAGAGTATGTAATATAAATGTATAAATGAGCGCCATCTATGTTTAAACTATGTAAACACTATGTGTATGTAGTTCTTTAATTAATTCCAGATGGCGCTAGTGGTTAGATTTAAATGATAGTTTTCATTTGAGAAAATGCTGTATGTTTTGACTTCATGTTCTAGCTGACTTAGAAAAATGTTTTATGTTCCCCGAATGGCTAAGCAACTAAACAGAGTAACAAAGTAAATGCAGATTTTGTCAATTTGTATCTTTAATTTCTGTTCAATGCTGGTTAAATAACTTCTCATCGTAAGCACAATAAAGTTCGAAAAGGAAAACTTTTGTCAACATGCTGATTGTCAACCTGCAGAGTGACCTAGCTATATATATATATTTGATACTACCTTGTCGTTATCTGTGCTGCATCTGGTGTCAAAATGTGGTTTAGGCCACTGGTGAACTACACGGCATACTCCAGATTTGAATCTTCTTTTATGTTCCGAATGACTGATTAAAATTCAAAATTCCAGCCGAAGATAAAATTGGTTCACATATAACTAAGCTGAATGCCTCGTTGGTATAGTGGTCGCAAACGCTGCTGCTAAAAATGATGTCCTGGGTCGGGAAAAGAGTAATTGGGGTTTTCTTTCTGGCATTTCTCCTGCCTGGTTCTGCCCTTCTATGCCTGGTTGATGGCTTAAACTCGCACTCTTATTTACATAGAACTTAAACATTACTGGCGATGTGTGAGTGTGCTAAAGAGTTTTTCAATAAGAGCGGGTAGATGTTGGAGTGAAATAAAACAAGCTGTTTGTATTAGCTGTGGTATTTAACAAAATTATTTTTGTATTTGGAAGACCCACTTCTGACATAATATATGTGGAATAAGGCAACTTTTTTTTTATTCGTTATTATCTCACGTTTTACCACTATCTCGCCTGATGTTAAGTGATGATGTGGTGAAGATGTGTCTGTGAAGAAGGTGGATATGAAGGACACTTGCCAAGAAGTAACCTATTCACTCTTGACTTGAAGACCCCAAGGTTGTAGCTATCAGGAAACAAAGACGCCGGCAGGGAATTCCACTCCTCAGCTGTACGCACAATAAAAGTCAAGCGGGGTCAAATCGAATGACCTTGGTGGCCAATTCACATCTCCCCTGCGAGAGATACCCTAAATTCGCTCATGCAGAAGTTTTATCATTTGAACGTGCTGTTCGATCGTGTAATTTGCATTGGTGATTTGGCATAAGTAACTGAATAATAAACAAAATCTTTGATAGATGCCATCAAAAGAAAATGGCCGCCACGGGACGCCAAAATCTACCTGCGCCAATTGAAAAACCCTATATATGTGCACGTTTGCTCAAACCTTCGGGGCATACGTATATTAAAATGTACTCTGTGGGGCATACAAACATGATGTATTTTTACATACATTTTCCCATGGGGGTAGGCACAAACTACAGAACGCCACCTGCTACGATCCTTACATACTTCTTTTGCTTCACACACATGTATTATTATGGTAAATAAAATTATGGTAAAATGTCTGACGAATGAGTCGAGTTGAAACGTTGGTTCACATAGAACTAAATACATATATATCTACATAGCTAATGAAAAAAATTTCTTTAGGATAATAGGAATTTTTCCTGGTTAAAAAAATTATAGAATTATCCGAATTATTTAGTCTGTTAGTGAGATTATCAAATAATATTGGAGCCGTATTTTTTGCTTTACCAAATCAATAAAAAAATACAAAGATAAAGTGCATCAAAGTTTAGGAGTGGGGGCTTGTGACGTCACTATAAAGTGTACTAACGGCGTGACGTCACACGATATTTCAACGCATTATATCGTGTCAAAAGAAAAAACACATGTCCAATATTTTTTATTAATCTACCTGACGGACAAAAAATATATTTTCAGTTAACATCATTATTAAACTTTCTACATCTACCAGTAAAAGTTTGGTTACTTAAAACTTATTCTTATGTTAATATGTTACTTACCTGATATAATATTTTCCCTTACAACTTGATTATAATTATCTGTTAATATGTATTATTAAAGATTGTTCAGGTAAAGTTGGAGTCGTTTGTTGTTGTTCAAGAATGTTCTAAACATGCTCAAGTTTAGACAATATATGGAAGCTGTTGCTATATAGGTATTAATTATGATAAAGTTTAGAGGTATGTAAAGCAAGTATTGTATAGAATCCGAAGTATGTTAAATTTCGCGTAGGTACCTAATGTTTTCTAATTACATACTTGCACCCTTGAGTAACTTTATTGAAAGACCAAAACACGCGCCCTCATTTTGACAATTCAAAAATATTCATTGCATGTTCTACGCTGTTAAGGTACCCCTAGTCGACGGCACGAACTATTTTGTGCACCAGGTTAAAATGCATGCTATCTCATCCAACAACACGTGCTAAATAGATAGATACTGTGATGAGCAGTAAGAAGCTAGTTCGCGTACGAATTAGCACTTTTTCAAATTTGTATCGAAATGGATGATGATTTAGGACGAAAACGAGCGAGTAAAATTTTATAAACAGACCTTTGGCAGTTTAGATATCATGAAAAACGTTTCCATACAGGGCTAGATAATGATGAGACAAATTGATATATTTTTTTATTTTGAACGTACATCGACAAACAGTGGAGTAATCGCTAGACTACGTTTGTATGGAAGAATTTTCGACTAGTGTAACCATAAGTAGACTGAGGATTATTAAACAAAATTATAAAACAATTAATGCAGAAAAAGAATACAAACGTGCTTTCTTTGAAGATACGCAATTAGAGTGCTGGACAGCGCAATGATTCATTGTTAGAAACAAAGTTAAGGGTAATTAATTTGCTGGATGAACAAGTCTTAAAAATGTTACGTACGACTTATTTTGTTGATCCATCATTCCTTAATCAAATTTCACCTCAACTCAACCAATTTTAAGAAATCGCGACTGTACTACCGTTAATGATATTGGTACATAAATAATTGGTTAAAAAACAATACATTTTAATTTCAAACCTCATTTAAATACAGGTCATCATAGTTCATCCCTTGTTTCATTAAGAACTACAACATCTAAATTTTCAAAGGCCCAATCTACATCACTTGCATCAACACCGCCTTCTTCATTTGCTTCTTCTTCAACTACACCATCATCTTCCGTAGCTTCATCTTCATCGACATTATCTACTTCACTCCCTTCATCACCAACGACACCATCAATTGCCATCTGGGAATACTTCTCAAGGAACTCATCCCAAAACTTCTTCCTCTCTCCAAGAGGGTTGGTGTTCATCCGAAGCTGTTTCGTGATGTGGAGGTAGTCGGTGTCAGGGCCTTTAGACATCGGCTTCCACATGAAGCCTTTCAGGACTTGGTCGTCTTTCGATGGTGTGGGGTTTCTGAAATTAGAGTTCCGCTATTAAATTGGCTCTGTTATCTTTGGCCGAATAGTTGGTAGGAAGTAAGTCGTTTTACTTATGGTTTTAATTAGATGTTACGGTTTTCCCGGGTAAAGTAACACATTATCCCAAGCGAATCTACCATTACGATAAAAAGCATCCTACGTATAGCCTAATCCAAGCCATGGTCTATCCCCAATCATCTAATCATACAAATATTCTAGCTTTCACATTTCTACATTTAGTGAGATTTACAAACGTTATTTTATAAAACTTTTTTTGAAGTACGGCTGACCTACTTTCAATTTAACACAGTCAATAAACTGAATAAAAACAGATTTAGTAAACCATTTTTAGGGTTCCGTAGCCAATTGGCAAAAAACGTAACCCTTATAGATTCGTCATGTCTGTCTGTCTGTCTGTCTGTACGTCCGTATGTCACAGCCACTTTTTCCGAAACTATAAGAACTATGCTGTTGAAACTTGGTAAGTAGATGTATTCTGTGAACCGCATTAAGATTTTTACACAAAAATAAAAATAAAACAATAAATTTTGGGGGTTACCATACTTGAAACTGAAACTAAAAATATTTTTTTTCATCAAACCCATACGTGTATCTATGGATAGGTCTTCAAAAATGATATTGAGGTTTCCAATGTATTTTTTTTCTAAACTGAATAGTTTGCGCGAGAGACTCTTCCAAAGTGGTAAAATTTATGTCCCCCCCCCCTGTAACTTCTAAAATAAGAGAATGATAAAACTAAAAAAAATATATGATATATAAACTGCTATCTAACTATATGATATATATGTAAACTGCCAGCGAAAATTGGTTTGAACGAGATCTAGTCAGTAGTTTTTTTTTAATACGTCATAAATCGTAAATCGCAATTTACCAAGTACGGAACCCTTCGTGCGCGAGTCCGACTCGCACTGGGCCGGTTTTTTAAATCTGTGCCTATAGTCTAAGATCTACGCACATATTCATTACACATAAGTACCTTGTTTTAGCAAAATTACTCCACAAGCGAACCATCTTCTTCATCACTTTAACTTCATTTTGCTCACTAGGTAGATTCAGCATCTGATCGTAAGTCTTCTTGATACGAGAGCATACTTGAATGTAACACAACTCATCACCGATGGTGGCTCCATGGTGTCGCATGCTTGACCTTGCCCTGGTCATCATTAACTGGCTGTTCTCATTCCATTGTCCTCTGAAGTCAAATACATAGTAAAAAACATCAGATGACAGTTCTCCCACTAACTTACGAGCATTTAAATCCAGAGCATAGTTCTGTAAGACATCCCCCATATACACGGCATACTCCAGAATATTCGCGTAATGAAGGGATTTATCCTCCAAATAAAAGTTAACTATGTCCTTCCCAGCTTCCTTGTATTCAGAACTGCCACGTACGAATCTAAAGTTGGTCCTGATAGGAAGCTTCACTATGTTTTTTTCTATACTATGAGTGACGAGTTTTGGTTCAAATATTAACTGTGCAACTGCGTCTAGACCCTCTCGAGAATTAAGACCAATTATGACAGGAACGTCGTTGGCGACTTTTCCGTTTTCTGGTAAGGTTGTAAGAACTGCATCATCGATGTCATCTTCTATGATCGGTGCGAAAGGAAACGAGCCTATCTGATATTTGTCCATCCATTCAGTATCTATAGTATCAATTTCAGCCAGAAGAATTTTTTCAGCATCCAATTTCTGCAGCTCTTCTAACAGTTGTGTACTATCGGCAGCCGTAATATTCAAAGCTCCACCGAGTTTGAATGCTGTCTTCTTAAGATTTTTTGAGAAATACATGGCTTCCAAAGTCGTTCCACTTTGAAGGATTGCACCGGAGAATAGACCCTTGGCTTTCTCTGAATAAAGCAGTATATCCGCCAGTGCAGCTCCACCACGACTTCCCATTAGCGTTACTTTACTGGGATCGCCACCGAACTGTTTTATGTTATCCTTAATCCATTCCAGTCCTAAAATGAAGTCTCTCAAGCCATTATTGCCTTTAATGACACCATCTTCAGTGCTCAAATATCCAAGAATGGCAAGTCGATGGCTGATGGTGACGACAATGACACCTTCTTCGACTAAGAAGTCCGGCGAATAAGTTTCGGTGCCATTGAACCAGGTTCTGAATTGATCGTTGAAGTCAAAGACAATGACAGGGGCGTTTCCTTTGATGTCAGGTGAGAAAACGCTGATGTAGAGACAGTCTTCGGAGCCAGATATACCGAAAGGTTCTTTGTTTCGCATACTAGAGCTGAACTGCATGCATGTAGGTTTGTTTTCAAAGGCTTCCAGGTTGCCATTCCAACCATTATGTGGTTTTGGGGGCTGAAATTATAATACAGAATTTTCATACAAGATATATCCAGATTAAGGTATTTCTAGCTTCCACGCTATGCTATTTTATACAAGTGACTGCTTTTGTTATCTGTCCTAATTTTGTAAATCACTCTATAACACTGAGGTTTACTGTCAGAGAACCCAATCATGGGTTAAGCTCGCCTTTGTACATAAGTTTTCCTTTTGTATTTGAATATGCTTATTTTGTGTACAATAAAGAATATGAAAGTGAATTTGAAGTTTATTTATTTATTTATTTATTTAATACTTTATGCACACAAACGTACAAAGGCGGACTTAATGCCTAAGGCATTTTCTACCAGTCGACCTTTGGGTGATGCAGAGACAAACAGTGGTAGGTGCAATATTTTGAGTTAAGCAAAATCGCGTTTATTTAAATATATATACCTAAACTAAAAATACAATATATACTCAAAGAATAAACTAAATACACAAATATAAATGAGCAAATAGTAGTTATTGATAATTATGGAAAATCATTAGCGCTGTGGCGATACTACTGCCATCTTCTTACGAATGTGCTCGCGAACCTTAACTTTGAAGGTTAATCGGTTGGTTGCCATCCTGATTTCCTGGGGGAGCGCATTCCACAGAGAAATAGACTGAACAAAGAAGGAACAGTGAATGAAGTCAGTGCGGTGAGTGGGACATTGAAGGAGGCGGTTCTGTGATGACCGTAGATTTTTATTGTGGTTGGCGCAAATGTATTGAAAGTTCGGGGCCAGATAACTAGGGGATTTGGAAGAGGTGAGAAATGAGAACAAGGTAGTTAGTGCCCTTTGCTCTCTGCGTTGGCGTATGGGCAACCACTTTAGAAGGGATCGATGCGCAGAGACATGATCATATTTACGCAAATTGAAAACGAATCGAATGCAGTAATTTAGAAGACGGTCAAATTTGTTGAGGAGATCTGCATTCAGGTCATAAGTAAGTTGAAGCTGCTTTTCCATTAAATAACATGTAAATAGTCTTAAAATATGTGGATCTATGAAAGAAAATCTTTCATTAATTATAACCAACTCACAAAATCTTTTCCGACCACCGAAAACAATTAAATTTGTTAGCTTGTATAAACCCCAAAGCTTTTCCTTTTTACCCGACTGCAAATAAAGGGTTGTTTTTTACTTTCCATTTTAACTATAAATCTAAGGGAGTCGTTCAAATATTTAAGTGTTTTCACAGGTTCGGTTACCCCGAATACTTCGCAAATAACCTTAGGGGCTTGTGGTCTTACCTGAAATCTTAATTCTCCGGTGGGGGTTTCCGCAAATGGTATTCCTTTAAATGTATAAAAATCTTGCTTGTTAAGAATAGTCTTTTCTACTTTACCTAAAACAACACCTTGATTTAAACTAACTTCAACAGTTTCATCGCACAAACACTGTTTTGTTATTAAAATTGTTAGCAAAAATGTTAACGTTTTCATTTTTATTGATTGAATATAATTTTTTTATCGATTATATTGTTGTGAGTTTTAAATTAACACATTGTGTTTCATACCGACTATTGTACTAAGACTACAGATAACAAAAGGAGTACGTGTTCTTTCTATTATCTTTTGTAGATAATTAATTATCCGAAATCTTTTTATCTGGTTTTCCTTATATTTGGTTTAACCGATTATTCGGCATCTACTTTAGAATAAATTCGCTTATGTTTTAAGCCCACCAAAATTTTAACAAATCGTAATGTACGTGGCAGCGACTTATTCCAGGCTAATATTATGATGATGATGTTTGCACCTAGCTTTAAAATTGTGCTATTTTTAAATAATATTGCAGCTTATAGTCTGATTTATTTATTTAAGCTTCATGTACAATAGTGGTACAAAGGCGGTATTAATGCCACAAGGCAATCTCTACCAGTCAAACTTTGGGTTAAATAGGATAACCTTGTGAAAGGGTACAAAACAATATGTAAAATTAACATCTTGTATACGAAATTGTGATAATTAATATACAAATAAATTAGACTAATGAATACTATAACAAATACCAATAAAAAACGAGAAACCTCGAAATATTTAGTATGACTAGACTTCTGTCTTTAGATAGTCTTTATAATTTAGAATTAAAGTTTTTGTTCCATCTGCAGAATATACATGGCTTTGTTGGTCACTGAAGAATCGAGTTGGAGTCAAAATGCGTGTGGCGTTTTGACAAAAGAGAGCGAAAGAGAGGAAGAAAAAAGCATTGCCATGCATTGCATGGTTTCCCTCTTGAACCGGACTCTTTTGGCTTTGATGTGTGAGCGGTGAACCTAATACATACATTACTAGTTGTTGCGGGAAAATTCATAGGAGGATTAATAATATGAAAGTGCTTTCTTAGTTAATCTACCTTTCTTTTAATGGGTTAAGCAGTGCCTTGTCACACATAATCAAACTCACAGAAACATAAATTGATTATAAAGGCGAGGAGCGAGGACTTTTTTAGCTGTTTACGAGTATGTGACTATATTTTAACAGAATATGCATAGACACACTATGACTTATTGGTTATTCAAATATGGTTTCCGATATAAAATTTGCTGTCTACCTTTATTCTGTTTTATAAATAAAAATCCGAAAACTTCACTTAAAAATAATTTATTTTCAACATTATTTATACAAATATAAAATCTTTTTTTTTTTTTTATAATTCGTCTTTAACATCCTTGACAATACCATTGACTGCCAAAGACTTGTATTTTTCGAGGAAGTCATCCCAAAACTTGACCCTGTCTTCGTGAAGGTTCTTCTTCATCTGTAGCTCGTCGCTGATGACCAGGCAGTCTTTGTTCTCTTTAGTAGCTGGTGTCCAGGTGAAGTCACTACCTTCAGGTGTGGGGTTGCTGTAGACAGTAGAAAAATAAAATCTGTTGATTTAATTTTAATACAGGCGGTGTTTAACAATTCTAGAGATGGGGAATTGTAATAAATAATATGTACCTACTTTTAGTTGAGGACAAAAAAAGAAAAAGGAAAACTTATTAGACCACAGTATTCTAGTAATAACAAGCGGTTTTATAACTTTTTGTTATAACTTGTTCAATGTCATTCCGAAGAATAAATCTCGTTTGAATTTGACCACAAAAAAACAATCTAATAACTATTTAAATTTGCTACTATAAACCCTAAACCACTGAAGATATTACAGATAGATTTAATTTTATATAGGTACTCCTCGTTTATTAATAAGGGCCTTATAGATTTACTAAAGTGATCTCCTGTTTTTCTTTTAAACTTACCCAGACTTGGCAAAGTTGGTCCATAACTTAACCATGTTTCTAATAACTTTTAGTTCTTCCGAATCTTCATCTTCCAAAACTTTTTTATAAAGCTTGCTAATTGGTTTGCAAACGAACAGATAGCAAAGTTCATCTCCTGACGCAGCACCCCATGTACCCTCCATCGTCAATGCTTTGTTGATAATATGATTCTTCCTCATATTAAGTTCTCCACTATAGTCAAATGTATAATAATAAACAGGCGAACTAGACTCGTTCACATACTTCCTCACTGCATAATCAATAGGATAAAAAACTAAAACATCAGCAGAATAAGTCAGGTATTCGCCAGGTTTACTGATCTTTACATAACCTTCATCGAAATAAAACTCTTTTATTTCGTCGATTGCACGATAGTAGATATTCGAGTTCAATTCGAAATGGAAACCTGCTCTAACAGGAATTACCATGAGGAAATCTCTATCAGCGAATGTAAGATATTGAGGCTTTCGAAGAAAACGTTCATTGATTTCGATGCCTTCCCTAGAATTGTAACCGATCATGACTGGTATATCAATGTCAATTGGGCCTTCTTCGGGTAGACTAGTGATGATTGCATCTGGGTGATCTGGCTCAACCACAGGGCCAAAGGGTACAGTCGCCATCTGTGTTCTTCTACCTTCATCAGCGTCCACCGAGACTGAATCTTTTGAAACGATGTCTATTGAAGAGAAAGATGATAACTCAGCAAGTAAATTGGAGCTAGTAACCGCTTTCCTTTCGAGTACTTTAGCAAAAGCTGTCGCCTTTTCTTTTGGGGTTAATGGCATGTAAACGGGATTCCATGCAGTTCCACTCTGCAGTATTGCTTTACTGAACAGTCCTTTAGCTTTGCGTGAATTGAGCAACAGATCTACAAGGGCTGCTCCTGCATCGACTCCCATTAATGTGACTCTATAAGGATCTCCGCCAAACTTATCCACGTTTTGTTTTAACCAGTTTAGAGCCAATATTACATCCCTGATTCCGTTATTTCCTGGTAGCTTTTCATCGTCGAAGGCTAAAAAGCCTATTGAGCCGATTCTGTGACTGATTGAGACTAGAATTACATCTTCTTTTACGATGAAGTCTGGACCAAAGTCTTTGGATGCATTGTGTGTTACCTTAAAATGTTCATTGTTAAGGTACACTATAACTGGCATGCTCAATTTTTCACTGCTTGGTAGTTTTGGCGTGTATATGCTTAGGGTAAGGCAATCATCTTGGCCGCTGAATCCATATTTCTTTACAGGTCTTATAGGGAGATTCATTTGGGAGCATGGTTTTCTTTCTTTTTTGGCTTCTAAGATGTCGGCCCATCCTTCATGTGGTTGTGGAGCCTGAAATATAGAAACAGCTTATATTAGTTTTCTTTGTCAACCAATTAGTAGCTCTTTCTCAGTTATATATTTTGGGATCGGCTTCTAGTCTTCACGGATGCAACGGAATAGATACATAGAGCGACTACTTGGTTGATCTTATCAACTCTTGGGGCCATTAAAAATAAGAGCGAACTCCGAAATTTTTATCTGATTCATATAGGTAGGAATGTTATTCTATGTGAATGAGATAAGCTTTGATGTCAATATCGGAAAATAAAATAGTGAGAGACTATCCGACGGGGCGATGTCAGTGAATACTATTATAACTTCGCAGATATGGCCCAAACTTTTAACGAGCATAGTCGGATAGATGCAGACACGGGGTTGTTAATATTATACTGTTTTCATTCTAATGTTACAACTTCTCTCGTGATGCAAGTAGGTTCTGTTGCGGCTGGTGTTATTGGCATGTATTAAACTATAACTCATTTTAAGTTCTGTACAGATTCTACCACCTATACTATACGGTGGTAGAATCTGGATATGATTCTGGGTGATGGTACTATATCTGGCTAAAATAGTTTGTACTTAGAAATGTAAATTGAAAAAAAAACTTATGTGTTTTTTCACAATCTTGAAAAAAAACATGGAAAAAAAACTTAGCACCGTCGTTTTTTTTCTTTTAGTTTTTTTTTTCAGAAAAAGTGAAACTAAATTTGGTTGTTTTGTTTTAATTAAAGTCAAATTATGTTTAAAACTTGGAAAATACTTAATTTGTTACAATCAGAATCATCTTTTCTTTGTAATTAGGAAATCCCCGTCCGTAGATAAATGGTAAACTTAAGTGGGTATTGCCAATTATTTTAAGACATTTTTGTATTATTTAACAAAAACCAAATGCTATTTTCTTATTAAACATAAAAAAATATCAACCCATATGAGATAACCACCTTACCATATTTCTATTTTCATACTCTTGAAAAAAAACCTACTCCAGAAAAAAAATGTCTTTTTTCATGTTTTTTTTAAACGTTTTTTTTTTCATCTCAGAAAAAAAACCGTTGTTTTACAACTCTAGTTGTACTACATACATCTCTGCTTAACCTTTCGGGGCTTACAGGCGTTATGCTACGTTGAAGGACGTATGAGTTATTGTAGTTACTAAATCATGATTACAACACTGACACAGTTTAATTTTATCAAAACAAGCAAAATGGCGTGTCCAGGTAACAAAATAATAAGAGTAATTAATTTTTAGTTTCAACAACTGGATCACGTGTGTCCAGTCTCTCTTGTCGAGTTGGTGAATAACCCAAAAAGCACTTACCAAAAACCTTAGATCACCAACCGGTGGTTTCGCATAAGGAATGCCCATAAAAGAGTAATACTTCTCATCTTTCAATATAGATTTAACTTCAACACCGGCCACTTTACCTAAACTAGTATCTACTATGACGTCAGCATTTATGATTTCTATTAAAAACAGTCCAAAAATAACTAAGCACGGTTTTATTCCTTCCATGTTGGTTGTTTTAGTAATAATTTGTTTGTTTAAATATACAATCACACATGTCGGTAGACCTGACGTGTCCTATAGATAAATTGTTACTAATCTCGGGTTTAACACTAAGTATTTATTATCTGGTGTACGATAAATAATAATTGTGGTGACTTAAGTACTTTGGCTGTTATCAGAGTTTTGTTGCTACTGGTAAATTTTTCGTGATAAAGATAGCGATGGATTTCATTAATGAAATAAGGAAAACTATCGTTTTCAGATTCGCTCCACAAACACTGAAAGATCTCACTAAGAGAAAAAAAACACTGAAAAGTCTGAAGATATGATACAGGCTGTAATGGAAAGATGGGATCGTATTTTAAAATTAGCTTAAAAAGAAAATGAGATCAATTTATAAAATACCGACGCTACGGCTACGGCTGCTGAGGTCTTCAAACGGGGCAAATACTGTAACCTTATTGGTAATTACAGTTTTGAGGCTTTTGGTATTCAACATGCAGGCAATACGAGTAGTCTAGTCAACAAGAGCTTTATAGGTCAAAATTTTTTCGCCTTCTCCGAAAATTATGATTGGGGTGTCATTTGATTCGGAATGGCATGTAGATAGTTTTTGAGAAAATGCTAAGAACGCTCGCAAAAATTGCAATAGTTATAAACAATCAAGTGAAAACAGAGAAAGGGGGTTTGATTTTTCGTCAATATCTCAAAAACTATTCAAGATAATACAAATTTGAAAAAAAGATCTAAAAAGAGGAGAAAATTTCCTAAAAAAGTGCTCCCAAAAAGCCGAAGTACCCGTTTTCAGGCGTATTTTCAACCCTCTGGGAAAATTATAAATATTGGTCCTACAGTTCCGAGAGTTTTCTTAGGAAATTAGGACTTTTTTTTAGGAAATTTTCTTGACAATGCTGCCAGTCTTCTGTACTGGAGGAGTAGTTATTTCGACGGGTCAGTGGGTAATTGTAGGAGTTAGGGGCACTATGAGAAGCAAAGAAAACGGGAAAAAAAAACAATTTTGTTTAAATCAAATTTCGGTCTTGCAATTTTCTTAGTATTTATTTTTTTACTATTAATCTATCAAAGTTATTGAAGTATCGGCTTAACCTTGTCCTTAGTAACCATTTTGCCTCTACCAAGGTCAAGGTCCTAAAACGCACCGTTTCTGAGATATAGGCAGAGCTGGGCAAAATACAAGCTTTGCTTTAATTAAAATACAAATGACAAAATACTATCTTGCATGTAGGTATTTAAAATACGAAATACCATTTATTAGTAAGTCGTGTATTTAAATACAAATTACAAAATACAGCATTTTAATTGTTTTTGTTGAAATAAAATATACAGCCGATTATCCATCGTGACATTCGTACTAATAAGCTTAATTACATAGATGTTTCGTGAAAATAACCGTTTGAAATGAAAATGACTATTGAAAAGATACTTGACAATTGGAAGTACACGGTCGCCAAGTAATTGAATTACAAATAACAAATACGTATTTGTATTTCATTACGTATTTTAATTACAATTTATTCAAATATTGCCCAACCCTGGATTTGGAATTGGAACCCTGGAATTACCCTAGCCTTATTTTTTTTTATAAACCGTCTAATTTCCAAAACGGTAGTTCGGGCGAAAAACTTTTTGGGAAAGAAATCGTTCTTCTATCCGTAAACGATGAGATCAAAACTTTCGACGCCTTAAGTGTACCTACTACGTACTTTGATTTAGTCATAAAATTAAAAGGAAGCATCTCATCAACCCAAAAATTAAATGAATTTCCGTTCACTGAAAAACTGAAGACGGCCAATTTTATGAAAATATTTTTTCTAATATCGTTATATTATTTTATCTTTTTTTCATAACCATCTTATTAGTATTATATTTCTGAGATGATCTTCGTTCCCTTAATTTCCGCTCCAATAAGTCTTTGGATAGACTCAAAGGGATTGGAATCACCATGATCTAAGGTTGGAAGCCAAGGAAATGTTTATGAATAATATTAATTTCTGTGGAGAATATTTAAAAATTACGAATAAATTTTTAGTGTGGCAATATTGGTTGTTAGATTATCTTCTTTTTCTTATTCCTAGCCTTTTCCTACTATAGGTAGTCAGCTATCGAGGGACAGACGTTCTGACGAGGGTTGTCGTGTCAGGTAATTTCTCCTTCTTGAGAAGCTTCGTCTTATTGGTCCACCATCATCCGGAACTCGGGAAGTCGTCCTCCACAATACAAAATGTGTGTTACTGTAAATTTGCATGAAAATTCGTAAAACTGAATTTTAAAGTGACTTTACAACTAGGGAAAAAGTATTTAACCTTTGCAAACAATCTGTCTGAAAAATTGATGATTTAGAACTACGTTCAAACAATACAGCTATCACGAAAACGAATATAATTCAAATAAAATTTCTCAAAAGAAGTGTTTTAGTTTTTTTGTAATACACTTACAACACATTCATTACGATTGCGGTGGCAAAAATCATGAGACAACTCTTTAAACATTTAGAGCCAGTTTCTGAATTGAGTCAGTTGATGATATTTGTACGCTTTACGGAAAAACATAGACTTAATATTATAACAAATCACACACCATGTAGGTACCACCTATGTTTACAAATAAAGATTCTGAAACTGAGTATTTTTTTATTATTGATAGGCTCATCTCAACTGATGGTAAGCGATGATGTGGTCGACGATGGGGGTATTTGGAGTTAGGAACTTGTTAACCCTTGCTTAAATCCTAAAATTTGACAGGCAAAAGTTGAGTTAGTACTAAACTTCATTTCTGAATTAAGAATACTCAATTCAAAAACCGGCCCATTCGGCAATAGGGGTTTAGAATTCAGCAGAATTCATAGGCACAGTTTTAAGTAAGGTCCGAAACGCTGCGGATAATAATATAACGAAGTTTTTATACTATCGTTGACACGATTGCCGCAGTAGCTGACGGATTGACTGCTGCTCTGCGTGTCGCGGGTTCGGTTACCGCACGGAACAAATATTTGTATGGCCTACAGATAGATGCCTCTGGTGGATCTGGGTGTTTGTATATGTGAGAGTGTGAGTTTATATGCTTGTAAAAGCACCCACGATACAGCAGAAATTCCTAGCGGGGACAACGTTAAAAAAACAGATATAGAACCGAACTGACTTATCTCTTTCTCCTAAACATCTCAATACAAAATGCAAAAAAGAACCTTAAGTAATTGATTTGCCCTAGTTTCCTGCAGGTGATAAAAAGCAAAGTACATTGCTTCTACCGCTCTTATTTAAAGCAAGTACTGCCTACCAGGTACGGTATTGAGTCACGTTCAGCAATATCTGGTTAGGGCATCGTAAAATAACATAAGTAGAAGTACTGGCTGCACTGAAATAAAAAATTGGGAGTTGCGTACTTTTTTACTAGAAAAAAAAACCGAGCTTTGCTATTTTCTTACTTCTTTTGTATTATAGTTTATTTTGTAATAACTAAAGTTACTAAACTTGGTCAGTTTTAACTAAAAAATAAGCAAACTTTATGTATTAGAAAAACAAAAAAAAAAAAAACAAAACACTAGGTACAAAGCGAAAAATAACTTTCTTCCCCAAAGTCGGAGTCTTTAGTACCTATTGTTTTCCGTGTTTCGACACCAACTTCTAAGAAAAAGAAAGTTATTTTTCACTTTGTAGTGTATTTTTTATTTGGAAGTCAGTTTGTTTTTTTTTTGTTAAAAAGTTTTTTATTAATCTCTTTTTAGTTTTGATAGGTACCTCAAATTGCCGTAAAAATCATATATAGCCAAAGTCCATCTCATGACGATTCCAATAAGCCCAAACACTACTAGGATCCATTGTTTATTTCGGAGTTCCAGTGCCTACCTTCCGGCTACATCATCACGTTGTACCATTTATTTATAAGTATTTACTTCATCATAGTCGGTTAACTATTCGATATATCTTATACCTGTGAAATACTTAGTATTAAGGAGTTCCAGTGGCCATCTGTGGTCTTCTAGATCATTTCCACTTCACCAAAAGATACTGTCCGAGTGTAAATGATTGCATTGTTGATAAAAAAGAAAGAAGAAAAAAGAAGAAGAAAGAAAGAAAGAAAAAGAAGTCTCAGGCCATGGTTTTCGGCGGTAGGCATATGCGAAACAGGCTTGATGTTGCGGCGCTGTCTCCACTCGGTTTAAATGGATTTCAAATTGAATACGCTAGGACGGCCAAAAACTTGGGGGTGATCATGGACTCCTATTTATCGTGGACTGCGCATGTCGCTGAAGTCAGTCGCAAAGTGCACTATACTTTCCACTCGCTGAAGTGCCTCCAGAGCTTTTTGCCCTTGAAAACCAAATTTTCCCTTGCCCAAACTCTTATTCAACCTATCATCGACTACGCCGACGCCTGTTATTTGGATGCCACCGAGGAGCTTTTAAATAAACTTGAGCGTTTGCAAAATATATGTATTCGTTTTATTTTCAATCTAAAAAGTATGATCATGTTTCAGGCTTTCGCAAGATGCTCAATTGGCTCCCTATTCGTCTTCGCAGGAATTTATGGCTATTTAACGTCCTTCACAACCCTAAAACGCCTTCCTACCTCCGCGAACGGTTCTCCTTCTCCCGTCCTTCCGATGCACTGTGCAGGTCACATCTTAAGCATCTCCTAGAAACCCCTTCCCACACTACCGACTTTTACTCCTACTCCTTCACTGTGCACGCGGTGAGGTTGTGGAACTCTTTACCGCCTGACATTAGGGACTGCAACACTCTTGCTGTTTTTAAAAAGAGAGTGAATGAACACTATCTTTCCTTTCCGTCATAGTTGCAAATAATCATTTATTACCTATTATTTATGTAAGATATTATTTAGTATTTATTATTGTAATATTTAATTTATTAATATGCATGTTTATTAATTTTTAATTAGTTATATTTTATTATATATTATAGTAAATTGTTTTATATGTTTTTCTTTTTATTGCCCTACACACGGTATCTACATATCTTTTTTTCAACTCTCCTCTCGCAGGTATGCTGGAAGAGATTTCTTTTGAAATAAGCGTACCTTTGTACCTATTTTCTGTTCCTTTTTCTTCTTGTCTCTTTATTTTGTGTGTACATTAATGGTTAAATAAATAAATAAATAAAAATACCAGAATCTCTATAGGTATGCCTATAATATTTGAGAAGTTCACTCGATTTCGCCAAGATCCCATCATCAGATCCTGACCTGATAAACATGGGACTACCTCGAAAGTGTACCCTTTCAAACAAAAGAAGAATTTTCCAAATAGGTCCAGGCGTCTTTGAGTAATCGGGAAAATACACAAAAAAAAAAAACATTCCGACGAATTGGGAACCTCCTCCTTTTTTTGAAGTCGGTTAATAATAAAAAACTACGAGTAGTTTGCTTGCTAGTAAGAAAAAGGTTCGCAAGTCCCAATATTTTTTTTCAGTTTGGTTAAAATGCTTTTCTACGTAAATATGTAGTGGGTAGGTTAATATGAAAGTGTGTTTTGGAATAACTATGAATCAGACTACTTACGTTAAGCAAAAACTAAAGAAATTGGTTATAGTACGAGTATACACACAAGTTATTTGACGTAATGGAACTGTAGTTACCAGCACAGGTTACCTATCTACACCATTATATTATGTTAATAAGATACTCGAAAATATAACATGCAGCTGCATTTTCAAGTGCTGGTAATAAAATTAACTGAGAAATAATAACAATCCACCTGTAAAACATTGTTAATTTCTTTACCACGTCGTTGTAGAGATCTTTATGTTCCTTATAGTAATGATGACTGCTTTTGTACACTAGACGGGCAGTCCAAAAGTTCGTGGTATATTTATCACAAAGTGTTTTATATATTGTTTAAAGGTTTAGTATAGTTTATGGGTTAATTATAAGTTACAATGTTACAATGGTAAAAGGCACGATGGGGTTGACATATTATTTTGTTTAAATAAAAACCCTAAGATGAAAAAAGAGAAAAGAAATCTTTAAAATGAAGATGTATTTTAAGTAAAAAAATCCGGCAACTTTGGATCTTCATTGTCATATTATGAGCTACTTGATCTTAGGTACAAATTAAATTCAGGTGGAAAGACTGGTTAGCCATTAATAATGTTGATCCTTTAAAAGGTCTCATAATAGAACTAGACAGTAAGATGTTATTGGATCCACTGGGATCGAATCCAGAACCTTAATCGTTTCCAGCTTAACGAGCTTTCGATAAGACCAATGTAGCAGAAACAAATCGAGTCCGAGAGAGCAATATCGCATTATTAAAAAGTAAACAGTATAAAGACTTCTACATAGATCATTTCTACATTAAAAGGATTTATGAAGCATCATCATCATCAGCATATCAGCCGAAATACGTCCACTGTTGGACATAGGCCTCCCCCAAGCGGCGCCACGTTGACCGATGTCCCGTGCTTCTCGCATTTAGCGGATCCCCGCTACCACTACCAGGTCATCGGTCCACCTAGTGGGAGGCCTTCCATCACATAGTCATCCGGGTCGCGGTCGCCACTCCAGAACTTTTCTGCCCATAAAGGGCAATGGAGTGAGCTATGTTCGGAGTTTCCTTGCGTAATCGAATCAGAAATGTAGAGATCCGCAAGAGAACCAGTGTTACCAACATAGCCTGAAGAATTGCCAAACTTAAGTGGCAGTGGACAGGGTACATTGCTCGCAAAATGGATGGCCGATGGGCAGAAAAGTTCTTGTTAAGTATAAGCGTAATAATTACCAGCCACATGCCTCCTCTCTGTATCTCTGTTCAATCTAAGGAGGGATCCGTCAGCTAATCATTGTACGCTTGGTGGATGTCACATGTCTTTGATTCGGTTCTAGGACATGGCGGTTTCCTCACAATGTTTTCCTTCACCGTTTTGAGGGGGAGAGAAATAATATACATTTTTTTTTTAATTTTTTCATGTTTACAACACCTTGTCATCATAATTCATCCTTTTTATTTTCAGATTCATTGACAACGCCGTCGACGGCCAAACGTTCCCATTTCTCTATAAATTGGTCCCAGAAATTGAACCGGCGTTTGTATAGATCTTTCTTAATTTTCATGTGTTGGTCGATGTGCAAGTATTCCTTGTTTTCGATGGTGTACGGGGGCCATTGCAGTTTTTCAAGATCTTCATCGTGGTCTGGTGTTGGGTTCCTGAAATGGAATGAATTTGCGTCTTCATCAATTTATCTTCTCTGCTCAGTACTGGTATATAGTAGATACAGTTTTGTTTAAAAATACTAGCATTGCATTCATACATGAGTTTGGTTAAAGTTTATGTGTTCATCACTCTATTGTAGATATAATTATGGATACAAAGGTTATAATAAAGTGAAAATTGTTCCGTTTGATTTCGAGAGGTTGAGTTTTAATTATGTTATAAAAATAACTAAACTTACCTATATTTTGCAAAATTCGTCCACATTTTGATCATTTTCTTCTGGACTATTTTCTCTTCTGGTATATTCTGTTCTAACTTCAGGTACTCTTTTACTAAAGCAGGACATTTGAATAGGTAACACATTTCATCGCCAGTAACAGCTCCCCATGTCCCATCCTCTATTGTTGAATGTTTCATCAAATTCTTTTTATTTTCATTGAGATCGCTAATATAATCGAAATGGTAGTAATAAACCGGTTTCAATGATCTTTCAGAATATACTCTTGCAGTATAATCTACTGCATAACCCGTTAATGCATCTCCCATGTACGTCACTAGATCTGGTACGGTCTTTATACTAATTGCACCATTTTTGAAATAGAAATCTGTGATTTCTTTAGCAGCTTCATCATAAACATTTTTGATAGGAGAAAATCGGAATTTCAAACGTCTAGGCAATAATAAAGGAAAGTCTTTTCTTAGAAAACTTATATATCTCGGTTCTATAAGATACTGCATCATACCCTCCATGCCTTCTCTAGAATTGGAACCCATCATGATTGGAATGTCAATATTATCTGCGAAATCCTCTGTGTATTTAGTAATCAGACCATCTGGTTGTTTTTCAACAATTGGACCGAACGCAATCACGCTCTTCTGTGTATCTTTGAAGTAATCGTTAGGGCTTGCATGCAGATCTCTAGATAGCAATTTGTCCGCAGGAATTCCTTGCAAGTCCTTCAAAAGTATAACGTTGCTTCCTGAAGCTACATCCATAATCTCTCCAAGTCTAAATGCTCTCTCTCTGACATCTTCTTGTAGATATGCTGAAGACCAAGATGTGCCACTGTGTAATATAGCTGCACTGAAAAGATCTTTAGCTTTAGAGTGCATAAGTAAATCTATGCCAGCTGCACCTCCTTGTAATCCCATTAAAGTTACTCTATTCGAATCGCCACCAAACTGTTCTATATTATCTCTGACCCACTCTAAGCCTTCAACTATGTCTTTTAAGCCAGAGTTTCCTGGTAAAAGTTCATCTTCTAGTGATAAAAAGCCTATCGATGCCAATCTGTGGCTTATAGTCACTACTACAACGTCTTCTTCTATGAAGAAATCTGGAGCATAATCCTTTGATTTGTTATATGAATTCTGGAAATGATCGTTGACTATCAAAACGATAACTGCTCGTTCTTTATCATCTATACCAGGTGTGAATACATCCAGGTATAAGCAGTCTTCGACTCCGTATAAACCGTGTGGCTGACCCATCTTCACATTGTTGTTGTATTGAATGCAAGCGGGTTTTTCTTTGATTGTTGTCAGCGTTTCGTCCCAAGGGTCGACGGGTTGTGGTGGCTGGAAAATATATGATTCGGTATTGTTATATTTCTTCGGTCGCGTTAAATTTATTTCAATATAACTTATGTGGATGATTTTCGGGCAAGGATTCGTTTGGGGTATTATTGAAACACAGTATTCATACAGTGTTATTACCTTTACAAATTTCTAAATGAATCTTATTATTATTAATTTACAGTGTCTGACTTTGAGATGTTTGAATAAAATATTTCTGTGCTTTGTTTGTTTAGGTTATTAAAAGGAAAGTTAGATTTTTGAAATATCTGGTGATCATTATTAATAAAAAGGTTAAAGGTCAGTCAATAAAAGTTTTAAATGCTAATTATTTGTTTCACTTACCATAAACCTTAGATCGCCGACAGGTGGTGCAGCGTAAGGTATTCCCATAAACCCGAAATATTCCTCATTCTTTATAAGAGTCTTCAAAACTTTTCCAACAATGGGACCGTATGTTGTTTCTACTACTGGACTTTCTTTACACACAATAACATTAACACATATTATAATGCAAATAAAAATATTAATTATATTAAAATCCATTTTGTCTAGATTGTCATGACAACCTTTACCTACTAATGAAATGATCGATTGTTACTAAACTAGGTGAATGATATCATATTATCAGAAACCGTATTTATCTTTATTATGTCTTAAAAAAGCCGGTAATTTATAATGCCCAGTAACAGGGAAAAACAGATAATTTTTGTTATTGATTTAGAAATGATAAAGAAATTGAAGTGTTATTCGGGTTAACCCGTAACTGAAAAATTATGGCAATTTAATAGTGATTTGACTTACTAGCTTTTACAAGCATCATCATCAAAAATGTATTGTTTAGTTCTGGATAAAAGACAGAAAGAACGAAAATAAATTTATGTAGCACAAAAAAAAAACCGGCCAAGTGCGAGTCGGACTCGCGCACGAAGGGTTCCGTACCATTTTCGTAAAAAACGGCAAAAAAATCACGTTTGTTGTATGGGAGCCCCCCTTAAATATTTATTTTATTTTGTTTTTAGTATTTGTTGTTGTAGCGGCAACAGATATACATCACCTGTGAAAATTTCAACTGTCTAGCTATCACGGTTCATGAGATACAGCCTGGTGACAGACAGACAGACGGACCGCGGAGTCTCAGTAATAGGGTCCCGTTTTTACCCTTTGGGTACGGAACCCTAAAAAACATGAGAGAAAGTTTTCCTCACGATTACTTACTAGTTCAGCAAAATGCCAGACCTCTAGTACATAGTAGACGGTTGATTCCATTAAAATACCAAATATGTAGTTTTTTCAAACGATAAGCTGTCTTGCTTGTAATAAGAAGCATTTTTTCAAAGGAAGACGCTCGGCGCACAGGAACATACCTACTGAAAATAAGTAATAGTAATCTATCTGTAGATGTATGGTAACCTTCAGATAACCCATATAGTGCATGGAACGAAACCTTGGCATCATATAACATTTTCATATATTATGAAAACATCTTCACGGCTTTTAATACTGTTTTAATGACGTGTCCTATAAACTCTTTCACATTTCGTTCAGTGAAACTATTTAGTATTAAAAAGAAATTCAAAACGAATTTGATATGATTTTTTCAGCTAAAATTAATTTTTATATAATTTTGTTGTCTGTTTCTTGTGTTATAAATACTTGTAGTTCTAACAGTGGTGACGTGTACGTTATTAAAACAAATGGAACTAAGATTATTGGAAGAAAGTTGTACACAGTTTTTGGAGATAAACCTTACGCTTCATTTTGGAAAATTCCTTACGCGGTACCTCCGATTGGAAATTTAAGATTCAAGGTAATTATATTTTTTTTTGTAAACCCATGTTTGTAACGTATGTAAATTAGTGTGAGGTATTATACATTTGAAATCATCACCTATTTGTAGTTTACTGTGAAGGCTAAAAACATTATTGTAGTATAATATTAGATAGCCAATAGGTATTTTTATTTCGCTATTATTGATAGACTCAATTTTCATCACTATCTCACCTGCTGTAATATTTCGTATTGTCTGTACTGAGAGGGCTATCTACTTTATTTCAGTGCACTCAAAAGTTGACTGTAAGAAATTGCTCTGTGAAAAGACCCTGTTTTGTTTAACAATTGTGTACTTGTCTTTCGTTATTATGTGGCCATTAAATATAAATTATATTATTGTACTGTTTACAGCCACCTTCTCCACTTCGTTGGTTCAACAAACCGGTCTACAACTACAGTATTCCATACAATGAGAGTTGTGTATCTGGATTATCTGAAGATTGTTTGTATCTTTCTATTTATACACCAATCATAAAGCACATATCCTATTTCCCCGTAATTGTCTGGATCCACGACAAAGCCCACATGCATGGCCCTGATTTTCTAATAGATGAAGATATTGTTGTAGTTACTCTCTCCTTTAGAACTTCAATTTTTGGCTTCCTCAATACTGGAGACAATTTTGCTGAAGGCAATATGGGAGCTAAGGATATTGTCACCGCTTTGAGATGGATAAGAGATAATATTAGCTACTTCAATGGTGATATAAATAGAGTGACAGTTTTCGGTTCTGGATCAACTGCTCCTATCGTCGCATCATTGTTGTTGTCTGCCACTGGTGATGATTTGTTCAACAGAGTGATAATACAAGATGGCAGTGTATTATCACCTGCAGATTACAGAAATTACAATTTCGAAATAGCGAACAAATTATACTGGAATCTGAATGGACCATTTGAAAAGTTTAATCGAACGAAATTGTATGAATTACTTTCTAAAAGCACTCTAAGGAAGTTATTAGTGGCCAGTCATGATCTATACGATAGCACTGAAGTCAGGGACAACCAGAGACTTATCAATTCATTTTCCCCAACTGTCGAAGTATCAGCAAAAGGCGCTTTCATGAACAAATTCCCCTTCGAAGTGTACAAGCGAAAGATTACAAATAATGCCGTGGAAGTTATGATCGGCTACGCAAACTTAGATTCCCTCCACAAACTGGACGGTTTCGTAAGAAACAGGAAACTTCTAAAGTATTTAAATTATAACTTTCAGTATTTATTGCCGTTTGAAGGGCGGAGAGACGAATACGGATCGAAAATGTACAGGAAGATAAGGAGGAAAATAATGGATTTCTATTTCGTTAATGGGACGGTCGGGGAGCGTAGCCTGCGGAGGTACGCGAAGTATATGTCGGACCAAGTGATTTATCCGATACTCCGTCAGGCGAGCCTGCACTCGCAAGTGTCGTGTAATAACGTTTACTTGTACCGTTTCACCTTCCAAGGGTCCTTCAACATCATGTGGAACACGTTCCTCCGCAATCTCAAGCTGAGTGGAGCTACATCGGGCGATGAAATCTGTTACCAATTTAAATGTAAATCTTTGAGTACAAGCTATAACACAGCCACGACTTCAGATGAAAGGCTCTTCATTAAGAAGATTGCGAGGTTATTGGCGAATTTCGCTAAATACGGGTAAGGTTAATGCAGATTAAATATTTGCTCTTTCCTCTTGTTAATGAATTTTAATTTAAGTGGTTGAGGTTTAAATCCTTAATGCGGAGTTATTTTCTAATTGTTTTGTCAGTTTACGGTAAGCTTGCTTTGATGGTATTAAAAGATTGTGAAGTTAAACGTTACCTGGGCGTTGAGGTACTTTATGCGGTATTTCCATTTGGTATTTTGAAATTAAATTTTGTTTGAACAACTCCACAAAGGAGCTTACCTATTTGTTTTCATCTCGTTTCCGAGAAGTATTTTGATCAATTAAAATTTAATCTTTTTGATGTTGATAGTGGTTCATCAATGTTATATATAGATGAAATTAAACGAAATTCAGAAAGAGGTCGCTTGTGTGGGGCAGTAGGAACGTTATACAGTTATTATGTTTATCGTTTATCCAATTTCTTGATATAACTACAAATACTTGTCAATTTATTAAATCAGTTTATGACACACTGTTTTATTCATGCATTAAGGCAGAAATCTTACCATAGACAGATCATTTTACATTGAAATTGATTGACTTCTTTACAAAAATGATTGACGCATGTTGTATTGTATGTTGGTGCCTTTGTACAGTATTTTATTTCAACAGGAACACAACCTTAAAATTATAAAACAACAGTTTTTATTTCAGTATCTTTTCCTTCTTATTTCCAGGAACCCAACTCCACATTCATCAGACGACGTCCTCGAAGGATTGCAATGGCTACCTCTGACTCCCAACAGGAATATGAGAGGCCTCAACATGGGCCATCAAATGAAGATGATGAGACTTCCAGAAGAGAAGAGGATGGAATTCTGGGACCAGCTGAGGCATGAGTTTTTTCCCGATAGACAAATAAATGATGAACTGTAATGAAATTTTGAATTTTTTATAATTTAAAATGTTTTGTTGGTGGCAATAGAATTGAGATGGTACGTACTTAGTACTTTTTTGAAAGGATCCGTCCACAAAGAGTTTTTAAATTACTTCTCCGAATTGATTTGGTTCCTTGTTCATATTAGCATTCTAGCTGAAATGCGAGGCTATTGCCTGGTTCAACCACGCAATGTGGCCCTCCACACATCAGGACCCGAGGGGGCGGCGCGTAGTCTGCCGACACCACCGTGGGTTGCGGAAGGATCGTACGTTCCAGCGACATCTTGCGTAGGTGTGAGGAACACTGAGGTGGTTTTTAGTCAGTAGGAATCTGACATACCCCAACGAGGACATCGAATGAGGAAAAAAAAAAAGGCTATTGCCTCCCAATAAAAAAAAAAAACTTAGCTGGTTGATTTAGTTATTTAAACTTCATGTACAATGTTGATACATAGGTGGACTTAATGAAGCAAGGCATTCTCTGTCAGTCAACCTTTGGGTTAAAAAGGACACAACAGTGGTAGGAGTACAAAATTATTAAAAAATATGAACAATAAATTAAAGTTGGATATTAATAAACTACCTAACTAATAAAAAAAAAATGATTTCTAAAACAATAGACTAATAAGTATTATAATAAATACCAAATTGTAAATTAAACTAAAATTTAAATATAATAACTATGACGAAGACCGAGCTATGTAAGTGAGGACAAATAATAGATCCGGATTCTAAGCTTAAGAGCGGGCAATCCGACATAATTTTCATACAAACGCTCGTACGTGATTATACCGTTGTAACACATCTATCTTTGATTTTTTTGAACTAGTAGGTATCTTGTGCACTATATCTAGGTTTCTATCAAAGCAGAAAATAAAAATTTGGAGAAACCAATTCAGTATCAGCCTCCAAAAATCTGCTTTTTTGCACAAATTTTACCTCAACTTTGGCCGTTCATAATGTACTCATAAATTGTAAAAGTAAAGAAATCATCACGATAGAAACCTTCCACAAGTAACAGAAATTCTAAATGACCAATAATTATTTCACAAACTTGTAAGGCTTTTTCAAAAACACGTATTTCCTGGAACAAGTTTTATGAAATTTTCAAACACAATTTTTCGTTCAATGCTATCGCGTTCTCACTTGCTTGTTAGTCTACAAGGCGGTAAGAGGGGCGCGGGGAGGCGAGTAGTACGGGGTCGGGCGGGGTGAGACGGGGAAGTTGAATGAAGATCCCGTGGCCCCTCGCTCGCTCGGCTAGTAGGTATAGGTAATGAATGAATTTGTTGAGTACTGTGCGCGTACGTGAGTGTGCATCGTATCTATTTCATTTATTTAGAGAATTCTGTTATACCTTTTACGATTTGCTTTCAAAAAGATTTTGTTGTTTTATAAGAAACGAACCTGGCATTAGTGAATACAGAAACCGAATTTGTTTTGATGGTAGGGTAGGTAAGTGGGTAGGTAGGTTAGGTACCTAGGTTGGGTAACTAGGTAACGAGTAAGGTAGTTAGGTAAGTAGATAGGGTGGGTAGGTCCTACCTACCTACTCACTCTACCTATCCGGTAGATAGGGTGAGTAGGTAGGTAGGTCGTGTAGGTAAGGTAAGAAGGGCAGGTAGGTAGGTAGAGTAGGTATGTACCTAGGTAGGGACACTCGAAACACCCGCCAGATGAGAGATGCTCGCAATACTTCCTTGAGTATAGGTATAAAATTATTGATATTTTTATCGATACTCAGTACTGATTACTAGGTAAGTATATCAGGCTGCAACGCAACATTGCGAGATCGCTCATCACCGGCGCGGGCGAACGGCGCGCAGATTTGGCGTGTGACGGAACGGCAACAGTGTGCGGCGTATATTTGATCAATCAAAAGAAAGCATCGCATTCGCAAGTTTCTTGCTACGTGCGTTGCAGTTCCGCGTGACGTCACGTAAAGTGTCATCTCGATCCCAACTCCTAAGCTTTGACGAGCTTTATCTTTATAAATTTTTAATGATTTAATAAATAAAAAAATACGTGTCCAATATTTTTCGATAATCTAACTTACGGACTAATTAGAATGATTATTTATATCTGACTACACCGAGTTACAGACAAATGGTTTTGTTTTGTAAGTACCTATCTACAAAACACAACCATTTTCATTTAAAAAATACGCGATTACACTCGATTTAGACGAAGTTAATTACTTTACATTTTTGCTTTTTTTATTTTATGTTACTGTTTTGTTATATCTCTATTTCTGATAGGTAACTACCTACTAACTAATAATATTCATAAAAAAACAAACGGAAACAAACGAAAAAAAATTCACATACGTACCACACGGCACACGCACCAGGCACGGATGAAGTCCCTGGCCAAGCGTGAGTTCTGAATATGGCTCTCCTCTAGTTGTGGGGTTCTGCAGGGGTCGGTTTTACAAAATCTCTTGTGGGATCTCGCGATATACGATGTGGTCCTGCGTGTTGACCTCCCCGTCGTCAAGGACTGGTTCAAGCGCTTCACCATAGTCTCACGAAGAGACCGGATCTCGCCCTAGTAGCCCTTGCGTTGGACAAGTACCTCTATGCAACTATGCTTTCATCTGCATACTCAAATTGTCGATTTTAGCACTTTTCGCTTATATATTGCAATTATACTGTTGCTGACCCATGGTCGACCAAGGACACCATCCGAGCCTGGTGCGTGTGATTACAAATATGGAGAGAGAGGGGACGGCTACAGCAAAAAGATGGATGGACTGTATGAGGAGTGATATGAAAGAAAAGGGAGTTAGTGATAGAGTGACAGAAGACGGGGAGATATGGAAGAAGAAAACTTGTTACGCCAACCAGAAGTTACCAGACCAAAAAGTAACCATGGCCAATAACTGGCCGGGGAGCGGGGGAGCGTGACTAAAAGCGCAAGCACTCCAGCGCCCCGGCCGAAGGTACCTGCAAAACACCGTGTGGTTTTATTCAGTTAGACTCTGACAGACCCCTTCGCGTGCCCCAGGGCGGAGGACATCCATGGGGACTTCCAAAGGAATAAAAAAATAAGTTTTGGTAGCCATTTGTCCTCATATATAAAACACAAAAATTGTTTGTTCCAACGTCCGTTACAGAGCTTGAAACCATAACCATCCAACCGTTGTGACCTAAACCTAAATATATATGTCAATGCCCAAACCGGTTTCATTATGGCAATAAAGCACAGATGGTTTTAGACCACTAAAACAAACAAAAAATAAACAGAAGTTATTTATTTACCGACTTCAAAAATAAAGAGATAATCAATTTGACAAGTATGTATGTAATATTATTGGAACTGCACAATATTCACATAATAAGTTACGCTATCTGGGCTTCTAAACACGTTTGCAAAATATCATAAGTGTATGTATGTTTGTATGTATGTATGTTCGTCCACGCATTTCTCCGAAACTACTTGTCGGATCGTGATCATTCTTTTTGTGTTGGATTGAGTATCTCTCAACTTAGGGATTAGTGCAAGTTTATTCAAAATCGGTCCATCATTTTTCAAAATATGGAATTCAACCGAACTCCATAGCAACAAACAGCACGAATGTGTACATTTAGTTATTATAGGTATTTTGTCAATGACATCCAGATCCGGAACAATTATCTATCGGCCATACAAATATTTTTTCCGTGCGGGAATAGAACCCGCGACACGCAGAGTAGCAGCCGATCGTTCAACCACAACGCCAACTAACATGTGTGTAACCATGTGTGTCGTAATTTATGTGGGATACCTACATAAAGTACGAAAAAGTATAGGTACCTGAATAATTTATTCTGCTTATGGAGTAGCACAAGCAGAACACATTATTATTTATATATCTCAGTCCGTATTGACACAGGTATTGAGGAAGCTAAAATTTATAGGTATAATTACTGACGACTGCCGAAACTAAAGTTTTTTTGTACATTTTAGTGTTTTTTCTTTTGAAGTCGATTTATTTTTTTGTGAAAATGTTTTTATTTCGCTCTTTATAGTTTTAGTACACCATCACTAAAATGAGTAAGTTCTATGGTAAGGTACCTAAAGGATTGATAAAAAACCTATAACTCAATTTACAAATTCGTGCTGTTTGTCGCTAAGGAGTACGGTTGTATGCTCACTTTTCCCTAATTTGAGAGATACTTAGCATAAAAAGAATGATCAAGATCCGACAATTAGTTTCGGAGAAATGCGTGGACAAACATACATACATACAAATATGCAATGAAAATTGGCACACATTTTTAGAAGAATATATAATTATGCTATGTGAATATTGTGCAGTTCCAATAATATTACATAAATACGTATCGAATTGACGACACGGTTGGCGCAGTGGTTCAGCGATCGACTGCTGTGCTGCGTGTCGCGGGTTCGATTACCGCAAGCAACTAATATGAGATGTTCCGGGTCTGGGTGTCTTGTGTAGTTGTATAAGTGAGATGTTTGTAAACGCACCCACGATACAGGAAGAACTACATAGAGTGCGACATCGATTAAAAAATAAACCCTTCGTTTCCCCAGGGTGAAGGACATCCATAAGAACTTCAAAAGATAAAAAAAATAATGATGTTTGAATGTCTGTTTTCGGAAATCGGAATCTTCTCGATTTGGATGAATTTTTCGATAATTATAATAAATAAAAATGCCAAACTGTAATCAGACTACTTTATTTGATCAACCGCCTGTACGTCGTAGGTACCTACGTACATTGTAATTGTACCTACTAATGTTAGCTGCCTCAATACTGCCTGGTTAAGTTAGATAAAATAATAATAATGTGTTCTGCTTGTGCTATTCCATAAGCAGAATAAATGATTGATGACGAAAAAGTAAAGGTACCTAACCTTTACTTTTTCGTACTTTATGTAGATATCCTACATAAATTACGACAAAACTAATATATTTTAAATAATTTGCATGCAGTAAAAAAATGCGCACGTACGGTACCTAGATTGGTAAAAATACAAACACGCATTCCCGGGGCCAAGGGCTACGTTTATACTAAATGTAGCGCGCGATGCGATATTATTATCATGAATGAATGGGTCGCACACTCACTCACACAAGCGGCCGGCCGACGGGCGGCGAGCGCCCGCGACTGAGCGGCGGAAGTTACCGAGTGACAACCGAGCGTTCAGGCGCTAGCTCTCTCTTTTCGCTTTGCCTCTTTTTCAAGCATTGCGCTGGATGAAACAACAAGCTTTTGGACGATGCTCGCGTTGGCGATAGACGGCCCGGCTAGGCTGCTCTTTTTAGGTATCTAGTCGTACACAGCAACATTACGCGTACGCACACTACTGGGGGGTGACCACAAGCTCTTAGAGTAAGGTTATTTTGAGATCGAGTAAGGGACAGATGTATCTGACTTGTATACATCTGTCACTTACTCGATCTCAAAATAACCTTACTCTAAGAGCTTGTGGTTACCCCCCTGAGCGCTTCGATTTTATACATCACACAAATAATCTTGGTCCTTGATATTATTTTTTAATTTTATTGAAGTTGATTCAGGAAGGTTAGTTGGCACTTTGAAAATGCATTTGATAACTGTTACAAACCGTCGTCGTAAAATGTAGGTTAATATTTTCAAACGACTTCAAAAAAACCGGCCAAGTGCTAGTCGGACTCGCGCACGAAGGGTTCCGTACTTGGTAAATTGCGGTTTACGATTTATGACGTATTAAAAAAAAACTACTTACTAGATCTCGTTCAAACCAATTTTCGCTGGTAGTTTACATAGTAATGTACATTATAATTTTTTTTTGGTTTTATCATTCTCTTATTTGAGAAGTTACAGGGGGGGGACACACATTTTACCACTTTGGCAGAGTCTCTCGCGCAAACTATTCAGTTTAGAAAAAAATGATATTAAAAACCTCAATATCATTTTTGAAGACCTAGCCATAGATACCCCACACGTATGGGTCTGATGAAAAAAAATATTTTTAGTTTTAGTTTCAAGTATGGGAACCCACAAAATTTATTGTTTTATTTTTATTTTTGTGTGAAAATCTTAATGCGGTTCACAGAATACATCTACTTACCAAGTTTCAACAGCATAGTTCTTATAGTTTCGGAATAAAGTGGCTGTGACATACGGACGGACAGACAGACAGACAGACAGACAGACAGACATGACGAATCTATAAGGGTTCCGTTTTTTGCCATTTGGCTACGGAACCCTAAAAAGGAGATGCTCTATCTTATTCGGCCAAACTACTTTTCCGATACTTATCGGGTTTTCATCGATAAATGTATGTGGTGGTATTTTCAGGGAAGGTTTTATTGAATAACATATTAGGATCTGATAAAGATCTTCGGAGATAGACAATGGAACTCTTCAATAACAAACAGCAAATGATCTGCGATTACTGTGATCGTATGTTTATGTTTTGTTTTAACCATACCATAATATATCATCACGCTTGTACGGTTTTAGGGGGTAAGCAGATGTATTTAGTATACCCAATATGGGGTACCTACAAAAATTTAAAAGAGAAAAATAATAGCTTTCCTGTGACGAAAAACAATAGGTACCGACACCGACTTCCGAAAAAAAAAAAATATTTTTCACTTTTTTGTAGTAAGTAGGTATTTAAAAAAAAACGCTACGTGAAATAAGTAGATACCTAAAACGAATTAATTTCCGGTCACAAGGATTAAAAAATGACTTGAACATTTTTCAGTATATGGAATATATTAAATATTACTATCACATCATCAGTCACTATTCATTAATAGTGACTGATGATGTCATAGTAATATTTATTACAGAGAGGAGGCCTGTGTCTCAGCAGTGGGAACATTTTCCCACTGCTGAGCCACAGGCCTCCTTTCTGTGAGAGGGAATGGGCTGTAACCAACAACGCGGGACCAGTGCGGGTTGGTGGATGCACATATCTTCGAATATTTGGTTCTAGGACATGCCGGTTTCCTCACGATGTTTTCCTTCACCGTTTTGAGAGCAGTGGTGAAGAAATAATTAACACAAAGTAAAGCGCCTGCCTGGGCTCGAACCCACGACCTACAACTTGTAAGTCAAGCTAATGACATACTACCCAAAAACCATGAAAATGACACCCATGACGAAAAGATGTCAAATTTTTGTCGGCGCCAACTTGTATTTTGGTTTTGACCCCGTATTTGATATAAGCGTCCCCAAAATCTATAAAAATGACATCCATGACGAAAATTTGACTATTTTTTGTCGGCGCCATCTTGTATTTTGGTTTTGACCCCATATTCGATATAAGCGAACCCAAAAACCATGAAAATGACACGAAAAAAACACACGACAAAATTACGTCGGCGCCATCTTGTATTTTGGTTTTGGCCCCGTATTTGTCATACATACATACATACAAACCGGTTAAAATCATAAATCTCCTCCCACCCATCCACTTCTAAACTTCCCCGTCGGCAGCTTAACCTTACCCATCCAAATCCTAACCTTACTCAGAGCTGTTTAAACCCACCCATCCATTTCTCAACCTTGTCAACAACTGCTTAACACCAACTATTCAAATCCCGATCTTACCCAAAATAATTTCTAAATCACATTCTAATAATAATAGGAAACTCAAAAATACGGCATACGTCCGATAAAATATCAACTCCTTTCGATCACGACGAGGACGGTACTCACACGCATGCATACTACAATCTTTCTATTACTTTTATCGTATTTATTTCCTGCGAGAAAGCGATACGCCCGTCCTTCCACGAGCGCTTCTGAGCGCGGAATGATGAGCGGCGGGTACAAAATGTATGAAGACGTCGGCAAGAGATTTTATTTTAGCTAATAATTAAAAAATATAATTATTTGGGTGAAAAATAATTAGCTGAACCTGTAAAGAACTATATACCTATACCGCATTTTTTTATAATTTTGAAGATAAAATATGCTGTAAATTTACCTAAACTGGAACCTATTGGGACCCTACTTTTTTATTTTTTTGCGATTACTGTGATGGGCAAAACGTATTTGTGCGAAAATTTTGTATGATGTCATACAATTTTACTGATGCATATCTGGAGCTGAAAATATTATCTTTAAATTAAGACCATGATATCTTCACATCGGTGATTGCTTATACATTAAAATGGTACCTCAAAAGTACTGTTATTTGTAGAAAAATGTAATAGCATCCTTAAATGAACACTTGAGAGTAAATTTTTGAGAGAAAGCTTTTTGTTGATGCCAATAGCCTCGTTCCGGGCTGGCTACTCGTAATACTTAATTATTACACAGGATTTAGGTCTCTATGCATTCTAAGTTATTTCCTCCATTACACTTAAACAAATTGATAGTTATTTACCTATAAAAGCTTTTAAAAGTAAAAAGACGGGCTTAGGCATTTTCTACGAGTCAACCCGTTATTGACAATAATCGAGTTTTTGTTTCGTTATCAATCACTGAGGCGAAGAAATCTGTATATCTGCCTACCTGAAGTCAGTGAAGTCAGTTTTACGTGAACTTAATAGCAGAAATTGATGTGCTGATAACTAAGACAGTAAGAAGCTCATTAAATCGTCAGCTTAATTAACTAGCTGGCTTGTAATCGCCTAATGTGCTATTTTACAAGCTAACAACAAAGCTACAACCATTTTATGATCACTACTGCTTAACAGTCGGAATGTAATTAAATCTGAGTGCTCCCGAATGATTTTGTACAGTACTGTTGAGTGGAGAGGTGTTAATAATTTTGTACGTGGTTATTTTGTTCAAGTAACAAGGGTTTATAACCGATAAAGTAATAATGAAGTTGTTAATAATGTTCTTATTTTTATCCGACTGCAAGGGCAGGGTTATGTTTTTTGTGCGTATCTTGTATGTATGTAATATTCTTTATTACCTCATATCTTCCAAACCGCTGGGCGGATTTATATGATTATGACATCGTTAGACACGTCTTGACCGCCCAAGTGTACTTTGATAGATGGCGTTAAAAAAAACAAACGTGGTAGATTTTGGGCGCCATATTGTGCAGGTCCCAATAATTTTTCTTCCAAACCCATTGAGTGGGGTATCAAAATGAAAGGTTTTAAGAGGTGGTTCCAAAAGCACATACCACTGATGTTTAAAAGTAATTCGAAAAAAAAAGAAATATCTAAAAACCCGACTGCTTAAGAAGCGAACAAAAAATAAGGAAAACAAGAAAATAATCATGCTGTGCAGTCAGAGGATACATATTCGCAAGCTGGCTGACTACCTGATCCTCCGAATGCACTAGGGTCATTTCGCCAGTTCGCGTCCATTTAGTGCAGTTGGCAAGTTTGAAGGAGAAGATAAAAATGTTCCAGCACTAGTTTCAATGAAGAAGTTATGTAATGTGTTCATTATATAGTCTACTATAGGGTTCGCTTTCAGTTTTGTTCGAAACTACTTGTATTTTTTTTATAAATAGACAAACTTCAAAAATACGCGTTTTACCCACTTTGCGTCCAAAAATTCTAAATTGCGTCCACCCATAGACCATTTTGCGTCCACCAGCTAAGAAAAGGAATGTAGGGGTGATATTTTTAAGATAATGTAAAGAAGAATTGTATTTTAACAGATTCTTTATTCAAGAATACAGTTATTTGAAAATCAACATATTATCATTAATAAATCACTGTCAATGGTCTTGGGAATAGCATATTCTTTGCATATTTGTCTTATCGAATTTTTCTTCTCACGAATGTCACATAATGCTTTCTTTAAATATTCTTCTGTGTACGTTTTCTTTTCTTTTTTCTTACTACCTTCCCAAGAACTCATCTTAAACAGGAAAAAATAAAAAAATAAGCATTTCACTGCATTTAGTTTGTAAAAATTTAATGTTAAACTCTTAGTTTTAATAAAAAAAAATACATATTAAATTATTTTTACAATTAAGTTAAAAAATATATTTACGCTATTATTTGTATTTAATGAAAAAATGGACGCAATTTGGTACAATACTATTTCCCTGAAGATATAGTTTGCGTCCACATGTGATGTATCTTGTTCGATATTTGTATCTTTTTCTGCAATCATAATAATGTGGACGCAAATTGCTCATTACGATTGCATGATATTAGTACATGAATAAAAAATAAAAACAAATTCCCTTTCATAATATAATCACATAAAAATAAACACTAACTAAATCATAAATAGACGAGTTCGCGTCCATTGTGGTCGCAAAGTGTAAGTTTTATAAATTCGGTGTAGTAATTCGCGTCCACCTTATTTTAACTGTTAACTTTAAAAAAAACAAGCAAACACATAATTAATATTACTCCTTTTTTCATGCTTTATGTCTAGAAACAGCTGTGTATTCTAAAATAAGCATAAAACAATAAAATACTTACCGTCGAACGCGCCCCTGCACACTATTTTTTTGCCGACATTTCGCGCGTCCGCGATTTTTCGTTGAAGAACGGGGACTAACTATTTTTTTACACATGATTGATTGGGCACACAGAGCTTTTGTCTATTTGTGTGTGCCTCTTATACGTTGAGGTATTGGCGGTAACGACTTTTCGGTGATTTAGTGTGTTAATATAACTATTTTCGAGAATTTTTATTGGGAGGTCCGAAAAATGGACGCGAATAGGGTGATGGACGCGAACTGGCGAAATTACCCTACATGGTTTTTTATTTTTTAAATCTGTTTTGTTTGCTTCTTCAGCAGTCGGGTTTTTATTATTTTTGATAGAGGTGGAGGAACAGGGTGGAAATTGAGCCAAGGAGTGGGATTCCCTGCCGGAGTCTGTAAAGTTAAGATGAAGTAGGTTTGCTTCTAGGCAAGCGTGCTTCAACCGTCGACCACATCATGGCTTACCATCCGGGGAGATAGTGGTGACTGTATGCAACTTTTTACCCGACTGCCGAAGGAGGGTAATGTGTTTATCAGTCTATGTATGTATGTAAGTATGTATGTAAGTATGTATGTAAGTATGTATATAAGTAAGTATGTAAGTATGTACGTAAAAAAATCAAAAAATCTAAAAACCCGACTGCTTCAAAAGCGAACTAAAAAGACGTAAACAAGGAGAAAATTAAGCTGTGCAGGCGGAGGATACACCAGCTTATGGTCAGCCAGCCCGCGAATATGTATCCTACGATTGCACAGCTTGATTTTCTCCTTGTTTACGTCTTTTTAGTTTGCTTTTGAAGCAGTCGGATTTTTTTATTTAATTTGCTATTACATTACGGTTTTTACTTCAGAATAAAAAGTGCCGATTAATTTTAATAGCATTAAGTAGTGAATCTGAATCAGGCTGCTCAGTCTTTAGTGACGTGAACAATATTGATTGATTGCTGGTTTAAGTTTGCAGAATTATAACATAATTAATTGGTTGGTTTCGGTTTCTCTATAACATTGTTTATATGTATGTATTTATCTAAGTATAATATATTTATATACCAGGGTATGAATGAGACAATATCAAAGAATCAACTCGCAAATGAATTATTTTTCAAAAATAATTATTTTTTTCATTATTCATACAAAATGTTGGGAATAAATCATAGCATTCGAAAGGAAGCGACGTTTTTTAAATTTAATGTATGATATCTTCGAAACTATGCATTTTTGGACAACATAAATTGTAGGACTTTTTGAATTTTTTTTTTTATAAAGAATATAATCCTAGAGTTATGGGATATAAGCAAAACACATCGTTTATATTCTTTTTTCTCTATTTATCCTGTCAAGTAAGTCCTCTTTTGTACTTTGCATAAAGCTTCAATAAAAGAATACATCTATAAATTTAAACGTGTAAACTTTACAAGTACAATTGTTTGTTTGATAAGGATTTTAATAAGGCTTAGAAATTTGTTTACATGATTGGTATAGGTAAAAAAAAAAGTATCTTGCGAACTTTTTTACAACTATACTTTTTTGCACCAAAACAGAGTACAAAACTCTGTTTCAGAGTACAAAACAAATTTAAGCAATCTTTAGTTATTACAAACAAACCTTAATAAAATATTACAAAACTATGTAGTTTTGTTGCCACTAAAAAAATATTCACAAGATACAATTCTTTTTTCATCAGTAAAAGCAATAAATCCTTTGCCGTAGTTAACTTTTTATTCAGGTGTAACGCACAGTTCCAGGGTGGTTCCAGGTGAATAAGCCACGGGACCGAAGCCGCGGGGAAATTTTTCTATGATATTTTTGTATGCAAGTGTACTGGTAGAATATACAGAACTGGGTCAGCGCTGTATGTGTATGTACTATCAGATATCATTTAGATGAGTCGGCTTACAATGAATTTTGAGAGCATTTGTATGTTCTCTCAAATTTAATTATTTTTGTGATAGATAGTAAAATGTTGTCTGCTTTTCATTACTAACATAATGTGTTTATGTTTGTTAATCATAAAGGTAATCATGCTTTGTTTTAGGTTTGACTTTATGATTTTCACCAGCAACATCATTTAAAAAAAATAAACTAGTCTAAAAACCTGGCTGTTTAAGAAGCGAATTTTGATACCCCACACGACGGGTTTGGAAGAAAAATAAAAATTGGGCCCCCACAATATGGCACCCAAAATCCGCCATTTTTATACTGTCCAATTTTAATGTAGCCTATGACACTTGCAGGGTTAAGACAAATCGATTGACGTATGAATCATCAAAATCGGCCAACGCGTTTGATCTCTGGAACGCCATATAGGAACAAACATACATACATACATACATAGACTGATAAACACGTAACCCTCCTTCAGCAGTCGGGTAAAAAGACGTAAACTAGAAAAACATCATAATGTGCAGTTGGAAGATACATAATCGCGAAATGACTGATCAAATTCGAAAGATTGAACGGGGTCTTTGATTTTTAAATTAATTTTATTTATTTATAACTTTTTGGTTATCATTTCTTTTTTTCGAATTACTTTCATAAATATAAGTGGCATATATATATTATTGGGATCACCTCTTAAAACCCCACCCGATGGGTTTGAAAGAAAAATAAAATTGGGACCACCACAATATGGCGCCCAAAATCCGTCATGTTTCATTTGTAGCCAGCCACTCACAAGGTTATGACGAATCGATAGATATAAGAATCATTAAAATCGGCCAACGCGTTTGGTCTCTAGAACGCCACATAGGAACGAACATACATTCATTGATACATGCATTGACTGATAAAGAAATTACCCTCCTTCAGCAGTTAGGTAAAAACATAACGCCATACTGACGAAATGTGGATATCTACATTATGTAGATAGAGTCCATCAAGTGAGTCGCGTTCCATGAAAAAAACCGCCTTTTTCATGGAACACGCAATTTAAAATCATCTCTTTCACACGTTTAGACAGCATTGACTTCCAACGCTGACACATGCACCTCTCTGCCAACCCTTTGAGGAATACAGGTAAGATGTTAATGTAACCTTTATTTGAAGCTGCAAAATCCTTGAACAGGTTTACGCATATCTGTAAACAATCGGTACACTTTACATTATATTTTTACCAGACACGTCGTACGCGTAACGTTTTAAGCTTAGGTATCTTTATCAGAACGCACAACGCTGCGGTATGCGGTAAGGAGGACACAATCATATGAAAATTGTCAAGAACAGACTTTTGTCCCGTCGTAGTATGCGTCAGCGGTAATGCTTTGGTCTCTTGATCGGAACCACATACCGCAGCGTTGTGCGACACCAAAGCTTTATTGTCGCGACGTTGTCGTTGTGTATTTGTTTGTTGGCACTTACTACTAGTCACTGAACTTGGAAAGTTTGATGACCGGTTGAAAACTAAAACCCTAGGACATAGACACTTCGTGGATAATACTGATGCCACATGCCGTTGGTTAGAATAAATCGATCCCAAGCTTGTTTGGAAAAGAATTAGCGGAAAGAGAAAATGTTTTTAATCATTTTCTTCATTGTAGTTATTCAATTGAGTTTTACATGTGCTATGTTAATAAAGATTTGCCGATATAAGCGAAGAAAAATACCTTAATACGCTAATGCAAAAATCCCAGATAAAAATCTCACCCCCGATTGCTGAGTTGAGAATTTGAAGTTGAGTATTTCACAAAATGTAATTTAATCTGAAAACTGTAATTAAGACACGTTCTTAGCGTCAAATTCTCAATTCAGGATTCCATATATATTTGCTGCACTGGTGAAAACAAACAGTGAAGTTTATAGAAGACTGGCTTCTGCCAGCGGCTTCGCCTACGTGAATGTCGAGAATTATCACAAGGGAACTTATTCCTGGGATAAAAAGTATCCTATGTGCTATTCCAAATTATAATCTAACTCTGTGCCAAATTTCATCAGTAACAAACATACAAACACACTCACAAACTTTCACCTTTTAAATATTAGTGTGATAACTGTGATAAGTCATAAAAAAAACCGGCCAAGTGCGAGTTGGACTCGCGCACGAAGGGTTCCGTACTTGGTAAATTGCGGTTTACGATTTATGACGTATTAAAAAAAAACTACTTACGAGATCTCGTTCAAACCAATTTTCGGTGGAAGTTTACATGGTAATGTACATCATATATTTTTTTTTTGTATTATCATTCTCTTATTTTAGAAGTTACAGGGGGGGGACACATTTTACCACTTTGGAAGTGTCCCTCCCGCAAACTATTCAATTTAGAAAAAAAATATATTAAAAACCTCAATATCATTTTTGAAGACCTATCCATAGATACCCCACACGTATGAGTTTGATGAAAACAAAAAAAAATAGTTTCAGTTTGAAGTATGGGAACTCCCAAAATTTATTGTTTTTCTCTATTTTTTGTGTAAAAATCTTAATGCGGTTCATATAATACATCTACTTACCAAGCTTAAACAGCATGGTTATCATAGTTTCAGAAAAAAGTGGCTGTGACATACGGACGGACAGACAGACAGACAGACAGACAGACAGACATACAGACAGACAAACAGACATGATGAATCTATAAGGGTTCCGTTTTTTGCCATTTGGCTACGGAACCCTAAAAAGGATCAAGATTATTACTAAAAGTCGGCTCAAATAGCGCAGAAAAAGTATATATATAGCGCAGTAATTCTATTTAAATGTAGAAAGATGAAGGGATAATATACGTTAAGGCAGACTTTTCAGTTTGCTATATAAGGCATGAAAGGGTCTTGGTCACTACGCTGATATTTATCACTGATCTACTACCAGTGATTCTGAACCTTTTTTGCAAGCAGACGTTTATAACAGTAACTCTGTTCTGGTTATACCTTTGCAGCAATTTGCAGTGAACATATTAAAGTTGAAATGTTCTAGAAATATTACCAAAATTAATGATTGGTATAACGATTAGGAATCCTTATTTTCGGAAATAATAAAAAAAAAGCTATCAAGTATCAAAATTGTTATTTATTTTTTCTTTAAATATAACATTGCACCACATTCGGAATTTCGCCTGTAACGTGAGTGCGATTCACTCGTGCGTGGGGGACATGCCCAGTTCATGAGCATATAGAATGTCATACACAAAAAGCCAGGACCCGTAACAACTATCAAATATATGCCATACTTACAAAAATTTGTTCAGTGCGGGAATCGTACCGGCGACATACAGCGCAAGAGCCAGCCAAGCTTGCCACCTTGTCAAAGCCTTCATTGCCTGCATTGCTGTTGTGCTCCTCTATATTTTTGCCTTTTAATTGTTTTATATGTACACCAATCAATAAATTAACAAAATATGGTAAGTAAAAATGGAAATACACTTACGTGTCGTGGCGTGGCGTGGCGCCTACGGACGCAGTTGATTGGCTACAAAACTCGTTGTGTTATGACGTAGTCTGGAACAGAGTCGTTTGATTGGTGGATCCCGCGTCACGCCACGCGCCACGCGCCACGCCAACGACACGTAAATCTGGTTTCACCTTAAGGCGTTATTAACGTACCTTATAACCCACGTTACCTCAGAAATAAATTGAATAATATAGGCATTAAACTACGTCGTGGGCTTTAAAAAAGCAATATAAAATTTTATTTGCTTTAAGTATCGGGTCTTAAAAGAAAACTCTACAGGACATAATAGGCCCGCGGCGCTCAGTTTGAGCATCGCTGCCCAAGATCAAAGATTCGCGTCCACAAATAATAAAATAACGGGCACAGGGAAAAATATCGAGTCATCGCATCGAATACATCATATTATTATACTGAGGTTACAAAGAGGAATAGGGGGTGGTATGGAGAGGACAAAACTTGTTTATTTTGTTGTGTAACAAATATAACAAGTTTGTGATTGTGTGAGTCAGGAGTCTGAATTATATATACTTGGGACTCTTGGGAGATTGTTTGCTTGCGTTTGGATTTGAAGAGAAGTTTAATTTGTAATTTAGTTATTAGGAAAAGCAGCAGCAGTATTCATTAAATGCATTACTATTGACACCTTTTTAAAATAAAAACCCGCCAAGTGTGAGTCGGACTCGCGCAAGAAGGGTTCCGTACCATTATCGTAAAAAAACGGCAAAAAATCATATTTGTTGTTTGTGAGCCCCACTTAAATATTTATTTTATTCTGTTTTTAGTATTTGTTGTTTTAGCAGCATAGAAATACATAGAAATACATTATCTGTGTAACTTTCAACTGTCTGGCTATCACGGTTCATGAGATACAGCCTGGTGACATACAGACAGACAGACGGACAGTGGAGACTTAATAATAGCCCGTTTTTACCCCTTGGGTACGGAACCCTGAAAATCAGTATGTACTATAGTAGATAGTTTAGTATGTAGTCTATTTATGTTCCGAGCCATAAATACTTCCTGTGACACTTTTAAACCCTGGTCAGCCTGAAAAGCCTCCGTATAAAATAAAACGAAGTAAATTATCCGAAGAATCTGTTTATTGCGAGGTGATACCGGCAGGAAATGTTGTGCTTTAAAGCACGTCCGACCGTTTAGTTTAAAACCAGTCACTAGGCAACATTAGGCGCGCGACACGTGATGCTCAACATGTACGGCAACGCTGCACAACGTTGCGCGCGACGTTGCCAGCTGGCGCGCATCGTTAGTTGAGCATCAATTGTTTTCGAGTAAAGACGTGATGCGCAACAATGTCTGTAGTGTGGTGTAAGATAATGTTACATAATCTTTTACTAATTAATTGTCTTGATATTTTGAAGGTGTAGGACAGTGAAGTATAGGAATTTCCCGTTGCCAAATATCGAAGTGTACCAGCCAATCTGAGAGAAGCACTAGTTGCAATTCGAAATTTTGTATCTGGCTTCGATATTATGGGTTAATTTTTTTGTAACAGTCGAAGTCTGTTTTGTTCATTCGGGTAAAATTCGTAAAATATTCATCAACCACACGGAGATCACTGAATATATTTTCTTTATTTTGTAGGTATTTTCTAACCCACCAACGTGGTTTTTTCTTTTTGATGCATTTTGCGATAAAATTATAACCAATGCCGCTGAAATCAATACAAGTTCTTCTGGCGAAATGTTGGCGACGACTTAGATGCGTAGACAGAAAACGTTGTTCAACAAAAGTTCCACGCTGACTTTCAACATGTTGGGCAACTTGTTTTGCAACATGTTGCCTAGAGGATACGCGGCTTTATTATCTTCACTCTATTTCTGCTTCATTGAGTATGAAATGTTTTTCTTGTAATTAATTAGTAGAAAAGCACAGAATTTAAGGTAATTGTAAAAACCTTTGTGCAATTTTCAAATTCTGATACTGAGTTTGAGTGATTAAGATATGTATATTTATTTTATTAGTAGTCCGAACGCTTAACTGAGACCATTCTGAAGTAGCTGCGCGGTACGGAATGCGAAACTTCATAAAAAATAAAAGTACTTAGGAGGACTTAGAGTCGCCGCGGGTGTAGGTGCTCGCTTATGGGTGTCAACATCTCTCTTGCTATCTTAGGAACGGTCTCAGTTAAGCGGTCGCCCTATGAAGTTTTAATAAATATTTAAATAAATTTATTTATTTATGTAGACACAAAAACACCTTTCAGAGTAAATATTGTTTGAAGAGCACAAAGGTACTGATGCAGTACCTTCATTGGTAATTTCTGCACACAGACCTGCGACAGGAAAGTTGGATGATAAACCAAGATTGTGTAGAAAGAATAAGGAAACTTAAAAAGGTCAAAAATAACTTAACTAATTATAATTATATAAATTAAGTACACATATACCTTAACTTAATATATATAGAAAATAATAAAAATACTTATATATAACATATTAAATTAATTTTGTTTATTATGACTTTTGACATATCCCAAGCGTCAAATAACGCAACTAATAAAGCTTTGAGAGAAGAGATACAATACCTACTTAATCCTGATTTCTGAACTTCGACCAATAATACACTAGATACACAATCACATACAAAACTTCTCTTTAAAACTATCGTTTACGTAATTCTTAGAATTCTAGTTGAAATGAATAATAGTTTTGTGAGTACTTTCAATGTGCATACAGTTATGGATAGGCTTTACCTGCCGGGGTCTGTGTTTTCTGATAGCTACATCCTAGAGATCTTTAGGTCAAGAGTGAATAGGTTACTTATAGGCAAGCGTGTTTCACCGTCGAAAACCCAAGAAAAATCTTTCGGTTTCGGTTTTATAAAGGTGATAATGGCTTTTCAGTGGCGGTAAACAACATAAATCATCTCACAACAATGGAAGGATTGAAGATGATATCTCGGGGCCAGAAGATATTGATGAATTAAAAGACGCAGAGAGCTCAATGCTTCATTGTCTTGAGTGGGAGTGTTTTGATTTACAGTTGACTGATGCTGTCGACGGATTATTGGGAAAAGTCGGTTTCAGGCTTTTGTAGAAAAGCCTTACAAAGAGTTGAATCAAATATTTGTGTAGTGGGTTTTATAGTGATAATTTTATTAAATACAGAAGTTATTACAATTTCTTCACTTTCTGAGAACCGATTTCTGAATTGAGTATTTTTTAGTTCGTAACTCACTTGTAAAGCCCTATTTTAGTGCTAGTTTGAGATATTTTCAGACTGGGCCATATTGTGAGGGTTCCTTTTTTTCTTTTCTTCCAGACCCATCGAGTGGGGTATCAAAAAGAAGGTTTTTAATGGAGATTACAAAAATATATATCGCTTATATGTATAAGGTTTGCTGGAAAAAATAACTAACTGAAAACTTGTAATTAAAAAACAAAATAAAAACCCGACTGCTTAAGAAGCCAACTAAAAATATATAAACAAGAAGAAAATCATGCTATGCAGTCATATGGGCTACATATGATTTTGGTAAGCCAGCTCGAGAATATGGTATCATTTACGTAATATTCTTACAGATAAGGTGATATAAACTGAAAGGCTGTATATAAATGACTAGTTTTTCCCTCGGCTACCTATTTGTTGTTAACAATAAATATTGTTACATCGGCTGTTTCAGAGGCAGCATCTGCTTGTGGAGCATGGTTGTGCATTACGCCAAGCTGTTCAAAAATAATTCAATACTAATCTACAAAGATCTCTTTCCCCACGACTTCCAGTGATTTCAGTTCAGGGCTAGTGACGACCATTGTGGCTAGCTAGTTATGTCAAGCTTGACCGGCGGCCATCTTCTTAATTTAGTGTAAGTGAAACTATCAAAACATTCTGCCAGTAAAAGTAAAATTTCACCATGTCTGTTAATGATACCAGTATTTTGTATGTATCTGCAGAGAGTGTGGATGAAGAACTATTCAATTCTACAGAGACTTTTGACGTGGACTTGGACGATTCTACAAACATGCTGGATTGGAAATTGTCATATTATATTCTAATAGTAGACACTATGACGTTCGTAATTATTGTAGTGTCACTAGCAACGTTGATATACGGCATGAAATCATGGTGCATCATGAATCAATTCGAAAATTACTGAAATTATGTTTTTCTTAACTTAATATAACTTAATGTATTTGATTTATGACAGCAACGAAGATGATTGGTTCAAAAATATTATCATATACTTAGAAACAGAAATTAACCACTGGCTGGTAATTATGAATCACATGTTTTACGTGGACTTGGTATACGTTTTTAACAGATATTGCACACATATATATTTGAGTATTTTGTGCCTTTAATTGCACGCTATTTCTACATTTTTAAATTATTATTTTTATATATTTGAATTGAATGTAACGAAGCTATCCCCAAAGATAAGGGATCCAGATGCAACCACATTTTTGTTTATTTTATGTTTTAGTATTTTCTCTTTGTCGTAGTTTCATATTACGAGCACATACTCTTTCTTGCATCTGGCGTCGCTTTTATATATTCTCTTTGATAATTTTATTGAGCTATGTCTTATAGGTCTATGTTCTTGTCAAATCGATATACAAATTTATAGTAACATTATTATCTTATTTGAATCCAATAGTATTTAGATGCTTTTTTTGTCGTTTCAAGGAATAATCGAGAATCTTGACATGACTTTTATGTAAATAAAGAGCGTGACATTATCTTGCAAGAAAGAATTATCTTCTTCTGTATATTTTATTTTAATATTATTCTTTCACTGATCGGTCTTGTGTTTTTGCATCCACCGGACTTCCTACAGACTTGACCAGGACATCGCTCCACCTAGAGGGAGGCCTTCCAATGCTGCGTCTTCTGGTACGCGGTCGCAACTCGAGAACTTTTCGGCCCCAACGGCCATCCGTTCTGCGAGCAATGTGCCCTAAACTCCCTCGATTCGGGAAGGCCTAGGTTAGCAGTGCCAGCAGTATACATCTTTTTGCTGAACAGATTATGATGATTATTCTTTCAATTTATGATTAAGATTTTTTATTTCATTTTGATCTCATTTTACAATTTGATTTTATTTTAGATCTTAATTTTTGTTATAATCATTTGCAATTAATTACATTTGCCTACCTTATGTTACATTAAGTAATTCTGTGCTTTGTTCAGCTCTTCTTTAGTTTAGGTATCCAGTTTTATCTCACTCTGATGTAATTTTAATTTCTTTTAGATTAGCTTAGTTAATTATAAAGCAATTATACTTGAATAATAAAATATATATATAACGGTTTTTGAAAAGTTTTCTCTACTCGGGCTTTCAATCGGTGATTTCTCCTGGCTCTCGCCCTGAGACTCTCAAAGCAAAGGAGTTTCGGATCCCCAGCTAGTAACAAAAACTGTGTCAAACTGTACTTTGCTTAATATTATTATTATTATTATTAAGCCAATTTATTCCATAACCTTAATCATATTTCATTTACAATGTTGTTAGTTGTTGTTAGTATTTATCTTAATCTTAGTTATTAGTAATTGTGTTAGTTTTCAGTTGGTTTTTGGATATGGATCCCAGTTTGGGTAAAGGCCTCCTCCAACTCTTTCCATGCCTTTCTGTCCTTAGCCCGCATCATCCATCGTTTTCCTGCAACCTTCCTGATGTCGTCAGCCCACCTTTTTATTGGTCTTCCTACCTTTCTTTTCCCTAGTAATGGTCTTTTCCAACGCGTAGTTTCAATGGTCCACCGCCTGTCTGTGTATCGGGAGACATGACCAGCCCAGTTCCACTTTAGTCTCAGTGCGTGTGTAAGTGCATCGGTTACTTTTGTTTTTTGTCTGATGATGTCGCTTCTTATTTTTTGTGTTTTTCTTATCTTTAAGATACTTCGTTCCATGGCTCTTTGGGTGGTCAATATTTTATGTTTCGCTTTTTCTGTGAAAGTCAAGGTCTGGCAGCTGTACAGTATGCTTGGTAGTACACATGTGTCCATTACGATTTTCTTCATGCTTAGACTGTAGTCGCCCTTTAAGATTGCTTAATATAGTAACTATTATAATAGTAAAATTGCTGTATTATATTATTATTGTATCTTTTATTTACTTTACAATACATATAAATTTCAAGTTATGATAATATTATTATTAAAAAATATATAGACAACATTTTTTCCACTTTTTGGTATTTGATAAAGTGCAAAACAGTACCAAATTTTGTATTAGATTAACTATTGTTAATATTAACAAATAAAAAGTTGACATAGAATAAATCTGTAAATTACTCGACAGTTGGTTCCAGGTATCAAATTTAATATCGTTATATTTTTTGTATTACTCTAGCACAAATTACAACCGGACACAAACTATGCATATGTCGCAGGGAGATGATAAAATTGGAGATTTGATCAAATCCTTAAGGTAGATGATAAATTCACGGAAGATGTTTCAAACAGTATTTATTAACAAATATACAAATATATATTCTAAAAAAGCCTATATATAAATACAAAAGGGAGAGAGAAAAGGGCTCATTGTGCATCAAAAAATTCATCCACATCGATTTCAATGGGAAACGTGCCCAGAACGCTGGCAGCATTGCCACGTTGGATGGCAATGCTGTTTCTTTGGCCAACGAAGAGGCCAGCCCTCTGGTTAAGTGAAGAGTCGATAAGCTTTGTGCTAATATATGCTTTGTCCCATGGACCTAATGTTCCAAACGGCTAAACATATAAATTCCAATAAGGTTGTTATATTTGAGCCGTTTGAGATTTCCTGCACGGGCAGCAGCCACCCTAGTTCAGCCCGCCGTGCTAAGAAGACGAGATGGCGCAAGGGTGTGGACACATGTTGCACCCCACAGCAAAGGCCTACTTATCTTCCAAAACAATATGGTCATCCCGTCTGGTCTCTTCCCACCATCGCGTGCCTAAATTGGCACGCGATGGTGGGAAGAGAGCCATTGGGTCCTGAAACAGCTGATAGCTCGGTTACTATGGCCTGTCCGGCAGTAGGAGCGCTGGCGAGATGTTAAAATAAAACTCTTTTAACTGAAACAGTTAAGGGAACTAACTTTCTTAAGAGATATAAGCGCTGTTATTTTAACATCTGCCGTGAATTGATTATCTATGTCAGGAATTTGGTCAAATCTCAATTTACATAATTTCCATGCGATATATATACGACGTATACATATATAAGAGTACCTACCAAGTGTCTTTAGATGACCAGAATAACAATACCCGATTGATCCGAACGTCTATTGCAGAACTAATTATGTTTGGACCAAAGTTGAAATGTTTGCATGTTATCCAAAGGCCACCGAACAGAGCCGAAGTTGTCTGAATGCAAAACATTCGATAACTATATGACACTCGGGTGGTAGAGAAGGAGGGCAAATCACAAGGGTTCAATACTATGTGTATAATTATACTTGTTCAAGTTTCGAGTATACAGCGATCAGAGGTTCAATGTAGTAAATAAGATGCATCTCATCTCAAGGATACACATTGAATTTGTTCTTCAATATATTTCGAATTCAATAGAATTCTCTATGCTTGGATGTTTGTTAACCAATCACATCTCAACGGCTGATGGTATTTTTTTATGTTTATTGGCTCGCGCTTGCTTGACCACTATCTCACCTGATGGGAAGCGATGATGATGCGGACGGCGGTGAAGAACGCATGACATTTATTTATTTTTACCCGACTGCCGAAGGTTACCCACCTTCGGCAGTCGGGTATGGGATGTGGTTATCAGTCTATGTATGTATATATGTAGGTATGTATGTAGGTGTGTAAGTATGTTTGTTCCTATGTGGCATTCTAGAGACCACTTGTCTGTCTAATGTGAAAATTAAATATTGTAGCTAGTGACACATATAATAGCAGAGCTCAGATAAATTCAAAATTAACTTAGAAAGTTAACCCATAGACACTGGGCCTATTCGTTCAAAGGCTAGTTTCATTTCAAGTGATTTAAAAGAAATATTTGCTGAATTTGGTTGGTATGGGGCTATTGTCACATGATTGCTGACTTTCTGTGGCTGATTGAGGAACACAATTAATTTGCCGTTGGAAAACTGTTATCCACATGCATCGATATATGTCGCGGTCAGTTTACCAATTGCAAATAAGCTTTTTTTATGTAGGTACAAGTTACGGTTTTCGGATTTTTCCTTCACTTGTGCTATAAGACATTTCTTCTCGCCAAAATCATGATTATAAGACAACAGGAAGTTCCCTGAAGGTTTAATTATTACGCAATTTTTTCACTTTGCCAGTAACAAATATGCGTCATTAACGACCATTTGATTTTTTTCACAGCTCAAAGGGATTGCAGAACTGAGTACGAGTAAATGATACTTATTTCAACTGGATACCTCCACGCATTTCTGAGAAAAGGTCTTGACAGATGGAATATCGATTTTTGTTTTTTTTTAAATGTATTTACAAGTTTACGATTTAACCTTTATTTATGCTATAATAAATATTATTAGGTATATATAAATTTGCCTCTTACCAAATTTATATATACCTAATTTATATATATTACCGCGGGAAGGTTTTAATTCCCTTGCGATTCGTCAAATATGCGACATAAACGGTCGTACCTTGTGATTGCGTTGATTTAGAATTTTGATTTTGAGCTGTGAAAAAATCAAACTTGTCCTCAGGTCTGCACCTGAGTATATGATATTAATTTCAACTTGATACCTCCAGGTGTTCTAGGGAAAAAGGTCTTGACACACGTACAGACAGACAACGAAGTTATCCTATAAGGGTTCCTTTTTCATTTTGAGGAATGGAACCCTAAAAAGGGACAAGTAGAATGAAACATTATTTATTGTATACGCAATGTGGTTTATTTAAACAAACATGTTTTAATACTCTAGGAGTTTCCCTTAAGGTCCATCCTATGATCGACTTACTAATTAAATTATTGATTCTGGTTGTAAGCTATTAAACATTAATTTGTATATCTACTCATAATACAACGTAATTTTTAACACATTTTTAGAGTCGATTTGAAATGCATAAATGTTTTCTTTAATTGATACATAAAGCCTGGCAAAAATTTGAATGATCACAAAAAAATACTTCGAATAGGCAGGTATAAGTTTTGTCTTCGTAATATACTATCGGAATACAAACTAGGTTCCAAGCTATAGACAAGTTAGCTTATACGTTTAATCACTTTTATGGCCCAAGTTTCACTGTTACCTGCAGTTGGAATAACCAGATCAGAATTAAAAAAACCTGAGCAGTGCTTTGGTCGAATAAGACCAGATTCTTATTTCCTTGATTAATGTATTTTTTATTTGATTAAAGAAACATAATGATTCTTGTTTCGTGACGGAACTACCTACGTAACATCTTTCATGATGAATTGTTTCTGTACCTAGCGGTCCTTTAAAATCGGTGAAAATAACAATTCTTTTTTTGTTATGTGGCTAACTATAATCCATTTGAAATAACATTAGACTTTTTAATAATCCCATTTTACAGCCCGTTCAACCGATTTTGACTTCTTATGCATTGGTGATATGACAAAAGGCAGGCTGGCAGCTGTATTAAACAGTTAGTTTTGGTAACAGGTTTATGCTTTTCATGCCATCCTTATACTTAAGGGATAGAACTCAAAATCGGTTGACCGGTCTGTAAAAAGGGTTTTTTTTTTTATTTCTAATGTTATTCCAAATGGAGTATATCTGTACAAAATTGTTTAAAACTGTATGAACGTAACTTAAGCAAAATGAGTATCTAAGGATCGAAGAAGGTGGCGATCTGTAGTGTCTGCCTAAAACGGAAAAAGGCGTGTGTGTATGTGCTTTGACAATATCTTAGTAAAAGGCAATGTTTCGATATATTGTTTGCGTTTCACATCTAGATAAGGTCGTTAGACTTTCTAAGATCAATATAATGACAGTTCTTACTATGCTAGTATTATATTATCTGTGGTTCTTACCTACTTATTAAGTCCAAAAATAAGACTAAAATATCTCGCGAACAACTACGCTTAGTTATACTACGTTCAGTGTGTACTGTTGTATCATAATTATAAACTTTTCAACTGCATCGGCCACTGTAGTACACATGCCGTCACCGAACATTGATAACAAACTTTGAACAAGTCAGGCCACTATGTACTTACTATGACACTTCGCTTGTTTGATCACTCTCATAACATCACGCCTGTATTATCTGAACGGGTAGGCAGAGGTCTATAGGTCATTCAAATTTCAACAGTCTTATTAAAGTTCTTATGTATTTTTTCATCAGGTCGCAGGTTTATAATCCATTATTCAAGCCTTTCCTGACCTCCAATTAAGATGAAACTTGGCGTAACTATGTAGGTAATTTCGTAGACAGTGTATTCATGTGAAGCTGGTTTGATGATGCAAGTTACAAACGTTTTGTATCGAATCTCTTTCTACAATCGTTAACGCCTTCTATTTGTATGATCTGACCACGTGACCTAACGTGTGTCATTCCCATACATTGATTCGTTTTTTACTAGCGTTATCGATTGTAGATTGTCAACTTGGCTAGGGGGACTGGTACTTGGCCATAGGCACTACCACGGACACCCAACGCGAAGAATTTATTCAAATAAATTGCACTAGATGGCGTGATAAGCTTGTTATTGAGTTTGTGAAATATTAAGATTTTCTAGAGACTATCATAAAAAATATTTATATTCTTGTTACATATTTTTTTAATCTCCTAAGCACAAAATTAAGGAATATTGGGATCTTAATTCACATGTCAAAGATTATTTGAATGGATCATTTAAAATTAATTCCAATAATAGATGGCGCGGTTTTAAATGTCCGAGGCATCCACTTGATTTTATTAAATTGTTTTGTAACACATTTTGGTACGATGAGACTGTTAAAACGAGCAATAAATACTATAATACAAATAGTCACTGTATTAAAAAAAAACAAGTGTTTTCGAACCGAGTTAACCCTTTTACTTGCAAGTCGCTGCTAACACCATCTATATCCGTGGAACGGAACCGAACACGACCGATGTTCTTAGAAAAGTAGTCAGTTTAATAAGACGAAACGGACTTTATTTGTATGGGATGAGGTATATGTATACTAGAATTATAATAGGGGTTAAATTATGAAATTGCCGTTTTATTGTAATAGGTACTTCGAATTGACATAGAACCTTCATGGATTGAGATTTTTGAGTGAAACTTTTAACTGCGTCTGTTAAAATAAGATTTTGAGGAATCTCATTTTAGGACATTCCCTGTTCTTTGCCTGTACCCTTCATGTCTCACCCAAATACTCCGTAACTGTGTAACCCGATATCCCTTAGCAAGAACGGAGTCAGATTGCCTGACTTCTGGCTATCCGTAACGACTGTCAAAGATTTACAAATCACAACCGGGACCTAAAGCTTAACGTGCTTGCCGAGGCACGGAGGAATCTCGCTATGTAAATATATTAACCCATCCACGGACCGACCTCGGCAAGTGTTGCTTAACCTTGAAGATCTTAACGTGCTTGACAAGGCACGTAGGAATCTCGTTATGTAAAGATGGTCACCCATCCACGGACTGACCTCGGAAAGCATTGCTTAACCTTGAAGATCTTAACGTGCTTGACGAGGCACGGAGGAATCTTGCTATGTTATGATGGTCACCCATCCACGCGCCAATCTTAGAAAGCCTTGCTTAACCTTGAAGATCTTAACGTGCTTGACAAGGCACGTAGGAATCTCGTTATGTAAAGATGGTCACCCATCCACGGACTGACCTCGGAAAGCATTGCTTAACCTTGAAGATCTTAACGTGCTTGCCGAGGCACGAAGGAATCTCGCTATGTTATGATGGTCACCCATCCACGCACCAACCTTAGAAAGCCTTGCTTAATCTTGAAGATCTTAACGTGCTTGCCGAGGCACGGAGGAATCTCGCTATGTAAAGATGGTCACCCATCCATGGACCGACCTCGGCAAGCGTTGCTTAACCTTGAAGATCTTAACGTGCTTGCCGAGGCACGGAGGAATCTCGCTATGTAAAGATGGACATCCATCCACGCGCCAACCTTAGAAAGCCTTGCTTAACCTTGAAGATCTTAACGTGCTTGCCGAGGCACGGAGGAATCTCGCTATGTAAAGATGGACACCCATCCACGGACCGACCTCAGAAAGAGTTGCTTAACCTTGAAGATATTATAGTGCTTGCCGAGGCACGGAGGAATCTCGCTATATAAAGATGGAGAGGGCTATGCTCGGAGTTTGTATGCCTTGCGTGATGGAATCGGAAATGTTTGGGCGTCACCAGAAAGCTTACAGAAGGCCCAAAGGGCAAATGAGAGGGCTATGCTCGGCGTTTCCTTGTGTGATTCAATCTGAAATGTAGAGATCCGCAAGAGAAACAGGGTTACTGACATAGCCCACAGAATTGCCAAAGTTAAGTGGCGGTGGGCATGCCACACTGCTCGCAGACCGAATGGCCGATGGGGCAGAAAGGTTCTGGAGTGGCGACCGCGAACCAGAAGACGTTGCGTTTGAAGGCCTCCCACAAGGTGGACCGATGACCTGGAAAAGGTTGCGGGGATCCGCTGGATGCGAGACGCACGGAACCGATCAATGTGGCGAAGCTTGGGGAGGCCTATGTCTAGCAGTGGACGTCTTTCAGCTGATATGATGATGATGAAACATGGACACCCATCCACGGACCGACCTCGGAAAGCGTTACTTAACCTTGAAGATCGACCCGTGCGGCTGTTATTATTTAACCACGAACTCGCGAGACCACACTGCTTAAGTTAACTAATCTTTTGTTTACTATCGCCATTTCCTTTTGTGTTTGAGTGAGTTGCCGACACTTAATGACGTGCAGTGTGGATAAACACATGGGCTGGCGTCAGGCCACACCGGCGGATACCGTGGACACAGAGAACATACTGGACGTACTGCGAGCGGTAAGCTGTCGCGCCGTCGGAACGCCTTCCATGTGTTGATCAAAGCATAGTTGAAAGCTAGTCAGGGATGTCCGTAGTATCAGTAGTTTAGTTTCGACGGGCTGTTTCCGCAACTTCACGACTAAGCGCGTATTTTGCGTACGGGTGGGATTCGATTTCTTTATTCAATCAACCCCAGCTCTTTGGAGAAGATCAGCAGCGCCCTTTTGCTGCCGACTATCTCCTACAGGGTACCTGGGTCAACAAAGTATTTCGACCTGTAACTAGCGATTACTGGGCAGCTTAGCCCTCTGCACCAGAAGTACAGATAAGCATAATCCCGGAATAGCAAAATCCCAGATTAGCAGAAGGACAGATTTGCATAAAGGCACTTTTGACGGGCACAGACAATGTACTGTCGCCGTCAAAAAAGTTACAAATCCTAGTAACCTTATTATCAATTTGTGACCTCTTTGCTTTATATATCGGGCAGATATGCTGCTGTCTCATCTTCCACCATGCATGCTCTGCAGAGTGGACTGTCCGTGATTTTTATGTCAAAAAGGTCTTATTAAAGGTCCCGTGTCCAGTCGTAGGGCTTTTTCCGTGAAACGGCCGTCGATTGTGGGCAGTGTCTCCTTAGACACACACAATACATACCCCACCTCACATCCAACACAGACATCTGGTACAGTAGTATCAGATTGGGGCATACATTTTCCCCAAATATTAACGCAGTACTGGCCGTGCGCCCGCTCGAAGCCAGAATATCCATATTGAACCTCCTTTTGGACAGTTTTGTTTGAATAATATTCTTTGGTTTTTATAGGCTGTTTCAGTTATGAAGAAATTCTAGCCATAATTTTTTCGGTGTAAAAATATTTTTAAGCATCCAAGTCGTTTTGGAGTAGAGAAAAGATATCGTGTTTTAGGAATATTTTTTTAAAGCATAACTATTAGTAACACGAAAAAAACATGTTTCAATAAAAATGTACATGAATCAATAATAAATATATATTTTTCAACCGTTTACGGCATTAAAGCGGTGGAAGGCCCTTAACTGATAATCGTGAAATGTCGTGTCTTTTCAAATATGTTTGCGTGTGGAGTGGTTTTAAAAATGACTATCCCTGCCAAAACATAACTTGTTGTAAACAATGACGGGGTTGGGTGTTGGTCAATATATCCACTTATGATGTTGATTGTAAATTCCTTATTCGACCTTTCTTTTTATCGGTCATGGGGAACTCTACTCGTATTTATATAGATGAAGATTTTAATAGCTAATTTGCTGTTAATTACTGTTATAAACATATACTCATTATTACTTTATATTTTGACAACCACTCAAAACATAACTTTTAAGACGGTACCCTGACCAAAAAATCGGCATGAGATATGAGCGTTCCTATTGGTCTAGCGGCACTGGTGGCGCATGAATTACAGTAGTGAATACGCCCAGATTTTAGAATAAAATCTTTATAAAATCGAATTTTGGTCTTTTGAAAAAAATAATTCTACAAAAATGTTCGTTATTAAATTGTCTATCCATTAGTGTTAGTACAAAAAATAATCAATGAACACTTTACGAGGAGATGCATAATATAAATAATTATTTCTCATTTTTATGTTTTTTTGGAAGTAGATTAGTGAAATATATACAACATTTAAAAAAAAACTAAATCTACCATTTTAGAATCAATATTATGTAGAAATTTAATGAATTTTTATTAATTGATATTTCTTTTTAAATAACGAGTAGATAGCTCCTAAAACAGCACAAAAAACGGCTTGCGCGGCGTTTTGCTCGGGGTACCGCCTTAATATAAGTATAAATATACGTAGTAAAATTGGGCAGAGATCCGCGATTAAGTGCTGCGCCCAAAACTAAGAATGATAAACACAATGATTGCAATAACAATAAGAGCAATAAAGAATGAGTAATGTTATGTGGCAACCCTCACGCCGGCATCAAACACAGCAGGATAGTGGAGGCGTGTGGCGCCTGTTGGCAATATACTGTATGTGTATCGAAGAGTTGAGCTCTAACAATAGCGGATTGTAAGGCTTAAGTGATAGTAGTTGGTCGAGGCGTGTGACACCTATCGGCGATAACTGTATTTGTATCGAAGAGTTCAGGTCTTACAACAGCGGATTGTTGAGCTTAAGTGAAGAGAAGAGTTGAGCTCCAATATAGCGGGTTGTTGGGCTTTTTCGATAGTAGCGGGACAGTGAAGGTGTGAGGCGCCTTTTGGCAATAACTGTATTTGTATCGAAGTGTTCAGGTCTTACAACAGCGGGTTGTTGAGCTTAAGCGATAGTAGCGCGACAATGAAGGTGTGTGGCGCCTATCGGCAATATACTGTATGTGTATCGAGGAGTTGAGCGCTAATAACAGCGGGTGGTTGAGCTTAAGCGATAGTATCAGGATAATGGACTTGTGTGGCGCCTACCTTGCAATACACGCACAGTGTATTTATAGCAGAGTAGCAAGTTGTTGAGCTATAGTGGTGTAACAGTAATGTGACTATGAAATTTAGCGTGGTAGTGGAATTAATTACCTTTATATTTTCTGCGTGTGTATCGTACAATCATAACAACAGTAGTGGCACTAAAATTGATTTGCTAAATAGTGGAGGCAAATCATAATCGTTTTATTGACCTGACGTCGGTCAATAAAAACGATTGAGATTATTATACTGACCAGAAGTAGACCAATACCCATTGAAAAGATTTTCGATTCGATAGATCTTACCCGCTGGCTTCCTAGCTCCTCTGGGAACGTTACAGTAATATATAAATAATGTTCTGTACTGTGTTTAGTGCGAGGGCGCTGGTCGGGGCATGGACACGGCTATAAATCCCGCTGGCCAGCCCCCAACGTCTCATTGGCCTAGTAACAGTAACAGAGTGCTAGACTAACCATGTTCGAAGGAGCTCTTGAGATATTTTGTCTTAAGGTTCTGTAATTTATGGGCGTTGTATACAGTATAACTTGTTATTTATTGGTATTTTTTAGGGGTTATAGTAAAATACTGTTTCTGTACATTTATGTTCGCGTAGCTCAATAAATTAATGGGTTTTTTATAGCTAAGTTAGTGTTGGACCCATAGTGAAAGTTATTCATATAATTATGAGTGGTGGTAAAGGTTGTCTGTAAGAGATTGCCCTGTGCGATAAGACCGCCCATTGTACTTTTTTTTTTTATTCACTTGCGCTTGACCACTACCTCATCTGATGGTAAGCGATGATGTAATCGAAATAAATTAATGTAAGGACAAGGGACAACAAAAACCATTTATAAATCTAAAATCCCATTATCTTTATAAATGTTTAGTCCTGTAATTATTTAAGTGGTGTACAATAAAGTATATAATAAATAAATAAATAAATATGAGTGTCTTTATCCCCTGAAAGATTCCCCAATCAATTAAAAGTTCAATAAACCTAATACTTGTCTGTGATATTCTGTAGTTTACTTCAATTAACGTATTCGGTTCAAGAGCGAACTCGTTTGATTTAGAAATAAATAATTGTTTCTTTTCTTCTTCTTCATATACACAAACATACAGGTACACACTTCAAACTTGAATCAAAGAGTTAATAGGTTTCTTCTAGGTAAGCATGCTTCAGCGTCGATCACATCATCGCTTACCATCATGTGAGGTAGTGGTCAAGCACAAGTGACTCAAAAAAAAAACTTGTAACACCTCTTTTTCCGTCGGTGGTTAGAAAGAGAAAAGTCGCATTATCCGACTTGGTGTCAGGTCTTACTGATATTAGTTGTTCTTTTCCCTTGATACTCGCAATTTCACAAGCATCTCAAAATTCTCAATTAATTTGCAAATGAAGGGACAGTAACTGCCAAGGACAGTTTTTCACGACTTTTGGACAAAAAATACATTAATTAAAGGGGATATCTGAAAGATAAATTGCCTGTAGATAAAAACGACATCAAAATTTAAGCAAAAAAAGATGAATCTTCATCGTAGATGACACGGAGTGGTTAGGAAATGGATTTCTCATACACATTTTTGTAGAAAGTGCTGCTTTCTGAATTTATTGCGTATACGAAATGAAAAAGAAAACGGGCCATGTGCGTGTCGGACTTTGCACGTTTAGGGTTTCGTACCAAAAGCGCATTTAGTTGGTTGTAATAGGAAAAATGAGGAAATATACAAAGAAAATCAGATTTATCAATATATTGGTATATTCTAGTAAAATATGCGTAATAAATATGTGAAATAAATGTTTATCACCAAATTTCAAGTTCATAGGTCAATGGGATGTACAAAAAGCTGACTGTGGTGGCTTCTCATTCCTTTGTTTTCCAATATTTTATACAAAATTATTAGAGTTCTAATCAACGATATCCACTCGATGGGGTAGGTCAAAAAGGTTTTTTTACGCCCACGTTTAGCTGTACGGGATACCATCACAAAAAAAAAATGACAATTTGCATGGCTTTGGGTCAACAAGAAGCTGTGAAAATTTGAATACTGCAGCTCCAACCGTTTAGCCGTAATATTCGTGTGACAGACGACGGACAGACGGCCAGACGGACAGACAGACGGACACGTGAGTGACAGCAATAGGGTTTGAGTATTTATTGTATGTATTTATAGTATGTATGTATAGCGTTGTATTTGAATGACCCTACCTTAGGTATCATGTTTACTTTAAATATTGCACCTACCACTATTTGTTCTATGCATCACCCAAAGGTCGACTGGTAGAAAATGCCTAAGGCATTAAGTCCGCCTCTGTACGTTTGTGTGCATGAAGTATTAAATAAACAAATAAACCATAACAAGCTGTTAAATACAGGCCTGCGGATCACAACCAAGGGCCGAAGACCGGGGCCCATAGCAGTCATGCGACTCTTGGATTTGCAGGTCCTATACCCGCGAAACTGCGATTGCGCAGCAGCGGTAGCTAGAGGTTTGTTTGTTATTATGGTCGATGACTCCAGTCTAACAGAAAGGTGGGAAGTAGGACCTTTAAGTTACTCTTACCTGAGTTCTTCGTGTCTGTGCTTGCTCAATCCGGTGGTCGAGGATTTAGGGAGCAGATATATATAATTAAGGACAAGGCTGGGATGAGGGACACAAACGCTTTCCCAGCCAGGGTCCCGCTGCCGAGCAGACACATACACGTTCCCGCTAAAAGCAACTTGGCTCGCGAAATATGCACAAATAAAACTGCTCGGGCGATACACTACACCAATCGCGAATGTCTAAAAGAGATTCTATCTCGGATGGGTGAATTACTTAGAAATTACAATTAATTCAACAAAACCCTTAAAAATCGTTCGCACGCGTTCGACGACCGTTTTTCAAGTTCAGTGTCAAATGTCAAGTTCACTCACCCGCTGTCATATCGGTGACAGCTAACAGGCAACAATTTTTTTTATTTTTTTTTGGCAGTAACAGGCAACAAATTAAGAAAGAATGAACGAACGATGCGTTCGTAACACAAGCTTTTATAAAAAAATGTATAGACACGAGAAACAAATATGTGTGCAAAATTTCAGCTCAATCCAACACTGGATTTTTATTTCACATAGGCCTACATGGGCACTTATAAAACGTCGACAATGTGCACGGTTCGGGTTGGTCGATTCCTATGGAGAAGAACCGGCAAGAAACTCCATGGTTACTCTTTTAAAAAATTGTTTGGTTTACAATATTTCCATGTTACAGCAGTACTTAGATGGGGGGACAACGCAGGCCCGATAATAAGTCGTAAGAAACTAAAACAAGAAATGATTATATAATAAATAAACAAAAGATTAAAAAAAGTAAAACGAGATAGAATGTTAACAATCTAGAAATCTAGAAGGCCTACAATGTTCACACATTTACAAACCAATCGGTAAAATAATCTATACAAAGTATAACAAGACTAAATTTAACAGATGCAGGCTTGCCTAGAAGTAACCTATTCACTCTTGAATTAAAGACCCCTAGATTGTAGCTATCGAGCAACACAGAGTCCGGCTGGGAATTCCACTCCTTAGCTGTACGCATAATAAAAGTATTCACAAAAAGTTTAGTGCGTATGGGTGGGCCAACCATGTACCGATGCCTAATGTAATTTCTAGTTCCGTAATCATGCTATATATGTATGTCGTTTTAACTCTGGTCTTAAGATCTAAGGGACTTTATTTCCTTTAGTATTATGGCGTCAACATTTCCCACTTGCTTTCCTTGAATACTCAATAGGTATAATAATCACCTGTTTTCGGATTGATAAAGCACTAGTGCTTAGCACTCCATTTGTTATCTACGCTGCGGTACACATAAATTACAGGAGGGGTGATTAGGCCGGGGGCACACGGCACATTTGAGCCGTCTAGATAAAGCACTGCCATAATTATCTGCGGTGGGAACCGGCCTTATGTAACATACACAGCTGACATGAAACATTACGTGAAGATAAGATAAATTGTGATGAGCAGATTAAGGTTGTTAAATAGCTAGAACAGAGGGCGGATAAAGTGACATTCCTATATATATGAGATCAATCACATATTATGTAAATCGGCCATATGACAATCTTTGTCGCGTGACTTTGTATAGAGTCTGAGGAATATGACTTTATCAGTGTTGCCTGACTTTATCACAAGCCGCAACAACCATAAAGCGTTTGGGCATCCAGAACTACGGTATCAGATTCTTATCTGATAGTCTGGCTGTACTCAAAGCTTTAGAAAACAAACTAACTAACAACAAACTAATCTTTGAGTGCCACCTCGCCCTGGAGAGTATATCGAAATCCAATCGAATCATTTAAGTCCGCTGATCATTAACTGGTCGCGCGGCTGTTATTTCTTTAGTTTACCGTGCGATCAGTTATTATTTACTCAAACTATTTTTATTTATGTTTTCATACCTACATGCAAGCAGCAAAATTATAACTTTCCTAAATAATTTGCAAAAATGTTAACAAGTTGCCATGTTATTGTGTTAAAAGTTAAAGATATTATCAGTTTAATACATTCATATTGTTATAAACTTTAAAAGGCGAAAGTAGCCTCAGAAAGTGCTCTCTGTGTCTATTGTGTAAATGTGACTTAGGGTAAGTGCATTTTTGTTAAATCTTATGTAAAATAAAGATATTTGAAAATGAAATGAATCGAATCAACCTCTAGTGGATCAGGGGCATAGCTGATCCTTAGGTAATGCGCCAGATAAACTTGCAAAGAGGGGCTCCGAGATGTTAGTGCTAGGCCCGTACCCACTTCTCGCCCTGCCATTCTCGCAATTTCATGCTTGGATTCGCCAGTGATCAACAGAACTCCATAATAACAGATAGTCACGGGCAACAGACTGTAGACAGTAGACAGCAATTTATACCCGCGTCTAACTTAAAAATATCTTTGCCTAAGCAGAAATAACCTTAAAATAATCACAGGGACAAAAACGGGCCACACCCTCCTTAACAAACATCTTTTCAACATAGGCGCCACAGACAGCCCACTTTGCAGAGCTGTTTTAACGTCGAAGAATCAGCCGCCCATATAATCCTGGAATGCTAGGCCGTGGCATCTCAACGTGAAGAATGCCTGGGAACAGTGAGGTCGTTCCGTGTGAAGCCCCCAGGAAGCTTCTGTGCTTTTAGACGGAGCTAGGCTGGCTATGTTAGTCAGTACCACGGTCAGTACAACGGACCGAATGGTAGTCTTACTGCGGAAAAGGGAGTCCCTACTACTACTACTACTACTACTACAGTGTTGCCTCGTTATTCTAGTCTAGTCACTACTGCTGAGCATGCTATCTAGGTTTTGATTCCCGCATCAGGAAATAGTTATTTATGCTACAAGTGCGGAAGGTAGGTGATTTCCGATGAGTGGCATTTTTATTCACGAGCGAGCGAAGCGAGTGAGTGGATAAATCGACACGAGTCGGAAATCATCTTACGTACGTGTATCATACAACATTTTACTATGCATTGTGCGAGGAAATAAATAAATTAATAAAATGGCGGGCTTATTCAAGCGCGTTCAGCATATTAGATTAACTAATAGTTCCTCGGGCACATCTACTGCGCATGTGCGAATAGCTGTCACATCGTAACGCAGTAAGGCACGAGCAAAATATACTTCTGCCAAACATATTTAATGAATATTTAAAATAAATTTATTGATCAAAATCGAAATCTTGAGTAACTAAAAACGCCTAAAATAAAGTATTAGTTTTATTTTACCTTTTATATGAATGATAATCTGTACCTATCTAATTTTTTTAACTTTTCTCAAATAATAAAATCTCTATGCATCGGACTGACGTTGGAGTTAAAAATTAAAAAAATACAGGAAAGTAAAGAGCACTAGTGAAAAAAAGTGACACTTTCCGCACAGTTTGGCTGCTTGGAAAACCGCTCTTTTCGAGGACATGCATTGTAAAGTATTTTTTGTTTGTCTACGTGGGATTTATCATTAGCTACCCAGAATCTGAATTTGTAACCAATTGATGGCAATAGATTCGCTCTGTTACATATACGGGACTTAATTATAACTCTCGTACCATAGGCACACCTCGATCTACTAAAACCCTTGGATGAACACAGGCGTCATGTGTTAAGTTACCAATGTTTTTTTCTCATTAGTCTGTACTATAAAGGTTATTTTGTTCCTTAGCTGTAGGAAAATTACAAGCTAGTCTTTATGATGATTGCGACTATTTTACCGAGATCGTAAGCATTTATGTCTCATCAAGCCAAAGTCTAGGTTAATTTGTTGACATAAAGTCAGCTTCAGAAGCGTAGAACTGGTTACTGTAAGCAACCATTCCACAGCTGGACAAAAGCCTCCCCCATAAATTTCAACTGTTTCGGTCCAGGGCTACTGTGACCATGTTTTGTCACACTAATCACACTGATATTATAAAGGCGAAAATTTGTGAGTGTGTGTGTGTGTGTTTGTATGTTTGTTTCTTCTTCACGCTGAAACGGCTGGATGGATCTGGATGAAATTTGGCCCAGAGATAAATTATGGTCTGGCATATCACATAGATTATTTTTATCGCGGGAATATGTTCCCTTGGAATAATTTTCAATATTCACGCGGGCGAAGCTGCTGGCAAAAGCTAGTAAATAATAAAAAAACAGATTAACAGATTTTCTTATTATACACACGTTTTCCCGAAGTGTTACACAGAGATGTGCCAGTAAGAGCAAGCACATTACGCTAGTTAAGTATAAGTCACATCTTCTTCTTCTTTTCGTGTGAGGATGTGGCTACCTCTAGTGTCACACTTAATTGAGCCGTCTCTGGCAACTCCACAGGCCTTTGACTTAGGTATTTCGGACTTACATTAACTATTATAAGTCCAGGTTTCCTCACGATGTTAGGGAAACCTGGACTTACCTGTGTGTGTGTGCAATAAGTCACATGTGATGGTTTTCTACAGGCGGCGATCAGAACCTACTGTGACAGGCTTGAGTCATACATTTTACATGGTTTTTGCTCCCAAGGTCTCTCAACTAAAACCATGATAAAATGCGTGACTTAAACCTATTACAGAGGCTGTCTTCGCCCGGCAGGTCGACTCTTGAGAGACAATGTACAATAACTGGCTACCTAGAGATTCCTGATGGAAAAACAGATCAGAGTTTGAATGTTGGCGGTCGGTGTGACAACCCCGTGCCTCGGATAGCATGTTAAGCCGTTGGTCGGTTGGTTTTAAATACAAAACATACACGATACAATTGTATGACAATATGTGTTGAGTTTGTCATTGGTGAATCTCTGACGGTCTTTACTGACTTTGACAGAGCAGTGATAGTCCTTTCGTAACGGCTACGACTTACACGTTGTAGGTCGTGGGTTCGAGACCTAAGCAGGCGCTTTATTTTGAGTAAATTATTTATTTTTTTCACCACTGCTCTCAAAACGGCGATGGAAAACACCGTGAGGAAACCGACATATTTTAGAACCAGAAATTTGAAGACATGTGGCATCCACCAACCCGCACTGGGCCCGCGTGGTGTATTACGGCCCATTCCCTCTCAGGAGGAGGCCTGCACGCACAACGGACCAAATGGGAGACTAAGTGTGAAAAAGGAGGTCCATCTATCCTCATGAACTACGCGTCAGCCCAGCCGTTGGTCCTACGCCTGATCTCTCCGATTGTGTCAGATTGCCACCCCATCGGACTATGAGACTGAGGGAACAGAGAGTGCGCACCACAAATATAAATCTAACTAGATGACTCTATTGTATGTAGATACTTCGCGTGTCAAAAACAAAATAAAAATGAGCATTTAGCATTATCAGCACCGGAAATCCACTGAAATCTAGAAAATTCCTTTTGTGCCATACAAGCTGTCCCCCGCGGCTTCGCTCCCGTCAAAATTGTAGCCTATGTTACTCGGGAATAAGTAACATAGGCAACAATTAGCTATAGTAGCTTTCCATATGTGTTTTTTTTAAATCGGTCCAGTAGTTTCGGAGCCTATTCGATACAAACAAACAAACAAAAAATCTTTCGTCTTTATAATATTGGTATAGATTGAGCTATAAAGACTGTATAGAAAAAGTTGGCCGAGGTGATGGCAATGTATTCTTTCATTGGTAAGTAAATTTGTTCATAAATTGTGTGTGAAAAAGTGGCACGCTTGGTTTTTATACAGAGGGACTTGCGTTATCTAGTTAGATTTTATGTCTGTGGTGCGCACACACTTGTGCATCATAATATCTTCCACGACGATAGCTAGTCTCCACTGAGATTAGCAGCCGTGGCCGAAACTCGATCTGGAGGACTATTGCAATAAATGGCATAATTTTTAATGATTATCAAAATCAAATTAAAATTAAATTTATTGCATCCATAATATACACACAGGTGGTAAATATAAGTTACGGAAAAAATTGGATAGATGACAAAAATTATCTATTTAGTGCATCAGTTATATTACCTACCTTAATTACACCTAGCCCGTTTCATCATCGGACTACCAGACGTACGGCGATGCGCCATCCATACATGGTAGACATCCCACCCATAAGCACAAAACGTTTTGGGAACACTTTTACTATGCGTACAGCTAAGGAGTGGAATTCCCTGCCGGAGTCTGTGTTTCCCGATAGCTAGAATCTAGGGGTCTTTAAGTCAAGAGTGAATAGGTTATTTCTAGGTGAAAGATATTTGGACGTAATAAAACCACGACTTAGCTGTACGGTACGCCGTACAGCTAAGTCGTGGTTTTGTTACGTTTGTGATGCATATGTCAGAACAGTCTGCTAATATACGTATTAGCTTTGGACGTTTATATTATATTTGGACGTAATAAAACCACGACTTAGCTGTACGGCGTACCGTACAGCTAAGTCGTGGTTTTATTACGTCCAAATATCTTTCACCTAGAAATAACCTATTCACTCTTGACTTAAAGACCCCTAGATTCTAGCTATCGGGAAACACAGACTCCGGCAGGGAATTCCACTCCTTAGCTGTACGCATAGTAAAAGTGTTCCCAAAACGTTTTGTGCTTATGGGTGGGATGTCTACCATGTATGGATGGCGCATCGCCGTACGTCTGGTAGTCCGATGATGAAACGGGCTAGGTGTAATTAAGGTAGGTAATATAACTGATGCACTAAATAGATAATTTTTGTCATCTATCCAATTTTTTCCGTAACTTATATTTACCACCTGTGTGTATATTATGGATGCAATAAATTTAATTTTAATTTGATTTTGATAATCATTAAAAATTATGCCATTTATTGCAATAGTCCTCCAGATCGAGTTTCGGCCACGGCTGCTAATCTCAGTGGAGACTAGCTATCGTCGTGGAAGATATTATGATGCACAAGTGTGTGCGCACCACAGACATAAAATCTAACTAGATAACGCAAGTCCCTCTGTATAAAAACCAAGCGTGCCACTTTTTCACACACAATTTATGAACAAATTTACTTACCAATGAAAGAATACATTGCCATCACCTCGGCCAACTTTTTCTATACAGTCTTTATAGCTCAATCTATACCAATATTATAAAGACGAAAGATTTTTTGTTTGTTTGTTTGTATCGAATAGGCTCCGAAACTACTGGACCGATTTAAAAAAAACACATATGGAAAGCTACTATAGCTAATTGTTGCCTATGTTACTTATTCCCGAGTAACATAGGCTACAATTTTGACGGGAGCGAAGCCGCGGGGGACAGCTTGTATGGCACAAAAGGAATTTTCTAGATTTCAGTGGATTTCCGGTGCTGATAATGCTAAATGCTCATTTTTATTTCGTTTTTGACACGCGAAGTATCTACATACAATAGAGTCATCTAGTTAGATTTATATTTGTGGTGCGCACTCTCTGTTCCCTCAGTCTCATAGTCCGATGGGGTGGCAATCTGACACAATCGGAGAGATCAGGCGTAGGACCAACGGCTGACATGTAGTTCATGAGGATAGATGGACCTCCTTTTTCACACTTAGTCTCCCATTTGGTCCGTTGTGCGTGCAGGCCTCCTCCTGAGAGGGAATGGGCCGTAATACACCACGCGGGCCCAGTGCGGGTTGTTGGATGTCACATGTCTTCGAATTTCTGGTTCTAAGACATGCCGGTTTCCTCACGATGTTTGCCATCGCCGTTTTGATAGCAGTGGTGAAGAAAATAAATAATTTACACAAAATAAAGCGCATGCCTGGGTTCGAACCCACGACCTTCAATTTGTAAGTCGCGGCCGTTACCAAAGGACCACCACTGCTCTGTCAATGTCAGTAAAGACCGTCAAAATCTACCGAACACAAACTCAAAACATATTGTCATACATTTGTATCGTGTACGGGGTTGTCACACCGACCGCCAACATTCAAACTCTGGTCTGTTTTTCCATCAGGAATTTCTAGGTAGCCAGTTATTGTACATTGTCTCTCAAGAGTCGACCTGCCGGGCGAACACAGCCTCTGTAATAGGCTTAAGTCACGCATTGTATCATGGTTTCAGTTGAAAGACCTTGGGAGCAAAAACCATGATAAAATTAAATTTATTGCATCCATAATATACACACAGGTGGTAAATATAAGTTACGGAAAAAATTGGATAGATGACAAAAATTATCTATTTAGTGCATCAGTTATATTACCTACCTTAATTACACCTAGCCCGTTTCATCATCGGACTACCAGACGTACGGCGATGCGCCATCCATACATGGTAGACATCCCACCCATAAGCACAAAACGTTTTGGGAACACTTTTACTATGCGTACAGCTAAGGAGTGGAATTCCCTGCCGGAGTCTGTGTTTCCCGATAGCTAGAATCTAGGGGTCTTTAAGTCAAGAGTGAATAGGTTATTTCTAGGTGAAAGATATTTGGACGTAATAAAACCACGACTTAGCTGTACGGTACGCCGTACAGCTAAGTCGTGGTTTTGTTACGTTTGTGATGCATATGTCAGAACAGTCTGCTAATATACGTATTAGCAGACTGTTCTGACATATGCATCACAAAATCAAGTAACTAAAGTACCCACTATTTACATCCACCACTATATTAGAATTAAGGTCTACTGTCCTAGACTTATAATTATAATTTACAAGATAATAAATACAACTAAACTTAATAGCTAAGCAATAAGCATTCTTATAACTAACTATATCCTATTCTATTCTAAATATTTACATGTTAATAAATACAACTAAACTTAATAGCTAGGCATTCTTATAACTAACTTATCCTATTCTATCCTAAATCTTTCCACTGGTTTACGTGTCCGCCTGGAATGCCGAAACACCGGTGACCCCGAGGGTGATAGTAACTTAGGTGAGGAATGTTCAGATGGAACACCGCTTTGACCACCCTGGTTAATAATGTTGGCCTCTTTGTTGGTATTTACGGTTTCGGGCAGTGTTACCTCTTCCGACCCTTTGCTTAGCGGCTCGACAACACTCTCTTCACCACTCTCTCTTTCCTCCTTTCCTTCCGGACAGGTGACATCAGAAAATCGAGATCTACGACGCAATTGATCTATGTGCCTTTTATATAACTGACCGCTATCCGCCATCGCCACTACTGAGTACCTACGTATACTGTCTACCCCTTGCACAGTGCCTTTCAACCATTTATCTCCAGAACTATACCCCCGAGCCCAAACTGAGTCCCCCTCTCTAAGGTTACGCTGAGTCCCACCCGCGTATTCCACCTGACGCCTTTGGGCTTCGCGCACTCTGTCTTCGGTGACACGATCAGTGCGTAACAAATCTAGTCTCGATCGTAACGTTCGTCTCTGTAATAGCATGGCTGGGGTTTCACCGGCTGTGCTGTGTACAGTATTGCGGTATGCTAATAAAAAGTTTGTAAAGCCGTATCGACATCTATCTGGTCCCTATGCGTTTTTTTAATAGCCCGCTTGCATAACTTTACTGCGTTCTCTGCTGCTCCGTTTGAGGATGGGTGATAAGCCGGTGAAAAATACTGTTTTATGCCGTTATTTTGTAGGAATTTTTTAAATTCTGAACTCGTAAATGGTGGACCTTGGTCCGAAACTAGCTCTTCTGGAAGACCGAATCTCGCGAAAGTTGTTCTTAAAACTTTTATTACATGTTCAGCATTAGTGCGTTTCATCTTGAATACTTCTATCCACTTGGAAGTTGAATAAATTATAACGAAAAATGTTAAACCTTTGTATGGCCCCAGAAAATCGATGTGAAGCCGGCTCCAGGGACGAGTGTGATAAGGCCACGGCTGTATCGGAGCCCGCGGGGGCGCGTCCGCCTCTGCCGCACAAGTCTCGCACTGTTTACACATAACTTCTACTGCCTCGTCTATTTTAGGCCACCACACATAGCTACGAGCTAGACTCTTTGTCTTTACTATACCCATGTGACTGCTGTGAAGTTGTTTCAACACTTTATTTTGTAACGAATTGGGTATGACCATTCGATAACCCCACATTAAAGACCCACGTTCCGTATATAATTCATTACGTCTTCTAAAATAAGGTTGAATCAATTCGTCAGTACAAGTAAGTGGCCAACCAGATTGAGTATATGCTAAAATTCTACTAAGGACCTTATCACAAGTTGTTGCTTCCTTAACATCTTTACTAGTAATTGGTAAAAAATCTTCGACGAAATTAACGTAAGTGCTTTCTTTTGGTATTCCTAAATTATTTACGTCTTTACATGGCAGTCGTGACAGTGCATCCGCACAGTTCTTACTTGACGCAACATACTCAATATCATAGGTGTACCCCGCTAACAGTACAGCCCAACGTTGTAACCTATATGCAGCCATTATCGGAATCCCTACCTTATTACCAAAAATGTAAGTCAATGGCTTGTGATCAGTACTCAATATAAACTTACGCCCGTAAAGGTACTGATGGAATTTACGAATTCCGTAAACAATAGCCAGTGCCTCCTTATCTATCTGCGAGTAAGCGCGGTCGGCTTGTGTCAGCGAGCGTGACGCATACGCCACCGGCCGCTCGCCAAACGCGGTCGCGTGCGATATCACCGCACCTATACCCACACCGCTCGCATCTGTCGTCAAAATTATTGGTAGCTCCGGTGTATAGTGCATTAACACTTTACTACAAGTTAATAAATATTTAACTTTGCTAAACGCATCTTGGCACTCTTTGTTCCAACTGTACTGAACACCTGCCCTAAGTAGGTTATAAAGTGGCGCTAACACTGTGCTGACATTTTTGATAAACTTGCCATAGTACATGACCATACCAATGAATGCTCTCAACTCAGAGATGTTCGTTGGGGCTGGTGTTTTATTTATAGCCTTAACATTATCGGGACACGTGTGAACGCCGTCTTTACTAATGGTGTGCCCTAAATAATTAATCGAATCCGCAAAGAATACGCACTTTTCTTTTTTTATTCTTAAGCCGTTTTTTTTAAACGTTCAAACACCTGACATAAGTTGTGCATGTCTTCCTAGTCGGTCCCGTGATAATAATATCATCTAGAAATACCCCCACTTGTGGTAAATCAGCGAATAACTGCTCTAAACGTTTTTGAAATATGCCTGGACTTGACGACAGTCCATAAACAAGCCTATTATACATAAACAAACCCTTATGGGTATTTATCACCGTATATTTCTTAGTGTCATCTAGCTCAATTTGCTCATAGGCCTGTGATAAATCAATTTTACTAAAGTGTTCTCCACCCTTCAACCGAAGCAGCAGTTCCTCCACCCTAGGCAGCGGATAACGGTCAACTTCTATAAGTTTATTTAAAGTTAATTTATAATCAGCACATATTCTAATGTTACCGTCCTTCTTGACGACCGGCACGATTGGAGTCGCCCAGTCCGACCGCTCCACCGGTGAGAGAATGCCATCGAGCTGCAGCTGCGCCAGCGCGCGCTCAACGGGCTCGCGCAGTGCGTAGGCCAGCGGCCGCGCACGCATAAATATCGGCCGCGCCCCCTCACGTAAATGTATGCTCGCCTTGCCCCCGGTGAATCGGGCCAGTCCGTCCGCAAACACCTCAGAGTATTTGGAACTGAAAGCAGACATGTCGAAAACATCGTCTTTATACATACCCACATTATTACATTCGTACTTTACTATTGGTAACTGTATTTTCAACTCAGCCATCCATTGCCGACCTAAGAGAATAGTTTTCCCGTTTTCTACAACAAACAATTCTAATGTCTTACACATACCCTTGTATTTTACAACGGGCAATATAACTCCTAGGGGTTTGACTATCTCCCCCGTATAATATCTAAGCGTTAATTGACAAGGCTTAAGAAACCGTTAAATAATTGAGTATAACATTCCCGGCTTATACATGAGATAGCACTACCGGTATCACACTCCATTTTAATATTTCTATACCATTAACGTTTAGTTCTAGGTACACAGGTTTACATTCTATGGCGGCTAGTTTACAAACATCGACAAAAATTACCTCGTCACTGCCTGTACTTTCACTTTCGTCGTCCTTCATTTGATCGATGTCAACATTGAAATGCCCTGCCAAATTCGGACACACGCGTCGCAGATGGCCCGGCCGGTTACACACTCGGCAAACATAATGCGCAAACTTGCATGTGCCTGCGTCGTGATTCGCACCGCACACCTGACACTGCTGCCGAGCACGCTCCGCCAGCTGCGTGTGCGCGGGCGATGACTATGCGCGCGACCCTCGCCTCCCGGCCTGCGCAGTGGCCTCCCGCGCCACTCCGCCGACGTCACGTGTAGCACCTGTCGCCTGTGTCGTCCACTTCCGCCGTGATGATTTTGTCGCAGCCATCGCTTGACACGTCACCGGGCTCGGATCCGCTTCGTTCGCCGATTCTCTTTTTCAGCCGCCTCCATGCTTACTGCCAACTTATACGCCTTGCCGTAATCCAACTTGCTTTTGGCGAATAACCGTTGTCGTATGGTTTCATTAATTATGCCACAGACTAACTGGTCTCTTAAACTTTCTTCTAGCCAGGCACCATACTCACAGGTCTTAGACATTCTCTTCAAAACCGCCGTATACTCTGATATTGTTTCACCCTCCTTTTGTTTTCTATGCCGGAATTTGTAACGTTCGGCTAATTCACTAGGTTTGGGTTGCAAATGTCTTTCCATGATGTCCGTGATCTGTGTGAACGTTTTGTTTTTTGGTTTTTCCGGTGTGCACAAATTAACCAAAAGTTCGTAAGATTCCGCTCCCATCACTGTGATTAATGTCGGTACTTGTAACTCAGCCGGTATTTTGTTAACTAAGAAATATTGTTCTAGACGATCAATATACAATTTCCAATCGTCACTTTGCAATCTATATTCCGTAATTTTCCCGATTGACATCTTAGCAACCAACACTGTTATTTCTCGCGTGGAATTCGATGATCCTCGTCGCCACTGAAATATATTTGGACGTAATAAAACCACGACTTAGCTGTACGGCGTATATTAGCAGACTGTTCTGACATATGCATCAAAAAATCAAGTAACTAAAGTACCCACTATTTACATACATCACACTAGGCAAGCGTGTTTCACCGTCGACCACATCATCGCTTACCATCAGGTAAGATTGTGGTCAAGCGCGAGCCTAAAGGTTATAAAAAAAAAACCTAAAAATATTGGACAAGTATTTTTTCCTTTGTCACGGAAGCGAAAAATGACGACTCTCTGTCCGTCACCGGACCCTCCTCTGGGGTGTACACCCCATCACCGGCGCACCAGAACACATTGCACGCCGTGACCGCCCCAGGGACGAAACCAACACATGGGTGCCAGATGACCCCATGTATGGCACCTTTGATCCCCCTATGACGGGTTTGACCCCGCCACATACCACTTTTCGGCCTCAGGGGATAGGGACCTCCCCTGCGGCTCCACCGCGTCCGCCATCAGGTGGTGGTAAACCCGTCCAGGCCGCATGTGGTAGGGAGAACGGCGCACCGTAATAACGGCACTCCTCTCCCGCTGCGGCCTCCAACCTCCACCTGGGATGCTTCGTACGACATCGCCTCCTCAGTTGCGATGTCACCTGTGTTACCAAGCGGCACCGCAACCTACTAGTTGGCCGCTACATCGTCGACTTAATTGGCAAAAGCCCTGACGAGCGGCCCCTCCTCGGGTTTCTCCTCGCTTGTGACAAAGCCACGGCTACCCCCCCCCCCCCCACCCCACCTCGACAGTGCGGGAACCCACCGGGGGGGAAGGCTTAACACTTAAAGCAGGAAAATGCCTATCTAGCAACTTCATAAGAGATTATAATGGATGGCTCAGCGTACATAAAACCTACAAGGCCCACAGTACAAGGTTTATAGGCTGTCACTCTGTAGTAAAACAAACTGTAATATCTGTGCTATTCTGTAGTTCACTTCGGAACCGTGCTCAGAACAAAAGCAAACACATTTATTTAGAAGTGAAGAAAAAATATTGATACAGAAAAGATAAGTCACATTACATCCAACTTGGTGACTGGCTTTAATACTTTTTTTATTGGTTTTTTGTATTCTTTTAATCATCAAACAACTCTTTTATTTAGGGATTTATTTAAAAAATGTATTCTATTGTGAAAAAAGGGTATCACTTATTAGCAAAGCTTTATTCCTAAACCAGGGAAAAGCCCACCTAGCAACGCGAGTTCATAATAGACAATAATAGATGGCTCGGTGTAATATAACACATAATATGGCCCACAGTACAGGTTATCGGGCGGCAATAAATCGTCGGGAAAGCCTGCTCAGCACTCACGGTCAGCCGCGGCAGTTTCGTAGTTATACTTTGTATTTGTATGGTGTTGTGTTTACTAAAAGATAATGTTTTTTTTTAAATAGATTTCACCAGAACTGGAAGGAGGAAATGAGGGCTCGTGAAATGTGAAAGGAAGATGCGGCTGACTGCTGGCTGGTGAACAGGCAAGCAATAAAGAAACCGGCCAAGTGCGAGTCGGACTCGCGCACGAAGGGTTCCGTACTTGGTAAATTGCGGTTTACGATTTATGACATATAAAAAAAAAAAACTACTTACTAGATCTCGTTCAAACCAATTTTCAGTGGTAGTTTACATGGTAATGTACATAATATATTTTTTTTAGTTTTATCATTCTCTTATTTTAGAAGTTACAGGGGGGGAGAAACACATTTTACCACTTTGGAAGTGTCTCTCGCGCAAACTGTTCAGTTTAGAAAAACAATTATATTAGAAACCTCAGTATCATTTTTGAAGACCTATCCATAGATACCCCACACGTATGGGTCTGATGGAAAAAAAAAATTGTCTCAGTTTCAAGTATGGGGACCCCCAAAATTTATTGTTTTTTTTCTATTTTAGAGTGAAAATCTTAATGCGGTTCACAGAATACATCTACTTACCAAGTTTCAACAGCATATTTCTTATAGTTTCGGAAAAAAGTGGCTGTGACATACGGACGGACAGACAGACAGACAGACATGACGAATCTATAAGAGTTCCGTTTTATGCCATTTGGCTACGGAACCCTAAAAAGGCGTACGTTTGCCACAGACAAGGCATATCTGAACTTTGCTATTACAAGATTAATCATAAACCCCACGTTTACGATTAAACTTGCATTAGGATTATAGTTTTTAGGGTTTATTTTCAGGACTTATATTTATAACTACATTTTTTCCCATCCTACAGAATTTGCCAGGATGTAAAGAAGTACTCAGCGACAATGTAGCTCTATCAGTGAAATATGTTTCCTGAGGATCTGTTCCAGAGATTAACTTCAACAAACAAAAAAAAAAATCTCTAAAGTCAAAGTCAAATATATTTATTCAATTAGGCCAATAAACGGCACTTTTGAACGTCACATAAAACAAAATTAAAATTTACAAGTAATAAAATAAAAATAAAATAAAAAAAAAAAAATTCTGGGTGCATTCGGAAAGTAGATTGTTATGGAGAAGAACGCACAAGAAACTCCATACTTACTCTTTTAAAAAAAAAATAGGTGTTTTACAATATTAACATACGTATATACATTAATATATGTGAGGACGATGCACCCAGAATAGCTCTACACACTATACTACGTACAGGTATAAAGTATTAAAAAGCATTAACAGGAAAATTAATTAATTTGATAAGTAGGAACATGGTTCTCACATACTTACAAATATTACAAACATAGGTAAAATACCTAATTCAATAACAACGGAGCAGTGTGTGAGTCAAAATCTATACAAAAGACTTTGGTTTTGATAGAAATCTTAAGAAGAAATGCGGAAAAAGAACTGGGCGGAATTATACTGTGCTCCTATGTTTTCCTTTTTGATGATACATTATCTTTAGAAGCACTAAAATCTTAAACGATGCTCAAAATTGCGCTGTCGACAGATGCCTAGAGTACAAATTTGGCAACTATAAATGAAAAATACAAACATAGAAACACAGTATATATCTTAATTTTTCAGTTTATAGTCCAATAGCCAGAAGAATATTGCTTTAGATAATTCGAAAGATTTTTATTTTTGCTAGGTGAATACCATACGTGAATTCATTGCTATGTACAAAAATACTAACAGTTTAGAGCTATGCAATAGGTATGAATTAGGTATTCCTATTATATCGTGTTATAGCAATAAAATAAAATTTAAATTTAAATAATTTGCTGTTTCTTTATTAGTACTATCTAAACTTTATATTAGTGAAAATGCTAACAGATAGGTACAGAAAAAATAGAAAACTGAAAATGACTCGTAACTCTTTTAATAAAAGATTTGTGTTTTTCAATTCATTTCCTGGATGCATAGAGAGATTAGTTACACCTTACAACAAAAGTTCTAACATCTAAGTATTATGCTGCACACGTAAATGAATATTTACTTTGCAATATGCGAAATATTGAATTTAAGTTCATAATTTTGCGCCTACATATTCGAATTAATAAACTCTGCCACCATGCAAAAGTTTAAACACTTACGTGCTATGCCTTTTATATAATTTGGGTATTGCGGGGCGCGGTGTAGGTATGTACGATCAGTATTAAATTCTTTGAATTGAACTATAGAATTAACGAGATAAAGTAGAACAGTTGACAATTGACATCTGAGGTTTTGAGTCATGCCCACACCTAAATTGCAGCGAAAAGTATTTGAAAATTAAATATGCTAGACCGACCACAGAGGCCCACATCATAAAAAGACTCTTCCGGATGAATTTTAGAAAAACATTACCGCGCAAATTCTTATTTCAAACTGGCGTCTAGTATCTGACAGACCGTTCACTGTTATTTTGCCTATGAATGCGGCTTATTGCTACGAAAATAAAGATCACTGAAATAGGTAATCTGGCATGTTATACAAACCTTTCGCCGTAAGAATTTAATAAATATTAAAATGATGTCTGGTCCTATACGACTGCGCGATATAAGAACGCAGTAGGTGACATTTTTTTATAATGGTTTTATACCCTGGTAATCTTATTTATATTATTTTAATGAGTTTTACTATGCTGCGATAAACTATATAACTAAAATTTTTATTGAGATTTGGTGCTTTCATAAATCAATTTATAATTATTTACAATACAAAAGTGCCTTCAAATTGTAAAAACACCTTAAATTAGCAAATATCCGGCACTTAACAGGTATTGAATTGTCTTGTTTAGAGATATGTAAAATATTCAATAGATTTATGACATAGATTGTTTTTTTTTTTTTTTTTTGTTCACGCTGGGAAAAAATGCATTACGCATACCCGCCCATTGGGGGAATGGGGACGGGCTATGTGGGACTCCCCGGAAAGTTCCGGTATACCCACTAAAATAACCCAGCGGCACTCCCGCATCGTTTGTTTGGAGGAGGACTGGGAAACTGGCACAGCCTTTACGTCCAGTCCTCCGCCGACGACCGCCCGCCTTTACAGCGGGGCCTTCACGCCCCTCCCTTAGTGGAGGGGCCCGGGAACAACAGCGAGTGCTCGGCCGTTCTCGCCCGACGAGGGTGGTGACTCGTGCAATGCGAGCGAAGGCGCCCCGCGCCTGTCGCCCGCTAGTCACCACCAGGTGGTGGGAGAAGACGATCGTACAACCGCCTTCTCCCACCCCTTCTTCGCCTGCGGAGCGGCGGCGCGAGAGGATCATCCTCCCGCGCACGCTCCGCCGCCTCCTTTTGCGAAATCACGACCTCGCAAAAGGAGGCAACCGCCGCCCAGGCCTCCTCACTCCCCAGCATGGAGTTGACCACACTGGGAAGTGAGAGGTCCTGCCCGATCACTTCATTCAGGGCACGGCGCAGCACTGCCCAGGCTGGGCACACCTCGAGGGTGTGCTGCGCCGTGTCCTCCGCAGCGCTACAGTCGTGGCACCCCGGGGTTTCCTCCCTCCGGATCCGATGCAGGTGCGTTCCGAAACACCCATGTCCGGACAACACCTGCACTAGACGGAATGAGAGGAAACCGTGGGGTCGCTCGAGCCAGCCCCGCAGGACTGGACCGAGCGCGTCCAGCGTACGGCGGCCAAAGGCGGCGGTGGCGAGGTCCTCCGTCCAATGGAGGACGATTGCGTCCCTCGCCTCCCGCCGCACTGCCTCCCTCTCTTCAGGGGCGGGGCGCTCTCCGAGCGCCTTCCGCCGCGCCGTCCAATCGTACACTCTTGCGAGCACCCATGCCTCCAACTCCCAGGGAGGGGTGCCCGCCAGAGTGCACGCCGCAGAAAAGCCCACTGAGCGGTAGGCCCTCGCCACCCGCTGTGCAATGGCCCTTTGGGGCCTGCGGATGGCTGTTGCATTCTCCCTCCTGTGGAGGGAGTCCGCCCAGATGGGTGCGCCGTAGAGCGCCATGCTACGCAGAATGCCGGCATACAATCGCCGGCACCGTGCACTGGGCCCCCCGAGGTTGGGAAGGAGCCATGAGAGGGCGTCCGCGGCCTTCAGCAGGCGCGTCGACAGCCCGCTAAAGTGCGGGCCGAAGCGCCACCTGCTGTCCAGCACTAGGCCCAGATATTTCATCTGGGCCCCCACCCCTATCCGGACGCCCTCCACGACGATGTGAGCGTCTGGAGGGTAGCGCTGCCGAGGCCCGTGAAAGAACACGGCCTCGGTCTTGTTCAGCGCCACCCTCAAACCAAGCTGGCGGATCCTACCTGCTACCAAGGATCCGCCAGCCGAGGCCAAACAGGCCGCCTCCCCAAAGTCCCTCCCCCGGGCAACGAGGAGAGTGTCATCCGCGTAACAGATGACACTCGTGCCCTGGAGGAGGGTGCCCCGCAGGAGCCAGTCGAATGCGATTTTCCACAAGGGGGGCCCTAGCACCGACCCCTGTGGAACACCGCACTCCGCGCCGTAGCGCCTGATCCTGGCCGTCTTGTCCACCAGGAGGACCTCTCTGTCCTCCAGGTAGCTGGCCAGGATCGCCCGCAGATATGGAGGCACTCCGTGGTACCGGAGTGCCTCCAATATGGTCGAGTGGGGCACTGAGTTGAAGACGTTGGCGATGTCGAACGACACCGCCAACACTCCGTCCCCCGACTCGACCGCCTCCTGCACATGGCCCCTGAGTAGGGCCAACGCGTCGACCGTCGAACGCCCACGTCGAAAACCGAACTGGGCGTCCGACAGGTCCGGCCCTACCTCCCGCAAGTGGCTATTTAGCCGGGTGGCGATGATCCCCTCGAACAGTTTACCGACCTCATCGAGCAGAACGATGGGCCATCTTCTTCGCGCGGAGGGACAGAACCCCCGCGCGCAGTTCGTCCACCGATACTGGAGGGACCTCCTCCTCCGGCGAAGCCACCACCCCCCCCAGCGGGGGGTTCATTGTTGGTGGGGTGAAGTCGGTCCTGCGCGGAAACAGTGACCGAACCACCCTATCCAGCAACGCCGGCTCCAAGGCCTCCGTAACCGGGGGACCAAAGGGGCGCAGTTGGTTTTGCGCCGCCTTATATGGCCTCCCAAACGGATCCCTGTCGAGGCCCTCCAGCATCTCGGCCCTCGCCGAGTCCTTGGCGGCGCACATAGCCGACTTGAGGATCGTCTTTGCCTCTAGGTAAGAGGCGTAGAGGCGGTCCTCCCCGGCATGAAACCGGGTAGTGCACCGCCGACTCCGCGTGTAGGCCCTCCTGGTCTCCACGCAGGCGGCCCGGAGCCCTGCCAGCTCCTGCGACCACCAATAAACGGTGCGACGGGGAGCCGGGCGGCGTGACCGAGGCATGCTGGCGTTGCACACCTCGGTCAGGGAGCCCCTGAGCTGGACCGCTGCCGCGTCCACGTCCAGGACCGGCTCGACAGGGGGCGAGAGCCAGTCCCGGAGAAAGGCTGCCTCCTTGGCTGCCTCCCGGTCCAGGCGGGTGAGAGCCCACCGCGGGAAGGGAGATTGGCCAGAGCGGCCCGTCCCCTCCTGGGGGCCGGTGGAGATGTCGAACCGCACGTATCGGTGGTCCGACAAAGTCTCCACCGTCTCCACCCGCCAGTTCACAACGCGGGCGGCCAGGGCAGGGGTGGCAAACGAGACGTCTACCACCGATCCTCCCCGTTGCCGCACACACGTGTGGACCGCCCCCCTGTTGAGGAGGGACACGCCGCAAGACGCCGCCCAGAATTCGGCGGCGGGTCCCCGGACGTTGCAGGAGGCAGCCGGGTTGCAAGCCTCCGACTTGGCGTTTAGGTCGCCAAGTATGGCGACCTGGCGTGGTGCCGCCCTCCCGGCGACTGCCGTAAGGATTTCGAGGAAGTCCTCGAAATCCCTTAGAGGGCGGTTTGGGGAGAAATAGACCCCGACCAGGGCCATATCCCCCCCCCACGCGGCGGCCACGTATCCCGGTCCCCTCTCTAAAAGCGAGAGGGGAGGGGAGTCCGTGGAGGACCGCGCCACCAACGCCACCAAGCCGTCTCGGTCGCCCAGCCAGGTACTGGGGACCGAGTAAGGCTCGGCAACCACCGCCACGTCCACCAACCACTCAGCCACGGTCTGGATCAGCAGATCCTGAGCCGCTCTGCAGTGGTTGGTGTTCGCCTGGAGAATGCGATGTTCGACTCTATGCATCAATCGGACATCGCACCCCCTTCTTCCTCAGCCAGGCCAGCAGCAGCCGAAAGCCCTTCTTCCGCCACGGCGGCGGTAGCGGCTTTCTCGGCGCCTGTGCTTTTCCCTTCTTGGGGGGAGGATTGATCCTCCCCTGCATCATGTGCCCTGCCGGGCGGCCAACGGCGGCACAGACGGCGCAGTGTGGCTTGGCGGCCTCGCACGTGGTGGACTTGTGGCCCTCCTTGCCGCAGCGGTAGCAGCTCTCTGTCCGGTCCACGGTGGACGGACAGAGGGGCCGGCTGTGTCCGACTCCGAAGCACCTGTAGCACCGCAAGGGCTGTGCCACAAGTGCCCGGACCGCACCCGAACTGAAGTCCACGTTGAGCCGTCCTTTGTCAAGGACGGCTTTGGCAGCGGCGACTGGGCACTCCATACGGATGGTGCCCATGCCACCGCGGCCGGGCCTGATGTCCCGGGCTCGCACCGCTGCGACGCTACAGCCCCCCACCGCTGCGACCGCCGCCACCACCTCCTCCTTGGTGACCGAGTCGTCCAAGCCAGTCACCTCGATGGCCGCGGTCTTCACCGGCCTGGCCACCTTGGTCGCATCTGCGATGACCTCTTGCAGCTTAGCTGCGAGGTATTGCCCTCTGCCCCCGGGAACTCGAAGATTCGAGCCCTGGCTTGGGTCCGCCGGCAAGAGACCTTGCCGATCCCCAGTTGGGTGGGATCGGCATTTGCACGCGCCCGTAACAATATGGACGCGTACGTCTCCCCGCGCTCCGCAGCCTCCGCAGTGAGCGTCACCACGACGGCTGCGGTCTTGGGAGCAACGAGGTTCCTCCTGGTGCCGGCGGTTTTGGCTGAGGGAGCAGCGCTGGCGGCCTTGGGTGGCCCTTTCCCCTTTCCCTGGCCAGTCGACTGCGACTGGCTGCTGGGAGGGGTGGTGGCGGGGCCGGCAGGGACGACCGCTGCCGTCTTTTTGCCCTTCCCTTTCCCCTTGGTGACCTTCGTCCAGCCCTGCTGGTTGGTCGGGGTGGTAGAAGGTAGAAGGGCATCCTCCTCCCTCAGTGAGGTCGGCCCCGGCTCGCCCCTCTTCTTATCCGCGGCAAGTGGTAGCCGGTAGCTCCTTTCGGGCAAGAGCCGGTCCTCAATACCTGCAAGGCAGGCCCTCGTGAAGGCCCGCTCCTCCATCACAACCTTGCGGATGATATCCTCAAGGCTGGAGGAGGAGGGGCCCTCTGCCGCAGGTCTCGGCTCAGCCTGGGTTGGCCGGGCCGTGGCTTCGGCCAGCTTCTGATGCAGCTGGCTGACCTCCGTCTGCAGGCGATCGACCCTCGCCTGCAGTTGCCGCGTCTCGTCGGTCGCCTGCCTCTGCACCAGCTCCGCAACTATGGCGCGCATGCTCGCGGCCCGGCATTTGAGGGCCTTCTGGAAGGTACCCTTTAGTTTAGAGGACTTGGCAGCGACCTCCACGATCCCCTCCTGGTCCTCCTCAGCCAACCGCTCCAGCTCCAGTAGGGAGTGATCCGCGTACAGAACGACAGACGCGCCGTACCCGGACTTGGCACGAGCAAGGCGCGCCTGCCGCTCTTTGGCAGCAACCTGCTCCTCCAGGTCCTGCTGAAACTTCTCCCGCCGAGCTAGGTCCAACTGGCGTTGGGCGTCTTCCAGACCCACGTCGTGGGTATCCGCCGTCAACGCCGTCGCCTTTTTGGTCTTAGCCTTCCTTGAAGGCTCCTTCGCCGAACCCGAGGCCGAGCCATCGGAACCCTCCTTAAGGAAGGCCCGCTGCCGCGAACTTGAGCGAGAATCGAAACCTAACGTCACCTGCTTTAACCTGCGGGTAAAACGGATGTCTAAAAAATACTCTCATTTCACAAGACTTTTGCCAAACTGTCATATATAATGGAACATCCTTAGCGAAGCTTCAATTTACTGAGAATTGCTTTCAAAAGTTAAGGAAAAAGAACCTGACTGAATTTGAAAAAAGAATCGAATACAAAGGTTCGGGTAGAACCTATATATTCGTTTCTTTGGATCTACCTTATTTTAAGAATGCTCTATAATTTGTTGAACTTTTATTTATGAAGGCCCAATGTCCGTAGCACGTTTTTCGTAGGCTTTCTCGTAGCAGCTTTCGAAGAGCTACGAGTGTCTACGAACTTCGTAGCAACACAACACGATTTCACCGTAGCGCTTTCAGAGTTTAAAAAAAAATGATTTCGTAAAGTGGGTCAATCTTCGAGGTTAAGACGACGACAGTCGCCCACGACCTTGAGGCGTCAGAGAAACAAAACGCGCAATCGTCTTACACCCGCGCGACAAAATTTATTAGTTTTTTGTACTTTCATTATTATTCTATGACTTAAAAAAAAACCTTAGATCAAAATGTAGATAGTTGCATTGTCTTTGAGATGGTGTCTATTTCACTAAAATACGTCCAACAATTTTGGTGCGTTTGTCGTTTTTTTGTCCGTTTTAGTCATTACTTTACAAATTAACTACACTACGTCATACGAATAAAGCTCAAAATTTTCTTAAAACAAATTATTAAAAAAATGGTCTAATGTAAAATATATTTTTTCCTAAAAATTTAGACGTGATTCTCATTTTAAAATGAGCTACTCAGGGGTATCTGCACCTCAAGCAACGCTTGCCAAGGTCGGTCCATAGATGGGTGGCCATCCAACATATCCAGACTCACCCGTGCTTCGGAAAGCACGTAGTGTTTGGTCCCGGCTGCCAATATTTTGTAGATTCTTTGACAGTCGTAGCGGGTAGTCAAAAGCCAGAAAATTTTACACCAGTCTTACCAAGTTACCCAGTAAATGAGTTTTGAGTTTAAGATAAGCAGTCACTTCTTGTAAAAAACTGGAACTCAGCTACATCCAGTTAGCCTGGAAGCTGGCCCAACTTAGTTGAAAAAAGGATAAGTTGTTTTATTGACCAGATGTTATTACAATCTCCGGCATGTAAGTTGACAAGGTATTGGTGTAGAGGTGGTAAGTTCACGCATTGTGTGCGACCTGACCAACCACCATAATATATACAGCGAACGGAACGTGGACGCGACGCGATTGGTCAGTCTATCCTTGTGTCAACTGACCAAACAATCGCGCGCTCGGAACCGTGTTAAACCTTCTCCGCGTCCCGCTTGGTAACCAAAGAGACCTAAAAACTACTTGTGCGCATCTAATGACTCTTGCTAAATTACGTGCTGACAACTATACTTATTATATTATGTGGTAAACCACTCTTTAGCTGGCGCTCCTCCTATTATTGGCACTTCTGAGTTTATAGGCTAAAATAGGAAAACTCTAGGTTACGCAATGTTGGCATTTCAAAGTAATGGGATTGTATATAGCTTTTTTAGTAATTTTGTAAAAATATATGTATAAATATATTTCATTAGATTGTAGTGTGCAGCTCGCCCAACCTTATATTTGTAACTGCACACACCTTTTATGGGCATTATTACTAGAATCGTTGAATCGAACACTTCTCTTTTATTTCGATTACATCACTCCAATACATGGCGACCCTTAGCCAGCAATTAAAATTTTGCAACTTACGTAAAATGCGAGGACGACAATAGTTGAAGAAATCCTGAAAAATATACTGATATAAGTTTATGAAGACGGAAAATTTAGAAGGAAGAAACAAAAGAAGGAAAAAAAAAAGAAAAAAAAAACAGAATCCAAGAATAAGTGTGAAGCGGTGAAAATATTAAATAAGAAGACAGAAAAGGAACGTTGCTGCCGGGTGCCGGGAGAATGCTCAAGCCTTATGATGAGAAGATATGCAGGGCGCCGGGAGATAAATCGTTCGGGTCCGATGTGGAGCAGCTGGGAGTCAGTACGAGTCCAGTGCTGAGGAAACCGTTCATCCACACCATGTAAGACGTCGTGACCTACGGAGTCAGTTCGAGTCCAGTGCTGAGGAGTCCGTTCATCCACGCCACGTGACACGTCGTGACCTACTTATACGTTGTCAGTACAATACGTACCTACTGCAATGTAAGTTTTGCACTGAAATTTTTTTTTTTAATATTCTACAATATTCCATAATATTGAAATTAGATCATGTTGTATTATTTTATATTTCGAATTGGGGAATAGGAATGTCCCAACAATTGCAAGATTTGCACGCTAAATTAAAATATTTAAGGGAATATTTAGTGAAACTAGGTCCAGATAGGCGTAGACAAGATTTAGCTTATAAGAAACTAGTAGAAGCAGAAAATGAATACAGTAGACTGGATTGTATTTTGACTCAGTTGAACCAAGAAATTAAAGAACGCAAGCTAGACAAGGAAACTTGTGAGGTTTTCCAAACATTAATCCATGAGATTCAATCAAATTATCAGAAAATAAAGGGTTTACTGACTTTAGTAGATAGTAGTAGTCAAACTAGTTCTAAGGATTTTATAGAACATTCAAATAGTGTTACAAAAATGGCTGAAACGTTCGATATTAAAACTGCAATTTCCCTGTTGCCGATGATGAATGGCCAGGAGCAGGTGACAAATCAGCTTATTGATGGTATCTTACTTTATAGCTCGCTTATCAATGATGCCAGTAAAAGTCAATTGATACAGTTTGTATTAAAAACACGTCTCTCGCCTAGTGCAAAATTGCGTCTAAAAACCACTTACGCAGATATTGAAAGTTTGATAGAAGATATTCGCATTTATTTGTTACCTAAAAAATCATTTGTAGCATTACAAACACAATTGCTTAAGGCGACTCAAGGCCGTAGGAGCATAGAAAAATTCGGTACAGAGATTGAGGAATTGTTTGTGAATCTTACGATTGCTCAGGCTAACGATAAGCGAGATGCCTATGAGGTTTTGCGTCCGCTCAATGAGAAGACTGCAATCAAACGGTTTAGCGACGGTTTGGCCGATAAGCGGCTCAGCACCATCATTGCCTCACGACAGTTTGCGTCATTGTCTGAAGCTATTACGGCTGCGGTAGATGAGCAATCCATGTCTGTCCAGCCACAAGACCAGGTTATGCAATTTAGGGCTAACCAAAACTATAAACGTGGAAGCTTTAGAGGTTCTCGAGGCCGAGGAAATAGACAGTTTTATAACAACAATAAAACTTATCATCATAATTATAATAAAAATTATGAAAATAGCACAGGTATAAGAACTTCATACAGTGTAAATCGAGGTAAACACACAGGTGGTCAGCGTCAGCATTTACGCGGACGTCCGGTGCGTTGTCAGCATGTTCAGCATAACGCGCAACAGTCCAATGTCCAAGACAACTTGCGCAATGATCAGGCAAATAGTCATGAAAACTTAGAATTTTTTCGTAACTAAACCGTACACTCATTCAATTCTTAGTTTTAGTAATTTTTGTATTATTAATTGTCAACTACAAAATAGTAATGTTGATCTTAATTTACTGATTGATAGTGGAGCAAGCTTATGTGTGCTTAAGTATGAATGGTTGTCGCGACATAGGAATTTATTGAATTTAGTAAAACAGGATAAGATAGTTATTAAAGGAATTAGTGGTAATTTAGAATCTATGGGATACATTTATTTAGATATTTTAATTAATAATGTGACTTTTCAACAAAAGTTTCATATTTTTGAACACTTATCTTGCGCCGCAGAAGGTATACTCGGGCAGGATTTTTTTGAGCGCTATAACGCGGTATTAAATTATAAAAATGGTACTCTGAGTTTAGAAACCCGAGACCAGTCTGTCAGTGTTCATGTAAATAGGAATTTGTTTACAATTCCACCTCGTTGCGAAGTAATTAAACACATCCCGACGTCACACAATAGTGATTGCGTCATTTTATCAAAGGAAATTTATAATGGTGTGTTCACAGCGGGTGTAGTATCGAAGCCACATAATGGACTTATTCCTGTTAGGATTTTAAATACAACTGATAATTCGGTTAAGATAAATATTTCAGATCTAATTATTAGCAGCCTAGATAATTTTTATGTTTGCAAGTTTGACGACGATAGTATATCTGTGGATAGAGTTCGAACTTTGCTAACTACGTTACAACTACATACTTATTTAAATAAAGAGGAACAAAGAGGCATTGAAAACGTATGTGCCAAATATGCCGATGTTTTCCATTTGCCAGGAGATACGCTCACTACTACAAATTTAATAGAACATTCAATTAAACTAAAGGAAAATGCGTCTCCAGCGTACGTGAAGCCCTATCGATTGCCTAAAGCATTGAAAGGCGAGGTACAAAGACAAATAGATGAAATGGTTAAAAACGATATCATTGAAGAGACTATTTCAGAATGGTCAAGCCCAGTTCTATTAGTACCTAAAAAGACAGATAGGTCAGGAGAAAGGAAATGGAGACTTGTAGTGGACTATCGCCAACTCAATAATAGGATACAGGATGATAAATTTCCCCTACCTAACATCACTGAGATACTAGATTCGTTATCTAACAACATCTATTTTTCAAAATTAGATCTCAGTCAAGGTTACTATCAGCTGTCTTTAGAAGAAAAGTCTAGGAAGTTTACTGCATTTACAACAGACAAGCAGTATCAAATGAAACGATGTCCAATGGGACTTAAGACATGCATCGCCTAGTGCTTTTGCTCGTCTCATGACAATAGCAATGTCAGGGTTAAATTATAAATCATGCTTCTTATATCAAGATGATTGTATTGTCGTAGGAAATTGTCTTGAAACGCACAACAAGAATCTTATAAAAATTTTTGAATGCCTGAGAAGAGTGAATTTGAAACTAAATCCGATGAAGTGTGAATTTTTACGTAAAGAAATCGTTTATTTAGGGCATAAGATCACTTCAGAAGGTATATTTCCCGATCCATCAAAGGTAGAATGCCTGCAAAAGTACCCTGTCCCGCAGAATGTAGACGAAGTCAAGAGATTTGTTGCATTTGCTAACTATTATAGGCGTTTTATTCCAAAGTTTGCCGACATAGCCTATCCATTGAATGCGTCATGTAAGAAAGATGTAGCGTTCGTATGGAGTGATGAATGCGAGCGAGCATTTTACAAGCTAAAACAGATCCTTGTTAGTCCAACTATACTTGACTATCCAGACTTCAGCGATAATAATACTTTTACGTTACAAACTGACGCATCAAAACTAGGTTTAGGCGCCGTGCTGTCTAATAGTAATAGCAAGGTAGTCGCGTACGCCAGCCGTAACTTGAAACCAGCTGAGACACGATACCCTGTGATTGAGTTAGAATTACTTGCTATTGTTTGGGCGGTTCGACATTTTAGACCTTATTTATATGGGAAAAAGTTTTACATAAAAACAGACCATAAGCCATTGATTTATTTATTTAATATGACCGATCCTTCAAGCCGGTTGACAAAGTTTAGATTATATCTCGAGGAATATGATTTTGAAAGCAACTATGTCCCAGGACGGCAAAACGCAGCTGCAGATGCATTGAGCCGGATACCTATTACATCCAACAGCTTAAAGGATATGAACAAGCATGTAGTATCGGTCATGACAAGGGCACAGACTCGAAGGTTACGTACTGACTGTGACAACAACGACATGACTACTGAGGTATCCTCTACTCCAAGGCCTGATCAACCTAAGGTAGTGGAAATTCTCAAACGACCAATTGACAGCGTTGAATTGATTTTACTTAGCAATAAAAATACATTAAATCAGATAGAAAAATCAAAACATTACACTAGTGACAATGGTAACTGCAAATTCGTGCCTGAAAAGTCAGCAATTTTTGTAATTTCTCGATCGTTATCGACCGTAAGTGTGTTAGCGAGAGAATTACAACGTTTTTGCAAGCAAATCAAATTAAACGAGCTCATAATAATTAAGAACAAGCGCAACGAAAGTTTTGTAAACAATTTTATAAAGGAAATGAGTCATTTAAAAGATACTCCTAAGTTACTTGTTATTAAAGATGTGACTAGAGTTACTGACAAAGACACGAAAATTGTGATCTTGAATGACTTCCACCTGTTACCCACGAGTGGCCACGCGGGGGTAAACAGAATGTTAAATAATATTAGGAAGTACTATTATTGGCCAGGAATGAGCAATGACGTATCAGAATTCGTAAAGAAGTGTAGAAGTTGTCAGATTCAAAAGCATACCAATAGGCATACGAAGGAACCGATGGTTATCACATCCACGGCATCCACTGCTTTTGAAAGAGTTAGTTTAGATTTAATAGGTCCTTTAGATGTAGATAATTTAAACTATAAGTATATTTTGACATTACAGTGTGATTTAACAAAATACGTCGAAGCTTATCCTTTAGAAAAGAAAGATACTATTTCTGTAGCTAAGTTATTTGTAAACAATTTTATTCTGAGGTATGGTATCCCTAGAGAGATAATAACAGACCAGGGAACAGAGTTTATGTCATCAGTTTTCACTGAGATTTGCAATTTGTTGCATATTAATAAACTGCATTCAACAGCTTATCATCATGAAACTCTGGGAGGTTTGGAAAATACTCATAAAGTTCTAGGAGCTTATCTTAGAATTCAGTGTGACAATAACAAAACAGATTGGAGCAGTTGGCTTCCATTCTGGTGCTTTTCTTTTAATACTACAATGCACTCTGAGACAAAATACACTCCATTTGAGCTAGTATTTGGCAAAAATTGTAATTTACCATCTAATATAGCACAAAATGTATATGTTGATCCGTTATATAATCCAGATTCTTACCCTTTGGAGCTAAAATACAGACTACAAAGAGCACAAGCAGAAGCTAGAAAAAACTTATTATTCAGTAAGGAATTAAGAAAAAATCATTTTGATAAAAATGTAAATCGGTTAATATATAAGAGTGGAGATTTAGTTTTAATCAAAAATCAAGTAGGAAATAAGTTAGATAAAATTTACTTAGGACCATACAGAGTCATTGAAGATGTATCACCAAATGTGAAAATTATAAAAGATGATAAGGAATATGTAATTCATAAAAATAATACAAAACTGTTTGTAACTTAAAATACTTTGGTTAATTAAGATAAGATGTATTTTTTTATTTGTATAATGTTATGTTAAAAAGTAAACAAAAAGTAGTGATGTAAGCATAGTTTAAGTAAAAAAAAAAAAAAAAAAAAAAAAAAAAAAAAAAAAAAAAAAAAAAAAAAAAAAGCATTATGTACTTAGTAATAACAACATTTTTAAAAAAAAAAAAAAAAAAAAAGGGGAGGTGTAGTGTGCAGCTCGCCCAACCTTATATTTGTAACTGCACACACCTTTTATGGGCATTATTACTAGAATCATTGAATCGAACACTTCTCTTTTATTTCGATTACATCTGTTGTGGATTGTCTATGATTGTTACTTTGTTTGTGATTATTTATAATCTGTGGCATTAAACCAGTTGTCATCCGGATCTGTGTTTGATTATACTACATGGTGGAGTTTTGGCGGGAACGTGATGGCGTTTAAGTTGATTCTCTGTTTTATTTTCCTAAAATTGTGTTTAACTGAATATTAATAGTGTGAAAATGGTGGTGTTTTGTTCTAATAATATTAGTGAACGTGCACGAGTGTGGGAAAGTGAAACACAGCGGTAGAACATGAGTTTGTTCATGTTGTCGACAAAACTCCGTGGAGGCTTCCAATAAAGTTACCGCCATTTTATTGGGGCCTAACTATCATATATTAGTCTATGACTAGGACATTGGACCAAAAACTAAAGAAACTAGAACTTCTAAACTTGACACTGGCTAAATGCACAAAATGTGCGAAGCCAAAACAAAAAAAAAAAAAATATACTACATGGTGACAGCGGAAAAAGTTTTACTAAATAAATTGTTTAAGACATTAATGGACGCCCATTGCACTGTTTGAATACCAGGAATAATTAAAGAGCGCTATGGAACACGCGCGACCACCAGCGGAATTGTGTCTGGAAGGCAACTCCGTCAGCCGGGCTGACGCATGGCGGCGTTGGAAGTCGCAGTTTTTATTGTTTTTGAAAGCATCCGGGGTGCAAAAAGAAGAAGCTGGTGTGCAGGCCAGCTTACTGGTAAATTTAATCGGACCCGAGGGGTACGATGTTTTTGAAACATTCACCTTTGATCAGGAAAGTGACAAGGATAATGTCACTTTATTGTTAAAAAAATTTGATGAATATTTTGGAGTAAAACAAAACATTATATTATCAAGGTACAATTTCTTCACGAGGAGTCAAGAACATGGAGAATCAATAGATCAGTATGTCACGGCGTTGCGACTACTAAGCAGAAAATGCAACTTCAAAAATTTAGAGGAGGAGTTGATTCGCGACCGTATTGTTTGTGGCATACAGAGTACGGCTACAAGAGATCGGTTATTGAGAGCAGACGACCTGACGTTAGAAAATGCCATTAGAATGGTCCAGGTTGACCAAATTTCCATGGAAAATCGTCGTCTATTGGAAGCAAGTGATGCTGGCACTTCAAGATCGGCGTCTATGCAGGTCGACGTAGTTGGCGCGCGCGGAGCAGGAGGCGGCCGCGGTGCGAGTGGCGGTTGGCGTGGCAGAGGTGGTCGACAAGGACGTGGTGTGACCGGTGTAGCGGCTGGTTCAAACACAGCGCGAAGATTTCGTAATCATAAAGAGACGGAAAATTGTCAAAGATGCGGTGGTCAGTGTTATGAACCTAGACTATGTCCTGCTGTTTCTGTGAAGTGCTATGTGTGTGAAAATCATGGACATTTTGCTAGAATGTGTAAATTAAAAAAAGTGCCAAAGAAGATGTATGATATAAGTTTTAGTGAGGAAAAAAGCAACGAGGGAGATGACTGTGAGTCATTTTTTATTTCAGCTTTGTACAATGTTTCAGAGATTAAATCTGCCTCAGATGATTGGTACGAAACACTCCAAGGAGAGTGTGGAATCGAGAAATTTAAATTAGACACGGGAGCTGACATAAATGTTTTGTCATACAAGCGATTTTTAATGTTGGGCTATGACAGTAAGCTAATTAATAGAAAACAATGTGTTACGTTACAATCTTACAGTGGTGATCATATTCCTATCAAAGGTATTTGTATATTAAAATGGTGGCACAAGAATGTTTCATATGAATTAAAATTTGCAATTGCTGTCAACGATTGTCAAAGTGTGCTTGGGTTGCAAGCTTGTGTAACTTTAGGGTTGGTCAAAAGAATACATAGTATAAATCTTACCGACTATCAAGATTTGTTTAATGGGTTAGGCTGTTTGCCGGGTGAATATCACATTGTTATAGACAAAACTGTTATGCCAGTGATTTGTGCAACACGTAAAGTACCATTAGGAGTTCGGGATAAATTACAAGATGAGTTAAATAGAATGGTTGATTTAGGAGTCATTAGGAAGGTGATTCATCCTACTCCGTGGGTGAATTCTTTGGTAATTGTCGCTAAGAAGAATGGACAATTGCGTTTTTGTTTAGATCCGAGGCCGCTTAATAAGGCAATACAGCGTGCACATTTTCAACTGCCAACAATAAATGAATTGGCTACTAAGTTTCACGGTGCTAAGTATTTCTCAGTTTTAGATGCATATTCAGGGTTTTGGTCTGTAAAACTTGATGATGCAAGTGCAGATTTATGCACATTCAGCACTCCATTTGGGCGGTACCAATATATGCGATTGCCCTTTGGCTTAAATTGTGCTCCTGAAGTTTTTCATGCCAAAACCAAGCAATTGCTTGAAGGTTTAGAGGGGGTAGATTCGTTTATCGATGATATTATTTGTTGGGGGCGAAATAAAGATGAGCATGATAATCGACTGAAAGAGTTGTTAGACAGGGCACGGCAAATTAATTTAAAATTTAATAAAGATAAATGTCGTATCTGTGTTGAGGAAGTGACCTACTTGGGTCATATTTTTAACAAAGACGGAATGAAAGTTGACTCAGAGAAAGTTAGAGCGATATATAAAATGCCGGAACCAAGGGATCGGAAGAGCTTGGAAAGATTTTTGGGGGCTGTAAATTATCTTTCTAAATTTATACCTAATTACTCGGAGCATATTTTTCCCCTAACGAGATTATTAAAAAAAGATATGGCTTGGTGTTGGGAAGTTGGTCACAAAGACGCATTCAATAAACTTAAAGAATTGATATGTAATGCGCCTGTCTTGTCTTTATACAATGTAAATAGTCCGGTGGTGATGTCAGTGGATGCGAGCAGTGTTGCACTGGGGGCCGTGCTCATGCAGGAGGGTCGTCCAGTGGAGTATGCGTCACGCACGCTCACTGACACGCAACAAAGATACGCACAAATCGAAAAAGAAATGCTGGCTATAGTATTCGCTTGTGAAAAGTTTCACCAATATATTTATGGGAAAAGTGATGTGCTCATTGAATCGGACCATAAACCCCTGGAAAGCATATTTAAAAAATCTTTAGATTCCGTTCCAGCTCGCCTGCAGCGAATGATGTTAAAGGTTCAGGGTTATGAGTTGGTGGTCATTTATAAGCCAGGAAAATACATGTATATACCAGACACATTGTCGCGGGCACCTCTTCCGGATTTATATGACGATAACATTAGTAGGGCTATATTAAACCAAATAAAAATGGTTATTAATAATATACCCATGTCACATAATAAATTAACTCTTGTTAAGCAGGAAACTAGTAAGGATGAGTGTTTAAAATTATTACTTAAATATATTAATCATGGGTGGCCTGATAAGTTTAATATTCACAATGATTTAAAATATTATTGGTCAATAAGAGAAGAATTGTATTCAGTTGATGGTGTCATATTTAAAGACAAACAGGTTTTGATACCTCATTCAATACAAAAGGACATGTTAAATATAGTTCATGAGGGGCATTTAGGAATTGATCGATGTAAGAGACGTGCTCGTGAAGTTATATTTTGGCCGGGTATAACGAAAGATATTGATGACTATGTGAGAAGATGTAAAGTATGTCAGGAAACAGCAAACAGACCAAGTAGGGAACCTATGATTCCAGTAGCTATTCCAGAGTTGCCATGGAATAAGATTGGAACTGATATATTTGAGTATGGAAAAAAAAGCTATTTAATTTTAATTGATTATTATTCTGGTTTTATTGAGGTTGGATATTTGAGAGATACTTCATCAAACTCAGTAATAAGTATTATGAAAGAAAATTTTGCACGGTATGGTATTCCAGAAATAGTCATCAGTGATAATGGTCCACAATATTCTTGTCGTAATTTTATTAAATTTTCATTAGAATGGGGTTTTAAACACGTCACTTCATCTCCATACTATGCGCAATCTAATGGTAAAAGTGAAAGGGCAGTGCAAACTATTAAAAATATCTTGAAAAAATCAGTAGAAAGTGGCTCAGATTTTTACTTAGGTTTGTTAAGTTACAGGAATACACAGCGGGAAAATTTGAATTCACCTGCACAGTTATTGATGGGCCGGCGTTTAAATTGTAAACTTCCAGTCCATCCAGACTTATTAAGAGCAACAAATTTTAGTTATAAATTACAACATCAAAAGTTATTAGACAAACAAATAAAAATGAAAAGCTATTATGATCAGCACTGTAAGCTCTTGCCAGAGTTGAATGAGGGCGACGATGTTATAATGTTAGAAAACGGAAATAAAAGTATACGTGGCAAAATTATAGGAAAAGCATTGACGCCACGATCCTATATTGTACAGAATAAAAGGGGAATCTATCGTCGTAACAGGCGACATTTGTTAAGACCAGTACAGAATCCTATGGTAAATGTTAAGAATACTGAAATGGATGAGGAGGTTTCTTTTTCGGGAAATGATAGGGATGACGATTACGTGCCAAGTTCTAGAATTCGTGAATCGTCATCTTATTCACCACCTCATACCCGTAGTATGACAAAAAATCTTACTAAAATCTAAGTTCAAATATTGAAAGGATTTTGTGTTTTGCTTAAGTCTAATTATAGGATTGTCAGATTTAAGGAGAATGCATTGTGGAAATAGTTTTTAATATTTTATAAGTTGTAATATTAAGTTGTTACATTATTATGTATCTCATTTAAGGGGAAGGTGTTGTGGATGGTCATGATTGTTATTATATTCTCATATTCTCTGATTATTTATAATCAGGGACATTCGAAGTTGATTTTGTTATCTAGTATAATTGCTTATGTAAGTTGTGTCATTATTATGTATTTCATTTAAGGGGAAGGTGTTGTGGATTGTCTATGATTGTTACTTTGTTTGTGATTATTTATAATCTGTGGCATTAAACCAGTTGTCATCCGGATCTGTGTTTGATTATACTACACATCACTCCAATACAAGATGAACAACTCTTAAAATAAAAATTAGAATATGTCCTTCGATTTTATTATAATTATTGTATGCTAGTGATTTTCAATATGATTTCCTGATTTTTTTAAGGATTTTTTTATTACGGAGCTAGGGAAGGCACTCCCTTAAAGTGTCAATAACTGGTTATTTTCTCCTATTCATCATCATCATCATCATATCGGCCGAAAGATGTCCTCTGTTGGACATAGGTCTCCCCCAAGCGTCACCACATTGACTGGTCCAGTGCGTCCCGCATCCAGCGGATCCTCGCAACCTTCACCAGGTCATCGGTCCACCTGGTGGGTGGCCTTCCAACGGAACGTCTTTCAGTTCGTGGTCACCACTCTAGAATTTTTCTGCCCCATCGGCCATCCGTTCTTCCCAGAACGCAATGTATATATATCGCAATCGTATCGCAATGTGCCCTGCCCACTAGCACTTAAGTTTGGCTATTCTTCGGGCTATGTCGGTAACCCTGGTTCTCTACATTTCTGATTCGATCACGCAATGATACTCCGAGCATAGCCCTCTCCATTGCCCTTTGGGTGACTGTAAGCTTTCTGATGAGGCCCATTGTGAGCGACCACGTCTCAGAGCCATATGTCATCACAGGGGGGTTTATGTTAAATATATATATTATTGGAAATATTATTATACTATCCTGATCTAATTTTCACAATATTTTTGCCAAAACATAATAAAAACGCCTTAGGGCGCGTTCCCACCGTGTCGTGACGACAGATAATCGTGTAGTTTTAAGTGTCGTGGCTTATATGTTATAATGGGAATCGTTAAATGGGAACAGGTAGAGACGACAGTCGTCGAACGATAAATTAGTCGTTACGACATAGTGGGAACGCGCCCTTAGTGTACCTCTCAGCTGCGTCAATACGGAGGCGCTCTCGTGTACCAACGAACCGGTGACGTCATACACCTAGGGTAGGATTACTTTAAAAGGAATCCTTCGTTTAACACGATTACTTAGTATTGTGTTACCTGTTATGTTTGAGCTTTTATTTTCGATATAGCACTATGAGAGTGAAGATCGTTTTTAGCCGACTTCCCAAAAAGAAGGAAGTTCTCAATACGGATGTTTATATATATATATATATTTTAATGTATTTTTGGACATAACGCCGTCATTTATGTCAAAGTTAGCCGTAAAGTTCCATTGAACAAAATAAATTTTGGGCCAACTTCAGTCATCAATTGCTTAGCTTATCTATACTAATATTATAAAGAGGAAAGATTTTTTTGTTTGTTTGTACCGAATAGGCACCGAAACTACTGGACCGATTTAAAAAAATCTTTCACCACATACAAAAAAGCTACATTATTCCCGAGTAACATAGGCTATACGAACGCAATGTGAATGGTTACTGAATAAATTAAATTGAAAAATTGAATTGAAAAAAAAAAAAAAATAATTTTGACGGGAGGGAAGCCGCGGGGTCAGCTAGTTCTTTATAATGTTGGAGTCGATTGTCGTTCCGACCGGATGTATCTGAATACCAGTATTTTACATGGAGCGACAGCCTATCTGCTCTCCAGGACACGGTGACTGTATAATACGAGACAAGTTCTCAGACTTTTGGGCTTCAACTGCAGTAACGACTGATAGATGATGATATCTTTTTTCCGCACTTAGACTCCCATTTGATCCGTTGTGCGTGCAGGCCCCCTCTCTGTGAGAGAGAATGGGCCGTACAGCACCACGCGGGCCGCGTCAGGTTGGTAGAATTCACATGTTTCCAAATTTTTGGTTTCATGACATGCCGGTTTCCTCACGATGTTTTCCGTCACCGTTTTGAGAGCAGTGGAGATGAAATAATTTGCACCAAGTAAAGCGACTGCCTGGGTTCGAACCCCCGACCGACAACTTGCTTGTAAGCAGCCGTTACCACTGGGCCGTTACCACTGGGCGGTTACCACTGGGGCTGGGCTGTGTTAGCAAACTTACGCTTTGTGCTTTCAGCGACAAGCCTTGTAGGGCTTGGCTTTGTCGATGCAGTCCTACCTTGTCTGGATCCTTCAGAGGCGGCAAGGTGGCGTGGTCTTGAGGGTGAGCGCAACGGTCGTGTAGATCCTCGAGGCAAGTGCGGTGATTTTCCTTCTCGTGGTGGCCGCCCTGTTTTTGGTATAATTCTCTATGACGTAACAGAAATCACCGGGCGACGCAACACAGGGGTGGCGAGGTCATGCCCCTGGGTGTCCACCATTGAACAAGAACAATGATGGATAGCAATGACCTCCTGCGTTTTTGTGCTGTGCGTGGGGACCTACGGGTCCCCACCAGGATCCCTTCATCCCTCTATACGTAGAGGGATGAAGGGATCCTGGTGGGTAGTGGAGCAGGTTGCACACAACACACCACTTTGGCCTGGATTTCTTCCGAGACGGGAGTTTGTGGGAGTAGCTTACCACAATCAATCGGCTGAGCTTTTCTTCTGAGAGTTAAGCGAGGTGCGTGGGGTCCACTGATGTCGTCCTTGGACGGCTGAAGTGGTGGTGAAGGTCACGCTGACGGTGTAAGGGAGGGCTGTTCTATTCAAGCCAGCCCAAACGAGCACCTAAAGTCGCACTGTAAGCCAGCCCTGCGCACCTATATCTCAAAGGTAGTCCTAACGGCCCACCTTAAGTGGCGGGTCGTTCCCAGTTGCGGGCTCGATGGAGGGTGGGAGCCGGAAAGATGTTTTTTTTTTACGATATTCAATGGATTTTGTCACTACCTTGAATACCACGGGGGTGGAGTCGGTGAAAGCTGACGATACTCAAAAGCGGGGTGTACCTAGCACTCCGCTTGCCTCTGAATCTGTAGTTCACGCCGTGGGATCCAGCGCGGGCTCCACTTCGACTGCGGTGAAAACTGCAGTCAGGACAATGACACAGTCCCTTGGGAAACCTGCGGCTAACGCCAAGGGCCCCAGTACGTGTAGCGCCAACAAGCGGGGTGCACCTAGCACTCCGCTTGCCCCTGGACCTGCGGCCAAAACCGCGGGCTCCAGTGCCGGCACCGGTCCGGCTGTGGTTAGAACCGCAGCTAAGACCAATCGGGATTCCCTACATGATTGGCATTAGGGCTCAGGGTTGCACGGGACCAGCACTGATCCTTACACTCCCTTGGCGAAAGGAAAGGGTTCGGCGATGACCCATCCCACTGCCGGCTCCAACCGTTCTAAGCTCTCTCTTCCTCATCCCTCCTGTACTGTTACTTCGCAGGCCAGTGGGGCAACCGCCACCAGTCAAACGTGGGCGGCGGCCGAATCCTGGGCGGGTGCAAACCCATAAGGGCAAACTTTTTGGTACCAACAACCCCCAAAGCCCAGAGTATCAAAGGGGATGGCCTGACGTGAAAAGAGAGGCGTCAACAACAAAGAAAAGGTAAGGGCAAAGTCTCCCAGTTAGGGCAGGCTGCTAAGACTGGCAACCTGAACTTCTCGAAAGGAAAGCGGTCGCAGACTGCGGCCGAAGGCAGCCCATCAACGGCAGGAGGACGCGCAGACGGCTGGCAAGTCGCAGCAGGCCGCTCGGAAGGGTCAGGAAGCATATGTAGTTGGTTTTAGTTGGTTAAGAGTTAGCCGTGAAGACTATTGCTGTGTCGAAAAGAGAGGCGTCAGCAACAAAGAAAAGGTAAGGACAAAGTCTCCCAGTTAGGGCAGGCTGCTAAGACTGGCAACCTGAACTTCTCGAAAGGGATGCGGTCGCAGACTGCGGCCGAAGGCAGCCAATCAACAGCGGGAGGACGCGCAGACGGCTGGCAAGTCGCAGCAGGCCGCTCGGAAGGGTCAAGAAGCATATGCAGTTAGTTTTATTATTTATTTATTAAAACTTCGTGCAACATAAAGGTACATAGGCGGACTTAATGCAATGATTGAATTGGATTTTTTTAGTTGGTTAAGAGTTAGCCGTGAAGACTACTGCTGTGTCGAAAGATTTTTGCGTTTGCAATATGCATGTTACAGAGTTCGTTCACATAAATAAGGAACAAGGTGGGCCCCAACACGTTGCCTTGGGGGACTCCGTAAGCCACCGCCGTGTCCCCACTAATGTACTGACCCACTCTAACCCTCTGCTTTCGATTGCTGAGATAATCTTTAAGAAGATTCAACGGCATCCCGCGAAACCATATATTTGCCAGCTTAATTGTTAAGAGTGGGACAGAGACAGTGTCGCAGGCCTTTTTTAAATCTAGGAATACAGTTGCACATTTTTTGCCTTGGTCAAGAAAGAATTTAAAAATCACAAACAAAGAAAAGAAATAGATAAATCAAAACGAATCTTATATAAACATCTGTTTTTTTTTTTAATTAAAGAAACAAGATAATTGCCAGAAAACCTAAAGATAATTGAATAATATAAAATTTTCCCTAGAACTAAGTTTTTCCTAAGTGTTGTTTGGTGTATAATTCGAGGTAACCCTTATGAACATTAGCGGGGTGTAAGATGTTCGGTAACTTAATAAGTCTGTTGGGACAAAGTTAGGTTATTGTCAGAAATAAATGAGGGTGAGATTATTATTGTACTAATTGGGTGGTTTAATTAGGTAATATAAATCTCAAAAACGATTAAGAAAAGGTTCATTAGAAAATAAGGGATGATAAATACTTACGTTTAATGAGTAATCTACGAGTCTGCAGAGTTCTAGCTAGCATTTGCAACGTCATGAAGTTCTTGTATAGTCGATTCTATAATCTATAACAGAGATAAACAGGAAAATTTCAGAGACAAAGATATACTGCCTGATTTTTGAATCAATCAAAGACACTTGGATGTTGATTAAAATTTCCAGTTGTATTAATTATAGTAGGTATTAGCATCAGTACTTATCTAAAGTTGCCTCTTTCTTTGCAGGATCTACGCTAGCACCTCATGAAGCTTACATAATCATAGATTTATTTAATTTTTTTATTATGAAATTTTGACACACCAGGAATTTCTCTATGTATTGTAGGTGCGTTTTCATACATTTAAATTCACATAACCAAGACACGGATTTCAGATTCGGAACAACTCTCTGTAGGCCATACAAATATTTTTTCCTTGCGGAAATCTATCCCGCGACACGCAGCGCATAAGCCGATCGCTCACTGCGCCAATCGTGTCGACCATTATGATTTGAAAGACTTACTCGACCTAATTATAGAGGAGCTTAAATTGTGGCTAAGTTACACCAGCCGCTAGATTGAAGTTAAGAATGGCTTCTTGAGGTAGGAGCATGGTAAGGAGTTGTCTCATGACTCCTCCGTGCCTAGGAAAACGCCTTTTATAAGTAGATCTTAGACAGTCGTAGTAATCTGACACCAGTCTTGACACCGTGTTTGCCTGTTGGAGGTCAGATAGGCAGTCATCTGTGAGGAAATGGGCCGTATTCCACTACGCGGGCCTAGTGTGGGTTGGTGGATGTCTCATGTCTTCATGTTTGGTTCTAGGACATGCCAGTTTCCTCACGATGTTTTCCTTCATCGTTTTAAGACCAGTGGTGATGAAATAATTTACATTAAGTATCGTGCCTGCCTGGGTTCGAACCCACGGCCTACAACTTGTAAATCGCGGCCGTTACCACTGGGCCACCACTGCTTCTAGATAGGCAGTCTCTCCATGTTAAATTCTGGTATTCAGCTGCCTCCGGTTACATTGGATACTGTCTGTAACGTAGTTAGGGAAATGCTAGTCAAATTGCTTCCAGTTGGTTATAAAATTACTGTTTATTTCCCCAACGCTCCATTACTAGCACACAAACCAAAATCATAACGCTTAACTGGGGTCATTAGCAAGAAGATCAAAATGCAAATAGATCAACAAACTCGATCCATCGATAGATGATCTCCTAGAGACTCGTGACAAGGGTTAAGTGGGCGTTCCCGGCAGTTTGCTAGTGATGCGGCTTGCCCTTACAATTAATTAAGTCAGCAACTGGAGGTTAAAACCCTTCCCTTGTACTGTGACCCCCGCGAGCCCCGAGGGGCTTGAAAGTGCTGAAACTAGCGGCAATTATCAAATGGTTACGTATTTTACATAGATTTTAAAGCTGATGGAAGAAAAATACCTTAGTAGTGATTAGAAATGAAAGAAATTCAACCAAAACATCTCAAAGAGTGATCCGAATGAAAATCTGTAAGTTTGAAAGTAATTTATAACAAGTGTAAAGTTCTAATTAGCTCTGTTCAATGCGAGCACAGTTACTTGTGATCTGAAGTTCAGTCCATTTTCATTTATATTGGACTTTTGGTTCGTGGATGTTTTAGGTGTAAAATAATGATTTAGTCCTGCAAAGCTATCTTTGTTAAGACCGTGGAATGTGATGAATATATCGGAACCATAAATTAAGAATGTAATTCTTTTTAAATAGGTTACAAGATAAATGGATTTATTTGAACTTCTACAATATAATGTTGTTTTTGGTGTACATTATATAATGAACTAGCTGTTACCCGCAGCTTTGCCCGCGTTACTATAGATTTTGTCAATCAATTCTGGTTGTCGACATACAGGGTGAGAAAAATCCAATGTTACAGTTTTAGTTTTAATCAAAATCGGCCCCGTCACTCCTTTGATTGTTTTATGCTATTCTTCATGGTGATGATTTGGCCATCCACGCCCACTTGGAAAACTCAGCCAGAATAAGTACATGAAGTATTAACGTAAAATCGATTAACTTATTTAATTGAAGACATTGGTCAATACAGGTATAGGTTAATACTTACAAAAGGAAATAAATAAACTAAAGAGTCACAGGTTCTGCTTTGCAGCAAATTGAAGATACCATTCTATCATAAATTTTATCTACAGTTAATTGACATTCCTTATTTCCTTAATTATCGGATTATTCGGACTGAAAAAATAAATAGATACGAGTATACATAAAAAACTAAACCTAACTATCTCTATGTAGCAAGTATTAATGTGAGGACTCTAATGTCAGATAGTCGACTCACAGAACTAAGTTTGGTGGTAGCATCAATAAATTGGGACATAATAGGGTTAAGCGAAACTAGGAGGCACAATGAAACTATAGAAGAGTTTTCAGACTGTATCCTTTACCACTCGTCCGGAGTCTCAGGAAGGAACGGAGTTGCATTTTTAATAAAAAAAAACACCTGAAAAATTCTATAATTAGTCTTAAATCATTCTCAGATAGAGTAGTGACATTAGGAATCCAAACGGATGACGCAATCTTGTCGTTTATCCAAGTGCACGCACGCAAATAAAGACATGGACCTGTTCTATCACACAATAGATTCCGCTATAGACTTCGTAAACTCCAAAAACATGATAATATTAGGCGATTTCAACGCAAAGGTCGGGAAAGGACAAAAAGGTAAGGATACAGTTTTTGGAGAACTCTCGAACGGCAACCGAACTCCACACGGACAAAAATTGGTAGAATTTGCACTCGAAAACAACTGTAAAATACCACCATGTTTAATCGCAAGTCTCACAAAAAATGGACCTGGCGGTCACCGGACGGAAGATATCCCAACAAAATAGACTTCATAATCACGAACAAACATACCAATGTACATTCGATTCGACGTAATAAATAATTTCAACTTTAACACAGATGGTCTGTGTGAAGAATGATAAGATGCAAACTGTCCGTGAAACTAAAACGTAAGAAGCGGATTGTAAAAACTGTCGACTACACGAAATCTACCTTTAGTGTCAGGAGAAGGAGCAAGATCTTGCAAAAATAAATTTATGGAAGCATTATGTACAACAGTGGAAATACAAGACCAGTACAATAAATTAGAAACTATAATGAAGAACATGTTGCAACTACTGCCGGCAAAAGATAGAGGTAAGAAAGATTACGTTAATCAAGAAATAAAAGACCTATTAAACCAGAGAAAACTTTTATACAAGGGAAAACGAACCAAATAAATTACAGCCAAAATAACGAATAAGAACAGGCGCTTTACGTAAAGCACCTGTACGCCTGTACAAAACGAACTGTTACACCAACGATCAGCAAAACAACACCAGCGACCACATTATGAGAAAAATCTTTAACGACAACAATTCTTCTGGAACCGGAACGGAAAGCTTTTTGCAATCTGAGATCGAATACGCCATAATCACGCAGAAAAATGATAAATCTCCCGGTAGCGACAATATTGCAAACGAAGTTCTGAAGTCTCTATGCATCCCACTGCTCAAACCTCTTCAACTCCTCTTCAATAACATCCTAAGCGCAGGAAAAACGTCAGAACAATGGTCAAAGTCCACTATCGCTTTGCTTCACAAAAAGGGAGATCGAAGTGAACTGGGTAATTATAGGCCGATCAGCCTTATGACGATTTTATATAAAATATTTTCGAAGGTCATCTTGAATAGAGTTACCAAAATACTGGATGAGAATCAACCACGTGAACAAGCTGGTTTCCGTAAAAAGTACTCAACGATGGACCACATACAGGTTGTTACTCAGGTAATAGAGAAAGCCAATGATTAAGGGAAAACAGTTTATATGTGATTTATCGACTACCAGAAGGCTTTCGACTCCCTTCACTACAATGCGATTTGGTCAGTACTTTTACACCAAGGAATAGACGTTAAGTACGTTTTAATCAAGAGCGTTTACTCTAAATGTTGGGCTAAAGTGCGACTGGAAAGAGAAGGAATAGAGTTTCCCATACAAAAAGGTGTACGACAAGGGGATCCGCTATCACCAAAGTTGTTTTCGGCGGTACTAGAGTAAGTATTTAGTACTAGAGTGGAGCAAAAAGGGCATTAAGGAGAAAGTAAGAAAGTCGGTCTATCGCTGAACGCTTCAAAGACAAAAATAACTACAAACGGAGAGAACAATGACGTCACAGTAGAGAACCCAAAAATAGAATACGTTAAGGACTATATCTGCCTAGGACAGTTGGTGTCGTTTGAAAACTGCAACGGAAAAAGAGACATATAGAAGAATAGCTTTAGCATGAAAAAAGTACTAGGGACTGAAATAAATTATGAAAAACAGAGAAATCAACTTACATATAAAAAATAAAGTCTACGAAATAGCTATACTACCCTGCCTTACGTATGGATGCCAAACGTGGTCGTTGAGGAAAGAAGACGAAGAGAAGATTGCCATATGCCAAAGGAAAATGGCCGTAGTCATTCGACAAGTGGCCGGAGTCATGTGGAACAGAGTGGCACAGGAAAGGAAAGAATGGAAAAGGTTGGAGGAGGCCTTTGCCGATTGGCAAACAGATCTAGGAAAGATAACTAAGCAACAAATATTGGCTTAAATAGTTAATTTAGTTTAAGAGACCAGTGTTATTATATGATAAGTATAAAACCATTGTAATTAGTTAAGAGATCTGAATAAAAGGCTATTATTATTATTATTATTAAAGGAAAATGGAAAGAACTATGCTACACATAAAAAAAACAGACAAAGTAAAGAATGTAATAATACGGATGAAACCGTGCGGAAATCTATCCCGCGACACGCAGCGCATCAGCCGATCGCTCAACCACTGCGCCAATCGTGTCGACCATTATGATTTGAAAGACTTGTTCGACCTAATTATAGAGGAGCTTGGAGCAGGTTGGAGGTTAAGAATGGCTTCTTGAGGTAGGAGCATGGCAAGGAGTTGTCTCATGACTCCTCCGTGCCTAGGAAAGCGCCTTTTATAAGTAGATCTTCATGTTTGGTTCTAGGACATGCCAGTTTCCTCACGATGTTTTCCTTCACCGTTTTAAGAGCAGTGGTGATGAAGTAATTTACATTAAGTATCGTGCCTGCCTGGGTTCGAACCCACGGCCTACAACATGTAAATCGCGGCCGTTACCACTGCGCCACCACTGCTCCTAGATAGGCAGTCTCTCCATGTTAAATTCTGGTATTCAGCTGCCTCCGGTTACATTGGAAACTGTCTGTAACGTAGTTGGGAAAATGCTAGTCAAATTGCCTCCAGTTGGTTATAAAATTACTGTTTATTTCCCCAACGCTACTAGCACACAAACCAAAATCATAACGCTTAACTGGAGTCATTAGCAAGAAGATCAAAATGCAAATAGATCAACAAACTCGATCCATCGATAGATGATCTCCTAGAGACTCGTGACAAGGGTTAAGTGGGCGTTCCCGGCAGTTTGCTAGTGATGCGGCTTGCCCTTACAATTAATTAAGTCAGCAACTGGAGGTTAAAACCCTTCCCTTGTACTGTGACCCCCGCGAGCCCCGAGGGGCTAGAAAGTGTTGAAACTAGAGGCAATTATCAAATGCTTACGTATTTTACATAGATTTTAAAGCTGATGGAGGAAAAATACCTTAGTAGTGATTAGAAATGAAAGAAATTCAACCAAAACATCTCAAAGAGTGATCCGAATGAAAATCTGTAAGTTTGAAAGTAATTTATAACAAGTGTAAAGTTCTAATTAGCTCTGTTCAATGCGAGCACAGTTACTTGTGATCTGAAGTTCAGTCCATTTTCATTTATATTGGACTTTTGGTTCGTGGATGTTTTAGGTGTAAAATAATGATTTAGTCCTGCAAAGCTATCTTTGTTAAGACCGTGGAATGTGATGAATATATCGGAACCATAAATTAAGAATGTAATTCTTTTTAAATAGGTTACAAGATAAACGGATTTATTTGAACTTCTACAATGTAATGTTGTTTTTGGTGTACATTATATAAAGAACTAGCTGTTACCCGCAGCTTCGCCCGCGTTACTATAGATTTTGTCAATCAATTCTGGTTGTCGACATAAAGGTTGAGAAAAATCCAATGTTGCAGTTTTAGTTTTAATCAAAATCGGCCCCGTGACTCCTTTGATTGTTTTGTGCTATTCTTCATAGTGATGATTTGGCCATCCACGCCCACTTGGAAAACTCAGCCAGTATAGGTACATGAAGTATTAACGTAAAATCGATTAACTTATTTAATTGAAGACATTGGTCAATACAGGTACAGGTTAATACTTACAAAAGGAAATAAATAAACTAAAGAGTCACAGGTTCTGCTTTGCTGCAAATTGAAGATACCACTCTATCATAAATTTTATCTACAGGTCCATGTCTTTATTTGCGTATAATTCCGTCGGAGCGTACACTTGGATAAACGACAAGATCGCATCATCCGTTTGGATTTCTAATGTCACTACTCTATCTCAGAATGATTTAAGACTAATTATAGAATTTTTCAGGTGTTTTGTTTATCAAAAATCCAACTCCGTTCCTTCCTGAGACTCCGGACGAGTGGTAAAGGATAGTCTGAAAACTCTTCTATAGTTTCATTGTGCCTCCTAGTTTCGCATAACCCTATTATGTCCCAATTTATTGATGCTACCGCCAAACTTAGTTCTGTGAGTCGACTATCTGACATTAGAGTCCTCACATTAATACTTGCTACATAGAAATAGTTAGGTTTAGTTTTTCCTGTATACTCGTATCTATTTATTTTTTCAGTACGGCATAATTAAAGAAATAAGTTTCTTTTTATCAACCAAGAGAGTAAACCTACAATTTCAGATGTTTTACCTTCGAAACCGAAGAAATTTCATATGTACTTTTAACCCCTTATTTATCCCCTTAGAATTTCCAAAAACTAATAAATACATGATTTTTTTTTATCAACCAAGAACGTAAATGTAAAATTTCATGTGTCCAATTTACAAACTGCAAAAAATTCATACAAACTTTCAACCCCCTTTTTACCCCCTTAGGGGTCGAATTTCCAAAAACCAATAAATACATTAATTATTTTTATCAACCAAGAGCGTAAATATAAAATTTTACGTGTCCAACTTACAAACTGTAGATATTACATACAAACTTTCAACCCCCTTTTTACCCCCTTAGGGTGGAATTCCCAAAAATCCTTTCTTAGTGCTCACTTACGTCACTTGCTGCCAAATTTTATGCTTCTAGGCCTAGCGGTTTTGGCTGTGCGTTGATCGATCAGTCAGTCAGTCAGTCAGCCAATCAGTTTCTTCTTTTATATATATAGATAGATAGATATTATAAAAGAAGGAACCTTCGTATGGATTAAGAAGGAACCCGTAATAGTTTCGCTATGTCCGTCTGTCTAACCGCAGTTTAGCTCAGAGTTAGTGCTAGAAAGCTATAATTTGGCATGGATATACATATTAATAAACGGTGAAGGAAAACATCGTGAGGAAACCGGCATGTCCTAGAACCAAAAATTCGAAGACATGTGACATCCACCAACCCGCACTGGGCCCGCGTGGTGGATTACGGCCCATTCCCTCTCACATAGAGGAGGCCTGTGTCCCAGCAGTGGGAACATTAATAGGCTGATGATGTGATACATATTAATCACGCCAAAAAAGTGGTACAACAAAATCAAGAAAAAAATATGGGTCGCTCCTGTACACGTAAAGTGGGGATGTATTTTTTCTTGTCTTTCCCATGGTGTGGGATATCTTTGGATAGGCCATTCAAAAATATTACGGGTCTGTGAAAACCATTTTCGATTCAAATATCCGTATGCGTAAAATTAAGCATTAAAGGGCTAATTTTTGGGGAGCTCCCTCTGCCAGCTAAATGGTTGCTTTGGATATGTGAACAAATTTACGGCAGTAGGCTTTACGAGTAATAGTCGACCAACAAATAAAATGTACTCGGAAAAGTTTTTTTTCTTTTCATTAGAGCAATGTTCGGTGCTTTTATTGTTTATATGAACTTCAGTATTTTTACCTAATTATGTTGGTGAATGTAGCTGTTTGAACGGAACCCTCGGTGCGTGATTCCGACTCGCACTTAGCCAGTTTTTGTATCAGGTCAGGTTATCCCATAGTAAAAGTTGTTCAATGAGGCCCTTTAACAGATTTTCAGTTAACAAGTCCAATCTGTTTTTACACTGTCACAAAAAAAAAAAACAAACATTTTTAAAACCAATTACAAACAAGATAAGACCCTCTCGATACGGATTATTTAAACCCCAGACGTTTCTTAAGATGGATGAGTAGCATTCATTGTGAGATTCCTCAGCAACGACCGACATGCAGTGATTAGATCCTCCGCACTGTAATCCTCGAAGATTGATGGCTCATCCAACCAACTTCTTATTGATCGAATTACTTGGTCGGGTGACGTCACGAAAGATGGCGGGCTTTTTTCATGGTAAGTTTTTTAGAACAGTTTAAGGTGGATTTTAAGTTATATTTGTTTTTCGAAGTGCTGTTTCTAAGGCTGTACACGGTGAACAATTCAATTTCTTCGTTAGCACTTAGCAGTTTGTTTTCAGAACATCTGAAAACATTTCTATGGATTTCAAAATTACCTGTGAAATTCACACTTGTCACAGACGCTCTGCAGTCGCATTTTCACCACTACTGATTAGGCAGTTCTCTGAATAACTTTACAGATGAAGTGATAAAAAGCTGAAATATAAATCAATTTAATAATCCTCTCAACATAAAACAGTGATCACTTAGACTTAAAACAACAAGAACTGCAGAGTTTTAAATCTTCTCGTTTCACGGATCCGTTAAGACAGACTTCGCGTTGCATTCTTATTCGATAGATTAAGGTCAGAATAATTTGAATCCTTCCTCGATAATAGAATGCGGGTCTCAACAGTGCCCATTAAGTCATTTTGGATAACAAATCTTCCCGCCTTTAAAGCAGCCGCCATTTTTAATATTGGCCATCTTGGATTTAAAAGTTTAAGTGTCAACAAGATTGGAGTGTGAATTTTGTGGAGAATGACTAACGATTGTACGTATTAATTTGTGATCAGGTGAAAGTAAATCCATGTCTGAAATAAGAGAGCAGAACCTTAAATACAGCCACATTTCACCAGATATGTTTAAATAACATGTTACAGGAGCTGCTGAGCCCATTGCCGTCAATCAGGCACAGTAGGCAGGCGTATGCTAAATGATTCTGATTTAGCGTTGAATTTTTACAAAAATCATGCCTGAAAAATTACAAGAAATGCTGACGATGTGTAATATTTACAACTTCTTATTAAAATTTACTATACCGTCGTGGTGGTTACCCAGTGATATTAGCCGCGACTTACAAGTTTAGGTCGTGGGTTCGAACTCACGCAGGCGCTTTACTTTGTGTTTAAATTATTTCATCATCTCTGCTCTCAAAAACGGTGAAGGAAAACATCGTTTGGAAACCGGCATGTCCTAGAACCAAAAATTCGAAGGCATGTGACATCCACCAAGACGCACTGTGCCCGCGTGGTGGATTATGACCCATTCCCTCTCACAGAGAGGAGGCCTGTGTCCCAGAAGTGGGAACATTAATAGGCTGATGATAATGATGGCACTGGCGTGAATTTTATCAATGACTTAAATTCTGCCAACGGCTTAGCTTGCGTAAAAGTAAAAAAATATCTCAAAGGGAACTCCTGGGATAAAACTATCTGTGTGCAAAATGTTATCTAAATTCATTGAACTCTTTTTGCGTGATTGAAACACAAACTTTCGCATTTACAATACAAGTACCATTATGCAGCACAAAACATGCTATTTCATAATTATGTCGTACATAATAGTTTTAACATACGAAAAACTTGTATAGTAAACGTTGTTGTTGTAGTAGGTGGGATCACCTTCAAAAACACTTCCATCACGAATGACACCCGCTTTCCTCGACGATGAAAAATTACTTGAAATTTTTACCGTATCCACCACGTTGCTTGGTAGTTCCCCCCCCCCCCCCACCGATTATAAAGTCGGAGAGTGGCCCCGGGCAATGAGATAAAGTCCTTAAATATTAATGAAACTTTGTTTACTGAATTATAGATTTTCGCATGTATTTGGGTGTGGAATAAGGATCACGGTTGAATATTAAGTGCGGTTGTAGTGTTTGTGGTATCGCTCGTTAAGGATCGGATCTGTTTGATAAAAGCATTGATAAAGATTATAAGATCTTTCCAACAATATTATTTTCCATTCCTTATGTCAAATCAAGTTCTTTTGTTGAGAAGATGGAAAACTTTTAAAATATTTTCGGACCATTAGGCGGCCGCGTTAATTGCAGCGTCACAGGCGTACATTCATTCACCTCAATCTTCAAATCACCTTCAAATCACTTGCATATCTTCGCTCCACCTTCCCAATTTCCACGAGAGATAAAATTTACTTTAATTTTCAACTTATTTATTTTTCGGAATTTTCCCTTTACTTGTGCTGTAAGACCTTGCTTTTAACCAAAATTGACAATTGTAGGTCAACCGGAAGTACCCTATAGGTTTTGGGTCGCAAATCTATATGGTAGTTCCCGTTGACCAAGAATCAAAAATGATACCAATTTTATTATGGCGGTATAATGAGTAGGTACGGAACCCTCGGCGCACGAGTTCGACTCGCACTTGCCCGTTTTTTATTTGGGGAATATTTTTTTTTTCAAAATGAGAACCGAAACGTCCACTTCTAACATGCAGTGTTAGTAAGACGTAGCTACCCAATTATAATTTACGTATCTAATATTTTGTGACTGTATCTGCCATGTTGGTCTAAGAGTCGCAAGTTGAGCATGAGTCGCTGGGTTCGAGGCCATCTGGGAAATTTCTCACCGACAGACAGCCCAGAGTTATAATTTAACCCATAACAAATCTGGTGAAATAGGGGTGTAATATAGGCACACCTCTATCTAACCTTTGGGGATAATAAACAGACGTGATGTTCTGGGCGGTCTAGTATTCTGTTCATACGGAACCACCAAAAAATTTGAGGGGTAGAAATCCAGTTGATAACGCTATCCGTACAGAAACAATTGCAGTCAAAACATCACGGGACGAAAATAATTGCTCACCACTTTAAAAAAACAAGTTGAACTCTCATTCTTATCGTAACCTTTCAAAACGTGATATTTTTCGTAAATAAAAGATAACAAATAAAAATATTGCCTTATATTTACATAAACACACAATTACATAACAATTCAGCTTCAATCAATAAGTTAAATATTATCTAGTATCCGTGTTCCTGGTATCCTCCCCTGTGTCCCCCATGACCACCATGCCCATGACCCTCAGAGCCTCCATATCCAGAGGAACCGGAGCCTTGAGGTCCACCTTGACCTTGGCCTTGTTGTCCGAATCCCTGGTTGCCAGATCCGAATCCTCCCTGGTGTCCCTGGCCCCCTTGACTAAAACCGCTTTGACCGTGTCCGCCCTGACCGAAACCAGGTTGGCCGCCCTGTCCACCCTGACCGAAACCGGGTTGACCACCCTGTCCGCCCTGACCAAAACCGCTTTGACCGTGTCCTCCTTGACCGAAACCAGGTTGACCACCCTGTCCTCCCTGACCAAAGCCGCTTTGACCGTGTCCACCCTGACCGAAACCAGCTTGGCCACCCTGTCCACCTTGGCCACCATAACCACCCTGGCTACCGCCGCCGTAGTGTGGGAGTCCTGCAGACAAAACATTGGCGGTTAATAAAGGGATACAGGCAGAAAATACGTTTAATTGCTTCAAACATACGAGTATATACGAGCTGAGTTGTTCAAGTTGGCGTGGATGGCCAAATCCGAAACTTTGGGAATAGCGAAAAACACTCAGAGGAGTCACGGGCCCGATTTTGATGAAAACTAAAACGTCATTGCAATCGAACCCGTTGATTTTGAACAAAAACACACTTTATTATTACGCCATACGCAAGTGCCGCTAATAAAGATAAAATTTTGGGAAGTAATGAGATACGGCAAACTTAAGGAAAGGTTTCATTTTTAACAAAATACTTTATAATTTCCAACCTAATCCCAAGATTGAAACAAATCTCAAAAGTGCACTATATTGCAACTTAAGTTAACTTTTCTCCTCAGACAACAGTAAGTAGGTAGACTCTACAAGATCCATTGCAGAGCAAAAACATTACAAAACAACAAGTATCACGCCACAATCACTAATGTTATTATCACAAGTGTACATAATACATAGATTAATTTAATTTAACGATCGGAAGGGCAAAGTTTATCATACACCTATAATAATATCAACATTTATTTATGTTTACAACATATAGGAAAAGTTTTATTCTGAGTTATCATGTTTTTAATAAGTATTGTTGTTGTTTTTGATGAAAATAAGGCCAAGTATTTTAGTTCAAGAAGGTTCTAATCGTGGAACTGTCAGATGGTACACCATATCCATCTTGACACAGTAAACTAAAATAAAATAACCTTGATATTTTCCCGCAATGGGTTATTGGCCGGGATGTTAACTGGGTAGAAAAATAATAATTCTATTTAGTCCGTCAGTGTGATTATCAAATAATATTGGACACGTATTTTTGCTTTACTAAATCAATACATCACACACACAATAAATTACAAAGATCAGCGCATCAAAGTTCAGAAGTGGGGTCTTGTGACGCCTCTTGTTAGTATAAAGTGTACTAACGGCGTGACGTCACACAATATTTCAACACATTGTATAGTCGTCACTTTACTTTTACGTGTCAAAAGAAAAACACGTCCAATATTTATTATTAATCTACCTGACGGACAAAATAGTAGATTATTAACCAAGGGGATAAAGCAGTGTCTTCTGTCGCGGGTGACGATTTAAATCGCGAGCGTAACAAAGGATTCGAGGTTTACTCCCGAGCGTAGCGAGGGTGTTAAAAACTTAAATCACGAGCGAAGCGAGGTATTTAAGACGAGTCCTGAGTGTAGCGAGGGATTTAAATCGTCACCCGTGACAGAGGACACTCAAGACTAAGACAGCTTTATCACAGAGGATTTTTTTGTCGGAAAAGCAAAGGCATCAAGCTCATACGGCCTCGTCGGTTTTCGTAATTTTATTTAATAATCATAACTGCATAATAAATGCGTATTCCTTTTTCAAAAAGATGTATAAATGCTTTATTTACAAACTCAATGGTGTAAACACAGATGTAGTTCAGTATAAATTTCGGTAAGTATTCCAAATTTAAATCACATTCTTCCCCTAGAGGATGAATGAAATTCAGTAAAAAAAATCCGTGTTTTTAACAGATTAAAAATGACTATTGTTATGTTCGCTTTTTGTGGCATACAATGTCACTTTTTTGAGCAAGTGGTACGAAAAACAAATTTTCAGATAACATCCCTATTGGCTGTCGCGTTAAACGGGAAGAAATCCATTCTATATGCTGCTATTGAAAAATAGCGTATTAAAAACTTAATCACAATTTTCCTAATTTGGGAGTCGGACCCAGCTTCCCATACTCATCAGTTGCGCTTAGAACCACTTGACCAACGAGCCTATACGGATCTTTGACCTCCAGAGTCTCATGACCCAACATAGGCTAGTGCTCTTACCTACCCAAAATAAAACACATACAGGTATTGTTCCGTATTGACAAAAGTTGTAGTAGTGAACGAATTGCACCATATAAACCCAAAATATTTATGACAATTGAATCGACGTGTCAACTAAATTAATAATAAAAATTGGTAATACAATAAAGACCTGTCATTGTAGAGCTGTCCTCACAAACACGACTGCACAACTTATATTACAAAGGATGACTACACTGCTATCTACTTTGCTTGCCAGACGTACCTAGGAACGACGGCCATTGACCCAATTGTCTAATCACTGTATGCTTACTGAGGAAAGAGTATTAATACATACACCACAACGCTAGTATACCGGTAAGAGGTATCAGCCATGGTGGCTGGAAATTGTAACATCCATATATCACTGATTTCTAGTACGAGTAGGTAAATGTACCAGGTATATTTTGCCGAAAGCTATCGCGTTAACCGTTTATAAATCTTTTCTTGTTACCGAATAATTTGCCAGGAAAATCAAGGGCTCGAACCTAGAATCCAACAACCATCAAATAATTGTGTTTGAGGTTACTTTAGGATTCCCAGAAACAAGATCCGATTCTTGTGTACCGTATAATTCTACTATAAATGTTGGCACTTACTAGTAACAACTTAGAGAAACGGTTAAGTAAAGAGATACAGTTGAGTCGTATGTAAGTTATATGGCAGTAGAACTTTGTCGAACTAGAAATCACACCAAAGAAATACGGTATGCATTTTGATGACAAAGTCATGAGATTTATGAAACAGTTATTCAATAAATTAACATTGTGTAACTTACCGTAGCTAACTACAGCCAACGCCAGAACCAAGCACACGATCTGTAAAATATAAACATTCATATTATATTTCATTAGATGTTTAGAAATAATCCTGAACTAAGAAAAATAGACACGTTTTGCAGAACTTTATAAAACACTAGCTTTTCCTTGCGGCTTCACTCCCATGACCCACAGAGTCCGTTTTCGAGATAGAAAATAGGCAATGTTACTCAGGAATAATATAACTTTCTACTGGTGAAAGAATTTTCAAAATCGGTTTAGTGGATCCAGAGATTACCTCACACAAACTCACAAACTGTACCTCTTTATAACATGATGTATGTATATTATTATTATTAGTATAAAATAGTGTAGATGTAGACAATGACATAATTGTGCAAATACAATTGTTGTTAACTAGTCAATCAATAAATAAATTAGGACACACTATGTACTAACACCCTTATTTAAAAAATCTCTACGATGTTAAGCAATTGTTTAAAAGGTTCAAAATTCAAATTTTAATCAAACATCTGCTAACCATTTGTAAATACTGTTGATATTTTTGTAAATAAGGCCCTAAAAGTTTAAGGGCACTAGGTACAAAATTATTTAGTAACGTCACTTCAACACTAAACTTATAATTATAACATATGTATTTTATAGTTAAAAAAGGAAATAATACTAACCTTGAAAGCCATCTTGATGAACGAATGAGACGATAATTTCGAACTGTATAATCTAACGATTTAGAAACATTACCTTATATACAGTATGTTATCTACGAACTTGTGCGTGACCTGACCCCCACTGAGATGTTCTCGGAACATAAGATAAGGGTACATTTCCACGAGGCATGTACGATGTGCGAGGTAGCTAAGCGGTGTGTGAGGGAACAATCCACCAATGGGTTCGCTCTATTTTCCTCGCCTAGCTTAGCACAGCTAAGAAGCTCTAGACAAAGTTTCATTCTATCAGCGATAGCGATTGTTGAAATGTGAGGAATTAAACACGAGACATTTCGATAACGCTTAGCAATCATATACATTTTTGACATTGCTATTGCGATGTTTTCGTTGATAGAAGTCACCAGTCTACAGCCTCTGGTAGAAAAGGACTAGATGACCTTGGAATTCAAACAAACAAAAAAAGCAAGAGATTTGTGCGAGGAAAGTGAGAAAGGTATGTACTCGAGGGATGAGTACGAGGGATGCGAGCGAGGAATCTCTCAGTTACACACCGTTTCGCCACGCATCTTTGCACCGCGCAATCTCCTCGTATAGTTATGGTAGAAACAATCACACATTTTCACCGCGCCGCACAGTGGTGCAGGTAGTACGGGCATGCGGAAAATATTATTTTTAAATGAAAAGACGTTGCGTTTCTTCATAATAATTTATTAAAATGATATAATGGATGTACCAGTTTACAAAGAGAAAGATATAACACGTATTTTTTTTTTATTAACATGAAAATATTCATCAAATTTTTTCACATGAATTTCATATAATTAAATCAGCATTTTTAAATAAATAAATATTAATAAACTAAATATTAAATAGAGAAGACATTGATTGTGTTAATTACCCTCATTAGAAACACTTATTAATATAATGCACTTTTTCTTAATTACAGAGCGTCATTAGTTAAGGACCTGGTATTTCCAAGATCGCAGGTTATCGCAGCCAAAACTAATGTATTCTTAATCTATAGGGTCTAATTAATCTCCGAAAGTATATTATTACGTATCGGTCGATAACGGAGATTAGTTATGATCTCATGATTGAAAACAAAAGGTTCCAAATGACCTTCTTCACTAAAAATGTAATAGCAAGTAATTATTCATTATATTATAACATTATGTTTACTATTTTATTAATACACACAATAAACTTATGACTAAACTAAAAATTAAAGTTGATAATTATAGTATTTTGGTTCTATTCATACTTGAAATAACAATATTTTTTGCACGAAATTTGTAAATTCTCGATCACCCTACTTTGGCATCATATAATTAAATACTGTATAATTATTTATCCGTATTAATTTTAGGACTTGTTTCTACTAACATTCTAGTATGTGTGTACCAAATTGTAGACATTTTAAACAAGGTTGAAACAAAGGACTTTTTTCCGCCCTTGTACCAATGTGCGCCGCTACACATAGCTAGCTCGCACGTCTCTGGTGTAAAAGCACCTTTATTATGTTAGAACCTATGTTATAAACAATAGCAAGGTCTTATCTTGCTACGTGGAATATTAGATCATATTTATATTTATTTACAAATACAATTTGGATACAATATGTGATATTAAATTCGTTGAACTTCTCGACGAAAACTAGCTCAGGGTAAATGTAATAAACACTGTTCTGGGAATTGTAATTAAGCTGAATAAAAAACAGGAAAATATATATATTTATTTAATTTAGGCGCCTTTTTGAATGAGTCATTTCGGTGCAGAGTCTTTACCCGATTTCATACGCGCTTATGAATCTGTGCAGAAGTGCCGTATGTGTATTTGTCGCAGGGAAATGGGGATCAATTCTATCTGAGGATGATAACAGGAATCACGGTAATATCTATAATATCAGTGTGAAATCTTAATCTGCAATCATACATTTTTAGGGTTCCGCACCCAATGGGTAAAATGGGACCCTATTACTATATAAGACTCCACTGTCCGTCCGTCTGTCTGTCACCAGGCTGTATCTCATGAACCATGATAGCTAGACAGCTGAAATTTTCACAGATGATGTATTTCTGTTGCCGCTATAAAAACAAATACTAAAATCAGAATAAATTAAATATTTAAGTGGTCCGGCTCCCATACAAAAAACGTGATTTTTTGGCGTTTTTTGCGATAATGGTATAGAACCCTTCAATGCGTGAGTCCGACACGCACTTGGCCGGGTTTTTCAATGTAATGTAGTGGAAAGAAAGGGCATTATTGTTTTTATTTAATAGGAGGAAGCTAGGCAGGTCTTAAGAATCTCCTGCTGCTTCTGAGAATTAAATTGTGAAATATACCCAATAATACTTTGCCCGAACTGGAAATCGAATTCGTCCTGAATACCTAAGGACATTGTTTGATTCACAAAAATAATAATAATGTAGAAAGAAAAACAAATACATGAAATACTAATAAACTATAATATTGAACATATTTAATACATAACACGAAGGCGCCATGACAATCGTAATAATATGTTTTGTGCTATTCTAGATTATTTTAAAGACTTGGCCAATTCTATCCTTTTATCTGTCATAGATATCCTCTACATTATTGTTTCTTTTTGGCGTCCCGCCTCTTAATATTTCATCCAAAATATTTTGCTTTCTTCGTGAATCAATCTGAGAGGTTTCTGACTTTTTGTTTCTGGGATATGCCGGTTTCCTCACGATGTTTTCCTTCACCGTTTTGAGAGCAGTGGTGATGAAATAATTTACACAAAGTAAAGCGCCTGCCTAGGTTTGAACCCACGACCTACAACTTATAAGTCTCGGCCGATACCACTAAGCCACCACTGCAAGTATATTCACATGGACGCAATATTATGCAATTTTACCGATTTGCATTTATAATTTACTTATAAAAAATTGGATCTTAAATTATGGGCATGTGATGCGGAGGAATGAAGATCATGTCGACAAAGGCGAGGGAAAAAAAAATGTTATTTTTTTTAATATTTGCACCAATACCATCTAATTATATTGGAACAAGGGATGCAGGATGATATATACAAACACACTTGCAGATCTGCTCATGCTCTCTAAGCATGGGTTCATTTGGGTCCGAAACGAGCTTTAAAATTGCACAGAGGTACATACATACATACAACTAATGTTTAAAAAAACACGATATTTCTAAGTAATGTCAGCCCGTATACCTCTGCTTCTGATCATAGCGGAGCTCAGTGCTATCAGAAAAACTTAGTATTTCAACAAGTTCACTAAAATGATCGTTTAAAAGTTAACACCAACAATAAATACACGTTTGACTTTTGCTGACTGAACTTGTTGGTTTGACAGTTTTGTACAGTCATGTCAATTCGTCACAAATATTGCACTTCCAATATCAGTTATCTAACGGTTGAAAACAAACTAACAATTACCTTGATTACCATTTTGTTTCTTTTTTTCCAATTGAACTTCAAGTATTTGTCCTCCAGAACATTACATTTCCCTTAGATAGTGTGCGTTATCAGTAAAATTAGTGCATTTGTCCTGACTACAGACATGAAGGCAATAAACTAATTAATTGTTTGTCGAAGCAGCTTTTATTCAATTCCCGTTTATTAACAATATTATTGTCAAAACGTTTTTTCCACTGGACTTTCTGCATCGTTATCAAAATTTATGCTGCCGTTATTACAAATGTGAACGTTGAGTCACTGATAAATTCCTAGTATCCTTTGTTCAGGTTGAGCTTTTTCGCAAGGGTCAATACTGTAGCTGTCGGCTGATATTGATAGATTTGCGATTTTTAAGCGTGCAAGCCATCCACACTATTCCCAACCAATGCAAGACCATAACCAAAATCAACAGTGGTGACTATAAGAAAATAGCCGAGACAAAGGTGCTTTAAGAAACGAATGAAACGATTCAACTATGTCACAAGAAATTAATCAGAAAAGAACAGCAGAAGACAACGAAAACGAGGCCACTAAGCATGACAATAATTACTCTTATCAATAATATTGATAATAATTAACCAATTACATAGGTAGGTATAGGTTATCTTAAGGTTTCCTCGGAGGCCCTGCAATAGTTCTCTTCTTATCTTCGGGGACGTCAGAAGCCGATTCGCGTTGATGAGAGCTCGTCGATTTGTTGTGATTTGTCTACTGGTGTTCCGCAAGGTGGTATTCTTTCTCCATTATTATTCTCCATCTTCATAATTTTTATAACTCACTGTCTTCGGTGTTCGTATCATCTTTATGCCGATGACCTTCAACTATATGCGGCTGCGCGGGTAGAGGATTTGTCGGATGCTATAAGCCCCTCAAAATGTCAGGCTATTGTGATCGGGAGCTCGCGCATGATGGATCGGGTGAGGATTAGCTCTCTTCCTCCTATTATTAATAGTACCGTTATCCCCAACAGCCCTAGTGTAAAAGATCTCGGTCGACATCTTGAATCGACGCTAGGCTGGCAAAGTCAGGTTCTAGTGTCAGTCAAAGAGTCAACGGGACCTTGCGTTGCCTGTACCATCTGAGGAAGTTTCTGCCTGCAAAAACGAAGACTATGCTTGTGCAGACTTTAATTTTCCCTATTATAGACTATGGTGACGTGTGCTACTTTGACTTGAACGCAGTATTCCTAGATAAGCTTGATAGGCTCCAAAACAACTGCATCCGGTTCATATTTAACTTGAGGAAATATGACCATGTGTCGAGCTACAGATCTGAACTCAAATTGATGCCCATTAGGCAGAGGCGAAATTTGCGCGCTTTGACCACGCTTTTCTCCCTACTCAACTCTCCAACTCTTCCTTCTTATCTCACACCTCACTTTATATATTCACACGCTAGGAATCTGCGTTCGTCTAACAATCTTCTCTTGCTTTGTTCTTCTCATACTTCTGATTTTATTAATTCTTCCTTTCATATCCAGTCCATTCGTCTCTGGAATGCGCTACCACTCGATATCAGAACGGCCACCAGTCAAAATGCATATAAGCGAAAGTTACGGCATTACTTTCTACACCAACAGCAGAGTTGTCTCAATCACCTTTCTATAACTTTTATATATATATTTATATATATATGTATTTATTATAGGATATAATTATGTATGTATGTTTTTTTTAACTATTCTTCAATTTTTACTTTAATAATTATTTCTATTTTGTATGCACCTGCCATATTATATCTCCACCATCCTTGGTTGACTGGTATTGAATGCCTCAGGCATTAAGTCCGCCAAAGTACGTTTATGTTGCATGAAGTTTTAATAAATAAATAAATAGGCAATACCTTCTACGAGCAGTAAGAACCACAAAATACAAATAAATCAAGTGAATTTCTGTTCCTAATAAGTTTTTAACTGTAAAACATTTGGGTCCGCTTCCTCAGACCTTGAAGTAACTTCTGCAATATATTTTATTATCTCACTATTTATCTTTTCCCGTTTTTGAAGGTTCTACCGCAAGGGTACGAGACTACGTGCGAGCATCGAACCTTTTTAATAAGAAAAATAAATTGAAGTAATGCGCTTGTGAAATATATGTAATCGGCTAATCACTAAACACACGTGAACCCTAGTGAGAGAAGCTTCCCAAACTATCATTTGACCATGGTACAATAAAATACTCCGTATACTTCGCCTGGTATGTTCTGCCCAAGATGGCCTAAGACTACGTCACGATAAGTGTTACCATTGATTATCCTTTTTAGAAAATTTAGGTACTTTCTCATGTAGTTAATGAAAATAAAATAAATTACTAACTAGCTTAACTATTTAGTAACTCATGTGAATCATCTATTTAGTGTTAAATTAATTTGTATATTGAATTATTAATAAATAATTGCTTTGTTAAGATAAAAAATGCATTTTGCTCGGGTAATTCAATCAAACACAGTGGCAACACAACGAATTGACAAGTGTCATACTGACAACTAGCCATTTCATCGCTATTGTCGTGTCGCTCACACCTATAGCTTTGTTTCGCTCGGTGAGCAAAATACTGTGGCTCCCAAACATTTGTGGTGAACCCGTGAACTTTGATGTTAGTTAGTGAAAAAATGTTAATTGTTGCGTACTCAACTGTAAAATCAGAAGTATAAATGGCGGTGTAATAAAGTTTTTTCTTTTCCCAATGAAGAAACGCTATCATATGCGTGGCTTCAATATTGTAACTAAATTCAACTAAAATAACTGGTATTGTGCTTTTCTACATATTATTTAATTTATCTACGCGTTGTAAATTCCATAATTTAAATCATAGTTGTGTCAAAACGTCTTTACGCCCGAACTTAACCTAACCTAATTGTTTGGTCGTGGTTTTGTTTTGTGTGTTTAATTGTTTTGTGGGTTTTCGGCCCGAAATTAATAAAAAAACTAAAAGGCAAGCAATTAAAAAAAGCAAAGTAAATAAATACAAAAAAAGTATCAAATATGACGATTTATTAAATTAAGTACCTATCGTATTATTTTGATCTTTTTCCCCACTAAAAAAGTTTGAGAACCGCAACGCAATCGATGACGTAGTTTTAGGCCAATCACGTGACCCAGCTGTCACGGGAAGAGACCATGGTATAATAACATACTCCGTATACTTCACCTGGTATTCTCTTCCCAGGATGGCCTAAGACTACGTCACGATAAGTGTTACCATTGACTGTCCTTTTTAGAAAATTTAGGTACTTTCTCATGTAGTCAATGAAAATAAAATAAATTACTAACTAGAATAACTATTTAGTAACTCATGTGATTCATCTATTTATTGTTAAATTTATTTGTATATTGAATTATTAGTTCATAATTGCTTTGTTAAGATAAAAATGCATTTTGCTCGGGTAATTCAATCACACACAGTGGCAACATATCGAATTGGCAAGTGTCATACTGACAACTAGCCATTTTATCGCTATTGTCGTGTCGCTCACACCTATAGCATTGTTTCGCTCTGTGAGCAAAATACTGTGGCTCCCAAACGTTTGTGGTGAACCCGTGAACTTTGATAATACACAAGAAAAATTGATAATTGTTCTGTAAACTATAAAAACAGAAGTATAAAAGGCGGTGTGATAAGGTGTTTTTTATTTTCCCAATGAAGAGACGCTATGCGTGGCTTCAAATTTGTAAATAAATTCAACTAAAATAACTGATATGTGCCTTTCTACATATTATTTAATTTATCTACGCGTTGTAAATTCCATAATTTAAGTCATAGTTGTTTCAATACGTCTTTACGCCCGAACTTATTAACCTAACATAATTAGTTTTTGACTTATTTTAGTCAAGTCAAGTTTAGCGGGTTTTCGTCCCGAACTAAATAAAAATAAATACAAAAAGTATCAAATATGACGATTTATTAAAAATTATAAATATGTTGTACCTATTGTAATATTTTTATCTTTTTCCCCACTAAAAAAGTTTGAGAACCGCAACGCAATCGATGACGTAGTCTTAGGCCAATTACGTGACCCAGCTGTCACGGGAGGAGACTACCATATCTTATTATATCATGGAAGAGACCATCAACACAGTTAAAACCAGGATAATGCAACGTGTTCGTTGTTTTCGTTCGTTTAACATGGCTTTGTCTCCTGTTTACTTACATTTTATTAGAAATACTGCCCTTGTTACATATTACGGACCCCAAACACGTCCGTAACATTTCAAAACATTTCATAAATCTTATTATGCCTATAACTTTTATGACATAATTGGTAAGTCATCGTACAATATTCCTTCCATGATTTCATTGTGTTCCGCTACATTTTTGTTGTGTCCTACATATATTTTACTTTTGTTTGTCTCTCCTACACATCTCCGACAGTGTTGCCTTCGTGAGCAAAAAGTTTGGTTGTCAAACTGTCACGAACATGCTTCTGCTGATGAAATTAAAAAAAACGAAAACACTGGCGCCAACTTAATTTTTTTCGAATTTAGAACAGAATATGTCATCGTTTTTACAAAAAAAATACACTCGACTTCCAAATAAAAACGTAGTAAAAAGTTTTGAGTGACACACATAAAAAAATACAGTCGAATTGATAACCTCCTCCTTTATTGGGAAGTCGGTAAAAGAAAGGAAACTAATTATTTCAAAAAAGGATTATTGTATTTTCTTCAGTGCAAAGCATTTCATAGCGTTATTTACAAAAAAACAGACTGGATTCCAATATTAGTTTTCCCTTTGAAGAGTAATGTAAACTTTTTTGCAAAAAATCCTCATTTATTCTACGCTTTACAAACAAAATTGTCAGGGTGCGTTAATTAAAAATATTTACTTTGTTATATGCAGTTACGGAATAGGGATGATGACTAAAAAAATCTATTTAGTCCGTCAGTTAGATTACCTAAAAATAGTGGACACGTATTTTCTCTTCCGCCACGTAAACAAAAAAAAACGACGATACATTGCGTTGAAATATCGTGTGACGTCACGGTGTGCTACGCTTTATACTACCAAAGTGACGTCACAAGCTCCCATTCCTGAACTTTGATGCGTTTTATCTTTGTCAATTTTTATTTATTTAATGAAGCAAAAATACGGGTCTAATATTATTTGATAATCTCACTGACTGACTAAATATAATTATAATTTGTCTACCCAGAATACATCCTAATTGCTATTGAATCCAGGGTTTATTATATTTTTTTATGCGAGCAGCCTTCGGTGAATGTTCAAAGAGAGAAGATGCCACAATTGTTGAATCAATATCAATCAATTACTGCTATTTAGTGTCCTCTTTGACAAACTTTAAGTTGTCTTTCTATCTATAAGTAACAAAATAAGTTAACATAGCTTTGCTTGGATAATGGGGCCGAGTGTAGAGGACTAAGTGACATTCCTTCAGCGATTGCCGAAAGGTTCAATATGTATAGAATTGGGGATACCGCGTTTGAATTTACCCCTGAAGGCCCTGGTTTAGATGGAGGTCTTTAAAAGTAATTTTTCATTCATTTTTTGGATTTTATCGCAAGTTTATTTACTACTTTTTATTGTTGTGAATATTTACCAAATATGGCTATTTAAGATACTCGTAGGTACCAACCACTGCTTTAATAGAGTTTTACGTTTCGGAAAATGTAATTCTTGTTTGTCGAAAAAAAAATAGGCTGCGCGAAACTGTGAGATTAAAAATATAAAATCAAATATCGGCAATCTCGATTTCATATTTGATCTCACTTTTACGGCATTAGAAATTATTTTAATTCAAACTTTGCTTCCGTGCGCGATAAAAAAACTTTTAACAGCTATATTTAAGGACCTTACACACCAGTGGCGCTAACTGGTGGGCACTAAATCGGAAGCCCTCATTGATTGAGGTGCTATGAAATGTGGTCAATCTGCTCTCTGACTGCAAATTTGCAGTTAAAATGCATTTAGTAAGATTGCAATAAAACTGCAAAACAAACGTGCAGTTCTCGGGAGTTCTTGGAACATCTGTCTAGAGCCTTACCCAGTATAAATATCATATAGACAAACACATCATCGTTTTATGACATAATGTTCGGTTTTCTTTGTTAAATACATCTTACAATTGGTACGAATTTAATTATTTATTTTAACATCAAATAGTATTTAAAAGTTGTCAAATTGATTATCGTAGAAAATATTCGAATGTCAAAATGACGTCACGTCTAAACACGACGATTGGAGGGGGATTGTTCCGACGCGAGGCGGGGTGAGTAAGTTAGGCAGTCTAATTTGGACATGCTTGAAAGATGGTTGTGTTGACCTAAGTGGATAAATTGTATTGATTTGATGGTAACTTAGTGTGAACTGGAAAATAAAGAATAGTTATAAGTACAAACTGTGTGTTATTTCTGAATTACAAACTACACGTGAGTATAATTATTCTTGAGTATTTTTTAAACCACTGTCTTTGGACTCAACTTAAGGTGATCAACAATAAATTCCCTTAACTGTACTAAAACTATCCCAAAAACGTATAGTTTCCAAACAGGAGAAACCGGCACCAAGTCGCATAACGAGAAGCAATCAGTCTGAGTGTCGTTCGCATACCAACCATTACCTTCCTGCTCCCCCTAATGATGATTGTATGAGGATTACAGCACGCGTGTGTTTAATTCCTGGTCATTGTTTCCGTGTTCCGCGTTAGTTTGTTCCGACTTTAGTTGGTAGTTTGTTAGTTTGTGTGTGCGATGATGCCTTTTATTCTCTTGGGAGAGAGATCTGTCTTGGAAATATGTGGGTTTTGAGACTTAGGTGGCATAATATGTTAGTTAGTCCTCAGATAGATAGTGTTGGAAAGGTTGGTGGCCCAGTCGCTAAGGCCTCGCTCTCGTGCTTAAAGTTGTGGGTTCATAGCCGGGCAAGTACCAAGTTTCAATTCAAATGTACTTTCTTAGTTTATCTTGAACATCGCTGAAAATGGTGAAATAAAACATCGCGAGGAAACCTGGACTTATAGTTAAATTATTGTAAGTTTGTGCTCCATTGGCGTAATTTCTGGAAGGAGTTCCAATGGGAGGATAAACGAATAAATCGTTTTTGGGAGTACGCAAATACTGATGTTGAGAATTGGAATTTGTTCTAGATGAATCCTGTTTTAAAACCAACTTCAAAAAAAGAGAAAGAAAATACATTCGAATTGAGAACCTCCTCCAGTTCTCAATTCGAATGTATTTTCTTTTTTTTATGTGTGTTACCTCAGAACTTTTTACTAGGTGAACCGATTTTGATGATTCTTTTTTTTTTTGAAAGCTGCTGCTTCTCATGTGGTCCCATTTAAATTTGATCAAAATCTGAAAGATCTTCGGAGATATGCAACAGAACTCTACAATAAATGACGGTAAATATCTCGGGATTGCTGCAATCGCATGCCTGTTTATTTTTTACACAATTTCATAACAACATTACGCCGGTACGCTCTAAAGGGGTATGCAGATGTGTAGATTCAGATCACCATGGTAAACTCTAATTTCACCGGTTGTGTTCAAGTTTCATATTATTTTAGTAATCTATTCTGGTATAACTGTGGGCATTATAGATATGTACAACAATAAGTGAAACATAGAAACCTTTTTACAAAAAAATACAACCAAAAAATAAAAAACTACAAAGTGAAATATAAGTTCGATTTCGGAAGTTGGTGACTTCCGAAATCGAACTTATATTTCACTTTGTAGTTTTTTATTTTTTAAACCAATAGGAAATGAAAAACACAAAAACAAATTTTCTAAATCCATATAAAATTACCATTTGCTTTTCCTTGTAGATAAAACATCACGATTGATTATATGCAAAACCTTCGCAGCTCCATCTCCCACGAAGGGGAGAGTCTGCGGGTAGACGTATAGCCGGTTAAAAGCGGTGACGTAGCCGCGGGTACAGCCTCGGAGACGTTTATAGCCGTTGGGATGGGTGATAGCCGCCATTTGTCTATCCATTTGTCACCAGACACGCAATATTTGCGGGTAGATAGCGGTCTTATATCGCTGGTGGAAATTGGGAAGGCGGAGTTGAGATATGCGAGTGTTTTGATTGAGTTGAAGCTTAGACTGATATTCGTTTTGTGTGGTAAAGTTGGGCCTGTGTGGGTGAGCGCACGTTTGCAATCATTTTGTATTCGTACAACAGGATAAGTCAGAAGAAATTAAAGTATGAAGGAAGGAAGGAGGGGCCGCTGAAACGATAGGATTATAACCATCCACAGACACGCAATACCTTGGTTTGACTGACAAGATCCAACCTGACAGGAATGTACCTAAACGTGTGTATGGTGATCGAAGGATTGTTTTGCCTGTCGAACTGGCGTGTCATGATAAACACGACAATGATCGACAATGATCAGGGGATGGTTGAATTGGTGGCTTCAAAGGTTTTATTTTACCCTGATGCGTTTCCGTACTGTTTGTTCAACAGGACAAGTCAAAAGGAATGAACGCCAGTGGATGGGGCCCTATTGTGAAAAACTTGAACATTATATTAACAGCATAGATATCAGCATAATGTAATAAAACAAACTACTATTTCACAATTAGTATACACGAAGCGCGATGATTTTGGTCATAAGTTTTTGACCGTCAACATTAGGCCTATTGTCTCCTCATAACACCGCAAAGTCAGTTGCACTTTTTATCAAGAGGGAGAGTAAGTAATTTGACTTGATGCATAAATAATTGAATATGATAATTTTGGCAAGATCTTATAATATTTATTAATCCTTTATAGAACTGATCCATTCCACCACGAGCGATAGTAATAATAAAAAAAAACAAATAAACTCATAAATTCCACAACCGCGCATAATTACCCGGCTGCAAGGGGTTAAGTTTTTCGCGCGTATCTTGTAAGTATGTTTGTATGTATGTATATAATATTCTTTATTACCTCGTATCTTTCAAATCACTTGACGGATTTTTATTATTAAGACATCGTTAGATAGGGCCAAGGACAGCACTTGTCTAAGAACAATTGGGCGGCCAAGGCTAGCCTTGGCCGCCCAATTGTTCTTAGACAAGTGCTGTTAAAAAAAAGAAACATGGCGGATTTTGGGCTCCATATTGTAGAGGTTTTAATTTTTTTTTCATTGCAACCCGTCGTGTGGGGTATCAAAATGAAGGGTTTGTAGAGGAGATTACAAAAATATATACCACTTAAATGTTTAAAAGCATTTATAAAAAAAATATTCACTAAAAAGATGTAAATAAAAAAAGTTAATTTAAAAATTCGGAGGATACATATTCTCGATCTGCCTGATCCTCCGACTGCACAGCATGATTTTTTCTTGTTTACAGCTTTTTAGTTCACTTCTTAAGCAGTCGGGTTTTTGATTTTTAAATTATATTCAACCTTGATCCTTATTCCACACACAAATACATATGAAAATAAATAATTCAGTAAACAAAGTTACATTGATACTTAAGGCATGTATCTCATTGCCCGGAGCCACTCTCTGATTTATATAATCGGTGGCTGGGGCCCAATTACAAGCCATCGTGGGTAGATGCGGTAAAATTTTCAAGTCATTTTTCTTCGTCGAGGAAAGCGGCTGTCATTCGTGATGGATGTGTTATTTGAAGGTGTGAAGTGTTTACTATACAAGCTTTTTGTGCATGTTGAAAATATAATGTAGAAAATATTTGCAAGTTTTGAGTTACTGGTTTTTTTTTTTACTTGATGAGGTTGTGATGTAGTACGTATGCAACCTCTATTTCAATGTGTGTAACCAATATATAAGTCATAGTATCAACATAATAAAGGCAGTCTTACACCACATTTTGGGATGTTTTATTATATCTGACACCCGACCATACATGGCGACCCTGCCACTAAACAGGGCTTGAATCATGTACGCGATTAGTATCGGTTTTGCTCAGTGTGGCAACTGTTTAAGTGAAAAATATATTAAAAGTGACTTTGAAAAATGTGCAACTCAAAAGTAACTAATGAGGAGGTTTTTCTCGATCAAAATAGCGCCGCTAAAAACACAGCGACGGTAGAGGAATTTAAATTTCATTTATCGGCCATAAGTATCGTGTTAACAATAATTTGCACGATATTATTCATCGGTGCACTATACTCCATCTTTAAAATTTACAAAAGATGTCATGAGTCCTGGGCGCGAGAGCAGATAACGAGACACATCTTAAGGCGTTCTGTGGATCGATCCAGAAGGTGTCGCGACGGTGCTTGTAACGTGTCTGCAGGCGAGGAGCGTCGGGTCCACGCTTCCAACAAGAATCCCTGACAACACAGAGGCGTGTAACAAATCATACAATTCGGCTAGTGTTCTTGTGAGTTCTGTGTTCTAATGAATGTGAAAGTGTGGTAATTCTAACATGGGCAGTGTATGCGTGCAACAGTGGAATCATAGTCGCGATATGAACTTGCATTTGGTATATGAACTATAAAATTATGGACAGTTATGTATGACGAATTGTTACAGATATACAATGGCCTTGGTAAGATAAGAATATATTTAATAAAAATAGGACCAAGTAGACGAAAGGGTGAAATTGTTTTGAAAAAACTAAAAGAGGCCGATAAATTGCTGAGTAATTTCAATGAGAGCTTAGACCATTTAAGGCTACTTAAAACCGGATTAAAAGACGAGGAATTACGTAAATTTAATAAAATAAAATAATAATAATAATAATAAAATCGTTTATTTATTTCTTAAAGTACAAAATTTACAATAATTTGCTTATGTTCTAAAAAGTGCTGATGTATAATTTGCCTGAACTAGGTAGAACCTGTGCTTCAGGCGTAAAAGTGCTTATTTATATTTAATAATGTAGGTATTGCAATAAATTAACAATTTTAAGTAAAACTAGGACACTGCGGAAATATACATAGTAGTGTTATTTTTAATCATGCTTACGTAGTTTTAATCTAATTTTATTTTAATACTAGAAGCAGGTCTTCAGTCTGGTCATATGACAAACCTTGCAAATAGTTTAAAACAATGCTTTTACAGTTAAAATAATTTAAATTATATATACTTAGTATTCCATTTAATCTATTATATAAAAAGGGCCCTAAAAATGTAAAGAATCTATATGTAAATGCAAATTTAGAGGTAGAGGTTGAACTGCATACTATATCGTTTCGCCTTTTGTTAGTTATATCTAGGTTATATTTAAGCATTGCATGCTGTTTTAGTGTTATGTGCAGTAAATAAATTTGCCGAACAGTCAAGACTTTGCAGGATTTAAATAACTGGTGGGTAGGGAAAAGGAAAGGTAGAGAATTTGCTACTTTTAGAACAGCTCTTTGTGCTCTTTCAAGAGAGAGAATGATAGTTTTTGATGCTCCGCCCCATGAGGTTATACAATATTGAAGTATTGATTGACATAGAGCAAAATAAACTTGTTTGACTAAGTTAGTGTCGGCAATGGAGCGCAGTTGTTTGAAAGCAAACATCAGTTTACATACTCTAGTAACCAAACTGTCAATATGTTGCCTAAACGAGAGCGTGTTATCAACAAAAACTCCAAGATACTTGAGGCACTTTGTTTCCAGGATCATATGGCAGGTACAAGAAGTGGCTGACTGATTGTTACATTGGTGTGCATATAAATGGGGATTAGTTTTGTTATTAAGATTGCGCATGTTGAACTGAATATATTTTGTTTTATCTGCATTTAGTGTTAGTAAATTACAACGAAGCCAGTTTAGAACGATGTTAAAACCTGCCTGTGCAACATTATACAGCTCGGAGTTAGTTTTTGCGGTGAAAATAAGCGCAGTGTCATCAGCGTACGATATTATTTTGCAATTTCCTACATTTAAATTACAAAGATCATTAATGTAAATGAGGAACAATGATGGACCAAGGATACTGCCTTGTGGAACTCCAAATCCTAGTGATTTTTCATCGTTACTAGTTATATTTCCTATTCGAACACATTGCGATCTATCGTTTAAATAATCTTCGAATAGTTTCAGCTGTGTACCTCTTAACCCAACGTTTCCAGTTTATTTAAAAGCAAAGGAACTGATACGGTGTCAAAAGCTTTTGCTAAGTCTAGGAAGATAGTCAGGACCTGGTTTCCATCGCCGAGTTCTTGTGCAACGAGGTCTGTCAGCTTTTGAACCGCATCTGCTGTGGACAATCTGCTTCTAAACCCGAATTGTGAAGAAGATAATAAGTTGTTCGTTTCCAAGTAATTGACGAGTCTTTTGTTAATGATTTTTTCTAATATTTTGGATAAAGAAGGCAGTATAGATATTGGTCTATAATTATTCACAACATCTCTATATCCAGATTTAAAGATAGGGATGACCACCGCTTTTTTTAGACTTTTAGGGAAAATTCCTTCTCGGAGGCACGCCTGAAATATACATGTTAACGGTCGGAGTAAAATGTGTTTAAAACGCTTAAGTATTTTACTATCAATATTATCCCAGCCGACTGCACAGTCATCTTTCAGAGCTGAGATGATTAGTTCTACTTCACTTTCGTCCGTATCCAAAAGTGCAAAAGATTTAGCACAGCTCTTGAGAGAAGTCTGAAAGTGCGCGGCAGACCGATAAGACGATTGCTTCAGGAGTGGCTCCGCGAGGGATTTCCCTACATTCACGAAAAAGTTATTTACATTATTAGCTGATGATAGGGGTGAAGAGTTAGTGAGCAGTAAACTTGAAACGGGTTCCCGTTGTTTAGATCTGTAAGTCAAGTTTTTAATATGTTTCCATATCTGTTTACTATTTTTGCCTGCTTTCTGCAATTCGTTCTTATCGTATTCAATCTTAAGTTTTTTCAAGAGATTATTACAAAAGTTCCTGTACCTCTTGTATATTACAAGAAGCATTATATTATCAGGGTAGCGTTTGGTTTTCTGATGTAATTTGTCTCTGTGCCTTATACATCGAACAAGGCCCGGAGTAATCCACGGTTTAATATTATAATGCTTCCGATTTAATGTTATTACGGTCGTATTATGTAATATTGCTTGCTGGACGTTTTTAATTAAATACGACAAAGACAAATTAGCGTCAGGAGAATCGTAAACAGGGCTAAAATCAATGTTATGCAGGTCATGTTCTAGTTTGTGCATGTTTAGTTTGGACTTTGTCAGTGGACGATTTTGCTTAGGTAGCGTTAAGTTCATTGTTAGTAGGACAGCATTATGATCAGTAATTGTTGAATTAGTAACTAGGGTAATATATGGTAGGCTGGTTTTTATCATCATGTGATCGAGACACGAGCCACTCTGATGTGTTGGTAGCGTATGACCGATGAGAAGCCCATGGTATGAACATAAATTGAGGTAATTTTGAATTCCAGCATCGCAGTTTTCAGCAGTGATGTTTATGTTAATGTCACCTGTTAGTATGATGTGCTTAAAAGCGGAAAGATTACGACAGGCCTGGTTTAAGAAATATTGAAATGAGTCCAGATTTCTAAACGATGGGGATCTGTAGATAGCTAGTATTGCTATAGTTGTACCTATTTTAATTATAAGGCAGTTACAGTCTTGTTGACTCTGTTCTTCAACTGTGGCTATAAGCGATTGTTTAGCGTAAATCACGACACCATCATTTTGATTCTGGTTAGTAGTGCTATGGAACATGTTGTATCCAGTCATAGTAGGGATGTTTTCTTGGCGTTTTGATAACCAGCATTCGGTTAGTATTATGATATCGCAAGCTATGTTTAGTCTATGAAGAAAAATGTTAAAACTGTCAAAGTTCCTGCAGATGCTACGAATATTTTGTGTTAGTACTGTAAAAGGATTTTGGTATTCGGAAAGATATTGTTTGCAGTCTTCCACCTCACAAGTTTTTGATTCTGACAAAAAAGCGTTATCTATATCAGTAATCAAACTATCCATAAGTAAAAAATGTAAAAGTATGTACTCTGTAAAAATACGTTAGATCTAAATATAATCTAGAGTTTGGCGCTCTTAGGCGCCTTCATAATCTACAGAGTTGATATACCTGTATTCAGCGGCTTTTCTAGCTGGGCAATCAGTATCTCCTGTCTTGTGGTTGTGGGGTTTTTTGTAGCGCTTGCAGGTTGCACATTTCGGTAGTTCATCCTTCGAAGAACACTCTTGAGTCGCGTGGCCTTCCACCCCGCAGTGGCCGCAAGTTGAGATGGCGGATTTGCAAGTCTTGGATGCATGACCGTATTGCTGACACTTGAAGCACCGAGTCACCAGGGTGAAATCTCGTACCGGGCACGACGTCCAGTTTATATAAAGCCTGTTCTGGTTCACTAGGGCTTTCCGGACGCTGGCTGGCACTTCAACAATGTAGTTGCAGCTGTCGGCATCTCGTTTTCCTGACTTATGGCTTAATTTGATTGAGGTCAAAAATGTATCTTTGGTTAGTGTTGGTAGTTTATCGACGATATTTTGCTCATAAATACATTTAAATACCTCTTTCTCTGCCATATCAGTGGGGACCCCAATTATTACAATACGGGGCTTCCGCTTTTGAGGCTCATCTACAGTAAGTCCTGATGTGGAACGCTCGACAGTCTGCTTCAACTTTTGGATGTCGTCCTTGGTCTCCGTGCTAATGATTACACCTCCGTTTCTTATTTTCCGAAGACCTCGAACCTTCAGCTTCATTTCTTCAGGGCATACAATTTTTTGTATAAGATTTTTGGTCTCTTCACTGGTCTTGGTATTGTCGCTAGGATAAATAGCGACTGAGCTAGTTGCTTGAGGCCGAATAAGGCTTTTTGTCCCCTTCACCATGTCTGCAAAAGAAGTGCTTTCCTGTTTTTGCTTAGTCAGAGTTTCTTCTAATTTATGCTTGATATCAGTCAAACTAATGGCGAGGTCTTCATTTTCCTTTAAACTTTGCAGGGTGGCGTAGTTTTGGAGGGCTTTATGTTTCAGTGACTGATATTGCACTGCCATTTGGGAGACTCCGTGTCCGACTTTACGACATAGGCTACTAATTCTAAGCTTTTGTTCGGAATTCATTTTTCCTTCCGAAGCTATGGTCGACACCTCACTTAGGCACTGCTCAATGCTGGACATCCACGATTGAATTTCAGGAGTAGAAAAAACCTCAACCGTTTCATCCTGTGCTTGACTTCTAGGTGTTGTTGCTGGTGGTGGAGAGCGACGCGGCTGGCCGCCACGATTGAGGGGGCTGCTATCCATATTTGTAAATAATCACTTACTTTTGACCATATTCGCAATAAAAACTGTATAACACAACAAAAACGTCTATGTATCTAAAACTAGGTCACAATTAAAACTGTTAATTTATGCAATTGTTAAGTTGCTTTACTGAGCACGTCTGTATTCGTCGAGTGGTTCGAGCGATTTCAATAAATTAAACAAAGATTTTGTTAACCTGTATGACAATATTTTAGATTTGTGTAATAATTCATCGACTGAAGAGTCAATTATTGAACAAAATATGGCGAAATTCGATTTAAAAATCGCCTTGAGCTTATTACCAGTTCTAAATGACGACGGCACAAATACAAAACAGCTCATTGATGGCGTAGAATACTATGAAACGGAACTTGACGTAGACGGACAAATTAAATTGATAAATTTTGTTTTAAAAAGTCGACTTTCGCAGTCTGCTAAACTTAAACTTAATGCAAAGTATGACAGTGTTAATGAGTTAGTAAAGGCTATGAACACATGTCTGTTACCAAAAAAATCAGCAACAGCTCTACAACACAAATTGTACAATTTGAAACAAAATGATCTTACTATAGATGACTACGGTAAGAAAATAACTGATTTGTTTGTTGACTTGACGATTTCCCAATCTGAAGGCAATGAGTCTAGCTTCGATATATTGAAGCCTTTTAACGAAAAATCAGCCATTAAAAGTTTTGCCGACGGATTAAGAAATCGTCGACTAAGCACAATAATAGCAGCACGACAGTTTACATCTTTAAGTGATGCCATACAAGCAGCCATCGATGAGGAAGTTTCAACACCGTCCACGTCAGGTGACATTTTATTTATGCGTCGTAATAACAATTACTACCAATATAGGAATTCCAGAGGCCAGGGGATGTCACGAGGACGAGGACAATCAACGCCACCGGCGGAATGGAGGGATGATCGAATATCGCAAACAGGTCGCGGTGGATGGAGATCTCGTGGCCGCGGCACATTTAACCGTGGAGCTAAAGGTAGGATTTTTTTTAACCAAGCAACTATTCACCAGGAACAGCAACAAAATACGCATATTTTGACAGATTCAAATCCGCGAGAAAATCAATCTGAAAATAACAATGATAATAATAATTCAGAAGAGTTTTTTCGTGAATAAAAGCGTTATGATGTCATGTAGTAGCATATATCATATTTCATTACACTCTAAACATAACAATCTTACATATACGTGGCTAATCGACACCGGTGCATCCATATCGGCCATAAAATATAAACACATTGCTGAGTTAAATGAACCCATCCAAAAAGGAAAACTTGTTGTAAATGGTATTGGTGGAAAAATTGAAGCGATCGGTTTTGTTTATCTTGAATTAAGAGCAGGTGAACAAATTCTAAGCCATAAATTCTACGTATTTGAATCCTTACCCTGTAAGGCAAGTGGCATTTTAGGCCAAGACTTTTTGAGCAAATATCATTCGATTATTAACTTCAAAAATTAATCCTTAGTTATGTATAATAACAATAAAGAAATTTGTGTGCCTATTACCAAACATAACGAAACGCTAACTATACCCGCTAGGTCCGAAAGCACACATTACATAACGACCGATATAACAGAAGATTGTGTAGTTTGCGCAGAGCAGATAGAAAACGGAATATTTTTAGCAAGTACAATAGCAAGCCCCGCGGACGGAAAGCTACCAATAAGAATTTTGAGCACAACAGAAAACGATTTTTATGTACATAGCATTAATCCTAAAATACATAAAGCAAGAGATTATAATATCTGTATATTTGACAAGCCAAAGAAACATGCAGAACGAGTCAAAAAACTGCTTCCCTTATTAAAATTAGATCATCTAAATAAGGAGGAAAAAATCAGCATTAGGAACATATGCGCAAAGTATAACGATATCTTTTATCTCGAAGGAGACCAACTCACTACGACAACTATATATAAACATTCAATAACAATACAACCCGGTACTAGACCAAGTTACAGCAAACCTTACAGGCTCCCACATTCACAAAAAGGGGAAATACAGAATCAAATTAACCGCATGCTCGAACAAGGTATAATAGAACCCTGTAATAGCGAATGGTCTAGTCCCGTTCTATTAGTACCAAAGAAATCAAATGGAGAGAAGAAATGGCGTCTAGTCATTGATTACCGAAAGTTAAATAACTGTGTTCAAAATGATAAATTCCCACTGCCAAATATTCATGAGATATTAGACTCGCTTTCTGGTTGCATTTATTTTACGCACTTAGACTTAAGCCAAGGGTTTTATAACGTGGAACTTGAACCAGATAGTAGGAAATTTACAGCTTTTCATTCAGGTCAATATCAAATGACTAGAATGCCAATGGGTCTTAAGACAAGCCCGAACTCATTTGCCCGAATGATGACAATGGCAATGGCGGGCCTTAATTATGAAAAATGTTTATGTTATCAGGACGATTTAATTATAATGGGTCGGGACTTATCAAATCATAACAAAAATTTAATCGAAGTACTAGAAAGATTACGCAGTGTCAATTTAAAATTAAATCCGATGAAATGCGACTTTCTTAAAAAGGAAATGCTCTATTTAGGCCACGTCGTAACAGATAACGGTGTACTACCCGATCCAGAAAAGATTAGTGCTATACAAAACTATCCAATTCCCCAAAACACAAATGAAGTAAAGCGTTTTGTAGCCTTAGCGAATTATTATCGCAAATTTATTCCAAATTTTGCTGAAATTGCAAACAGTTTAAATATTTTGTGTAGAAAAAATGTAGAATTCATTTGGAATAGCGACGCACAAAAGGCATTTCAGACACTTAAAGAATGTATGTCTACACCACCAGTTCTCCAATATCCGGATTTATCAGATAAAAATCAGTTTATCGTACAAACTGATGCGTCAGGGTACGCGATAGGAGCGGTTTTATCCAACGGCAATGGTCGGCCAGTCGCTTACGCCAGTAGGAGTTTAAACAAAGCTGAACGTAATTACCCGACTATTGAAAAAGAACTCCTGGCTATAGTATGGGCCGTAAAACATTATAGACCCTATTTGTATGGTCGTCCATTCAAAATAGTAACTGACCACAAACCACTGGTATATTTATTTAGTTTAAAGGAGCCATCAAGTAGACTACTCAAATTTAGATTATGTTTAGAAGAATATGACTATTTAATAGAATATGTCAAAGGTCAACAAAATGCAGCCGCCGATGCTTTATCTCGAATTCCAATATCATCGAAAGATTTAAAGAACATGCACGAAAGTTTATTTGTAATGACACGAGCACAGGTAAAACGATTAGAACAAACTTCTCATATTCCGGAAGATACCGCAGACAACTGTGTCCCGGATCAAGAAGATCAAGCAAGGATTGTGGGAACAATTAACAAGCCTAGTAATGCAGTAGAGCTGCAATTCATTGATAAAACAAGTCTAAACAGGCTACAAAAAACGAATAGAATATATAAGGGAAATAATATATTTTCATATGATAAAGCAAAAATGATGTTGTATATAAATCCATCTGCTCGATCACAACTGACGCCAGCCGCATTTGTGAGAGCGATGTGCGATTTCTGTAAAGTTAATGATATACATGAAATATGTTTCGTGAAAAATAAATCCCATAACTTATTCTTAGGAAAAATAACTAATGAGGTTAAAAGATATACTAAATGGGAAGGACCGCGATTGTGTATTTTAAATAATATAGAAAAAGTAGATAATTTAGAAGATCGGAGAGTCATTTTAAATGACTTTCACTTATTACCCACAAGTGGCCACGCAGGCACAAAAAGAATGTTTAACAACATTAAAAAATATTATTTCTGGCCGGGTCTCGAAAAGGATATAAATAACTATGTTAAAAAATGCCCTATTTGTCAAAAACAAAAGTATACGGTTATGGTAAAAAAACCCATGGTAATAACCACAACGGCACAATCATCATTTGAGAAGATATTTTTAGACATAGTAGGGCCTCTTGATAGAGATTACTATAACTACACGTATATTTTAACACTTCAATGTGAACTATCAAAATATGTATGCGCTTTTCCACTAGTGAATAGAACAGCAGCTGAAGTCGCTCGTGTGTTCGTCAACAACTTCATCCTCGTGCACGGTGTGCCTCGGGAAATCGCTACTGACAGAGGAACGGAGTTTATGTCAGAGACATTCAAAGAGGTATGTACAATTCTTAATATTTCCAAACTGAACTCAACAGCCTATCATCACCAGAGCATTGGTGCACTGGAGAATTCTCACAAAACCCTAGGGGCCTTTTTAAGAATGCACATCAATCAAAGACCAGACTCATGGAGTTCATGGTTACCTTTTTGGGCCTTTGCATACAACACCACAGTACATTCATCGACAAAATTTACTCCCTTCGAACTTGTGTATGGAAAGAAATGTAACTTACCAAGTAACCTTTTAAGAACAGTAGAACCACTATACAATTTTATTATGACAGTTATCCCCTTGAGCTTAAATACAGATTACAGATTTCACAAACAGAAGCACGGGAAAACTTGATTAACTCGAAATTAGAAAGGAAAAACAGATATGATAAATATGTAAGACCTGTAGAATATAAACCAAATGATAAAATATTGATTAAAAATGAAACTGGTAATAAGCTCTCAAACCTTTATACTGGTCCCTACACTGTTATTAGAGATTTGTCGCCAAATGTAGAGGTAAACATTAATGGAAAAATTGATGTTATTCATAAAAACAGAACGAAGTTGTATTACTCATAAAGTCATAATATATTGTATACTTAGCAACAATACCTAGGTTACTGACCTTCGTTGCGATCGTGGCTGTAAAATGATATGCACTCGTGATGCCCTGAATGAATGGTGCCAACAAAAAGTACTTACATGTTTTATTTGTAAACACAGAACTCAACTGTAATCTTAGGTATAAGTTTGAAAAAAAAAAAAAGCAATTCGCTTGTTTGTAAACACAAGCGATACAACAACTGTAATCTTAGTTATAAGTTGTTTATTAATATACTTATATAAAAAAAAAAAAAAAAAACCTGCGAGTAACTCAAACGCATAACCATTACTCGTAGATAATAAACAGTAATTTTACATTAAATTTGTAACCACATTACGTAGTTTTATATATATAAAAAAAAAAAAAAAGTATCCATGCAAAGGAATACTTTTTTTTTTTATTGCCTTGGGAGGTGTGATGTAGTACGTATGCAACCTCTATTTCAATGTGTGTAACCAATATATAAGTCATAGTATCAACATAATAAAGGCAGTCTTACACCACATTTTGGGATGTTTTATTATATCTGACACCCGACCATAAAACAAAACTAGCTAAACTAAATAACATGACGTATGCCTATATTCTGCGTAGGGTTGACCAGAGATGCATTTATAGTAGGTACACATTTATGGAGATAAGTGTCAATATGCTATGTACATTGAAAACAATATAATTATAACGGGAAATTTAACGCGATAATTTCGATTGTTTGTTTACCTATTTCGCCCGACGTTCCGGCCGTGTTGCAACGACCGTGGTCCCGGGTAGACTGGTCCACGGTCACCACGTGACCACGGTCGTTGCAACACGGCCGAAACGTCGGGCGAAATAGGTAAACAAACAATCGAAATTATCGCGTTAAATTTCCCGTTATAATTATATTGTTTTCAATTATGAAACGCGAAAGTTTTAAAGTTAATGCTATGTACATATAATTAGAAGTTTGCTTTTCTGCGTCAATATGTTTTAAAACTTTAGGTGGCAGTGAAGGTTTATGATTTTGGTGTGTGAGGAGGAAATAAAAGATTATAAAATCAGCTGAACTATGCCTTGCAAATCGTAATGATTATGGGGACTTCATGGTGGGCCTCATGGCGTACTGGCGTGGATGTTACGGGAAAAGAGAGAACTTTACAAACTTTACTTATGCGCTGATGCTAATACCTGAACCTGTTTTTTTTTAAATTAAATTTTCCAAGTATCATTCAGTTTTCCGGCAATTATCCTTATTACATTTATTAAGAAAAATACAGATGTTTAAATAAGACGCGTCTTTGATTTATGTACTTTATGTAAAATGGGGGTGACGTATCCATGTGAATGAAAGGATGGCAGAACCCCTTATTAATAAAGAATAAAAAATCTATTATAATAATACGAAATTTTTGCCAGCGGCTTTGTTTGTGTGAAATCCAGAAATTATACAAAAAACCTTCTCCCGGGATAAAAAGTCCTATGCCTTTCCCCAAACTGCAATCTACTTCTATAGGTAATAAAATAATTTAAATGAAAGCGTAACAAACAAACAAACAGACAGATTAATTTCGCATTTTTAATATTAGTACGTGTATGGATAACTAACCAGTTCCACGTCGCGTCTGCGCTCCCGTACCCTATAATATTTTCGAGATGATTTCCTACTTGCTCACATTTTTATACCTGAGTTCCATAGACTACTGCTTGTAAAACTCTGCTATAGTATTTCTTTCTTTCAGTGACAGAATTATCACTATTGGACTAGCACTTCCAGATTTTATCCCCTACAACCAAACAAACAGCTTACCTCTTTATAATATTAGTTTTTATTTCGATATGCAAAATGATTTTTTTACAGACACCTAAATGTCACCGTCTACATATTTTGTTGTAAGTCAATGTCCCCAATCGTATCAAACCCATGATACCAATTTCCGTTAACAACTTTTCAGATAACTTTCAGCCTCAAATCTGATCGAATGTTTCAACGATCAGTGGCGGGCGAGTGATCAGTACGAGTGCATCAATCACGAGCCACGTCTGCGCAAATGATTGATCACACTAATGAGACAAAGGCCCGGTTACACTGCTGGGTATACCGGTCAATGATAAATACCAATTATAGAATTGCGATGTATTATGGAGCGTGTTGTAAAGGATAAGCCTTCACATTTAGGTGGACCATTCAAACTATTCATACGATCAAATAATAAGGCCTTTCGGTGAATTTGACAAATTTATGCATATTTGAAGCTAAGCTTTCCTTTGAATGGTATAACTTTAAGTAAGTATGGGTATCACGAATTAGTTTTGCGAACGGATAGGCAGTGGTATATCTATATTTAAAATGCCATGTAACAGACCGTGAATACATGAATCCGGGCACAGATTCAGAATATAAATAAAAAATAACGTTTATTTCAGACTTTTTGTCCATATGTACAATGAACAGTACAGTGTAAAAATAACATAAACTTAAATAACACAGTTGCAACACACAATAAGGATTCAAACAATAAAATGACAAACAATAAATGACAACACAGAAGAAGCAACACATTGGCTTTGACGAAGAGGAACTCTCCACTGCTCACAGGACAGTGTGCAAGCGTATCCAATGGCGCAGCAGTGGAGATTCCCACCTGTCAGCGAACACGCTTAGTATGCTGTTGTTGCTGAACCTAACACGACGCAGCAGCGACGCACATTGTTTCCTTATTAGGGCATGAAAGTTATCCGTGTGCGCTTCTGCAAACATAGTCGACGCGCTGCAGAATCGTGGTAGCCCTAGCAGTACCCAAATGCGAAAAATGCGAATGGGCTCATCATCAAGCCTTTTAATGTTCCCACTGCTGGGACACAGAACCCTCTCATAGAAAGAGTGGGCTATAATCCACCAAGCGCGCCCTGCGCGGATTGGTAGATGTCCATGTCTTTGATTTTTTGGTTCTAGGACATGCCGGTTTCCTCACGATGTTTTCCTTCACCGTTTTGAGAGAACTGGTGATGAAATAAATTACACAAAGTAAAGCACCTGCTTGGTTTTGAACCCACGACCTACAACTCGTAAGTCGGGACCGTAACCACTTGGCCACCACTGCTCTAGACGCTAGACCGCAACAGAAAAAAATCTGATGGTAAACCTAATAACCCTTTACCCAGTCCAGAACCTCATACTCGGGTTGCGACCGCTAGACATGTGGTAATTTTGTGAAAGTTGGTTCAGGTCTATTGCTTTGGAAACTAAGCAAAAGAATAACAGCCGCGGGTTGAAAGCAGAAAGAAAAAGTGTTTAAAAAAACGATATTCATATTATGACTTATTAACAATAGTATGAGTAGTACTTAAATAAGGGTAGTATTTAAACGCAAATAAAAAAATATCCTTTTTCTACGCAATAAGATTCCGAATTCCCATCAAAATTACTGATTGCACAGCAAAATATTCAACTCAAAATATCACTAAACACACTATAATTTATTTTCGCAGCGTACAGCGACTTTTCGAATAAGTCGACGTAGCCCCGCTGCGCGGGGCTCCTATTTCTGTCTGCAGGGTCAAAAGTAACCTAACACGAACGAGATGACGGGAGCTGAAGTGAGCGAGCAAAGCGAGCGAACCTAACCTGTCCGTGTCGGGGTGCCCTAAGTTCCCGAGCTCGCTTCGCTCGCTCTTGGACTGATTCTTTGACCATAATTTATTCGTAGATCAACTAAAATAGACGATGAAATATGGCAAATTTGCTGTGCAGTGAGTATATGCTATGTATGTAGTATTTTTGTACAAAAATAAATTTAACAGTATTGCATTATGAGGAAAAAAGTAATGTTATATTGATGTATAATTTCGTTTGATCTGCAGTTTGAGTTTTGTTAAAAATTTAGTTTATTTGTAGTGAAGTAAGTTATTAGATGTAAATAAGAATATAAATGATGAGTATGTATTGATAGGCGATTATTTATTTGATATGCAATTTATAATATCCCCTTAAATAATGTTAGTAAAGACGAAAAATAAACAAAACAATTTATAATATTTACTGCCTACATTTTAAAAGAATTAAGGTGTCAAAGAAGTTAGGCAGAAACTTGTCGTGAGCCTTCTTGCCACAAGAAGGCTTCCACTCAGCATACTATTTTCAGTGGTCGCCTAGGTACTCGTAGGACGTGACGTACGGAAACCAAATCTGTTGTGTATGTAAAATTAAATTTAATAACATAAAATAAACCCTCCGGAGCAACTGGACAGATTCGCAACTGGACAGATTCTCAGCTGGACAGTTTCGCAACTGGACAGATTATCAACTGGACAGAGTATAGTCGTGAAAAAAATAATTTAATAAACAATGAAACATAGGTATTAAATATAAAAAAGTGTTTATTCAAGGTAAATCTATATAACACAAAGACACGACAATAGAACAAGACCTGTCTTACAATCTGTTTAATTGAGATTTTTTTTAAGGTAATTAATATAATAATAAACAAAAACTTCAATTGGACTTAAAAAACTTCCGAAAACCGACCGAAAACTAATATTGACATAATTTTAATGATCGTAGGCGTTCTAAGCATGTCATGACTGAATTTTTTTCGTTAACGCAGTCCGATAATATATTTTGTATCTGCTTATCAATCAAAATTTGCTTTGATCAAAATTTGATGGGCCTAGTTGTTCAAATCGAAGCTCGAAAAGAGTCAGCCTTTGCCCTCGGAGCAAATCGTCGACTTTCCTATCTGGACCACTTTTTCATAATGTCCATATTCCCAACTCATTTACTTTAATTTTGTCATGGATTGTACACGTTCTGTCCAGTTGCTAATTTGTCCAGTTGAGAAACTGTCCAGCTGAGAATCTGTCCAGTTGCGAATCTGTCCAGTTGCTCCGGAGGGAAAATAAATACATCATCAAAGTTAAAAGCTTGCAGTTTTATACATGCTTTAGAAACAGAAAAGCCAAATCTAGTGAGAAAACTTCCTATCAGAAATAAATATTCACTAGGCCCGTTCATATATCTACTTTCCTTTCATAGAGGTGGCAGTGTGAGCATTTTAGAACTTTTCAGTAATTTAAATAAATTTCAAACAGTTCATTATCTGCCTAGCCTTTTCCCAATTGTTGTTGGGGTCGGCTTCCAGTCTTACCGGATTCAGCTGAGTACTAGTGTTTTACATGGAGCGACTGCCTATCTGACCTCCAAAACCCAGTAACTGGATAACACGATACCCCTTGGCAAGACTGGTGTCAGATCTCAAGCTTTTGACTACCCGTAATGAAACAGATAAAATAATAAAATTTACCCCCACCCTCACCACATAAACACTACACCGTACGCCAGTGCACACTGCAGTTAATTGTGTTTACAGACAGACAGACTGATTAGCATATATTGTGTTTGTCCAGTGTTTGTCCGTGTAGTAATTAGCTAATGCACGCGTCAGTCAAATGTCCTCCTTAGGTAATTATAGAACAATAACAAAATGAATTGTGTGTTTTGAACACAAATCAAACATACAATAGTATGATGGGTGTATGGTATTTTTACCCAACTGCCGAATGAGAGTAATGTGTTTATCATTCTATATATGTATGCATGTTTGTTCCTATGTGGCGCTCCAGACACCAAACGCGTTGGCCGATTTTGATAATTTTTACGTCAATCGATTCGTCTTAATCTTGCGAGTGTCACTGGCTACATTAAAATTGAAAAATAAAAAAATGGCAGACTTTGGGCGCTACATTGTGGGGTTCTAATTTTTATTTTTCTCTAAACCCATCGTTTTGGGTATCAAAATTTTAAGAGGTGATTTCAAAAAAATAATATAATACTCATAAGTTAAAATGTAAATAATCCAAAAAAAAAACCATTTTTGGATAATTATTTTTTACGCTACTGTAAGGCAAGCTTTCACTCTCATAGCGCTTGCTATATCGAAAATAAAACCTGAAACAGGTAACACAATACCAATCGTGTTAAACGTAGGATTCCTTTTAAAGTAATCCTACACTAAGTGTATGACGTCACCGGTTCGTTGGTACAAGAGAGTGCCTCCGTGTTGACGCAGCTGAGAGAACAGTTCTTCTGTTATGTTTAATAAAAATACTGCTAAAATTTGTACAGAGCAAATGAGAATGACGGTGGTATATTTTGCCGAAACTATAAGAGATCCTTGTTGTTTTTTAATGGAACCCTAAAATCCTTTCATAAATCCTACGGTCAAAATGTTGTAGCGTTGCTACGAAGTTCGTAGACGCTCGAAGCTTTTCGTAAGTAGGGCTACGAGGAAGCCTACGAAAAACGAGCAACCGGGCTACGTAAATAAAAGGTCCACAAATTATATAATAGAGCATCTTGAAAACAGTTTAAAATTTGAATCAGTTGGAAATCACGTATTTGATAATTTTGTCACACTAGTTTTTTATATTTTATATGCTCGCACTTGACCACTATCTCACCTGTTGGTTAAGCGATGATGTAGTCAACGGTGAAACATGCTTGCCTAGAAATAACCTATTCACTCTTGACTTAAAGACTCCTATATTGTAGCTGTCGGGAAACACAGTCTCCGGTGGAGAATTCCACTCCTTACGCCTAATAAAAGTATTTCCAAAAAGTTTTGTGCGTATGGGTGGGATGTCCGCCATGTACCGATGGCGCATCGCCGTACGTCTGGTAGTCCGATGATGAAACGGGATAGAAGATCATGCAATTCCATCGCACACTCCCCGAAATGTAACCGATAAAAACCGACAAGCTGTCATCTCGGTGACGGTGGAGCTTGATCAGTGCCTCATCACCGATGAGCCTCTCAGCCCACTTTTCGATCGACTCTGGTAGATAAAGGATATTTGATTACTTATTTCTTTGAAACTTCACTAAATATGTTATTATTATATATATATATATATACGACAACTATCTTATCCCCGCGGCTTCGCTCCCTTAGACCACCCCCACAGGACCAGTTTTCGGGATAAAAAATTGCCTATGTCACTCAGGAATAATGTAGCTTTCTATTGGTGTTTTTTTTTTTAAACGGTCCATTAGTTTCGAAGCCTTGTTGTTAATGTGCAAGCGACATTCAACCGTATGGTGATAAACAGTTAATTTCCCTGACTACATTCAGGTCAACCTAAAATAATATCTAAAACTTACGGCTAAATAAAAATGTATTTTTCCCACATCAACAAAACCATTAATTATTCACAACACTGGGATAATAATACCGGTATTACCATCAAATTAATCCGAACACCGATGATTGGGCCGAGCGAGCCTTAACACTACTAATTATATGTATTGTTCTGAACGATTGTTGTTGAGTGGACGGCGCGGTTTATTATGATGACTATAAAATTAATCAGGATATAATACTACGCTAATATTCAGTAAGGTAGTGGTAGCAATATTAATAAAATTTTGCCTCGCCTTTTTCCAAATACAGTCCAAAAGAATTAGATAGATACCAGTATTTCACAAGAAGCGACTGCCTATCTCACCTCCACAACCCAGTAACTGGGTAACGATACCACTTGGCAAGACTGGTCTCAGATTTCAGGCTTCAGACTACTCGTAAGCAATCGTTCATCTTCAATAGACAGCTGGCAACAATAGCTTAAGGCGCATAAATTTGTAAATAAGCGTGGGGTGCTTTGTAGGATATTTTCAAAGTTACTCTACTTTTACCAATATCTGTCAATAAAATATTATAACAATTGACATCAAGCACCCCACGCTTTTTAGGGTTCCGTACCCAAATGGTAAAAACGGGACCCTATTACTAAGACTCCACGGTCCGTCTGTCTGTCTGCCTGTCTGTCTGTCACCAGGCTGTATCTCATGAACTGTGATAGCTAGACAGTTGCAATTTTCACAGATGATGTATTTCTGTTGCCGCTATAAAAACAAATACTAAAAACAGAATAAAATAAATATTTAAGTGGGGTTCCCATACAACAAACGTGCTTTTTATGCCGTTTTTTGCGATAATAGTATGGAACCCTTAGTGCGCGAGTTCAACTTGCACTTGGCCAGTTTTTTTTTCAATATTTTCGTTTTGTTTTTCACACTGTTCTTAATTAAAATTTATTGAAAATTATTGTCTACTATTTATTTTGGGTAAACAACATGGTAAACATGCGTTAATAGAATAATATTAACGCGTGTTTTTACCCGGCTGCAAGGAAAGGGTTATTTAGTTTTTTTTACAATTTTTACTTTCTAATTCAATCTCGAATCCTGAAGAACCTGGTAATGATAATGGGGCAAACTATCTAAATTATTTCCTTATCATCAGTCCTTGATAAGTGTGCTAAGTTTCAAATTAATCCTAAGTTTTGAAGGGGGTGAAAATCATGTTCAAAGATTCCGTTACTTTGATACATACATACCAAGCTCATAATAGCGTGTTAAAATGGGAATCACGTCTAAACGGCTAATGGTAATTTTTTTTTAAAATATATGTGTTACATTAGACCATTTTCTTAACAATTTGATCTAAGAAAAAAATATATTCATATAACATAGTGTAATTAATTTCTAATATTATGTCTAACACTGACAAAAAAACGACAATCGCACCAAAACCGCTTGGCGTATTTTAATGAAATTGTCACCATCTCAAAGACAATTTAATTATCTACATATTTGATATGAGGATTTTTTTAAAGTCATAGAATAATAAGGAAAGTACAAAAAATACTGAGTTTTGGGTCACACGTGTGTGAAACGAGTGCGCGTTTTGTGCCCTCAAGGTCGTTGGCGACTATCGTCGTCATAATGTGTTATCTGAAGCACCCATCCACAGACCAACCTCGTCAAGTAATGCTTTACCTAGAAAATCGTCCCGAGCGGCTGTTATTATTTAGCCACGTGCTCCTCCATAGCATGCAATTAAACTCGAAAAAATATTGGCATACCATACACTTCAGACATCATTTAAGAGAAGGCAGGTAGATAATAGGTAAACTATGTATCCTACTTCCTTCACATCTAATGAGGATTTAACAACATGGAACAAAAAAAAAATGTGTTCTACTTCCGTATATTAAAATAGTTATGATTGTTAAAAGTGATGTTATTGTTTTGATAGAATAGAATAAAATAGAATAGAATATACATTATTGTACACCATAAAAGTTACACATCTCTTTTATAATAAAAACTTAATTATACGGGTACAAAGGCGGTCTTATCGCTGACAGCTATATCTCGTAGACAACCTTTGGATGGACTGAAGAAGTTAATGAAAAAGGGGCTGGTCTGTGGTCTACAGCTATTACATTAAAAAAAAAATATACAAAACTGTATGGTTATAATAAATACTAACCATAAACTTATATACACATAGTATAGTAGGTAGATAGTTGATAAGTTGTGTCCGACATAGTGTAGTGCTCTTTCATATAACGCGGTGAGTATCAAACACATACATGTATTGTATCCATCAGCTCATGTAAACCTACCCGCAGTGGCGATGCGCATACGACGTCGTGCACTTTTTCTACAACTACCCTTTTACTAAAACTATTATGAAATTCTAATATAATAATTTTGTCAAAGTATTAACAGTAGGTTAATACTATACGCCAATCGGCTTCCTGTATTTATAAGTTATAATATTGTATTTTCTATTTAAGTGATTGTGTAAATCTTTTCAGAAAATAAATGTCTAAAACCTTAACATACGGCCGTCCAAACGTTTGCTTATACGCGTTCAGCATACCAGGAACATGGCTTTTTTAATGTCTCCCGCGCATGATGGCTGTCAAAGAAAGCTGACCGCGTGAGGAGTTTGTTTCGGTCTAGAAAGACCTATCTCTGACCGAATTTTGGCGTCAGAAAAACACGTGGTCCACTGTGGTCCACCTTAACCGTACCTCTATGGGCCATGGTCCGTGGGGTTGGTCTGTGTGCCGAGTTCCGAGGAGGGAGGACTTTTATTATTTTTTATTAATGTTTGTGTTTTGCTTATCTCGTGTCTCCTAAGCGGGTCACAAATAAATATTTTTTCGTTCTTTCTTAACCACTCATAATTACATGAGTTAACGCCTAGTTGCTAATTATTCGGCACCCTACAGCAAGCAGCCAAGCAACTATTGCATTTATGTATAAAAAAACATCGCCTGTGTCGTGGGTGCATTTACTAAAACAATTGCCTACGTGGGTACACGATAAGCCAGACCCGGATCAAGTATCTGTGGGTCATACAAAAATTTGTTGCTTGTTGGAATCGAAACCACGACACGTAGCGCAGCGCAGCGGTCAATTGCTCAGCCACTGGACCAAACGTGCTGTCGAACGGAGTCGTCGTTTTTCAAACGAAAGCTTCACTGTTGGAGACACGATATAACATGTAATACACATCAAAAACATAGCGAAACACGATGAAAATGCGGCAGGAATAAATTACGGCGAATTATGACTTACCAATTATGTCATAAAAGTTATAGGCCTAATTAGTTTTATGAAATGTTGTGAAATTTTACGGACGTGTATGAGGTCCGTAATATGTGACAAGGACAGCATTTCTAATAAAATGTAAGTAAACAGGTGTCGAGGCCACAATAAGGTGTAACGCGTTTCATAATCCTGGCAATAACTGCGTTTATGGGGCTGGCAATATGGCGTTTATTTACTGTTGTTGCAATACTATGAGTTCAGTATGATATACGGAAAGTTTTTCAGTAGTTCAGCGGCTATTAATATTATTTACAAATTGATTATATTGTGATATAAAATTGGTGTAGTTTCGTGTTTCAACTGTCTACTCAACTGGACAATACGTGAAATTATTGACAGAAGCGATCTCGGGATAGTGGAGCGGAAAATTTTATTGTTGTATTGACTACCTCCGCAGAGCTTACTGGGAAATACTCCAAATACTCCAAAAAACATTAGTATTTTTTACATCCACATTCTAATGAATACAAAAGAATTTTAAAACCCACCTATGTATCCGACTGAAAGACTGGTATCTATGGTCATTAATAATAAAATACATTTAAAAACAAGTGCGAGTCGGACTCGCGCACGAAGGGTTCCGTACTTGGTAAATTGCTGTTAACGATTTATGACGTATTAAAAAAAACTACTTACTAGATCTCGTTCAAACCAATTTTCGGTGGTAGTTTACATGGTAATGTACATCATATATTTTTTTTAGTTTTATCATTCTCTTATTTTAGAAGTTACAGGGGGGGGACACACACATTTTACCACTTTGGAAGTGTCTCTCGCGCAAACTATTCAGTTTAGAAAAAAATTATATTAGAAAACTCAATATTATTTTTGAAGACCTATCTAAAGATACCCCACACGTATAGGTTTGATGGAAAAAAATTTTTTTTGTTTCAGTTTCAAGTATGGGAACCCCCAAAATTTATTGTTTTTTTCTATTTTTGTGTGAAAATCTTAATGCGGTTCACAGAATACATCTACTTACCAAGTTTAAACAGCATAGTTCTTATAGTTTCGGAAAAAAGTGGCTGTGACATACGGACGGACAGACAGACAGACATGACGAATCTATAAGGGTTCCGTATTTTGCCATTTGGCTACGGAACCCTAAAAAGTATGATATACAGACTGGCCCATTTAAGAAAGTACAATAAAAAAATTATATTAAGAAAGAGTTGTCGGAAAACTGTCGCCCAGCCCGGAGTTAGGATTTCTGCCAGCTTGTTGTGGCAATATGCTTGCTGCTTGTCACATGAGAATTAAACATAATTGACGAGATAAGTGCACCTCTACCCAATCCTTCGAGAAATACAGTTGTTAAGTTTTGAAAAGAATATAAGACATAAGAAAAATGTTGTACATACATCTACAGCAAAATACTCGTGCCTCAGCGATGAAACTTTCAAAAATAGGAAAAGATAAATAGCTATATAATAAAATATATTGCAGAAGTTACTTCAAGGTCTAAGGAAGCGGACAGGAATCACGTGGTTCGTTCTGCTTATGTTATATATATATTGCCTATGTAATTATAAATAGAAATAACCTTTCAGTAAATTTTACTGATCAGTAGATTTTTACAATGACCCCATCAAACAAATAATAAAAATCATAATAATTCAAATTATAATTCACACTGCCCAAATCCACCACGTCAATTTTCTTATAAAGAAACCCTTCCTGGCATATGTCGGGGAACTAGAACCGATAAGATCAAGGCTTCGTTGAAGCATTATTTTCTATGGCCTCGAATAGAAAAGCTGCGATTAACAATTTACGTGAGTGCCCATCTTTCGCACGCCCAAGAATTTTCAGATGTTTTTGTTAAAGGTTGGAGAGTTCCCTGAGCAACACGGCCAAGAGAGTCTTGTTTACCTCCGGCGACGAACTTATAAGTTTGGAGAATTCTCAATTATTCGGAGACATCCTTCGGAGACATCTCAAGTATAACGGATCAAAAAATTCTTAGTTGAATGCGCTATACTGGCTCCAAGAAAGGATCAAGCCGCTGCAATTAATGAAAAAAAAACAAATAGCAGAAGTTGTTGGGGATGAAGTGATATGGACATCCTTTAACATAGTCTTTAATCAGGACGACGCTACTAACTGCGCAATTCAGTTGAACTCACTAAAAGCAGGTGCACTTCCTTCACACAAATCAAACTTAAAGTTGGCGTTCCGATAATTCGTCGCAGAAATCTTACTCCACCTAAGCTGTGCTGTGGAACCCAACTTAAGGTAACTGCTCTTCCGAGAAACAAATATCTAATCCGAACATCTCACTGGGTATGACTTATGCAAAACTGTTTTATACCGCGGATATCTCCATCGCCAAAATCTTTCCCTTGCAGTTAAAACGCACACAATTTCCGGTAGCCGCTGGCTTTGCGATGACCATATACAAGATTCAAGGGCAGACCCAAAGGCCGCTGGTGTCAACCTAAGGTCTATTTTTCCTGCAGCCAACTTAATGTGGCTTGCTCTCGCTTAGTAACGCGAGTCATTTATTATATTTAAATTAGCCCCAGGGGGAAACAACCAAAGTTATTTATTAAGAATGTTTTAAATGTATCTTACTTTTCAAAGTACATTATTACTAACTTAAACTTATATGTCTGTGATGGGAGAAAAGAATATTTGTATTATGGTAACCAGTCCGTAATAAACCAAATTCCACGCGGACGAAATCGCGGACAACAGCTAGTTGTAAATAAACATAATTTGATTAAAAGTTGCTTCGATAAATAAATAGTTTATTGCCTTCTGGGGATTTCTGTGTCAGGATATATCACTAATTTTACTGATAACGCACCCCATATAAGAAAAAGGCAGTTCTGGAGGACAAACACTCGACGTTTAATTGTTGCTTCAAAATGGTTGTCAATGTTAGTGTTCCTTATTCAACATTTAGTTCTATTTTCGAATCGTTAGATATGTGAAAACTTACAAACCGTCCATTTAATTTTCAACGAGAATAGTGTAAGTTTTGTTGGTGTTCACTTGTTAGTAATATAGTGAACCTGGTGAATTATGTTTATACCATTCCCCCTCTTAAAAGCTCATTTTATTCACTGAAAACAGTGAATAAAAAGCACTGTTAATCACTGTTTTGGTGTTTGAATATAGAACACACCATTATATTCAAACTCCATCTCAATGCTATACAACCTCCTTGCACAAAAGATACAAACTCCTTGTGCTTTTCGCTTAAATAGTTCTTCTTTGTTTATCAGCCTATGTATGCATGTATGTTTGTTCCTATGTGGCGTTCTAGTGTGTCGTAGAGACCAAACGCGATTTTGATGATTCTTACGTCAAACGATTTGTCTTAACCTTGCGTATGTATATTCACTGAAAACAGTGAATTAAATGCACTTTACTCAAAAATGCATGTAATGTGGTCATTATTTTGACAACCTTGTTTGAGCAAAGTCGACCTTGCCGTTCTGTTTCAAGGAGCGGCCGGCAAAGCTTTGCTGGCCGCTCTAACAGGCCGGCAATGTTTTGGCGGCCGCTATTTTGACGTTTTAACGTTTTAAAAAATCAAATCCAAAAAGATTTTATTTAAAACACAACTGTTTGTATCTATAGAGATAGGTGCAATAGTACATTACTGCCGCGGTCTATAATGACTACTTTGCTGGTCGCACTGATTATGGCCGACAGGGCAGCGTAGCGCAGCTCCAGGCCGACACAGCGCGGCCAGCGTGCAGCACTTGATGGACGAGCTGAGATAAAGGCCGAGACCGTAGGTCGAGGCCTTTACAGCGAGGACAGCAAGGGCTGCAATGATGGCCAAGCTGAAAGGCCTAGAGCGTAGCTAGGCTAGCTCGAGGCAATCAGTTTATTTAGATTAGGTACTTGCATTTTTGAGTAAAGCACTATACAAACCTTGGCCCACAATGACTGCTTCACTGGTCACGCTATGATTGCCTCGAGCTAGCCTAGCTACGCTCTAGGCCTTTCAGCTTGGCCATCATTCCAGCCCTTGCTGTCCTCGCTGTAAAGGCCTCGACCTACGGTCTCGGCCTTTATCTCAGCTCGTCCGTCAAGTGCTGCACGCTGACCGCGCTGTGTCGGCCTGGAGCTGCGCTGTCGGCCATATTCAGCGCGACCAGCAAAGTAGTCATTATAGACCGCGGCAGTAATGTACTATTTAATCAATGTTTTGGTGTTTGAATTTAGAACACACCAATATAATCGACCTCCATGTCAATGTTAAATAACCTCCTTGCGCAAAAATACTCGATACAAACTTCTTGAGCAAAGAATACTGGACTTTGAAACTCCTTCTCTCGATATTAATTATGAGTTTGTTTACATTTAGGCTTTTAATAATGATTTTGATTTTATTCAAGGATATTTATTTATATTATATATTTATTGAATACTTTTTTGGAGTGGATTATTGGTGTTTCATTAATTATAATTATGTAACGTAACGGAGGTGGTTACTGGCTCCTGAAACACAGGTGCTGTTACCATTACCAAGCTGGGGTCAGGGATTCACATGTTTTTGTAACTGATTCAGTCGTTGGCATCCTTCACTTGCTCGTGATTGGTCTATGGCCCTTGCTTAAGTCAAAGTCAAAGTCAAATATATTTATTCAATTAGGCCAATAAACGGCACTTTTGAATGTCACATAAATTAAAATTTAAAAGTAATAAAAAAAAAAAAAGTAATAAAAAAAAAAAAATGATTCTACCGTGCGTTCGGAAAGTAGATTGTTATGGAGAAGAACGCACAAGAAACTCCATACTTACTCTTTTTTTAAAAAAAAAGGTGTTTTACAATATTAACATACGTACATACATTAATATATGTGAGGACGATGCACCCAGAATAGCTCTACACACAGGTATAAAGTATTAAAAAGCATTAACAGGAAAATTAATTAATTTGATAAGTAGGAACATGGTTCTCACATACTTACAAATATTACAAACATAGGTAAAATACCTAATTCAACAACAACGGAACAGTGTGTGAGCCCATTTCTAAAAAAAAAAAAGCAATGAATACCAATAACTATGAAAGGGAATATTAATTAAAAAATTTGATTTTGTCTACACCAAAGACCATGCTTTATTCACTAGTTGTATAATATACTATTTTCTGATGGCCTTGATAGCATGGAGCTCCCCCATGACCAGTGGTGGAGGTACGGGCTACCTTGCCGAAGAAAATCATGTTATTAATTAATGGTGTTATGGATTTTTCGGGCTAGTTTCGGACCCAAACGAACTCATGATTAAAGATCATGAGTAGATCCCTCAGTGTGTTCGTGTATCCCCCTGCCTTTGTGCCAATTTAAATGGTGTAAGCATAGCAGATCTTCTTTCAAACATATATCTGCGCTGCTCTCAATAGTATTCACCTTTTTACGCCATATTATTTTTATTTTCGCGCAATCCATCCATCGTCTGTTTATTTTTCTTGTGCCCTAGAAGCCATCCAAATGTCAGACACATGAAGATATGTTCTTGAATGTTCCTCATTCCTTCGCATCACATGCCTATTATATATATATGTCGGAAACACGAAGGCTTCCTTCCATATACCTTCAAACTTGTGGGCTTATCGTGGGTAATGCGTGCACAAAGCGGGTAACTTATGGCGTTTTAGAGATAGTCCTTGATCCAACCACGAAGCAGTGGATTCGGCCACCAATCGTTTCGCTTTCTTTCAACAAAACCACACTTTATCATGTTTATACACGCCACTTTCGAATACCTCCAAACTCTTTTCAACCACCAAACGCTTGTCCGCGCGTTTTCTTTCTAACTCCAGCACCACAGTCCACAATGGCGGGAGAGCCAACCCAGATCGCCAAGTATGGCGCTCGCCGCTTTATTATTGGCTCAAGCACACAGCCGGCAAAACCACCGCTTTGAACATCCAATCGAATTCAAGTATTTTGACATAAGGAAAATGAAGTGTTGTCAATCGAATAAAATCTAATTGAAATTTGAATCAGAAGCTAAATGTTGCCAATTAAATAAAACTGAATTAATAAGTTTACAAGCGATATTTCTTCATTTCCAAATATTTATCATTTACCTTCCTCCGATATATACTTTGACCACGAATTTCCACACTAAGTTTTTTTCACCAGTGCTACTTACAGACTTTGTTTTTGCAAGCTTTTATTTAACTTCGATTCAAAACGGTGAAGGAAAACATCGTGAGGTATGTCCTAGAACTAAAAATTTTTTTTTTTTTTTTTGCGACTTCCACCAAACCGCACTGGGCCTGCGTGGTGGATTACGCCCCATTGCCTCTCACAGAGAGGGCATCCTCTCTGTATATCTGTATCCCATCAGCGGGAACATTAATAGGCTGATGATGATGATGATTTAACTTGCAATGTATGTAAGTGTGTTCGGGTGAAATCTTGCAACTGAATTTAGAAGCAGTTATCCTCCACCGATTAAGATGTATTTTTAAATACACGTTTAGTTTGGATACCAATGCATGGTTAGCTAAGTGACGTCATTCTAAATCCAATTAGTTTTTATGGCATTAAAATTAAAGCATTCGTTATTTTTGAGCAGTGCCATGATATCGATATCAAATGAAAGGGTTTTTTGAGGAGAATACGAAAATACCGGCCAAATGCGAGTCGGACTCACGCACGAAGGGTTCCGTACCATTATAGCAAAAAAACACAAAAAAACACATTTGTTGTATGGGAACCCCACTTTAATATTTATTTTATTCTGTTTATAGGGTTCCGTACCCAAAGGGTAAAAACGGGACATCATTACTAAGACTCCCTGGTCCGTCTGTCTGTCTGTCTGTCACCAGGCTGTATCTCATGAATCGTGATAACTAGATAGTTGAAATTTTCACAGAAGATGTATCTCTGTTGCCGCTATAACAACAAACACTAAAAACAGAATAAAATAAATATTTCAGTGGGGCTCCCATACAACAAACGTAATTTTTGTGCCGTTTTTCTGCGATAAAAGTACGGAACCTTTCGTGCGCGAGTCCGACTCGCACTTGGACGGTTTTTAGTATTTGTTGTTATAGCGGCAATAGCAATACATCATCTGTAAATTTCAACTGTCTAGCTATTACAGTTCATGAGATACAGCCTGGTGACAGACAGACAGACAGACGGACCGCGGAGTCTTAGTAATAGGGACCCGTTTTTACCCTTTGGGTACGGAACCCTAAAAAGGCTGCATGAAAAAAAAATTAACGAATAATTTTATTTATTTAAAAACTTTGCCTCTAACTAAGAATCTGTCCTGTATCGTGGGTGCATTTACAACAGAATTTAAACTCACAAGCACAAACAACCAAATCCGGAACCACTATGAAGTCCATAAAAATATTTGTTCCGTGCGGGAATCGAACCCGCGACACGCAGCGCACCAGCCGATTGCTAAACCACTGCGTCAACCGTATCGTTTGTGTTACTTGTTGTATTTAAGATTATTGTTACTAATCATATTTATCACTAATTATGTTATATTATTATTTACAGATCGCGTACCTATTGCTGGTATTGGCTGTAGCTTGCTCATGTAAGTAATTTCACTTTAATTAATTTTGTTGTTTTAAAACTTAGCTTTTATAATAAAGTTAATTTGACTGAATCTTTAGTCACTAGTTGGCAGTTACGGTTGAGTTTGCGACTTCGAAGTCACAAACGGCAAAACTACAGCAAACCAGGTTGGAAAAAGTTGGTCTCTCTTTTGAAATTCTGAGTAGAAAAAATCTGGCTTTGTGAAACACACTAGATACGCTTATAAAATGAATCCTATTACATCAGTCGTAGGTACGATACTCATCAGCTGCCCAAGCCCATCCTTCTGAAGAATACATTAGTTTATTAAAAAATATTATATTATATTATATTAAGTAAAAAATAAAAACATTAAAACTAAAATCGTATTTTTTTATCGCAGGTTTAGATGGCGGTATTGGTGACCGTTGTAAATTAGACTCAAAATTCAGACTCGGACTAACATCGCGGTCTCGAGATGAGCCTGGCCCAAAATTTGAACCAATGGCCCTAACACGTCGGCAAGTTAGAGGTCCTGGATATAAACCGTGGCGTCCTGGCCCAAGACAGTTTTGGGGCCCAAGGATTTTACCACCAAATTCACGAAGACATAATTTCGATATCATAGTCGACCTTGGTAGATATGTTCCGGAATGCATCCATCCAGATAGAAATAGGGGTCCGTATGGCCCAGACCCTAGAGTATTTATTCCTAGAGTATTGGCTCCTGTTATTAGACGCCCAGTTGTCCCACCTCCAGATATTATATTTGTAGACAGAGTTTAACCAGTTGGAAACTTGCACCCAGAGTGGAATCATGAAATAATAAATCAAGTTCTATTTAGGCCTGGTATGAATAATGGTCGCCATAATTACGGGCAACGACCAAGAGGTAACGGTCCTGACCATTGGATGCCATGATTTCATAGACCAGATGATAATTGTTGTGAAATTGTCTATGATTCATTTTTAAAAAGAAATTGTTTTAGAATAAAAAAACTGTCACTACAGAATAGAAATATATGAAGGTCAACATTTTTCGGTGATCCTTTTATTTTCCAATCGTTGTAGCAATTAAAGTTATTCCCGACCCATTCTGTATTATTTGGCGACCGTGACAATGGATAAGGCAAAAGAGTCGAGGAAAATTATGCGTCAACGGTTCACAAAATGCGTGAGTAAACTTGAAAATATTCTGTCTCAAAAAGATAAAAGCGCATTATTACCCGAGTATGAGAGGCTGGGCAAATTGTTCGACGAGCTCTCCATCGTTCAAAATAAAGTATTAGATATGTGGTTGGACGATGACCAGAGGGACGAAAAACTGTTTGAACAAGATGTAGATGCCTCCGATTGTTATGAAGCTCGTTGGTATGAAATGAAATATAAAATTAAAGAATTTTTAGATGAAGAATCGCAATGTTCCAATAAAGGTACTGTTAAAGAGGTTGAGACTAGCAATTCATCAGAAAATATAACTAAGCATCGTAATTTTAGACTACCCAAATTGCAGCTTCCATCATTTGATGGAGAAATAAAGAATTGGATTGGTTTTTGGTCTCAATTTAACAAGATTCACATAGATAGCGATATTGACAATGATGATAAGTTCCACTATCTTTTACAATGTATGGAACAGGGTTCAATTGCGAGAGAATTAGTAAAGAGTTTTCCACCAAACGGAGAAAATTATCAGAAGGTCGTAAAGCAATTAAAGGAAAGGTTTGCTAAAGATGAGCTCATTATTGAATACTATATTCGTGAGCTATTACAGCTAGTGTTAGCTCAATCTAAAGGTGAGAAAATATCATTACGAGCACTTTACGACAAACTCATGACGCAAATTCTGGCGCTAGATTCATTGGGTGTAACTCAAGAGAAGTATGCAGCATTTCTGTTTCCATTAGTAGAATCGGCCTTACCTGAGGACGTATTAAAGGCGTGGAACAGATCGCATACGCACGCAGGCCAAGAAGGTGATACACTCACCAAGTTGCTTACTTTTGTAAAATTAGAGGTGGAGTCGTATGAGAAGATACGTATTGCACGTTCTGGATTCTCAGATAAATATTCAGAAGCCGAGCCGACCGCAGCCTGTTTCACCACTACTGATAAGAAAAGTGAGAGAAACCAACCACAAAATAAAGTAGAAAAAACCGATAGAAAGTGCTTATGGTGCGATAAAACTTCACACGCTAGCTCAGAATGCCTTGTGGCCATAAAGAAAACGCTAGAGGAACGTAAGGACTTTGTAAGGAATAAGAAAGCTTGTTTTATTTGCCTGACTATTGGTCATATGTGGAATCGGTGCAAAAGACACCCTAAATGTGTGATCTGTGGTAGAAGGCATTATCCCATCATGTGTGGTGGCCTGGCTAAGGACAAGGACACAATCACTCAACGGACCACTGACAGCTCTAACCCACAAGAAACTGTACTAAACCAGTCGTCTTCTTCAAAGACCGTTTTGTTGCAAACTTTGAAGATTAACCTTGTGCACGGCAGTAATAAAATGACAGTAAGAGCTTTACTCGACTCTGGTGCACAACGTTCGTTTGTAACAAGCGAGATAGTAAAAAAGCTTAAACTAGAGCCTATTGACGAAGTAGAGTTGAGCCACACGTTGTTCGGAGGAGCTGTCACCAAAAAGCAAAAGCACAAACTATATGACTTCAGCGTAAAGAATTTACATAGCAGCTTCGTATTTAAAATACAAGCTTTAGAACAAGAAGTAATCTGTGGATGTCTGCCGAAACTCAATAAGAGCGATACAATTGTATCTGTATTGAAAAAGAAGGGTGTTGTGATCACTGATTGTATAGATGACAATGTTATTATTGACTTATTAATTGGTTCTGATGTTCTAGGTTGCATTATCACCGGTCGATCAGTGCGAGTGGATGAAAACCTGTTGGCGTTAGAAACACGACTAGGTTGGACTGTACAGGGTCCAGTGGTTGGTACACTTTGTTCCACGAATAATGTAAGTAAATTTCATACAAGTACATTTGACGTTCAGGACTTTTGGTCATTAGAGACAATGGGCATTAGAGATGATACTGAAATAAAATGCCAAAAGAAAGTAGAGTCAGAGGTTCTGAAATTTTTCGATAGTACGGTGAAAGTCAATGAGAGTGGTAGGTATGAAGTCAGGCTCCCATGGAAAGATGCATCAAAATGTCTCGAAAGTAACTATGGGTTAGCATTTAAGCGGTTAATGTCAACCACATCTAAATTAGAAACCACAGGTATAATCGAAGATTACGATAACGTGTTTAAGGAATGGTTAAATAATGACATAATCGAAATCGTACAAAATGATGACATCAAGGACGGTCATTATTTAGCTCACCACGCGGTTGTTAAGGCTGAGAGCTTAACCACCAAGATTAGACCTGTATTTGACGCTTCCGCTGTGGACAAAAATGGCCTGTCTTTAAATATGTGCTTGGAAAAGGGAACAAACTTAATAGAGCTAATACCAAAATTGATAATTAATTTCAGGAAAAATGCCATTGGCATTACATCTGATATTAAGAAAGCATTTTTACAAATATCGTTATGGCCTGAAGATCGTAAATATGTCAAGTTTTTGTGGTGGAATAATATTAAGGACCAAAATAAAAAGTTGATAACATACAGACACCAGCGTGTTGTATTTGGAGTTACAACGAGCCCTTTCCTACTGGCAGGTACAATACTAAAACAGTTACAAAAGTACGATTCGGAGACTGCTGAGATATAAAGTACGTCATATTATGTAGATAATTGTGTAAATAGTGTAAACAGTCTGGCAGACATGCATCGTTTTATTCGTGAATCCAAAAGAATCATGCTTGAGGGCAATTTCGAGCTTCGATGCTGGGTGACAGGTCCAGTCATCACGGATGAAGAGGTTGTCACCACTTCAGTATTAGGACTTCAATGGAACCCAAGAGATGATACACTCTATTGCAAAACTTCTTTACTAACTAAACACAACACGGACAAAAATATTACAAAGCGATATATGTTATCTGTAGCGCAAAGCATTTTTGACCCAATTGGCTTGCTTTCGCCGATGACTATAGTGCCTAAAGTTATTATACAAAAATGTTGGATACGTAATATTGGTTGGGATGAAACTTTACCTGAAGATTTAATCAAAATATCAAAAGATTGGTTACAGCAGATTCCGCACATGGGGGCATGTAGAGTTCCACGACGCATAAGTAAAGTCGATTTAAACGATAGTCACAACACTATACATGTTTTTTGTGATGCAAGTTTGGCTGCATATGCATGTTGTATATTTTTACGGTCCGAGTTTAATAGCGAGGTCACAGTTCAGTTGTTGACAGCTAAGTCAAGAGTGTGTCCAAGTAAAACTGTTACGATGCCTAGGCTGGAGCTATTAGCCGCTTTACTAGCTGCTACAGTAGCCGCTGATATAAGACGGTACCTGAACTTAAACTGTCCGGTATACTACTGGACCGATTCGTCTATAGTGCTAGCATGGCTTAACAGAAAGGTGAACTTGAATGTATTTGTAAATAATAGAATTCAGGAGATACTAGATAAATCAGTTTTGCACGAATGGCGCCATGTTCCAGGAGAGTGTAACCCCGCTGATTTGCCATCGCGAGGCTGCAATGCAGAAAACCTTTTGAAAAGTAAATGGTGGGAAGGTCCTGAGTGGCTAAAGAAATCTGCATCAGAGTGGCCTCATATAGAACCGACTCCGGATGAAAACGAGGTCTTTCGAGAGGTAAAGAAGTCGTGTTTATGTGTAGTGAACACAAAAGAGTTTTCTAAAGATCTTCTTTATTTTGAGAAATACTCGAAGATAGTAAGAATGGTCGGCTGGTGCTTAAGGTTCCGTAATAACTGTGGATTAATTTTGAAGAAAGAACACAGAAGAACAGGAGACTTATCAGCAGAGGAATATACAGAAGCTGAAAACCACTTACTCGCTGTACTTCAAAGAGAATGTTTAGTTGATTTTTTCTAAAAATAATAAGAACTTACAAACCTTTTTTAATGATAAAGGACTCGTTTGTGTAAAGACTCGTTTAACTATGAGCAATGACAGCGACGGTTTCATGTCACCTATATTACTGTCAAGTGATAACGTTATTGTTGAGAGAATTGTACAATATTTTCATGTAAAATATCTTCATGCGGGATCACAAACGTTAATTAGTAAACTTCGTGAAAGATATTGGATTATAAGCATACGACGTCTTGCTAAAAAGATAGTGCGGCAATGTGTCGTTTGCAGGCGTCTCAGCAGCAAGGGTTGTACAGTACCATCTGCACCGTTACCTTCAGACAGAATACAATGTGGCAGTCCATTTGAGGCAACCGGTATAGATTTGGCTGGTCCACTGTATTTAAAGACCGGAGAAAAGTGCTGGATCGTTTTATTCACATGCGCTACATACCGTGCAGTCCATTTAGACTTGTGTTCTTCACTGTCTACAGAAGAGTTTATGTTAACGTTCCGCCGGTTTGTGGCAAGACGAGGTTCCGTAAGGATAATATATACAGATAATGGAACGAATTTTCGCGGAGCAAGTTCGATACTTAAGAACATCAAGTGGAATGAAATAACACAGGAGACATCAACGCAAAAGATTGAATGGCGCTTTATACCTCCATCGGCGCCATGGTGGGGAGGATTCTGGAAAAGGATGGTACGGACGGTTAAAGAAATGCTAAAAAGGGTGCTTGGTAAGGCAGCACTTAAATATAATGAACTGTTGACTGTGTTGTGTGAAACCGAAGCGATGATCAATTCTCGGCCGCTGACCTATATAGCTGACACTGCGGAAAATTTTGCTCCGTTGACTCCGTCAATATTTTAAATGTAGGAAAAGAAGGGAAAGATGTCGTAGACATGGGCCATATTGATGGTCAGCTCTTGACTGGACGTTGGCGTTATATTAAAAGTTTATGTGGCGATCTGAAGCAGCGTTTTCGCAGCGAATACCTGGCTCTACTAACTCAGAAATCAACGGCTAATATTAATTCAGTTGAAATCGGAGACATAGTTTTGATAGGGTCTGATGATGTAAAGAGGGTTAAATGGCCATTAGGTATTGTTGTTGAGACGTTGCAAGGGGTGGATGGTCATAGGCGTGTAGCGAGAGTTAGAACCGCAAGAGGTGAATTAATCAGACCTCTACAGCGCCTCTTCCCTTTAGAGGTTCGTCATAGGGATGTGCCAACCACTGCACCTGCACAGCAGCCGCCCACTAAAGTACACGTAACTCGTGCCGGTCGGCTGGTGAAACTGCCCAGTAAGTATTTATAAGTTTAAAGATTTTATTTCGTTTTGTTATTCCTGAACAGTGCTTTAGTTTTATAGAGATTTCTTCCGCTTTCTCGCGGGGCCGGAGGATGTTGTGAAATTGTCTATGATTCATTTTTAAAAAGAAATTGTTTTAGAATAAAAAAACTGTCACTACAGAATAGAAATATATGAAGGTCAACATTTTTCGGTGATCCTTTTATTTTCCAATCGTTGTAGCAATTAAAGTTATTCCCGACCCATTCTGTATTAATAATATTGGTCCTCATGGAACTCCTCCCAGGCAACCAAACCATGAAAGACCAGATTACAAAAAAGCAAATAACACATCAAAAGATGGTGATCAGAAGAAAGATTTACCTGATGGAACTGTTGGAGTTACCGTGGCTGCTGTTAATCAAACTGCTCAAGGAACCGTTCACGCTAATGTGACTGTTTTCGTTGTACCGAAAGACGGCGAAAATAAAGAAACGTTACAGTCGGCTAAAAAAAGAAAAGAACGAAAAGAAGAACAAACGGAAAGATAAGGACGAAGAAAAGAAAAGGAAGCAATAATAAATAGAGGACGTACTGAACGAGATAGATCGATATGCATACATAATAATACCAGCTTGTTACTGTCCCACTGTAGGGCTAAGGCCACTTCTCATAGAAGGTACTAGCATTAATCATCACGCTTGCTCAAGGCAATGGTGATTTTAAACTTATTAACTATATGTCGCATCAAGGCTGGCCGATAGATGTAAGCCATCGGAAAGTCAGGATGTATTCCCTTAGGTTAAGACATCCTGTGTGGGCAGGTCGTTGGGTACAATCGTGCAAATGAAATCACAGAAGTTATTCAATACACTGGGTTTATTTAAATAGTCACAACTCAGTTACATTCTTGCTTACTAATATTACGGATCGACACTGATTCTACGACGTGTTAGCTCTACGGCGTTCAGTACTCAACTGCCATATTCTATGTTCCCCACCACGCAAGTGGTTAGAAATAGCGCGCCAATGCGTAGTTGTTCTTGCTTTGCCGCCAGATGGCGTGCTTGCGATTTGTTTTGACGTCCGTACTATTGACTAAACCCGACACGGCCATCCTGCGAGACAGGCGTCCTCGTCTGTTCCTCATTGTCAGGTTTCAACAGTGTATCGAATCATGTGGAAATTCTCATGAATGTCCTCAGCCCTTGGGGAAGCTGAGGGGTCTGTCAGACTCCTACTGACTAAAACCACATGGTGTTCTCTAGGCCGTAATTTCTTTTGAGAGGCGAGCGTGGAACACAGCACGTCGCCTTCTCAGGCCTCTCTCAGGTGACAGATCCCCAAATCTATCACCCGCAGGCATCATCTTCTTGTCCTTGCTCCATGGCACCTCATGTCGTGTTGCACCACACGTCCTCTTAGTCTACTCCGACCCGCCAGTCTCCCATCATACAAGGGATGTTTTTCTGAAACACAAAATTTCCAAACAGTATTCACTCGTCCAATCCTGACTCATACTCTAGAGTGAGGAAACATTTCGAAACAATCAAACATGATCATTTAAATCCCTCTCCTCACCATTGCAAGGAACAAGTAATTCTATTTTCAATTTAAAGAAAATAGCATCTTAATCATCGATCCGGTACCTGATAGCACCTAATCTTCGTGATTACAAAGTCCAAGTACCACTGATAGTCATTATAATGCCACAATAAATGAAACAAAGAAACAAGACACCAGGTATCTTATTCACGATCTTTAGCCATCACATAGCTCTCTCAGCTATCACATAGCTCTCTTAGCAATCACAATTGCCCTACGATGTCAAGTCAACTGAACTCTCTGAACTAAGAACCTGTTCACACAGACACTCAGTCCGTCCCATGTTACGTCAATTCATCATCAACTTCACTTTCAATCTCAATTGGTACTTGAGCTTTGTGTTTCTTACTAACACAATCTACGCATAGTAATGAAAATTAGAAAACTAAAATTATTTCAGTTTTCGTAATGAGGGTATGACGATTCGAACGTCATCAACGATAACATGATGACCTCACCTCTCGAGTGACTATGCGAGTTTACTTTATTTTAACCTCATAACTCAGTAGGAATCCTCTGTAAGGTTCCTTACACAAACGTGTTTTTTATACCGACTTACAGGTGCCCTACAGGCCCACAGTTGCTACAAAGACCTCCAGTTGCCACACTGGCCTACAGTTGCCATAAAGGCCTCCAGTTGGCACACTGGCCTACAGTTGCCACACAGGCCAACAGTTGCCATAAAGGCCAACAGTTGCCACACAGGCCAACACACAACGCTCGGCTACTCCTGACCAAACTAGATCATTGGGTTCGTGATAATAGGAAAATTTTAGAACTCTGATCTTTAACTAAATCATTACCCTGGGCCATGTACCACAGTAATTCCAGACAAACTTTAAAACCGCTGCATCAAAAACTGCCAAGCTTATAGAAACCCTCGAGTAAAACCTCTAACGCCACGGCTCTATAGCCGACCAGCAATTTTATTGCTCTCACACAACGGTCCTCTAGACCCCGACCTCCGCCAGTATCTACTGGTACGGTCAAACATAATACGGCTGATAGACTCAATTACTCGACATCTTAAGCTTGCTCATCAAGATTAAAATCCTTTAAACATCAACATCGACTGGTACATGACCCGCTGGCATCTTCCTCAACCTACCGTGTCCATACTTGTAGGTTTAAGCGTACCTATTTAAAGCTTTCGGTGTATAACGATCACTATCCTGTCATAATCACCTATCGCGGACTTAATACAGGGCCTCTTCAGTTTTCGTACTAAAGTTTCCCATACAACACTATTCATTAGGAAAAGGTCCGACGATCAACAAGTTCAACTAAACAAAGTAATAGTAACAATTCTGTTACCCTTTACCACAATTCAAAGGCAATGCATACCCAACTCATGAAACCTCTTCAAAAACCCATCGCCACATGTTACGCATGAGGTGCGGTCCAGAATTGGTCTCACGAGCAGACATGTTACACTGTCATCAACTATGACGTACAATCCTCAAGGAACCTGGTGATCGGGGATCCTTCTCAAAAGATTCGCGCTTTTTACTCAAAGACCTTGGAACATACTGACGGCTTATAAAAGGGGAACAATTATGCCTGATCATATTTGCTTCTTAATAGCTCGCGTGAACGACCTTCACGAATAACTCTGATCAATATCGTTTAAACCAGATTATCAACAGTAACCCTTTACTATCGCTCACAAACTCAGTTTTCATGTACGGAAAACAATCGCGAGATCTACTGCTATCATAATATTACTTTTAAAGTAAGCAAGTGAATTCAGATCTGAAGACGGTGGTTGTACATCGTTACGCAACAAGATCCGTCCTGAATACAAGCAAATGATCTGTACCGTGACTAACTCGATACAATTACGATAGCCCAACGACATCACTAACTCGCTTTACCACTGAAAACGACTAGTTAGTCAGTCATTTTGGACAACTCATCTCCTTCATATGGGCTATCTCATCCTAAAGTTCGTACTGAACCAAATGTTGAAACTAGGAAAGTACTAACAAGCCAATAGGTAACTTATTAGCTACTTGCTTTTTACTAGGTGTGTTTTAATTACCTAGTGATGGTGCTAGGTATAACCACTTCCAACCAATTCAGTGTTCCAACATGAACACTCTTAAAACTCGAAATAGCATCTCATCACTAGAGAACATTCGACTTCACTATCGAAATAAAATAGAAGCGACTCACAGAGTATTCCATTCCAAATTTGCGCGCGCTCGTAACGTTCGGCTACGACCTGCGAACTGCTAGCCTGCCGTTCCTCTTAACCTCTCAGATGTTGACATGTCAACCTTCGCGCTCAGCATCTGAATCGCCAGCCTCCAGCAGAGGCTTCAGGCTGCGACACAATATGGTATCTGAAACATGAAAAATATTACGAGAGTATATGTTCACATGGTTATCTTAACCATACACAGCTTTGATGGAATTTATCTGGTGCACTGGTGCTGTAACCTAAACCAATCAATCTGCCTAGCCTCTTCCCCACTGCATTGGGATCGGCTTCCAGTCCTACCGGATTCAGCTAAATACCAGTGCCTTACATGGAGCGACCGCCCATCTGACCTTCACAACCCAGCAACTGGGTAACACGGTACCCCTTGGCAAGACTGGTGTCAGATCTCAAGCATCTGACTACCCGTAACGACTGTCAAAGTTCTTCAAATGACAGCCGGGACCAACGGCTTAACGTGCTTTCCGAGGCAAGGAGTAAACGCGGTATGTTGAAATGGTTACCCATCCACGGACCGACCTCGTCAAGCGTTGCTTAACTTTGGTGATCGATCAGTGCGGCTGTTATTATTTAGCCACGAGCTCCTAGTAGTAGAAGTAACCTAAACCTGCAATATGTGTTGTTATGGACACCGAATGTGAGTGCAGTGTCCCTGTCCAAAACATAAACCACACATTACAGTGTCCCAAGTGCCCAGGTAGGTATATGAGCTTTAGAGAATCAAATAAATGCCATTGCATTTTAAGTCGCAATTAACGACCTGGCCAGGCCTGGTAGGGGTTACCACCTTTTAGATAGTTTGGCCCTCCGACCACAAAAGAAGAATACTATGCTTCTTCTCAAACTTAGTTAACTCTCACTACATAAAACTATCACACTACAAAACTGATCAAAATACTTTTTTGGATTTATCATAATTTCCAGACTGAAGTGTAAGGTAGGGTCGTTAATGTCACTATATCGTTCTACCTTCTAAACAATAATAGTCAGCCAGAGCCAGTCATAGGTTATTGCCAGTAGAATAATAACTCTTCAACAACACCAAAACTTGACCATCGATAACTAACACGAAATTATAACCTAACACGGGTTACCCTGACGAACCACTGACCACCATACCGTACACAAAACCAGAATTTTGAATAATGAACACACTTTTCCATAGTCATAACAAAATGAAAACGACTCACCGGATTGGCACAAAGATCAGAGTGTATGGATCTTTCCACACGTCCACTCGCTCCTCCTTGTCCTGTCCAGCTCTTTGGTTGCTACTAGCCACCTTGCTGCTCCGCTCCAGACTGGTTTTTTATTATTCAAGACAGAGTAGTCTCAACTGACACCGCGATTTTTTTGCAAGAATGTAACCAAAATTTTCACTAGCATTGTTTTTACGTGTGATCTCATTAGCACGACCGAATCCCAATTCTGATGTCGCATCAAGGCTGGCCGATAGATGTAAGCCATCGGAAAGTCAGGATGTATTCCCTTAGGTTAAGACATCCTGTGTGGGCAGGTCGTTGGGTACAATCGTGCAAATGAAATCACAGAAGTTATTCAATACACTGGGTTTATTTAAATAGTCACAACTCAGTTACATTCTTGCTTACTAATATTACGGATCGACACTGATTCTACGACGTGTTAGCTCTACGGCGTTCAGTACTCAACTGCCATATTCTATGTTCCCCACCACGCAAGTGGTTAGAAATAGCGCGCCAATGCGTAGTTGTTCTTGCTTTGCCGCCAGATGGCGTGCTTGCGATTTGTTTTGACGTCCGTACTATTGACTAAACCCGACATAGATAAGTTTGTAAAATGTCGATATGGATAAATTTGTAATTTTACTAGCACTAAGAAAACTAACCTTAAACTACGTAAATAACCTACACCCGCTTACTCCCCATGACAAGCACCATTTTATTTGTGAAATCCTAAAACAATGTATAAAATATATCAATTCAGCTTATTCAAACGCACTGTGCCATAGGCCTTAACAAACAAGTCATAAGTCATATCGATGCCTTAGTTCACAATTGCACTAACTACAAAATTTTCATTTTTGAGGAGAGAGCTTTAAAGTTTTTTAAAGTTTAGACGAGAACAGTAGAAAATCCAAGTAAAATAACAAAAAAAATATGCATCTATTCATAAGACTAGTCCTTTTACTCCATCATATCTCAATATTGTAATATTAGTTTAAACGTTACCTTTTCAAAATGGCCAAATAAACATAAAACCCCCCATTTAATACATTTGTGCACTAAGATTGATTATGCTGACTGGCATTAAGTGAAAAACTCTATACTATTGCAAATGTATATAATACGTTTGTGTTTTGAAATTTCATGCAGTTGAGAAACTTAAAATCAGTTAAAGTATATCTTGATTGGTTTTACAAAAATAAAGACCATTAGTATAATACCACATTCATGGAACATTAAACGAACTCATTTAATACAATTGTGACCCACGGTTTTGGTAGATAGAGACGGAATAACGGTATTTCGATGCGCGGAAACGAAAGAGCATGACATTTAGTGTATTTGGCATTAAAAAAGTAAAAATTGAAAATTTTGTAGTTAGTGCAATTGTGAACTAAGGCATCGATATAAGCCTATACACAATCTCTACTATTTTTTTTAACATCTACCCTACTTTTTAATACATCAATGCTAATCGGTTATTTTATTTACTTATTATTGTATTTTATCTGTAAGTGTCATGTTTCTTTTGAGAAAAATAAATGTGTTAAACCGTAAGTCCGGGTTTCCTCACGATGGTTTTCCTTCACCAAAGTCTTAAATAAACGAAGAAATGACATTAATAATGGGAAGGTACATGCCTGGATTTGAATCCACGACCGCAAGCACGAGAGGCAAGGTCTTGGCCACTGGGCTACCACGACATGCTTATTATTTGCTTTTTTTATTATACTATCTAAAATACCGACAATCTTTTTTGTAATTTTAATGTTTAAAATGACAAAAAAAATATTTGTGTATAAATCAGAATGATACTGATGTGATTCAAATGTTAAATGTTTTTCTTTAAATTCTGGTGTTGGTTTTTTTCTTCACCTCATTTTTTTTTAGGTAAATTCGATTTCCAGGCCGGTCAAAGTATTATAGAGGTTTTTAATAGGAGAACTTTCAAGACCAGCCTGCCTAGCTTCCCTTTAATTACTTAGAATTAAAACACAGCAAGACACTAAAGATTTGTACACCTCTACCCAGCCTTTCAGGGAGGACAGGGGTGATGTTATGTTATGTGTATTGTTAATATTCCACAATGAATATACGGTGATTAGAGAACTAGTTCAACGACCTTTGTTCCTAGTTGGTAATTTCATACTTATTCTGATGTGATTATGATGTGAGATAGAAATATAGATTTTAGTGAAAAAAATAAATTACAAATTAAAAAAATCCCCGACACAAAAACCTCTAAAAAGCAAAAAATAAACCTCTTACTCGCATCGGGGAACCGCCAACGTTTACCTCAGTTTATTTTATTTACTAAGCGGTTCCACGACGCGAATAAGAGGTTTCTTTTTTGCTTTTTAGATGTTTTTGTGTCGGGGGTTTTTTAAATTTGTAATTTTATTTTATTTCATGCTTTTTAAAGTACATTTAATATACCTAGTCGTAGACACGCTTCAATCGACAATATATCGAAACAAGTAATAATGACACGATATCTTGCTAAAAAGCCAGATTCAAAGAGTAAAATGCGAATAACTTTTGAACGGCTGAACCGATTTTATTCAAACATAGCTGAGAACACTCTCGACAAAACCACCTTTCAAAAAAAAACAAAATCAAAATCGGTTCATCCGTTTAGGCACTATGATGCCACAGACAGACTCACAGATACACAGCAACACACGTCAAACTTATAACACCCCTCTTTTTCCGTCGGGGGATAAAAATAGAAGCCAAAGGAGTGTGTAAGTAGCAGGTGGAATTCTGTAGCTTCTGCTTAATACCTATGGGGGAAGGACGTAAGTTTATTTGTATGTTGTGAGAAATCCTTTTACGCCGTGTATCGTAGCTACCAACCCTTAACGGAAAATATTTGTACTGACTACATACAGCTTCCTGCTAACCTAGATAAATACTGTCTTGGTAAATGTAATTGGGTAAATCACATTTACCCTCAGCTCAATTTTGTCGAAGTTCTACGAATTTTAGTTCCCAATACTGTTTGTAAACAAAAATAAGTATGATTTACTTCACAATTACACGATAAGACAATATGTTATTGTTTATAACATAATATTATATACCTAGAAGCTATAGTATTTATCATCTGTTCTGAGAACATCTCAGTGGGGTCAGACGCACAAATTCTGTAGATAACATACTGTATAAAAGGTAATGTTTCAAAACTGTTAAATCATACACTTCGGAGCTATTGTCTCATTCGTTAATCCTAGTTTAAATAACAAGATGGCTTTCAAGGTTAGTACCAATTTGTGTTGTTTTCAAAATAATATAGTTCTCAATAGTGAATTCAGAGACTTTAGACAAGTGTAATTTTATCAGTGATGGCTTGGTGATTGACCATAGTGAATGGGTCCTAGAGTGGGCCAAAGAAAAAAAAAAAAGAAAAAAAAAATCTAAATGTCAAAATTTAAGGACATGCTCACGTGACATTACTATAGAGCGTGGCAAACATTTTTGACATTTATTTCTAATCGCTATTTCGATACTTTCTTTGAGAGCCACTGAATGCCACTTGTCTAAAAACTCTGAATTACTTTTAAGGTGATAGGAAAAACGCATTTGTTTTTCGCACAGATTCTTGTGGTCTCTTTTCATACTTTCAGAAATCGTCCTACTTAACTAATTAAATATATTTTTAAATCTTTCAGATCGTGTGCTTGGTTCTGGCGTTAGCTGTAGCTAGCTACGGTAAGTTATCTACACATTAATATTTACTGAATTATCTAATACTAGCGGACGCCTCGCGGTTTCACCCGCATAGTTCCCGTTCCCGTGGGAATACAAAGTCAAAGTCAAAGTCAAATATATTTATTCAATTAGGCCAATAAACGGCACTTTTGAACGTCACATAAATTAAAATTAAAAATTAAAAGTAATAAAAAAAAAAAACAAGGAATAAAAAGTAGCCTATGTCACCTGGGGATAGTGTAGCTTCCCAACGGTGAAAGAGTTTTTGAAATCGGTCGAGTTGTTTTTAAGTTTATTCGTTACATAAAAAAATACAAATCTTTCCACTTTAAAATATTACTAGCTGACCCCCGCGGCTTTGCTCCCGCTAAAATTATAGCCTATGTTACTCGGGAATAATGTAGTTTTCCATAGGCGAAAGAATTTTTAAAATCGATCCAGTAGTTTCGGAGCCTATTCGGTACAAAGAAACAAACAATAAAATCTTTCCTCTTTATAATATTGGTATAGATTAGTATAGAAGTAAAGATAAAATTTCAATAAGTTTAGTTATCAAAGTGCATACCTACAGTATTTTCTGGTCGCAATTTCTAGTTTTGACCTACCTACCTCCGACATACTACAGTAGGCGTCGCTGGTCGAGGTTCCTATAAAGCATTCCCATGCAAGCATATACAATTGAATAGAATAGAATAAAATTAGACTCTTCAAACCACCTCTTGCCGAGAATACTAACGTGATGGTTGTATAGGACACCACAATCCACTAGTTATGCTTAAGTCCCATCAAAAATCCAGGCTCCACGCTGCTGTAAATATGGCTGAACTATACTGCATCACTGCACAACCCTTTGGAGATACGGGCGTGATGTTATATTTGTGCATTATTAATATTCCACAATGAGCATACGGTGATTAGAGTACTGGGTCAACGGCCTTTGTTCCTAGTTAGGTAAGTACATACGTCTGACATATAGATGATTATGTATAGCAAAGTTGATTACAGTTTAGTCATCCTTGGTAAAAGAACTTGTGCAGTCGTGTTTGTGAGGACAGTGTATTAAAATGAAAGGTAGCCATTTCTTATATTCCTTTATTGATCTAGTGATCTTATTATAGTTCAGAGTATATTTCTATGGTTCAAAGCCTCTAGATAAGTGACCTAGCTATATTTAAAGCGTCGCCATATTCATTGAAAAAGGTCAAATTGTATGGGAATTCGCATCGCTGTTAGACATTTTGTTGACAATTAGTCTCTGGTTCTTGCAATGAAATACTGGACTTTCATCATGTTACTCGTATTTTTATGCAATATTGCTGTGTTTTGTTTGAGTATTTGCAAAAGACAGTACTGTTGGTGAATCATAGTTAGAATGACAAAGACCCGTAATGTTTCGTTGGGGTAGTGCAGGTGGTCTTTTTTTATTATCGAGATGCTCTAAATAAGTGCCGTTCGATGTCAGCGAAGGCGATAGTTGAAATGTCGATTTTTCGTTATTTTTCGGTATAGCTTGTCAATCCCATACAATTTTGCCTTTTGACAATCGCTATCGACATGCTTAAGTCAATTGTCTAATGCCTCTGGTACCACTTTAATTTCTTTCTAGTTAAAAGGGGCAGATGTTCTAGTTAATTGATATTCTGTTTGTAATTCGTGTAATCAATTCCTTACACTTTGGCATTTCAATCATCGCCAACGCTGATAGAATGGCATTTTGTCTAAGGGCTCAGGAGTACAGAAGAAAAATTAAATGTGTTAATCTAAAAATATATCATAAATTCAAAACTTGTAGGTAGCATAATATTTTTGAAAATAAAAAGTAACTAGTATTGTCATAGAAAACACAACATTTTGCAGTGCGTATCGGCCATTTGACAATTCCAAGATCTGTAATTGTTGTAGACCATAACAAGACTATCTAGAAATGTCACTATACTACACTAACAAAAACAACAAGTTCGAAATATTGATGACATTGTCAAATGATATTCGCTTGCAAACATAAATTATACGGTTATGAATCTTTAATTTCTCCAAAAAATTACATTGGCATTCATTTACATGTCTTCTTCTTCTTCTTTATTCTTCTTTACATGTGAAACTTACATATCTAAACAACATAAGTTATGTTTTTATTTATATTTAGGGGTATGTAAAAGACAACCACCACACAGCCGTGTAAGATAAACTTTGGGCTTCCAAACGTAAAATTATATTAATTAATGTAGGTATTACTCGTTACTTCATTTGGGATAATAACATTGGTGCTTGTTGCGTGATGCGGTAGATATGTAAATGTTATTGAACCTTATAGTAGTGAATTTGCCTCATCATTCTCTGTGATCTTAGTGCGAGGCTTTAAACGTTCTCGATCGCGTTAACGTAAATGTCAGTTTGTATGGAAACTGAATAAGCTCCATCTGGTGACAATAATTGATAATTTATTTTTTGTATACGAACGTAGAAAAACTCGCACAAGGTCACTGACCGATTCAAAGAACTCAAAATACGAAAAGCATTACATTTTCAAAACAAGTGCGAGCCGGACTCGCGCACGAAGGGTTCCGTACTTGGTAAATTGCGGTTTACGAATTATGACGTATTAAAAAAAAACTTCTTACTAGATCCCGTTCAAACCAATTTTCGGTGGTAGTTTACATGGTAATGTACATCATATATTTTTTTTAGTTTTATCATTCTCTTATTTTAGAAGTTACAGGGGGGGGGGGGGGGGGACACATTTTACCACTTTGGAAGTGTCTCTCGCGCAAACTATTCAGTTTAGAAAAATATGATATTAGAAAACTCAATATTATTTTTGAAGAACTATCTAAAGATACCCCACACGTATAGGCTTGATGGAAAAAATTTTTTTTTGTTTCAGTTTCAAGTATGGGAACCCCCAAAATTTATTGTTTTTTTCTATTTTTGTGTGAAAATCTTAATTCGGTTCACAGAATACATCTACTTACCAAGTTTTAACAGCATAGTTCTTATAGTTTCGGAAAAAAGTGGCTGTGACATACGGACGGACAGACAGACAGACAGACAGACATGACGAATCTATAAGGGTTCCGTTTTTTGCCATTTGGCTACGGAACCCTAAAAAGGTCCCGGTGTACCACTTTCTTTGAGACGTATTATCTGTCCTTGTATATTTTGTTTGTAAACGGGATCAAATCAGTGACAGGATTCGTCCTCATTTAATTTTTGGTTTTTAACTGTATTGCTTTTGTCTTCAGGATTCCCACAATACGGCGGTGGTAACCAGGGTGGCTATGGTGGCGGTAACCAAGGTGGCTTTGGCGGCGGTAACCAGGGCGGACAAGGTGGCAACCAGGGTGGTTTTGGTCAGGGAGGACAGAGTGCCTTCCCTGGCCAAGGCGGGCCCGGCGGTCAAGGCGGCTTTGGTCAAGGCTGGCAAGGATTCCCTCAGCCTGGGTCAAACATCCCTCAAGGAGGCATAGTCGGACCTGGCAACCAGGGAGGATACGGCCCTGGAAACCAAGGCTTCGGACCTCAAGGCCAGGGTGGACCTCAAGGATTTGGACCACAAGGTCAAGGTGGACCTCAAGGATTTGGCGGACCTGGACCTCATGGCAATAACGGGTTCGGTTCCTCTGGATTTGGGGGATCAGGACCTACTAACAACGCTTACCCATCAGGAGGTCACAACTCTGGCAGTCACAGGGGAGGATACCAAGAACACGGATACTAGATAATGTTCAACTGACTGATTGAAACTGAACTGTTGTGTAATGTGTGTTTGTATTAAGTAATTATAAGCCTTTTTTAAAATTCGCTGTTTTTTTTCACTCATGTTTTGAATGGTATTTATGATAAGAATAAGAGATAATTTTTAGGGTTCCGTACCCAAAGGGTAAAAACGGGACCATATTACTAAGACTTCGCGGTCCGTCTGTCTGTCACCAGGCTGTATCTCATGAACCGTGTTAGCTAGACAGTTGAAATTTTTACAGATGATGTATTTCTGTTGCCGCTATAACACAAAATACTAAAAACAGAATAAAATAAATATTTAATTGCGGCTCCCAGACAACAAGCGTGATTTTTTGCCGTTTTTTGCGATAATGGTACGGAACCCTTCGTGCGCTAGTCCGACTCGCACTTGGCCGGTTTTTTCTATTTATAGACATGAGCAAGTTATTATCTTTATTGATGTTTTAACTACATTTTAGCACACATTACGTAAGCGGCGGTGATTTTAGCATGTAGGTATAACAGACAGCGACAGTGAGTTGTTTTTTGTTATTGATAACCCTGCGTTTGACCATTATCTCAATTGATGATTAATAAAATTGAAAACGGGTCTGCAAGCTGATGACGCACTGTCACTATATAGTAGGTAGGTGTCGGAACCCCTTTACAATCTCCCCAGGCCCTGCAGTCTCGACATAGCTAACGATCGTTACGCTAGCTAACATTCGTTAACTCTTACCACAAAATAGTAAGTATACAGAAGGGCCACTCCCGCCGTTTGGAAAATTGACAGCTAAACTTGACAGATTCACTAGGGTTGCTACTATATTGATTCCGAATTAAAAAAAAAAGGGTAGGTTGCCCAAGTTACAAACATAAATACATAGATTCGTCTAAACATACATCATATCATGCTTACATGCCTTAGAGGGTAGACAGGGCATCAAATATCCATTTAATATCACGAACACTAAAACCCTAGTGAATCTGTCAAGTTTAGCTGTCAATTTTCCAAACGGCGGGAGTGGCCCTTCTGTATACTTACTATTTTGTGGTAAGAGTTAACGAATGTTAGCTAGCGTAACGATCGTTAGCTATGTCGAGACTGCAGGCCCAGGGATGTGTGCTAACAGGCGTTGCTTAGAGGGGTCCTTTATGGGTATGGTGCATTAGGACAAAGCATTATTTTATCTCGGTATTAAGTTCTGTGGAGAAGAAGCTCGCGGCTAAATAATAACAACCGTATGGGTCGATTATCAAGGTTAAGCAACGCTTGACGAGGTCGGTCCGTGGATGGGTGACCATTTTCAACATACCGAGTTTCCACCATGCCTCAAAAAGCACGTTAAGCCGTTGGTCCCGGCTGTCATTTGAAGATCTTTGACAATCGTTACGAGTAGTCAGAAGCTTGAGATCTGGCACCAGTCTTGCCAAGGGGTATCGTGTTACCTAGTTCCTGGGTTGTGGAGGTCAGATAGGCAGTCGCTCCATGTAAAACACTGGTACTCAGCTGAATTCGGTTAGACTGGAAGCCAACCCTAACATACTTGGGAAAATGCTAGGCAGATTGTTTGATTAGGTTCTGTGGAGATAATTTTCAACATTCACATGGCGAAACCGCTGGAGAAGCTTCTTTTAGCAGTTTCAGCATTTGGAAGCAGCAAACCTGCAGCCTAATCGCGTAATGTACTACAAATGTAAGTAACAATGCCTTTAATTGTGACAACAATATTCATTGAGATACATTTACAGGCAGACTTTTAACCGATACAATATTCATGAGCAAACCACGGGAGTGAAACTTTAGGACAAAGCTAAGTTCAGTTTATATGAGACCGCTGTCCAGTTTTTAGACAACACATCACATTAAATACTTATAAAATTCATATCCCAAGCGCGCCAGAAACAAAATGAATGCTGTTCGTCTTTGTTCCAACGCATAGTTAGGCGTCTGTTATGCACGAGCTAACAAAGCACTTTCTGACACCACCAGCATAATTTCATTCAACCCTCTGCCTTCCTAATGTAAGGACAATACGAGGGGATAAGGTGGAGTAGCGGAGGTCAGGTTTAGATGGTTCTTTGTCGATTCGTCTAGTATGCAATGCTGGGCTGACAATCCTATTTCAAAAGCGTTTGGTGTAACGTCGAGTGTCTAATTCAAATAAATAGTTTATATACTACGTGTACTGAAACTTGAGTAGAGTAAAACTGGCATTTTCTTTACTTTCTTTGAATTACAGTCCACGAAGGAGATAAGTATGTAGGCAGCTAGCTATGTATCCATTTGAAGAATCTTTACATACCTTATTTATGCCTGTATTCCCCGAAGAATTAAACAGAGTTGCAGGTACCGAAAGCCACAGTATTCCCAATCACTACAACTCCTGAAAGCCAGAATCAGAAAAGTGTATTTATATTACACCCACATAGCGATAGTTATAAGTAACTTCTATGTAGAAGTGAGCTTGCTGTTATTAACCGGGCACAAATCCAGATCCAAACTGCTACTAAACTGACCGAGAAATCAAACCCCGGACTTCACGCTCAGGGTTAGCTTACGCGGCTTCTATTATTCTAGATAAAAGAACAAAAGAAAAGTTTATCCTAGAATTGCATAGGTGCGCTCCTCACACTTATAATTCTAACTAGTTTACGCAAGTCCCTCCATCTGTATGAAAACCAAGCGTGCCACTTTTTCACACACAATTTAAAATCAAATTTACTTACCAATGAAAGGAAACATTTTTAATGCCTCGGCCAACTGTTTTTATACAGTTTTCACAGGTCTATATGACATAATTAGGCATTATTCTAGATTTCAGTGGCTTTCCGGTGCCGATAATACTATATGAAAACCTCAAAGTACGATCATTGATCGTAATTTACCTACATTTTTTGACATACGAAGTACATACAATCGCGTCATTAAGTTATATCTGTGGTGCGAACATTAAGAAATAAAAGTGGTCCTTTCAGTTTTCACTAATTTAGTTTGTGCTTCATTTTGATATAGTAAAAAAAGCTAAGCTTCCTGAATACTATCTAATCTCTTTTGTCAACTGTACAACCCGGTCATCTGTCCACCAGACCGAATCGGATTAGAACAATGGTAATTTCTATTGTGTCTGGAAATGGACAGTTGAAGGTTGGACGCTTCCTTAATTATTCAAAACAACAACTTAATCTTTCTTCTAATAACACAAACGCATAACAGTGCACTTAATGCACACTGCCTCACAAACTGCATTACTCGCAAAACATACTAAATGGATGCTCGGGGACCCAACTTTTTGCTTGTAAAATATACGACAGTAGCTTTAGGTTGTCCTAGTGAGTTATTGTTTCATGCAAACGTAGTATGGTGATGAGTCAACTATTTGACGGTGTACGCTCAAAATAAAAAAAATATATAAATTTCTGTTATCATTATCCTAGCCCTGTATGGAAACAAAAAAGTAAAAAGAAACAATTATTTGAAAGTTATGAGCTTCGAAAGTTCCATATTTCAACACTAATTTCAATGCATCTTTGGGCGGAAATAAATACCAAAGAAGAAGGAAAATTGCAAAAAAGTCACCATACAGAGATATGTTAGCAGTTAGAAAATACCAATAATTTTATTTTAAACAAATACATTCAGTAGTTTTTAGGTTTCCGTACCCAAAGGTTAAAAACGGGACCCTATTACTAAGACTCCGCGGTCCGTCTGTCTGTCTGTCTGTCACCAGGCTGTATCTCATGAACCGTGACAGCTAGACAGTTGAAATTTTTCACAGATGGTGTATTTCTATTGCCGCTATAACAACAAATACTAAAAACAGAATAAAATTAATATTTAAGTGGGGCTCCCATCCAACAAACGAGTTTGTTTTGCCGTTTTTTGCGAGAATGGTACGGAACCCTTCGTGCGCGAGTCCGACTCGCACTTGGCCAGTTTTTTTTCATAATTCTCATACTTAATAAACATAATTATAAAACAGGACTTTGGGCCTGTTTTAATATTTCGTGCGCACCTTTTCGTTCTAAATCATCATCCACTTATTATTTTTATACCATGAGTGTGTATTCGTACTCGCACTAGCTTTTTACTGCTCATCACAGCGTCTATCCCTTTCGTGCGTGTTGTCGGATGCGATAGCATGCATTTTAACCCCGGCCACAAAATAGTTTGTGCCGTCGACTAGGGCAACTTTAATTGTGTAGAGCGAATTACTGTCATGATGTTTTTGGTAATATATTTATGATTTTATCCACTTTTCGTAAAATTTTATATAAATATCTCCATTTACGCAATCAGAAAAGAAGGACTCTTTCAAGGTCAATCTCTAACCTGCTCAGTAGAACTGGTTGCGACCACTAAATAAAAATCTAAAAAACCGGCCAAGTGCGAGTCGGACTCGCGCACGAAGGGTTCCGTACTTGGTAAATTGCGGTTTACGATTTATGACGTATTAAAAAAAAACTACTTACTAGATCTCGTTCAAACCAATTTTCGCTGGTAGTTTACATGGTAATGTACATCATATATTTTTTTTAAGTTTTATCATTCTCTTATTTTAGAAGTTACAGGGGGGGGGGACACACATTTTGCCACTTTGGAAGGGTCTCTCGCGCAAACTATTCAGTTTAGAAAAAAATGATATTAGAAACCTCAATATCATTTTTAAAGACCTATCCATAGATACGCGTATGGGTTTGATGGAAAAAAAAATTAGTTTCAGTTTCAAGTATGGGGACCCCCAAAATTTATTGTTTTTTTTCTATTTTTGAGTGAAAATCTTAATGCGGTTCACAGAATACCTACATCTACTCACCAAGTTTCAACAGCATAGTTCTTATAGTTTCGGAAAAAAGTGGCTGTGACATACGGACGGACAGACAGACAGACAGACATGACGAATCTATAAGAGTGCCGTTTTTTGCCATTTTTCTACGGAACCCTAAAAAAAACAAAATCGCGAATAAAAATCTCCAGTTTTATATTTCTAGTGGTTTAGTTGGTGTATGGTGACAAGATACTGACCTATCTACATAAAAATGTCTGTTAAAACTAAGTGCTCTCGTAAGAAAAAGCATTCTAAATACTAATCTCTTGTGTACATCGTACAGTTACTATTGTAGCTTCTTTATTATTTAAAAACAACAATTTTAATCTCGCTTCTAATAACACAAGCGCATCACAGATCACTTATATTAATGCATACAACCACTCACAAACTGGATTACTCCGCAAAACATACTAAACGGGAGCTCGGGGACCCGGGCTTTTTACCAGCGTTGTAAAATATACGACAGCAGCTAAATTGAGTAGAGCGTAATTCGCTCTACTCAATTAAGCTGCCGTGATGTTTCTGTGTAATATTTTTCCATGTTTCGCAAATATATTTAGGAGACATTTCCTACTGCTATACCTTAGTTAACTTATTTATTTAAACTGTAATTCAACATCATCTTCCTGCCCTTGTCCCATGTTACTTGGGGTCGGCACAACACGTTTTCTTCTTCCATACCGTCCTGCCCCCGTCACGCTATCACTGACTCCCTTTTTCTTCATATCACTCTTCACACAGTCTATCCATATTTTCTTTGGCTGTCCCCTCCCTCTCCATCCATCCACATTTATATTCATAACTCTTTTAGTAGCATACGTTTTATCTCTCTTCACATGACCATACCAGGACAACATTAAAACTGTAATTTATAAGAAATAAATTGAAAACTTAAAAAGTGCAATTAAAATGTAATTATTAAGGAATATTTTTTTATTAAAATAATACAAACTAGTTTTGTTGCTAGTTGAAAAGAAGTCAAATAATTTGTGCAATCAAATATCTAAAATCAAATATCAAATCAAAAGAAGTCAAAATAATCAGTATACGCAATAGCAAGGACTCCGTTAAGGCGCTACATACGCCCCAATGACGCAGTACTGGCCGTGCGCCCGCTCCATGCCAAAATATCAATATTGAACCTCCTTTTGAACAGATTTGAATATGTAAATCAAATAATAATAATATTTTGCAAAATATTATTTGATTTTCCAGCCATCAATTTTTCTGTGTAAAAATATTTTTACAGAAAGTTGCTATAAAATATAGTGTTGTTAATTATTTTTTTAAAGCAAATCTATTAGTTACACGAAAAAACAAATCAATAATAAATATATATTATTTTCAAACCATTTAACCTAGTCGTTATTAAGGAGTATGCTTTAGAAAGTTACCGTTTTACGGCATTAAAGGGTGTGTAGGCCCTTAATATGACCTGGTTAGGGCCGCAGGAGTATACGAGAATCACAAGTGCAGTTTGCTTGGACCATGGCCTTTATATATTCAGCAGTAATTTGTTTTCGGCCAAAATTATCATATCGATGATTGCCTAAGCGAAAGAGTAATGGTAAGTCCTCATTGCTATTTTGCTTGGTTTGATAGAATTACGATCTCCAACTGATTTAGATAGTCATCTGCCAAGATGACAACACGTGAAATGTAAGAACTTCCTCGATTGTGCGAAGTATTATATGACAACCGTCCGCGCCCTTCGTTTTGACGGTTATTTTACTGTCTTGCTCCAACTTGCCCAACGTGTAGGAAAAAGTCAAGAATGGCATAACGTCACTCATTTTCTACCTTACACAAACCTGTGCCGGTTGTTATCACGTCAACGCGTCACTAGAGTGCGCGCAAGATAAGTCTGCGCGCGGCCAAAATCGGAAGTAATCGTTTGTCATTTATGTCAGGAGTCAAGAGAGTGTGTTGTATTCAGTGTTTTTATTCGTTTCCGAAGTAAATAATCGCCATCATTATGCTAAAAGTAATTTAAAGTGATGGCAGGGATGTTTTCTTGAAGTGAACAAGACAATAATGGGCCTACGGTACCGTTTTAAAAAGATTGAGCCCGTGTTGCTTATTTGACAGGTTAATTTTAGGGATACCACAATACTAAAATTTCCCTAAATTTTCGTACTACCGGTTCGTACCGACAGTATTGGTTTTTGTGTGGTACATAAATATGCCAGCGGGACAGGACCGGCATCAAGTAATATAATGCATCATTGATATTTTGGTTAGGCGTTTCTGAACGCACCGTTACCTAAATAACTCAAGAGGGTTATGTGGCAGCAGTTTCTTCAAAAATTTTGAAGAAGAAATTAAAAATGAATTGAAATGAAGGTATTAGCCACTGCAGGACCATTATTAGACCAAATTTAACAGTAGTTTCTACTAAGTATTCAATAAAAGATTTACAATAATTTCATAAAGCTTTTTTCATCATATTCTATGCAAGTAGAAAAAGCTAGTAATTAATTATGCTTAATTAAATCACTTTAAGTTTTGAGTAATGAAAAATTACTATTGATTAAATGAAGTAAAAAAGATCAGCTAGGCTGGCAACATTAAGCACGCCACCCGTCACGCGCAGACTTATCGTGCGCGCATTCTAATCACGAATTGATGTCGCGACAGACATGGCTATAAAAAAGTTTTATTTTATTTACATTAATAAACATTATTTATACATTACTAATGTGAAATAATGTGTATTCGTATTATGATTTGCTTTATATATATCTTTTCTTTATTTTTTTTTGTAATAAACTAGGTAAAATGCCCTAACCAATAATTCAAACTAAAATTGATAAAATATTATACGAAAAAACTGGACCAATCCATTCAATTTATAGCATATTTCATAACGATTCCAACCACATAATTTTTTAAATATCTTCCTTAAATAACGTAAGAGATATCAGCGTTTTAAACAGCTTCCTTAAATAACCTAAGACATATCAGCGTTTTAAACAGCTTCCTTAAATAACATAAGATATATCAGCGTTTTAAACAGCTTCCTAAATAACTTAAGAGATATCAGCGATCTAAACAGCTTCCTTAAATAACCTAAGAGATATCAGCGTTTTAAACAGTTTCCTTAAATAACCTGAGAGATATCAGCGTTTTAAACAGCTTCCTTAAATAACATAAGAGATATCAGCGTTTTAATCACACGCGCCGTCATGGCGTGACGTCTCCCAGATGATCAGCGATACACATGCAATTTCGCGAAAATGACCGCGACTGCGGAGTGAAAAGGCAAATCTTATTCTATCACCATCATCTTTTCTCAATATCGAGCTGTGTTTCGTTTATTGCCATCTCTAATTTTCAGGACTGGCTTTAGTAAAGACTACTGCCTAGCTCTTACATACAAATACATGAATACAAGCTTATTAATTATAAGATGTATTTATCACTTCTGATGATGTATTCAGCCTTCTTGACCGTTGTGGTAGATAAAAAAGTGCAGAATGATTCATTTTCATCTATATTTTAGCGATGCACTTAACTATGCCCCATCTACTGCGTTAAATAAATCCTTTTTGGAATGGTAACTGAAACTCCGACTATGATTCATAGCTCGTAGAATCAAATAGAAATATGGCTGGTTCCACACACGTGGTTTGATTTATGACGTCATGTTCCGACGTATAAGGCATACGGACCGCACAGCCGGTAATCCGGCGTAGTGACAAAAACGTTAGTGTCATCCTATCTATAACGGGTTAGAGCTGCATATTGATGTTACTCTGGTGGATGAATACAGTAATACTTCATGGCAATTTTTCAGGAGGTCAAGTTACTCATGAATATTAAGATCAATTTTCATCATGATATCAACCTTTATCGCGAAAATTTACTCGCTGTTCCTTAATTTTTTTATTAACCCAACATATATATACTTTGCTGATATTTTCATAGTGAGTAAACCAAAACGAAAATTCGAAGACAACATCAACCCGCACTGGGCCCGCGTGGTGGATTATGACCCATTCCCTCTCACAGAGAGCAGGCCTGTGTCCCAGCAGTGGGAATAAGACTGATGATGATGATGAATTTTTCATATTTCAGAGTTGATCACATAATAACAGTTGTGCGTATCACCCCTTCTTTATAATTTCCAATCCACGGGCAACATGCCCGTGGATTGGAAATTGTTTGCAAACAAAACATTAAATAAAATTCTTAAAACCTCTTCAGGTTTTCAGTTATTTCAATTAGACCTTGCTGGTAATTAGGCTAAGGTAGGTACTTGATGGTGTCTCAAAGGTAATCATTGCAATTTCTGTCAGTCCTTTGGACACAATTGCTGAGAAAAATATCTGCGCAAATGTACCACATGCTTGACTTGAATTATCCTATCAACATACAAACATCTCCAACAGCGATAAAATGTTCCTAATTCCCAACCTTCCCTTCAGTTGTATGTACCTAGCTGTCTATATATAAACCCCAAGAAATTACCTTACTAATTGAAGTACGGAGTGTCGCGAGTACCTACACGTTGTGTAATTACTGGTAATTTAGATAATTCTACGCAAATACTCGTGTTCTACGGTGTATATATTATATTAAGTTTGTTTTAACGTTGTATTAGCGTCTGTTAAGTTCATTATTGGCATAAGTTGGATCAGTTTTTTGCTTGCTAGATGATTTTGTTTTTATTAGCTTTGAGTATCACAGCAATAAGTAGGTATCATCACCATAGTCATTCCTGCCAAAATACCTCTTCTGCGCTTTCAAGCGATCGGCTTGGTACGGATTTTGTATGTGACAAGGTCAAGATAATATCATTTCTATCAACATTTCTGGGGGTCTCCCCCGTGCTTAACTTCCATGTTTCACTAATTATTATTAACGAGACAAAGAACTGAATTAAGTTTTAATGAACTTATCGTTGCTGAATATTTACGTTACCTAGGTAGCTATACCTACTTGTATTATTATATTTCCATCTTCACTAGCCACTGATAGCTGAGGCTTCTTCAGAAACGCATGGGCAACAGGGCAATTATACTTTAATTTCTAATTTCACTTACCTTTTTTTTTCTTTTTTTATCCTCTATGGCTTGCGCTTGACCACTATCTCACCTAAAAGCCTGGTTACAAAGTGCGAGATAAATTCTGAGCTGGCCTAGACAGTTACTACTGTATTCAAGTTGCCCTCACCGTGTATCCGAGTTACGTCATGCTGCATGACTCATGCAAGAAATCAGAGGCAGTACCTGAAAATATTGTCAGATCAAAAGCTCGTTCTGCCTTATCAGAACTTTAGTTACGTGTTTGTGCTAGGATACTGGCCTTCTAGATATAGTGTCATTCTTTCGGCGATAGTGATTGTGGTGGTAAAATTAAAGGGATCGGTCGTATGACATATCAATAGCTCTTGATATTCCCATAAATTATAGACGTTTTACCAATCGCTATCACGACGCTTTTGATGATAGAATGTCACTTGTCTAGAAGGCTAGTAAGTATTCTAAGCGTGATCAGGGTTCTATTAGACAGAGAGCGGTCACGCGGTCAAGCGTTCAAGAGTTCAGTTATGCGCTCGATCGGTCTGTTGCTCACGAACCGCGTGACCGCTCTCTGTCTGTTAGACCCTTATTTTGGCAATTCGACCATCACTTACATCGAATGACACTTTTCCAGAGCCTCACGGCCTTTGAACCACTGATTCAAATGCAAGACAAAATAAAACAAATGATTTTTATACAACAAATAAATATATTTCCCATTAAGTTCCATGTATAAATTTTAAAATTACCTTTTCAAATAACATTTATGACAACAATATTTCAATAAGTTATATTACAGTATTTTGGAAGTTGAAAATTTGAAATCACAATGTTTCTATATAAATTATGTATTAGTTATAATTTTCATCTTCTTCCTTATATATAGTAAATAATCAAATTTATTAATATGTATATGGTATACAATATTCATAATTTGGTAATAGTAGTTACTTTCGACTACATTCATTAGTTTTTTTTTCTAATTTATTTACATAAAGATGGTCGGTGCGGCGAGACGTCATATTCAAAGATTTCCACTTAATTATAAAGAAAATTGTTTACATGTTAATAGATAACTATTACTAAAAAAACATCGAATATGGTCCACATGAAATTTTAACTTACAATAAAGCATTTACAACACCATATCTTTATCTACGTACTTAGGGAATCAATAAATATTTGAATCCAAAAAAATATATAAAAAAGGGAGGCAGAAATAACAATATTAGGTGTAGCTCTGAGTTTTGACAATTTTGTTCGTCCACGTAATAATAATTGATTTAAATAGGATTTTGTATGTGTCGTAGTTCAGAATTTATTTTGAAGCCTGCAAAGCTTTTGAACCAGAGTCGAACAAAAGGTTTGTTGTCGAACAATAATTCATGTGTTAGCTCACGAATTTTTTATTGTAGATTTTCCATCAAAATTCTAAATACAAACACATTGGATACTTAATAAGTGGTACGTACAATAAAGTATATAATAAACCTAAAAAAAACTGTAATTTCCGCCTTCCTCACTGCAAAATTACAAAATATTAAATAAACTTCTAAAAATCTCAATAATGTCTTTTAAAAACGTTGTACAGTCGCCAACACAGTTGTTATCGTCTATCAAAATTGTATAATATTCCGAATTCATATGTTTTGCAAAGCGTGTCCATTTTAAAGACATTAAAAAAAGGGTTTACGCTGGTAAATATTCTATTGATACAAAATATTCAAATTACTGTAAACTATTGACATTGACATTATTTTCTCTAGATTAGCGACTAGTTCCTTGAAAAGCGTATACTTGTTCAAAAAATGGCGCTATAAAAAGGTTGCAGTCAAAAGGGTATTACTATATATTATAGAACATTAGTCAATTGTTAGGATTGGCTTATGGTTGTGCGTTATATTCGATAAATCATTACAACTTGCATAAGTATATTTGTAGACGAACTATAAACTAAATTTTACATATAATTTTCACATCAAAAGGCTTACGAAAATATTATAATTAAACAATGCTTGCTTTAAATAAGAGTATCGATCCAGCAAGCGATTTTAGATAGAAATTATGCGACGCAATGCACACAAGAAAAATATATATTATTATAAAATTTCAAAGATCGATACTTTGACATCGCCATTTATAAATATTTTAATATTTTTTAATAATCATACACTTAATACATTTTAAATATTTATTACATAAATAATGGAAGGGCAACAATAACAAATGAGCTAATAAAATGTCACTAAAATAAATATTTGGAAGTATCTTATCATTTACCTTAAAATCGACCAAGGGCTTGAAGCCCAAAAATATAATTCATCATTAATTTTATCCACTGGAGAATGGTATCTATACCAAATATATATCAAAATAAGTACAACATTCATCTGAATTATAAATAAAACTATGAAGATAAAATTATCAACAACGCAAAAAACACAAACAGTCAAATATTTGTCAAAATTCGGTACAAACAGGTTGGTTTCACTTAGTGAAACTATATTTCACAAAATAATAAATAAATCAAAGAGCCAAAACATATTTCAACAAAAATATTATGGTTATTATTTTGTAGGAATTGGCACGTTTGTAATATGTATAAAACTAACTTCATAGCACGATATTGCAAATATTAAATATTGACATATCTTTGCGAAATATTCAGCAAATTACAAGCTTATACGTAATCCGTTATAGTAATATATTATTTTATATATAGCGTCATGTGTAATATAATAATGACACAAAATATTAACACATTGGAATAAACTAGACAAACATTGAATAACACCGACAAATACGACACCAAAACATTTTAACGTAAGGTATCGAGAATATAAAATATTAAATATTGAAACACTTTTATACAGAACAGTACCAGGTTCAGTCTAACTGCGGTAGTTGACGTGTGCCCAGGAACTCCACGTCGTGTGAAGGATCACTTCAGCTCAATATAAAAAGCACATAAATCACCTAAAGGTAATATATTTATATATATACTATGTACTAACTAATTCACATCGCTCGTTACATTCGCGTTGTGACGTGTGCCCTCACTGACGACTGTGATCTATTAGGATGTTGCCCTACGTTTAGTTCAGATCTTGCTTTTAGCTTATGAACTTACTTTTAGCTCTACTGAAATATGAATGTGATTAGTACACACACATTCACGTCGCACATATTCCTATTCACTCAATCATTCAATGATTATGGTAAAATCAAATGATCTCTACATCCCGTGAGATACCATGTAGTTCGCCCACGGCACACGCGTCAGTGTGGGCAGCGCATTAATTTTAGTGTAATTAGCTAAACGATGACCCTGTGTCAGTCGTGGACTGCGACCGGGGCGCCCGCGGCGGCCCCGGGAACAATTTCTATCTACGAGATTTAGAATCTACGCTCTACACACGTAGTCGACTTAGGCACTGCCTACCTAACGATACCGAAAAAGACGGCGCTACACTACTTACGACTACCTAGACGAATAATTAATAGTTACATTTTATTTAGAAATTTGGCAGTTACGGTCCGGCGACCGACGGTAAATTAGACGGGGCGAATGTACAGAGGAGCGGCGGCCGGACGAGGAGCCGGGGCCCGCCGGGGTGCCGGGCGAGTGGCTGGGCGGCCCCGGGGCGGAGCGCCGCGCCCGGCCAGCGGCGCAGCGCGCGTAGCACGCGGAACGGCGACGCGGCCGCCGGACGTACGGCGCGGGAAGGCACTCGGGGGGGCTCGCGGCGGCGGCTGCGGCGCGCCCGGCCCGGCGGCGCCGCCGCGCCACGTCAGAGCGGGAAGCAGCGCGTCGAGCGCCGCGGCTCACTCGCCCCGCGCCGCCGCCGCCCGCGCTCCGCCGACGCGTCAGAACCGCACGCGCCACCCACCAGCCGCTCCGGCTCGATGGGCTCCAGCTTGTGCATTGAGGGCCGGCTGGAGAGGCGCGCGGAGTTGGCCGGGGTGGACGATGCACGCCCAGAAGCCTCGTCGCCCAGCTCGATGCGTCCCAGGCGCAGCGCCAGCGCGTACTCGGCGCGCTCGATGACGCTGGTCGGCTCTTCTTCGACGACGGTCGTGTCAGCGATCGTAGTGTCTGCCACTGTTGAGTCTGCCGCGGCGGAGTCGGCGCGCGGCGGCGAGTCCCCGGGCACGGTGAGCGAGTGGTGCGTGCCGCTCGACGACGGCGTCACGTCACCCGCCGCGTGGCGCTCAGGGGTCGCGAACACAGAATCAGAAGCCCAACTTCGCGTCTCCGAGTTCTGTCGCAGCGTATCGTCCACACTTCGCTGTGAGGTTCGGCGACTGTGGCGCGGGCTCTCATCGTCAATGGCGCGGAAATCAAGCGCGCTCAGGTCGACTGGGCCGGCGCGGCGTCGCGATCCGTCTCGACGAAACGAAGGTCGATGCGAGGAGAACGCTGCATCATACAATTCACAGAGACTCGTGCGGTCCGAGTGCGGTTCCTCGTAAAGCGTCAGGTTCCGCGTTTCGGTTGCATCGGAGGGAGTCTCGTCGCGATTCGATGTGACCTCGCTGCGCTCAGAGATGTCAAAAGTGAAACGAGCCTCAAACCTGTCTGGGCTGAGCAACGGTGCAGACCGCGAGCAGTCGTCCAGCTCGCCGGACTCGTGCTCGTACCCGGGGTCGCGCGGCGGCGGTGCGGCGCGGCGCGGGGACGTTTCATCGGAGTCGGTGGAGCGGTCGGAGCGCGGCGCGCAAACGTGGCGGCGCAGCGCGGGCTGCGAGCCGCACGGCGCGCGCCGGCAGCACGCGCGCTCATGCCGCACGTCCGAGCCACTGCTGCCTGTTGACTTAGAGTGCGGCGGCCGGCGGCGCCGGTCGTCGTCCCGTCCGTACAGAGATGTGAATTCTTCAGAACAGAACTTCTCGAACAGTTCCTGCGAGCTGAGCCGGGTGGAGCCGGTCGCGTTGTAGAACGCTTCGGTGGGCGACCGCTCGGCTCGCTCGTAGAGGGCGCTCGAGCTCGCCCTTTTAGATTTGTCCATGAGGCCGAACTTGTATATCTTAGGAAGGCGACGTTCGAAGACGCCTTGAGAGTGCGCGCGCGCGGGCGCTCGGGGCGACGCGTCGTGCAGCACGCGGTCGGAGGAGCCGGCGCGGGGGGGCGGCGCGGCGCGCGGGGGAGAGGCGGCGAACTCCGGTTCGTATTCGTCGTCATCGAAGGGCACGTCGACCGGCGGCTCGTGCTCGTCCAGCTCGGGGCGGCAGTCGCAGTCGTCGCCCTCGTCAAAGGAGGGCGCGCGAGGGCCGCGGCAGAACGCGCGGCGGCGCTCGGCGACGGCGGTGTCGTGCTCGTCGAGGCGGAAGGAGCGGCGCAGCGGCGGGCGCTCGCGGCGCGGCCGGCGCGGCTCGTCGGTGGCGGCGTGCGCCAGCGGCGGCCGCGCGGCCGGCAGCAGGCGGTCCAGCGACAGGCCACGGCGCGGGCGGCGCGGGGGCGCACGCGGCAGGGAGGGGGGCGTGTCCTCCGGCGTCGTGGGCAGCGCCGCGCCGCGCCCGAACTCGATGAACCAGAGTTCGTCCTTAAGTTCGCACTCTCACTTCTTTTCATTCATGTCTTTATTTAAATAGTGCAACACGTAATGGAGCACGAGATCGTAGCAGTATTTGTACTCGGTCTGTGGACAAAAGTTTTTATTAGAGCAGACGCTAGGCACATAATTGAAACATCAGAGATAATTGCAGGGTACATACCATGTTCTCTACAAGCTGGGGCCGGTGCCGGCGCACGGTCTTGACCGCCTGGAACACGTCCACCTCGCCGTGTTGGATCACTTGCTCGATGCACGCGTTGGCGGCGCAGTATACGCCGGCACGACTCCGTCCGTCACTGCACCATAACAATTAAACCCTTATTAATAGGACCTCACGCACTACGGTGCCACTACAACATGACTTGTTGTACGATTGGCCGCACTCTTGAACAAAACTGATCGTACGACCGGTCGTATTACCAGTTTTGTTCATGAGTCAAAATTACTTCTTGTTCGGGGATTTAGCGACCAAGTTTGTCACCGGTCATGCGACAAGTTGCAATTAAAATTGCACTTGTTTTGTAATACAAACACATTCTTAAGTCAAAAAAAAAATTGCAGTGTCTGAAATGGTCTTACTAGGAAATAACTACAAGCGCCTGCCTGGATATCTTAGAGATATCAGTTGAAATCTGAAAACCTTCTAATTTCTAAGTGTTAAGGTTACTTACGGCGACACGACGCAGACGGGTCCGTAGTCGGTGCGCTGCCGCCATCGTTCGACCATGTTCATGAGTTCGACCAGCGAGTTTGTCGACGATGGCACCTTGTGGCCCATCGGCCAGCAGGTCAGCTGGAACAGCTGGACAGTCTTCGTGGGAGCTTTCACGCCGGCCATCAACTCAGTCAGTGAAATGATCTGTTGGACAAAGATGACAGGTCAGGTGTGTTATGATGGAACGCATTTAGTGTAAAGAGTCTTAACATAAATTTAAAGTTGTGGAAGTTTTATAATTGTTGTGTTTTAGCATGGCAATAGCAGTCATTGAGCAATCAACATTCGGCTACATTTGGGATAGGGCAATGAGTTATATTGACATGTTCAAACGAGACAAAGCTTATGCTACACGGTTTTAAACTAAGTTAAAAAACCATAGTATCTGTATAAATCGAGAAGTTCTGTTATTAACTACTTCACATTGCTCTGTAGTCATTTTGTGCGCAGAGGACGCGTGCGTCTGCGCTCACCGCCTGCAGAAGCGCGACTGACTGTGAGTACTGTGACTGACTGTCATTCGCGTAGTTTTAAACGAGCAGCTAGACGGTTTCAAACAAGTTTTAAACCAATGTTTTTTCCACTGGTTTGTAAAGCACGTCTTTCTACCAAGGGCGTTTAAAGGTCATACGAAATTTGGCATAAAACCACTGGCTACACTGTTTTAAACCTCTGTTTGAAACAGCCGTTTTAACCGTGTAGCATAGACTTCAATGAGTAATAAGGTGAATGCTTGACTGAAACCCAAAACACAGTTCTTACAAGCTTGTATTAAGTTACACCTGTCCCGGAGTCTGTAATCAAATCTTGCAAATTATATTTGACACACTTCCCGGTGTTCGATTGAGTTGAAATTTTCCACACACGTTTGTTCCTAGTGACAATTCAACTTTTAATAAAAAAGTAGCCTAAAAAAAAAGAACTTTTTTTACAATCTAGTTCGGGGAGGAGTATGTCCAGATGACGTCTTTTGGCTGAAATGAGCATGATGATTTGTGAACCTTTAATAATCACTGTAAACTCGTTTTGTTTACAACAAAATCCTGTTTTTTTTGTGTTTGCTCTTGACTCTAGTCTAAGTCAGAGGTGACAGAGACAAAGTGTATTTTAAGTCAAAGATTATTTCAATTTCTTACCCACCTTCTTATTGATCCTGAAGATCCAAGTCTTGATATTGGTGTAGTGGTTGTGCGAGACGTGGTCTATCGTGAACACTGGTCCGTACTTCTTGGAATGACGACCTTCGGGCCAAAAGGGGGGGAATTGTTGCTGCAAAAAAAATATATTAGAAAACGTTAACATTTTTAATGTATCCACCTGTTCTGCCATGCAGATTTCGGGTGATGGGCATCCCCTTCTTATAGGTTTATAAGTTTATGAGCATATTACGGGAAGAGGCATTGGTTATTAGGCAGATATACCAGGAATTCCGGGCCGTCAGGGCAAAGTACTGAGGACGAGAGACGACTTTTTATTACTTTTCACAAAAGTCTAAGTTTTGGTGGGTTCTAGATAATCTGAAGTAGATATATAATAGATAGTCTGAAGATAATTTAATACTAGCATACAGATGCCTCATCCCATACAAAGAAACCGTGCCGACGTAACTAGCGTTTTTTTATTTTTTTTATAAGTAGGTACTTCGATCGCGTTCGGTTCCACGGCTATAGATGGTGTTAGCAGCGACTTGCAAGTAAAAGGATTTTCTCGGTTCATGATAATTTTTTTCTTTAAATACAGTGACGATTTGTTTTATTGGACATTTCTTGCACGTTTTTACAGTTTCATTGTAGCAAAATGTGTTACAATACAAATAAAAAAAATCGAGTGGCATGCCACAGAAATTTAAAAACGCGTCATCTATTGGAATCAATCTTAAATGATTCGTTCAAATTATCTTTGTAATGTGAATTAAGAGCTAAATATTCCATAATTTTGTGCTTAGGAGTTGATTAAAAAGAACATATTTTTATGATAAATTCTGGAAAATGTTAATTTTACACAAATCAATGCATATCGCGCCATTTAGTAAAATTTATTTGAACCAAATTTTATTTGTCAGCGGTGGGACCCCGTTCCTATGCTAGTATTATATTATCTGTGCCGTTCCTAAAGTAGAGGGCGCCGAGCCCGGACGGTTAAGAGACCAAAATAGATAGATCCAAAAAGTTTCCAATTACAAATAACCAGATTCAACAAGATCAGTTACAAGCACCTATTGTGCTGCAAACAAATCTTGGGTGAAAATAGAAATAGAATATCTACAAACAGAAGGTATACTTACAGAGTTCTTAGGAGGCACGCAGAGCACGACGACCGCCGCACATTCGTAGTCATAGACCAGTGACCAGAACTCGCCCTGCGTTCTGACCAGAGGCCACTCTGTGACAATGTACTCGCGAGGTTTGGTGTAGCCCTGTAAAAATTGACAAATTTAAAGCCGCCCGGGCCAAAGTTGTGTCCAAAAATACTTCTTTAGAACTAGTGCTTCCAAATATAACTGATTCTCTCGTGAACAACAATCAATCTGCCTAGTCTTTTCCCAATTATGTTGGGGTCGGTTTCCAGTCTAACCGGATTCAGCTGGGTACCAGTGTTTTACATGGAGCGACTGCCTATCTGACATCCACAACCCAGTAACTGGGTAACACGATACCACTTGACAAGACTGGTGTCAGATCTCAAGCTTCTGACTGCTCGTAACGATAGTCAAAGATCTTCAAATGACAGCTGGGACCAACGGCTTAACGTGCTTGCCGAGGCACGTAGGGAACTCGGTATTTTGAAAATGGTTAACCATCCACGGACCGACCTCGACAAGCGTTGCTTAACCTTGAAGATCGACCCGTGCGGCTGTTATTATTTAGCCACGAGCTCCTCCCTCTCGTGAACAACAGAAGAAGCGTAATACTGAGTCAGTTAGGACCTTATATCGTTATGATCATCTATAAGAATTATCAAAAGTTGGTTCCAGACTAAACGAGAAGCCCCCCGAGGCAACAAGCGCCTCCAGTGCGGCCCAGTCCCAGTTTGGCACTTGGACCAATTATTTTACCAACTTTTTTTTTTTTTGTAACCTGTAGGCTCGCGCTTGACCCCTATCGCACCTGATGGTAAGCGATGATGTGGTCGACGGTGGAGCACGCTTGCCTAGAAATAACCTATTCACTCTTGACTTAAAGACCCCTAGATTGTAGCTATCGGGAAACAGAGACTCCGGCGGGAATTCCACTCCTTAGCTGTACGCATAATAAAAGTGTTCCCAGAACCTACTAAAAGAGGTAGCCTCGCTGTCCAACTCCTTAGGTCTGGACCCGAAAAAATCAAGTTACATACAATGCCGAAATTTTCAAAAGAAGATAGTGTGTGTGTTTATTATTTTAATTGAAAAACATAGTTCTTTGTTCCTACAGTGCAAAATTAAGTTTACAACCACTGTTGAACTTCAAAGAACGTACCATCAACAGCACAATTAACGCCGCGTTGTCATAATAAAGTCACATTAAGTTATAAGATGAACTTTCTAAGTAACTCAGGGGACACTTTTCTGAGGAAATTGCATTTGTTGTATTATAAAATTGTGCTTCATTTCAGTAGGAAAGAGCAGGACTATTTTATGTCATACCGCGTAAGACGGCTGACTGATGTTCTGCCTGTGTGGGTATATTTAAATGTTCCTTTACTTTTGTATGTTCGTGGAATTTTGTTATTCAATGCGGTTTCAAATAAAGAGAGTGGCGGCAAAAGTAAGGTTTTAAATAATGGGGATCACTCAAATTGAAATTATAGTGTCCATAAATAAATTATGTTCATGGAAACTGGAGTCTTTATATTTTATTCTAAATTCAATTTTGATTTGATTTTTATTATAATACAGCCTTTAATTTTTATTTTAAATTTGGTATTGTTTTTGAATTTTATTTTGCTTATAATTGAATTTATTGTTTAAATTTCTTACGTATGTATTGTTAATGTAAACCGGAAGAGCCAAAGTAACTAATACAAGTAAGTTTTTGCTGAAAAGTTAGAAAAAAAAGTTTATTTCAATTCATTCCACAAGCAAATGATGTAAGTACACATTATATATTCACACAATAGGTTTGTAAAGTTCATGCGGAGAAGTAAAATTGACTTCGTTTTCTTAGTCTCTTAGGTAATAGTTAAGTAGTAGTACTTACGTCTACAAAGACCGCGTTGATGTAGTCTGTGAAGCTGTTCCCTTGGAAGGACGTCAAGTATGGACGAAAGTTGTCGGCTGTAACAAAATTCATCATTTAAAATACGCATGAGTAGTTTTTTTTCTGTAAGTAAACCGTTTGTATTAAAAGGCTGCTCCAACACCTGAAATATGATTTATTAAGCGTAGTGACTCCCATCGCCAAAACAGTCTAATGGCGCGGTCCCACGGCTTGATTTGTCACAGGCCAGATTGCGCCAAGACAGGCTGACTGGCCGTGGGAACCGACGCGTACAATGAAGCCCGCGCTAGCCTGTCGTCGCCCGTCCGATCCATCGGGAGTCAGTTGATTAGCGAATATCTCGTAAACGCGTGGATTGATCTATACCTTTATATTGATACTAAAATCATCAAAATATCTCCATAAACAAAAAAAAAATTCATGTTACGTAATTATAAAATTTTAAACATGGATATTGGGATGACGGCCAGCAGACTACACCGGGCCGACTCACGCCGTGGAAACAGTCGGCACGGGCCGCGCCAGTCATTACCACTTCGGACGCGGCCTGTCGATTAACCGTCCGTGGGACCCCAGCTTTAGAGATGCTATATAGGTCAGTGACAAAAATGATTGAAAAGTCAAAATATTTAGGATTGACTATGTGCCCTTTCGGTGGCACATATTGGATCATATTGCTATACATTTTGGAGTAGTTAGCGATCGTTATCTCTAATAGAACGGAAATTTATCTAGAGCCCCTGAAATAATTAATGGGCATGATGGTGTGTCATTTTGATAGCGCTTGACAATTCCATATGCTGCCTGTACACTCTCGCGCGAGATCCCGAGGAAACGCTGTACATTGAGTTTTTAAACAAAATACTTCATGATTGAACTCAGTACTGTAAGCAATGTACATCATCCTCGCGGGCTGTCACGCGAAAATGTACAGCCGGCAATACATTATTATCATTTCTCCAATTGCTATCACGACGCTTTCGTTGATTGAATGTCACCTGTCAAAAGCTTCTGGTGGCCTTCTCTTAATAATTGCAATTTGTTTACTCAAGCACGATGATTGAAACTGGATCTGAATTGAACGAAGTCTTAATAGCAACTCAAACTTACGTGGCACCACCAGAACATCCCGGTTCTTCTCTCTATTGTCTCCGCGGTGACCACCCGCACAGTCTCCTATCGTGAACCTCGGCGTCTGCTTGCAGATCTGCTGATATTCCTTCTGGTACTCATTGAGCTTCGACACGGGGTCCCGCTGGGACTTCTGCTTCAGTCTCTGCGAGAGCTCGGAGACGGGGAACCATGATATTCCGCAGACTACGTGCTCTTCTAAAGTGTCGTAGACGAACTTGTATTGTTCCTGGCGGGAAAAGATTGACGATTATTATTGTTTTTAAGGCAGAATACAAACTCAATGCAAGTGTGAACCCCTTCGCAGGATAAGGCCCACCTTCTTGTCTGCCTTTAATGCACGATCACCTGCAACCTTCAGGATTTGAAAGTGGCGAATGGCAATGCTGTCCGTAACTGCTCGGCCAAAATCGATTGGTTGAGACTATTGTTTGAGTTATTCGACACGAAAGAAGAAGGCAGTAGATATTTCAGGATTTTCAGAAATTTAGGGCACTGTTCTATTTGTAAGAAAACATGGGTGCTGCAATACTCATGCTACGTGCGAATACAAAGCTGGCAAATAAATGAACCTGGCACGTAACCTGGAGAGGTTACCCAACCAGCAAACAAATCACGCCTAGAACAATTACACTATTTTATTCATGTAATCTGTCAGAGTCATGAGGAAACGAAACATACAAAAATGAATATGCTGATAACTTTATAAACCCAATGCATGATTTTAGAAGATTAACTAGAGGTATTTGAACTCCACCTATTCTATCTCAAATAGCTAAATGCAACTTATCAAAAGCTGATTTGTTCCAGGTAAGCAGCTTTTAGTGAAACTCTCTGAAATATTGATAGCAAATCCCCTCTGAATGCACGTAAGTCGTAAGTGCAATCTCCTCCATGAGTACCCAATTACAACAAGCTTAGACAAACGGTCGGTTCTCGTTGCGAATTCTGCACAGGGAATATAAGACTTATTACGTTTTCTCAATAAATCACTATTAATAATAATTGAACCAATACGAGGTAAGCCCAGTTCACACTGTGACGTCAATACTGATATTTGCCTGGGCCGTTTTTGGGCAGAGTTATAGGAATAATTATTCTGTTGCGCTTTTCGCCCTGTGCTTTCATCTTCTATATCCTCGAAGAATTATCACTTTCATGATTTTATATAGGTAATTATTATTTTAAGAAGTAAAATTGTATGTTTACATGTTTGAATTTATATAAAACGGTAAAATTATTGATAGAGCTATACTTTTGGAGTATGTCATAGAATTTGTTTTATGAAAAATGTTTACGCCGAAAAAAGGCGCTCTGAAGTTAGTACTATCTAGGCTGTCTCTGGTTTATACCTGTCTTGTCTGTACTTTTATTCTATGACCCATTTGAAAACAACAGACAGGGAAACTACAGAGTGATCAATTTCTGCAGTTGTGTACCGACGGTAAAAAATCTCCAATTAGAGCGAATATATTGTTTGTTACTAAGAGCTAGCTTGCTTTCTTGTGTAACGATATTGCAGCGGTTGTGAGAGAACTGACAGAGTTCATGGACCTTCATTTATGAAAATTGGAACGGAAAATGCTTCAGAGTGGAAACAGTCGGTTGAATGCATTTTTTCAGAGTTAAGGCAAATTCTGCTGATTGATTGGTTTGAGTGCCAATAGAGGAGTAGGTAGGAAGGTCAGTTATAGCAAACATCTTTCTTGCAGCATTTTTAAATGCATAAGTGCAAATTTATGCATTTAAAAATGAAATAAAATTCTTTTTTTAAATTATTTCTATCTATCTAACCATCCTATATTGCCACACTGAGGGCAAAGGCCTCGTACTTCTTTTTCTATAAAAAATATGCTTTTTTTTTCTTCACATATTATTATCGATTGATCAAACATCCTTACCTCATTTTCTATAAGGCCTTTCCGAGATTGCCTGAGTTTCTTCAAAAATCCGAACACATCAAAAGAATCTTCTTCCTCGGCCAACTCCAGGTTTGCGTCAATGGCTAAGTACACCCCTGAACGACCACCTCCGTCACTGAAAGAAAACAACACATTTTAAATTGTGTCGAATAATTTAAAATTCAAATTATTTATTTGTAAAAAGATAGGTACATTATATTAAGATCTAATTCTAATATTGTCAGGATCTATAATGTTTAACCTTTTTAAATATTAATTTAAATTATATACTACTAGCGGACGCCTCGCAGTTTCACCCGCGTTGTTCCTGTTCCCGTGGGAATACAGCGATAAAAAGTAGCTTATGTCACCCGGGGATAGTGTAGCTTCCCAACGGTGAAAGAAATTTTTGAAATCGGTCGAGTAGTTTTTAAGTTTATTCGTTACATACAAAAATACAAATATTTTCTCTTTATAATATTATTATAAGTATAGATAGTATAGATTATGCTGTTAAATAGAATTGAGCTTAAATAAATCAGACACTTGACTCACATAACGACATACCTAATTATTAAATATTTAAATAGTATTTTAAGAATTCACCCATAGAACAGTAAGCTTTTTAACCAGTTAGCATTTTTTGAATTTGTTAACATCATTCTCAGCTCTATAAGTCTCTGATAAGTCTTATAAGACTCCATTCTTCGTGTATATAATGTAAAATGACTTAAAATATACTAGTAGAAGGCGAGCATGCGTATAATGAAAAAATATACTCGAATGACCGCTGCACATATTTATTTATTTTTACAAAGGTGGACTTAATGCCATTGAGTATCCTGTACCAGCCAACCAAAAGTGATTAAAAGATCTTTTTAAGTATTTTATTTTTTCACATTATCTTGTGTGACGACATAAATTACACTGTCAATGAATAATAACCAGACTCAACGCAACAATGCGACATCGATGCTTCGGCACGTTTTCTTACAAATATTGATTCATAGTTCTTAGGAGCTTAAATTACAGTTTTCTTTCAAACATTTTGACAAAAACAAATATTATTTATAGCTGCAGGGCAACGGGGTGACGAGCAAGGCGATAGCATCGCGAATAGCATCAGGTAAGTGCACTTTCGCTATTGAATATTGCCACACCCGCTAGCTAGCAAGTCGCGCCCTAGGCTTATCTTAAGTAAACACACAAGACACGTTTCAAACTTAATTACAACCTAGCAATATTGTACGTCAGACTTAAACAGACAGCAATAACATGTTACTTTGACATCAGAATAATATTCTGTACAGCCACTGGCTAGGCAAATACTAAGGGACTGCATCAAACGTTATTTGCTGGCTCGGCACATACTAGTCACAGAGTAAACTAATTTGTTATATACTTCGCTACAACGTTACAGTGTTGCTGCAATTCTCTTGTAATATTTTTACTCTGGAATTGTGAACAGAGAGTTTTCCCTGAGGTCACTGAGCCAAGCTAAAGTCGTAGAAAATAAGTGCAATTTAAGCGCAATGTTGGACCTTTTTGTTACAAGAGAGCTAAACGTTTGTAGTAATAAAGAAGAATAAATATACCCCAGGTTTTTAAATCATTATGTGTCGCATTAATAAAACTGATCTTATATTTTTTTAAACTGTCATGGTTACTAACACTAACATTGTTTATCCTTGATCATGGTGCTTGCAACAGCACCAAAATGTCGGAAACTCGCAACAAACAGTAAACATGGTAAATATCCCGTTTCGAATGTTAAACTGCTCTTAAGGCGGTACCCCGAGCAAAACGCCGCGCAAGCCGATTTTTGTGCTGTTTTTAGGAGCTATCTACTCGTTATTTAAAAAGAAATATCAATTAATAAAAATACATTAAATTTCTACATAATATTGATTCTAAAATGGTAGATTTAGTTTTTTTTTAAATGTTGTATATATTTCACTAATCTCCTTCCAAAAAAACTTAAAAATGAGAAATAATTATTGATATTATGCATCTCCTCGTAAACTGTTCATAATTTTTTTTTTATACTAACACTAATGGATAGACAATTTAATAAAGAATATTTTTGTAGATTTTTTTTTCGATTTTATAAAGATTTTATTCTTAAATCTGGGCGTATTCACTACTGTTATTCATGCGCCACCAGTGCCGCTAGACCAATAGGAATGCTCATATCTCATGCCAATTTTTTGGTCAGGGTACCGTCTTAAATTATCAGAAAAGTTATCGTATTGGCTACTAGAAGTGCTGAAATAAGTAAAACATAACCTTTCAAATGCTAATCGAAACAAAAATCAGACTGGACTTTTTGATCCCTGCGTTTTTAATGATTTCGCAAACACACACACATCGACATTAAACTTTGATAAGTTTAATGTCGATGTGTTCTGTTTTGCTGTAGATTCCTCAGCCAATGAACTGAGGATAACCTTCATTTTTATTTGTTGAGTGCAGCAAAAAGTCATTTTATTCATTTGTTATCTGCAACAATGTTTTATCTGTGTAAGGAACTGACATACGTCCCCTTCTCTATCTATAACCTGTGGTCGATGACCGACAAGTTTTTAACATGATAGTTACAATAAAATATTAATTAAACAAGCAAATTGTATATAAATACAAAATACAGTTCACTGATCGTTCACCACATAAAGATTATGGATTTACCTAGCTCAGGGTGAACGAAGCTTTTTACATTATTTTATTTATGTTTTGTTACCCACGTTCATGTATCGCTACGGGGTGTCTGAAGCCCAGCAAATACTGAGTTGGCAATGCCTTTCGGTACGGACACGCTTAGCGCAATTTGTCTTTGTGCTTTTTATTAGATACTGTTCTTGTCTTTTACTCTGTGTTTGTTTATGCGGTATTGTGTCGAAAAATGTAATTATATTCTCTATAAAATTATTCATTAAAATCTTTTTTAAACGAGGTTTTTAAGTTACGTATTCTTCTCAGCAAACCCTTTCATTTGATACCCATATCATGGCAGTGCACAAAAAATAACTTGTCCGCCATCTTGGACCGTCCACCATATTGTATTTAGAATGACATCACTTAACTAATCATGCATTGTCATCCAAGCTAAACGTGTATACAAAATTTCATCTTAATCGGTGGAGGATAACTGCTTTAAAATTCAGTTGCAAGATTTGACCCGGACACATTTACATACACACATAAATACATACATACATTGCAAGTTAAATAAAAGCTTATAAAATAATAAAATTTCACTTACTTGCAATGCACCACCATGGGTCCTGCAGCCGGGTTGGTAGCCAGTCGTCTGCCAACCACTGCCCGCACTCGACGTCTGAACTCCAGCAGCGCGTTGCTAAACGGACATGTGTGAGAGTGCCACTGTGTGTAGTGGAACTGCAGGATGAAACGTTCTTCTACCACCACCTGTGGGAGACAATACAGTTGAGATTCGTGGAGTTTGTAGATCTTTATCATCATCTGGCTTGCCAGAGAAGTGTAGGTAGACCGCGAATTAGGTGCATCGACGACCTGGTCAAAGTAGCATGTTAAAGTTGAATGTGGAAGTCCCAAGACCACAACGTACAATGTAGGAGATCTATAGTCTACACTAGCATTGCTGGAATACGGACTGAAGAAATATCCATCTAGATTTTGCCCACAACGTAGGAGTTTCCAGTCTACAACGATGCAGCTGAATACCAGTAAATATTAACATAAAGAGTTACTGCCTCTCTGATCTCAACACCCCAGTTTTTCAGGTCAATAAAGAATGTGGAAAAACAAGGTTTTAAACAACAAATTAAGCTGAAAGTCACGAAAGTTGCAAGAATGTTACTGCTGACAGGCAAAATTACTTTGCAGAGGAGCTCTGAAACAGTAATGCTGACACATAGGTACCCGAAATAACTTTTTAACTTTATTTTTATCACTTCGAAATCTAATGAATCATTCTGTTCTTCTTAGTATTCATTGCTTAAATTCGTGCCTGTCTTGGAAAACTTTAACGGATATTAACAAGCTTCTTCTGTTCCTTAAGTTCCGTTCTTTTTCTGTATTGGGGTCTTCTCAAGTTCTTCCTGATCATCAGGGTAGTGTTTTCATTCTGTTATTGATTTATTTATCGGCTTTATTGTAATAATTTGTCAACAAACTCAAAAAGTAATTACTATGCCGATGTAATTAAAAATTTATAAGCGGGCAATGATCGAGATTATTGTATGACTGAACAAACGACAATAATGTTCAATCAAATTAAGTTTATTACTTGATGAAATATTTGCTTAATAAAATAATTGTGTCGCCTGTTGTTGTCGTGTTTGCAATTTAATAATTTGATCATAAACGATTACTTAACACGATTGTATTATTTCTAGCCGTTTCAGTAAATTCACGCTTAGAAACCAAAGGGACAGGCAGAAGGCGTATAGTATTTTACAGTGTATGTGTATATCTTTTACCCAGTATGTTATCAGTTCTATAATAATAATATAATAATAACTTTAATAATAACTTTATTCATAACATACATTACATTATACACTATAACAAGTTCCCTGGCTCCCAAACTAGGCTTATTGTCTGTGACTTGGGAGTCAGTTCCTCCAATAATAAGTATTCATATTAAGTATGTTTAGAAAACATTATTTATAGATACTGCAATCATAATAGTTCTATGTAATTGAAGAATCAGCCTCACTTCGCGCACTGTTAGGCATATCCCTCTCTTTTCTTGTGCAAATCCCCAACGCTCCTGTGCATACCTTAATGGCCATATCCCACCCAAAAGCAGGCTTTGTTCGGCTACAGAATTTCCTAATCGACACAAGTAATGACATTTTCTTCGACCCAAAAGTCCAGTGTAGTACAGAGAACAGTGGTACCCGTTGCAGTACGATAATGGGGTTGACTGTCTCCGCAATCACCTACAGAATTTAATCAGAAGCAATTGTTATTTGACCTCCGCAATCTGGCTCAGTTAAGCTTACGTCAAAGTATCTTATATCTAATTCTCCGTCTCCACCCGTATGTAATCTATATCTATACTTCTTTATTTAATATTATAAAGAGGAAAGATTTGTATTTTTGTACGTTAGTATTTTTGTATGTAACGAATAAACTTTAAAACTACTGGACCGATTTCAAAAATTCTTTCACCGTTTGGAAGCTACACTATCCCAGCGAGACATAGGCTACTTTTTATTCCTGTATTCCCACGGGAACGGGAACTACGTGGGTGAAACCGCGAGGCGTCGGCTAGTACTAAATATTTTATAAATTACTCGCTGTCGCCCGCGGCTCCACGCGCGTGTTTGTAGTACTTATCCCAATATCTTTGTAGTTATAGCCTATTTATTAAGTATAAGATATTTTCTGCAAAGTTTCATCAAAATACGTTCAGTAGTTTTTTGTGTGAAAGAGTAACAAACGTTTATAATAGTTGAGCGCATTTGTGTTATTCTGAAGTATAAGCTACATTGCTGCAAAGTGTCATCAAAATCAGTGGAGTAGTTTTCACTGCAGACGAACATCCATCCTCATAAACTTTTTCATTTGTAATATTATGCGGAAAATAGGATTGTAATATTTCTATAATAGTTGGCGAAGACAAATCAAAACATAAATAAAGAAATCTTGAACTTCTGTTGTAGAAGTGAGAATAATCTGCTTAACAAGAAACAAATGGGTGCGCTGGCTACTTGGGACTGAGAAATATTTCTCACAACTCTTTGTGCAAACGAAGTTTTCAAATAAAGAGATTCTTTCAAATATTTCAAAGGAATTTTCTAGAAGATTGCAAAAATAAAACTCTGTTTATCGTGAAACAGGATAACTGTTTTACTAAAAAAAAGTAAGTAGATGTGTATGTTTCAGTTTACACCACAGATAATATAATACTAGCATACAGATGCCTCATCTCATACAAAGAAACCGTGCCAACGTAACTAAAGTTTATCGTCTGACTAAACTCATTATTTTTATAAGTACATCAATCGCGCTCGGTTCCGTCCACGGCGATAGATGGTGTTAGCAGCGACTTGCAAGTAAAACGGTTTACTCGGTTCGTGAATATTTTTCTTTAAATACAGTGGCGATTTGTTAGTATTTTTTTGGAAGCTTTTACAGTTTCATTGTACCAAATCGCGCCATCTAGTGTAATTTTTTTGAAACTAATTTTCTTTCTTCGAGTAGGGACCCCGTGGTTACACTAACAAGATATTACAAGGCTCATATCCTTCCACAGAAGAATAGAACCGATTACAGTTAACGAAGAAGGCAACAATGATTTTTGTTACACCGCGTTACAAAGTGAAGAGGAGATCACGGTTATAGTAAGTATGAGCAGCAGTTATCTTCTTTCTGTTATACATATTGCAACAGGGAATATGAATGAACAAAATATTTGACTAGATTATCCATAAATGCTAATAGTGAAAACAGAGTCAAAATTGATGGAAAAACGACCGAGATATAACAATTTCTGTCCCTCTCTATGAAAACACCGTTTTCTTTGGCAGTTGTATGGTATTAACTGACGTTAGATGGCACGTTGGCCTTCTTTATCTAATTCTCAACTTTGAAGCATTATAACTTCGTCTCTGAACAAGATATTAAAAAAGAAGATTCATATTTGTCTAATAAGGTTAATCCGTATTTCATTTAACAAATTAAAAAAATCACGCATATTCCCTTACTGATTCAAACAATAAAGAAACTGACGTACTCTTAAGCATTTCCGTAATGAATAACGTAAATGACTCAAAAGAAGCTTGTAAAGACCGTAGCAGGTGGTGTTCTGTAGTTTCTGCCTAAGTTTATGTGTACTACGTAGGTACCTATTGAGAATCATGTCTAAAAGTATGTCATTGGATGATAATAACATTTTTATCAGATTTTTATAAAGGAGTTAAGAATACACTGTTGGGTGGAGGTCCCTATATATAAATAGTTAATTGTGGTATCCTATAATAAACGACAGAGCAATACGTGCCTGCGTCTACCTACTTATTAATTATTAAGTTGTCACCCACATCGGTGACAGGACGTATCCATGTGGAGCTCTGTGCTTACTGATAATTTGAGTGTATTTTGTATTTATTATTATTAAGATATTATTGGATCTTAAGTGAAAAAAAAAAAAAAAAAAAATGATGTCAATCATATCGAAAGATATTATTGGATCTCAAACAAAATATTTGAACGGTGAACCGTTAATTGATGCAAATTAATCGAAACGAATTATTGGGTCAAAACAAGATGTTTCAGCGATGAATCGTAAATTCATTAATTCAGTTATTTTATTGAATGATAAAAATGAAAAAGTTCCACTTCGATAAATTCGAAGCAATGTGATGCCAAATTAGGTATAAACTTGTTGTTAAAATTAAAAAAGTATCATTAAATTTGTTAAGGCTAAATAAGAATCAAATCGAATGCATTTTGTACTGACTATATATTCAAATAAGAAACTTTCTTGCCTTATTAAAATTGATACATGAACAAGAGATATAACCTCTTTTGTCGATATGGCAATACAATCACAAACGTGATAACTAACGGTTTCTGCCGTATTTATGCCAATGTAGAGATGAGCACTTTGGCACTTAAAACGTAATGCAGTAAACTGCTCCTGAGTTACAAAGATAATGCTCAGTTACCAATTCCTAGTACAATGAATGAGAACAGAATAAAAGGAGTTTTCTAATGTTATTTCCAAAAACACTACAAAACAAAGGCCAATAAAAGAAAAAGTCCCAACTTTTGTCAAATGACAAGATACAAAATCACAAAAAAGAAGCTAAAAAGGTCCATTTTTATAACTCAAAATCCTGTCAAATGACAAGATAATAAAAGCTTAAATAAAAAGCTAAAAATGTCCACTTTAGAGACTCAACCTCTAGTCAAATGACAAGTTACAAAAAGCTAAAAAAAGAAGCTAAAAATGTCCACTTTAGAGACTGAACCTCTTGTCAAATGACAAGATACTAAAAGCTTAAATGAGAAGCTTAAAAGGTCCACTTTTCTAGACTATATTTTTCAAGTCAATGACGATGCAACAATTGATTACAAATTTGCATGTGCAAAGCTTATTGTATGAACAGTTAAGACAGTAAAACTGGCTCTAAATGATTAGTGGTAAAAACTAATAATTTGGGTAAAAGCTGCCATTGACCTTAATGTACCTACTACAAAAGGTTTTGGTCTGAATTCCACTAAAAATTAACAAATTTCCAAATTCAAAAAGGTTTATCTAGAGATTTCTATTTTCAAAACAATTCAATTGAAATTTGGTCAACGAATCTTGTGGATGAAAGCTACCATTTTCGTTAATGTACTAAAACAAACACTTGGTCTGAATGCCACTGAAAATAAACAAATGTTCAATTTCGCAAAATTAAATCTAGAGATCTCTATTTTCAAAACAATTTGACAACCTCATAGTTAAGTCCCAATTCCTGGAATCAAAGGTAAAAACACAATACGAGCTAAAGACATGGAACCCGTAAATAAAACCATAATCTAGGGTTGCCCCAAGTTTTAAAGCCTGATAATGATATTCTTATAATTTGGACATGCATATAGCCTTAGATAATATATAATACTAAGGTAGTGTTGCTAAGAAAACCACACATGATTATCACTCCTAAATTCCAGACAGCAATATTTTTCTATAAAGTAAAAATCAAAAATGCTTTTGTTCATGCATATTTAAATATATATAATATACATATATTGCTTGGCGAAGGAGTGCTAAAACTTATAAACAACAAATGTAATAAAAACGATGAAAGAAAAAAGGGAATTGTCAAACGCACGCGTCTGCTACTGCGATTGATCGAATCCAAAATTTGCATCACTTGACTGACGTTTAATTGTGATGCGTTTATAATAATTTAACCGGTTGGTGAAATCGACGGTTAAACACAAACGCTCAAGTACTTGGAAAGTATAAAAGTAATCCAGTTTTCTGGATCAATTTTGTTGGCAAGTGGATCCTTAATTTCACAACTATAAAATCGATCTATAGTTTTGAAACTAAAATATTTTGTCTCTATATTGCCTACCCTTGGCTACAATGACACAAAAGTTTGTATTGCACCCAAGTAGTCGCTGACACCAGTTCTGTTACTTTAGTGACTGTACTGGTTCAGTTCGACAAACAAAAACAATTAATTTCACTCATGTGGAAACTAAAGATAGACAGTGTACTGTCAGAGAAAAAAAAAAATAACGAGACGATATAGTCTTTGTACAAAAAAGAAAAAAAAAAAGAGAAACGAACTCTTAAACTGGTTCTTTGGCCAAATAAAAACAAAGACCTAGTTTAATCATGAGTCCAGAGTATTTAAATATGAAATATGTTTAAATCCATAAGGACTACTAATGTAAAATCTAAATATTTTTTACACAATAATAGTGTTATGAAATATATTTCAAAAGCCGTAAATCGTAAAATTATAACATCTAACAACGGCAGATAATTTATGTCATTAATTAGATATTCAAATAACATCCAACAACGGCAGATAATACTGTTAAAAAAAAAAAAAAAAAAACCTTTAGGCCACATAGGCCGGAAGGTTATCGATCAAGAAGTGATGATTCGTAAGACTTTAAATAAAACACTGTATTGATTAAAACATATTATATAATATGTTAGTATTTAATGCAAATACTAAATGCTGAGTATTTCTATAATCAAAAGTAGGTTATTAGACCTACTTAAAACTTAATTATTGTCTACATGCAAAATAATGTGTGAGTACTTTTAATACTTTACGTAGTATAGTGTGTAGTGCTATTCTGGGTGCATTGTCCTCACATATGTGAATTTATTAATGTATGTACTCATGTACCTAAATATTGTAAAAATCATTCTTTTTAAAAGAGTAAGTATGGAGTTTCTTGTGCATTCTTCTCCATAACAAGCTACTTTCCGAATGCACGGTAGAATCAATTTTTTAAAAGAGTAAGTATGGAGTTTCTTGTGCATTCTTCTCCATAACAAGCTACTTTCCGAATGCACGGTAGAATCAACTTTTATTCCATGTAAATTTAAATTGTGACATTCAAAAGTGCCGCTTGGTGGCCCAGTTGAAATAAATATCTTTTGTCTTGTCTCAATAAATATCTTTAATGTAATTACACTTGCAAAATAATTATTATTATAAAAAGGAAGAGATGTGGTATCCTATAATAAACGACAGAGCAATAAGTGCCTGCGTCTACCTACTTATTAATTATTAAGTTGTCACCCACATCGGTGACAGGACGTATCCATGTGGAGCTCTGTGCTTACTGATAATTTGAGTGTATTATTATAAACCCCAACCCCTAATTAGTGAACACCACATTAATAGTTGACAAAAAATATAAATTCAGTCCGTCAGTTAGATTATGTAAAAATATTGGGCACGTATTTTCTTTTGCCACGTAAACAAAAAATTACGACGATACAGTGGTTTATATATCGTGTGACGTCACAGTGTACTACACTTTATACTGACAAAGTGACGTCACAAGCCCCCACTCCTGAACTTTGATGCGCTTTATCTTAGTCAATTTGTTTTAATTTGATAAAGCAAAACATACGGGTCCAATATTGTATGATAATCTCACTGGCGGACTAAATTGAATTGTCATTTTTCTACCCAGGAAACATCCCTATTGTAAGAATTAATATTTGTTTCGGGATATTTACCATGTATATTTTGAATTTGGTTGAGAGCTCGATATTTCGGCACCGTTACAAGCGCCATGATCACGAGAACTAAAGTATTTGCGGGTGGGTGTTATTTACGAACTAACATATTTGTCTACCCTCTTCCTTACTCGTTTTTCACGCACGATTCCGCCGAAACATCGAGGTCTTAACCAAATTCAAAATACACATGCTCAATATCCCGAAACGAATATTAATTCTAATGATTGTGAACATGTCAGCTTAAAAACTTATATCCCTATTGTACTTACATTCCTTTCACTCTTGTACAATCTGAAGGTTCGTATGTGGAAGTTGGCGAGCTCCTCCTCCTGCACGATGCCCACGCTGATGTCTCCGTATGTCTCGTCCTTTTCTTTGTTTGGTGGCCAGTATTGGACGCACATCACCTGTTTAGGGACAAGCGAAATGGATAAGTACTAAGTAACAAAACGTTATTTAAGAAATTATTTGAGTAAGTATTTTTTATTTGTTAGTTAGGCAGTTATCAATATCCGACTTTAATTATTGTTCATATTTTTATTTTCTATTTTGCACACCCACGACTGTTGTGTCGTTTTTACCCGACTGCCGAAGAAGGGTAATATGTTTATCAGTCTATGTACGTTTGTTCCTATGTGGCGTTCTAGAAACCAAACGCGTTAGCCAATTTTGTTAACCCAATGGTTGACTGGTAGAGAATGCCTTGCTGCATTAAGTCCGGCTATGTATCTCATTGTACATGAAGTTTAAATAAATAAATAAACAAAAACCCTTTTAAACCTGCGGTATGAAATATAACCGATGGCAGATGGAATACTGAGGGCAAAGCTTAGTAGTACATTTTTCGATAACAGTCATAAAACTGCTATTTAAGCTCAGAAACATTGCAAAAATATATATAATCCAATCCGAGGATAACAGATTTAGGCTCATATACTATATCTGTATGCATATCAACTATGTCTGTGTGTATGTTTTGACATAATGGGCTAGGACGGGGCAAGCGCGCCTTTAGGAGTGTTACAAGTAATCTTAAAGACACTACCTATCGATCAACTGAATTTACATCAGAAAAAATATCGTTTACAAATCATGAAGATAAATAAAAAAACCGGCTAAGTGTGGGGGAGGGTTACGTACAAAACCTCAGCTTAAAGGTATTATAGACTTGAGTATTTGATAGGAATTTCAATTTAATACCTCTACGCGTTCATGAGGACTTAAGATCCTATGACCCCTAGCTGGGGCAGAGGGCGTCCACAGTAGTCCTCCATCGAGACCGGTCTTGAGCTTCGCGCTTCACCTCGCTCCACGCCATTCCGATACTCGTCGCTTCAGCCAATATGGTGCTTCGCCAGGTTTGACGGGGACGGCCTCGCTTCCTTTTTCCTTGAGGATTCCAATCTAAGGCCTGTTTAGGAATGTGATCGTAATTCCTCCGGAGCGTGTGACCAATCCAACACCATTTACGCTTGGTCTGGCGGTCGATCGGGGTCTCGTGGCATCTCTCCAACAGCTCTACATTAGAGATGATCTCGGGCCAGTAAATTCCGAGGATGCGACGAAGACATCGGTTGACGAAGACCTGGATTTGGCGCGAGATGTCCTTTGTTACCTTCTACGTTTCGCACCCGTAGAGCAGCACGGATTTGACATTGGACCCGAAGATTTTAAGTTTAACCCTTCGGGTCAGTTTCCGCGATTGCCACACAGGTCTCAGCTGTGCGAAGGTTGCTCTCGCTTTGGCAATCCGTGAAGTGATGTCCTCTTCAGTTCCTCCAGTCTCTGACACGACGCTCCCGAGGTACGTGAATTTGTGGACGCGTTCCACAACCTCTGTGCCGATTAACATCGGAGACGAATTCTTCACACCTGTACGCATCTCCTGGGTCTTCCGGTTGTTAATTTTGAGCCCAGTTTTCGCCGCCTCCTGGCGCAGGTCGTCCAGTTTCGCTTGCATGTCGGCATGAGTGTGACTCTGCAGGCATAGATCATCAGCATAGTCCAGGTCTTCCAAGACGTTGGTCAATCCCTACTCTATCCCGCGACGCCTGCTTTCGTTAATGCGCGACATGACTCCGTCGAGAACGATTATAAAAAGGAAGGGCGAAAGAAGACAGCCCTGGCGGACACCAGTGTGCACTGCGATGTCCTCCGAAATGAGGCCTTCGTGAGTCACCTTACAGGAATATTTCTTATAAATGCCCTCCAACAGGCGGACTATTTTTGGCGGCACTCCTATGTCTAACAGGCGGGACCAGATGCTGGACCACTTCAGCGTATCAAAGGCCTTTTCGAAGTCGACAAAAGTGAGATAAATTTCCCTTTGCCATTCTGCTGCCTGCTCGAGAATGATACGAAGAGTGTTGATCTGTTCCGTGCATGAGCGGCTCGAACGGAAACCCGCCTGCTCCCCGCGCAGGAGAGGCTCAACGGCCGTCGACAGCCTATCAAGTAGTACCTATCAGAAGACCTTTGAGGGAGTCGACAGCAACGTAATGCCCCTCCAGTTATCGCAACTGCTGAGATCACCTTTCTTGGACACGGTAATTTAAAGTCCCTTGTTCCAGTCATCCGGGAGTTCTTCAGCAGTCCATATCCTTTCAATTAAAGGCGTCAGCACGTCGACGGCGTTCATGAGGAAAGGGGTAGTAAGTTTAAAATTATCAAAAATATTTTTATTGTAAGACGTAACTAAAAATTTACGGTTTTTGCAATTATTCCTTTCTCTGTGATATAAGACGTTGCTTCGTACCACATTTCAAGATTCTGAGTTCACGAGAAGTACCCTGTAGGTTTTGATTCCCTTGAGAGTGTCGAAAATTTGTGGCATAAGCGGCTGTATCTTTTGATTGCGTTAACTTAGAAGTTTGATTTTTTCACAGCTTTAAGGGACAGTAGACCTAAGTATTTGATATATAAGTTCAGCTTGATATCTCCACGCGTTCCTGGGAAAAAGGGTCTTGACAGACAGACGGACGGACAGACAACAATGTGAACCTATAAGGGTTCAGTTTCTTCCTTTCGGGGTACGGAACCCTAAAAAATAAAATGCAAAAATATAAAATAAGGTACTTTAATAACAACCTCTACAATTTAATACCAATTCCAAATGCTAAAGAAATAACTCAACAACTCGCTTGGGTGTGGAAAGTAAAACTCACACGATTCGCACGCTAAACTATTCCAACTCATAACTCGCTCACACGAACGCTTCGTGATATAAAACCGAGACTACACGTGAACGCTTGCAAATAGTCTGAATTTTTTACACTGCTTAAAAAGTTAACGAGCGTTCGTTACTGCTTCAGTCTGAACAAACCATTACTTTGTGCTTAAGCATTTGTGGATTTAATAGATGGAATCCTTTGTGGTCATATTCGAATTAAGTTACACATGTAACTCTAAATTTCAATGTCTACTACACTAAAGTGAAACTTTGTTTAGATTTATTCAGTTATACAATAATTTGGATGGAATTTGTAAAATAGTAAGGCAATGTCAAAGTCTGAGCGAAGAGTAACGAGTAGTTACAGGCACATGCAAGCAAGTGAAGGCCGAGTGGCGCCCAAGGGCTGGCAGAAGTATTGATCTTCGCGGGTAGAACCTGGATGAAGTTGGCACAGGAGCGTGGGGATCGGTAGAAGAGAGAGAGAGAGTTCTAAGCTCAACAGAGGGTGAAATTGGGCTACGGATGATGATTATGATGTCCAGTTAGCCTCGTGTACCCATCATCTTTGGCCCATTGACTTACATTCTACCAATAGACTAGAACATTTATGAAACAACTAGCTGACCCGGCAAACTTTGTTTTGCCATAAAAAGACCCTACCCTACACTACCCTACCCTACCCTACCCTACCCTACACTACACTACCCTACCCTACCCTACCCTACCCGACCCTACACTACCCTACACTACCCTACCCTACCCTACACTACCCTACCCTACCCTACCCTACCTTACCCTACCCTACCTATATAGCCTATGTCCTTTCCCAGGTCTCAAACTATCTTCATACCAACTTTCATCTAAATCGGTGCAGCGGTTTAAGCGTGAAAAGGTAACAGACAGGCAGACAGACAGAGTTACTTTCACATTTATAATATTATTTATTTTATTTATTTATTTACTCATTAATTATTATAACACCTTACATTAGTATGGATTTTGTTCAAATGCTGGTGGGTTAGAGCTAAAGTTCTAGCTAAGTTTGTTCTACCTTCACGACCAACATTGAGTAAGTAAAATTTCCAAAGGATATGCGTAAAACTTGTTACGGGTGGGCGAAAGTTAGGCCACGAGAGACATAGTTCCTACATCTATACATTAGTGATCAGTAGATAAGGGACAGGTTATTTTGACTAGTGCACATGACAATTCCTTAGTTTTCGGATTTATTTAGATAGAAAGGTCACTTAATGCATGGCCTTCTGAACACCGTCAAATTCAATCAAATAAAACCTTGTTTTATCCCCATAAATAACAAAAAAAGTATCACCATTTCGCCTACATCACAACCCTCGAAAGGCCCTCAAAGTTCAGTACAACTTCCGTCTTCCCTCTTGAGGGAAACTGCCTCAACAAATCATAAAGCGATCAAACAATACCGGCCGATCCCTTCTTGTTTGTTTAATCCCGTCAGATTAGGTAGCTGCCTAACTCCGGCCGGCAGCTTTTTCACCAGAGATGTACTTTACTACTTTGCTATGGATGGATTTGATATCCGTCAATCATATTCATTGGTCCACATAGCATGGTACTCGTGGAAGCGTTCAACTAAGCTATATTTTTTATATGGAAGGATGCGTGCTATAGATGGGAGTTATAGATGCACGAGTGGTGAAGCTAACGCCGCAACTGAACCCTGCGGCCTTTGTTTTTTTGGTTGGGTATCATCCAATGACTTCTCCCGCTCTGGGTTAGGTGGGGGGCGTGTCAGACTTTTATTGACTAAAACCCACCCGTGTTCCATCAGTTGCTTGAGCCAGTGCCGCGGTAACTCTTTTTCAAATTTATCCGCGACCCAGACAGGCACCATCAAAAACTGACGGGGCTACTAGGGCCGATGCCCTAGTAGCCCCGTCAGTTTTTGCTGACATCTCTTTGAGGCGCGCGTGGTGTTCAACGCGCCGTTGACTCGGTCCCGGTCCTTATCGGTCGGCGAGCTACCCATTACTCGCCATCCGCAACCCCCGCGCCTACGGTGGCTGGGAATTGGCTTGCGACTCCAGTCGGTCAGGGCGTCTCCTACGGTGGCTTTGGGCATGAGGGCGTCTCTGTTGCGTCTCCTTCACGCGTTCCGCCTCATCCTTCGCGAGCATTACTGCTTCGCAGAAGGAGGTGACAGTTACCCATGCCCTCTCGCCCCGTACCATGGCCTGAACCAGGGCCGGACGCGAGAGGTCGCCACCGCCGGTCGCCTCTACGAGGACACGGTTGCTCCACTAAAGCGGGGCAGACCGCTACCGTATGCTCTACAGTGTCCTACGAGCGATCCACACGCACCCCGTGGCCTGGGATACTGTCAATGCTTCGCAAAGCTAGAGTTACGCACCTTCCTCCTACAGCTACATCGGTACGGTGCATCTTCATAGCACATTTTAGTTGCTTCGCTACACAGCTTAGCATCAGCGGAAACGATCACATAGTTTCGTAGCTTAGCTTTCACATCCTCGCAGCATAGCATATATCTAGTGGATAAGCAGCCTTTTAGGAAGGTATAACAAGATATTCGGCTTTCCGAATTACGGTAATGTTAGAATATTAAGTGAATCGCTAACTATTATCACGGTTTTGCGAAATTGACGCCGTTTGCAAAATTTGCCAGTTCACTGTTTGTAGCTAGTTCAACACTATAATTTCCTAGTATTGAGTAGCCTGAAAGCTTTTATAGTTACTGTAATCTGTCTGTTTCGTTGTAATTGATTTCTGTTGAACAGAATATAATTCAGCAGTCATACTTGTTTTGTGAAGGATGAAGCTTGTCTCCGATTGTCCGGTTGGCGCTATTTTGTTCAATTAGGTTTATCTGGAAGATTTTTATGTTCCTAATAGATTTGTCCACGATTTGGGTTTTGGAAGAAAATCTTTGCTGTTTCGTCATCATCAGATGTCAATTTTCAAATTAACTGATGAAGACACGAATCAGAAGGAGTAAGAATCGTAGCAGGTAGCGTTCCGTAGTTTATGCCTCCCCTCATAAGAAAAAAAGTGAATTTATGTAGGCTTTTGTTGTGAAAAACATGCTCCCATTTACCAAAAACAATAAGGTTCCGCAGAATACACTCCTACATACCTGGAGTACCTATACGATATAAAACTCTATTAAATAATATGTACGGAATCCGTCCGCAGAAGCGTCAAAAACATTACTGCCTGTCCGTCCGGAATTCAGTTAGCATAATGTTTCTGACAGTGTAGGTATATGCTGAATTATTATAATTTGAGAGTGAGCCAGCAATTTGCGCGCTTCGCAAATGTATCGCATAATTTTGAATTTCTTTATGGAGGAGCACTGTATAACGAGGCAAGGTAAAAGGCTTGCCTTTCAAGGTCTTTGGCGAGCGAGAGAATGGACAAAGGCATCTCTAATATGTAGGAACTCGTAACTCTGGTATGTTTTCGAGCAGTTCCTGGTAGCAAATTGATATTATCAAGAAAACGTTAAAACTTTCATTAAGTACCTTTCAAAACACGATGGTACCGGGTTAGTGCAAGTACCGATTTTTGTATAAAATCAGTTCTGAGAGCAGTGGTGGTCCAGTGGTATTGGCCGTAACTTGCAAGTTGTAGGTCGTGGGTTCGAACCCAGGCAGGCGCTTAGCACTTTGTGTAAATTATTTCAACACCACTGCTCTCAGAAACGGTGAAGGAAAACATCGTGAGGAAACCGGCATGTCCTCGAACCAAAAATTCGAAGACATGTACATACACCAACACGCACTGGGCCCGCGCGATGGATTACGGCCCATTCGCTCTCACAGAGAGTAGGCGTGTGTCCCAGCAGTGGTAACATTAATAGGCTGATGATGTGATGTGATGTGATGTGATGTGATGTGATGTGTATAAAATCATGGTAATTATGCTAAAATATCGTCATGATAGAAAATTCGATTAAGTAGAAAGCCCACGTAGAACAGAGGATTTTTACAGGAATAGCGAATAACCAAGTTTCATAATAAGTTAAGTATGCATTGGTCTTTGCAAGGCCAAACGTTCATGAGGCTTGCACCACCACACCACATAATAAACATACAAAATCCAAGTACAATTTTATTCCGTTCACCAAATTTTACCGCACCTCCTAACTCCACAATCCAAAGTTAACAATTTCTATGAAAACGCCGCGAGCTTGCATGTCGTTTTGTAACTGTGCCGGAAATTTCGTAAAGTTACCTACAAATAGGGCGTGAAATATTCCTTAAATCATGCTCTAACTCTTTGGTCGCAACGATACGCGATAAAATGTTTCTGTTGTAGAACAGCAGCAGTTAAGAAGTTCCATTCTACCCAGAAACATCACTAACATGCAAAGAAACAGAAAAGGGGTTAGTGGTTTCTCTTATCGTCAATGGTCATTGCCGTTTTCTTTAAATAAAACGTTGCTTATCAATGGGAACTTCTCCTGTATTTATTATTTATTTATTATATACTTTATTGTACACTACTTAAATAATTACAGGACAAACCTTTTTCTCTTTATTTTTTTAAATTTTTCCTGTTTCTTAGCAGTTGAATTATATGGATAAGACACTTGATTTTAATTGTTATGTTACAAATATGGTAGTTTTTCCCTAGAGGAGCTTCTACATAAAAAGCTCTCATATTTATCTCAGCTCTTGAGAACAACAACCAGACTAAAAAAAAAATGTGGCTTGCGAACTTTTTCCGTAACTACTAACACCAAAACTAGTTTTGTATTATGTTGTTAAAGTGCAGCTAAAGTTGCTTTTGTAAATTTATGTTCGATAATAACCAATACAGCTTTGGAAATTTACTCATAACTTTAAATTTAAGTAAACTTTAATATAATAAAATAATACAAAACTAAAGTTTTGTTGTTAATAAGAAAAAAGTTCCCAAGCCCCACTTTTTTTCTATGAACTTTGTTTATGAGTGATTCTGAAACCATTGGTCCTTCTGCCAATTTTTACTTTGTGCTACCAACATACTTAACTGTCAGATAAAAGCGACACGAATTGAGTGTCAAATCTTTGAACGTGTACGAGATAAAACCGTTTTAGTACTTGAAACAAAATTCACGTTCAAATATGAATTTAAAGGCGTTTATTTTATGTTTGATTTACAAATTTGCGTACTTACAGAATTAATGTAGATTGTCTGGTTAAAGATATGTATGTCTCACATTTCACTTAAATATTAACATTTATTAAATACTAAAGTAAACAACTCGTTATACTTCGACATCTGGGCTTGATTGAATATTTTCTTCTTTTAATTAGTCTTTTTACAATGGTTTTCAATTATCTTCATAGCCCTTTGCTAAGAATATTTACAGCACTGATAACAACATTTGTGCCACATGTTAAATTTAGTCTTGTTATACTTTTTTTTATTTTTTATTATTTTACCTTTGTATAGATTATTTACCGATTGTTTTGTGAATGTGTGAACATTGTAGTTGCCTTCTAGTTGCTTGTTAATTTTTTTTCTTACGACTTATTGTCGGGCCTACGTTGTCCCCCCATCTAAGTACTAATGCTGTAATTTGGAAATATTGTAAAACCAAACCACTTTTTTTTTTAAGTAACCGTGGAGTTTCTTGCCGGTTCTTCTCCATAGGAAACGACCAACCCGAACCATGGACCCTTTCTCGACGTTTTATATGTGCCCATGTAGGCCTATGTGAAATAAAAATAAATGATTTTGATTTTGAATGCTAACGAGGATATTATTATAAAGATAAATATAAATTGATTTGGTCATGACATGGTGCATTTCGTAATGACAAATTAAACTAAAGTCTGTGCCCTCTACAATGTGTGCTGTAGCAAGAGAATCGTCAAAGAGAACCTGGACCAAACAAAAACATTCCAGGAAAACTTAATCAAGGATTTTGTTCGCAGCCACACCGGCACTGCAAACAACTGCCAACGGTTTTCATCAAAGCTGGACGCTGTACAAAATAATGGTGTTTCGATCCGCAAAAGCCGAAACCAAATAATGTCATAGCATGGGCTGAATACCGCAACGACAGGCACGGTCTTCTTTGTTCAGGCACGCTTTCCATTTGCGCATCGGACCAAATATTTGTATGGCCTACAATCCGTCATTGTTCCGAATCGTAATGTTTGAGTATAAAAGGGGAGTAAGAGTGTTTGGTGACAGAAGGGTAAATTACAAGCCAGCGACATCATTCAAGAAAGGTTTACAACTCTCCATCTGGTAGTTTACGAAAATAATAGAGAATAACAGAGGTTTTGGGTCAAGGTGCGTTAATCTGGCATTGACTAAGTGATATTTAAGTGTAACTTTTCTTATGTAGGTACAGCTACCAACCAACAGAGGCGATGCCCAGAAAGCTAACTACGTTTATTCTCAAGCTGTTTGTATAAGTAACTTGTTTTAAAAGTTACCTTTATCTACAATGTGTGAAGAGGAATTTGTAGTTTTTAGGGTTCCGTACCTCGAAAGGAAAAATCGGAACCCTTATAGGATCACTTTGTTGTCCGTCCGTCTGTCTGTCTGTCAAAACCCTTTTTCTCAGGAACGCGTGGAGTTATCAAGCTGTATCAAATACTCAGGTCTACTGTCCCTAAAAGCTGTGAAAAAATCAAACTTCTAAGCCAACGCAATCAAAAGATACAGGTTGGCTGCCAATAGTATAATGAATTAGTTAGAGTAAGAAACAAGTAAAACGACGTAAATGCTAGGTAGGTTTCTTCTTTTAATTAGTCTTTTTACAATGGTTTTCAATTATCTTCATAGCCCTTTGCTAAGAATATTTACAGCACTGATAACAACATTTGTGCCACATGTTAAATTTAGTCTTGTTATACTTTTTTTTATTTTTTATTATTTTACCTTTGTATAGATTATTTACCGATTGTTTTGTGAATGTGTGAACATTGTAGTTGCCTTCTAGTTGCTTGTTAATTTTTTTTCTTACGACTTATTGTCGGGCCTACGTTGTCCCCCCATCTAAGTACTAATGCTGTAATTTGGAAATATTGTAAAACCAAACCACTTTTTTTTTTAAGTAACCGTGGAGTTTCTTGCCGGTTCTTCTCCATAGGAAACGACCAACCCGAACCATGGACCCTTTCTCGACGTTTTATATGTGCCCATGTAGGCCTATGTGAAATAAAAATAAATGATTTTGATTTTGAATGCTAACGAGGATATTATTATAAAGATAAATATAAATTGATTTGGTCATGACATGGTGCATTTCGTAATGACAAATTAAACTAAAGTCTGTGCCCTCTACAATGTGTGCTGTAGCAAGAGAATCGTCAAAGAGAACCTGGACCAAACAAAAACATTCCAGGAAAACTTAATCAAGGATTTTGTTCGCAGCCACACCGGCACTGCAAACAACTGCCAACGGTTTTCATCAAAGCTGGACGCTGTACAAAATAATGGTGTTTCGATCCGCAAAAGCCGAAACCAAATAATGTCATAGCATGGGCTGAATACCGCAACGACAGGCACGGTCTTCTTTGTTCAGGCACGCTTTCCATTTGCGCATCGGACCAAATATTTGTATGGCCTACAATCCGTCATTGTTCCGAATCGTAATGTTTGAGTATAAAAGGGGAGTAAGAGTGTTTGGTGACAGAAGGGTAAATTACAAGCCAGCGACATCATTCAAGAAAGGTTTACAACTCTCCATCTGGTAGTTTACGAAAATAATAGAGAATAACAGAGGTTTTGGGTCAAGGTGCGTTAATCTGGCATTGACTAAGTGATATTTAAGTGTAACTTTTCTTATGTAGGTACAGCTACCAACCAACAGAGGCGATGCCCAGAAAGCTAACTACGTTTATTCTCAAGCTGTTTGTATAAGTAACTTGTTTTAAAAGTTACCTATATCTACAGTGTGTGAAGAGGAATTTGTAGTTTTTAGAGTTCCGTACCTCGAAAGGAAAAAACGGAACCCTTATGCGATCACTTTGTTGTCCATCCGTCCGTCCGCCTGTCTGCCTGTCAAAACCCTTTTTCTCAGGAACGTGTGGAGTTATCAAGTTGTATCAAATACTCAGGTCTACTGTCCCTAAAAGCTGTGAAAAAATCAAACTTCTAAGCCAACGCAATCAAAAGATACAGCCGTTTATGCCACAAATTTCCGCAAATTTTCGACACTCGCAAGGGAATCAAAACCTATAAGGTACTTCCCGTGAACTCAGAATCTTGAAATTTGGTACGAAGCAACGTCTTATAGCACAGATAAAGGAATAATTGCGAAAACCGTAAATTTTTAGTTACATCATATAATAAAAATATTTTTAATAATTTTAAACTTATTACCCCTTTCCTCATGAACGCGCAGTGGTATTAAATTGAAATTCATATCAAATACTCAGGTCTAAAATATCTTTAAGCTGTGGTTTGTACGGAACCTTCGGTGCTCGAGTCCGACTCGCAGTTGTTTTTACTTTACTTGAATACAACCCTTTTTCAACTGTAAACTTTTAAGCTATCAACAGTTTACTTTTCCGTACTCGCAGAAGAAATAAAATAGAAGGCAACACACCAATAAAAAGACACAGCGTACAGCCTGTCATAAAACAAATACGAGGAATTCCTTACAAAAACTTGTAAAACTTGAACGTTCTACTTAAACTCCGCGAAGAAAGTATTCTTTCAGTATTATGTAATAACATCTTCCGTATAAAGTTGCCTCATAAATATATGTTCCGATGTTATGTCAGGGATCGCAAACCTTCCTATGGAAGATGAGGTAAAAAAGGGTTGCGTTGAGTTGCGTTGTCAAAAATTTGGCCACGGGCTTGGGTTGTATTTTCTTCTTATCATGTACGTTGTTTTATTTATAATATTTATTGAAATGAATTTGAACAAGTTTCGTTTAAAATTTACCTTATTTTTTAGTTAGTGCTGCTATCAAGCCCCAAGATATAGACTGTCTAGTTGGGTGCTCACAGGATCAATTATCACCGTTGCTATCAAGCTCTAAGTAGTATTTCAGCTACTCTTGACATACCAACATATGTTTAACTGTGTACCTGCTTACGTATTACGGATAGTAAACATTTCTTTTTTCAAATTGACAATTCAAATCAAACCTTTTTATTTCACATAGGTTTACATGGGCACTTATAAAACGTCGACAAAAGGTGCACGGTTCGGGTTTGTCGTTTTCTATGCAGAAGAATCGGCAAGAAACTCCACGGTTATTCTTTTAAAATTGGTTTGGATTTACAATATTCGACGACAAAAATGTATGTCACATAAAATGTCATGGTACAAGATTCTCTAGAAAAAAATGACATTTTATCAGCCCAATTGTCAAAAAGTCCTAAACGTATGGGATTAACATGCGATCAATCCTAAATATTTTGGCATTACGATAATCGCTTTAGCGGCTCGAATGTCACTATTTATCTGAAACCAAAGGTTCAATATGTTTTTTTAGGGTTCCGTACCCAAAGGGTAAAGACAGGACCCTATTACTAAGGTCGTTTGTTCACGAGGCACCTCACGACACGATTTGCGGTCACGATTTTAACACACGGCAGACGAGCTTTTGACTCGCACACTGTTCCGTTGTTGTTGAATTAGGTAATTCACCTATGTTTGCAATATTTGTAAGTACGTGAGAACCATGTTCCTATTTATCAAGTAAAGGAATTTACCTGTTAGTGCTTGTAATTCTCTCATACCTATATGTAGTATGGTAGTGCTGGGTACATCGTTCTCACGTATATGAATTTATTGATGTATGTACTTATGTAAATATTGTATAGAACTTTTTTTTAAAGAGAAAGAATGGAGTTTCTTGTGCGTTCTTCTCCATAACAAGCTACATTGCCGAATGCACGGTAGAATCAATTTTATTACTTGTAAATTTTAACGTTCAAAAGTGCCGCATAATGGCCTACTTGAAATAAACACATTTGACTTTGACTTTGATGGCAAACGGTCTGTCGTCCGTTCGTTTGTTCACTAGACACGATTCTGCAACGACATTGCAGTGCACTTTTATTGTTCGTTTAGCGACGAACCACGCGACGGTATGTTCACACGGCGTCGAGTGTTTCTCTACCGAAACGGTTTTTTGCAGGATTCGGTTTAGTGCCAACAGTATTTCAATGAATGAGTTCACACATGCATTCAGTTTCAAGGCACGGCAAAAAAACCGAATCTTGCTGAAGTTGACATCCGATTTTGCGACTACAAACCGATCCGGCCGTACTGCAAAATGTAAGATCCGGTGCAGTGGTATAGCGCATTCAATACATACGTGCATACGATACACGCAGGGGTAGATTCGGTTATTTGCCAGCTCTTGAAACCGAATATGTCGTCGGGTCGCACAAGCGGGGAAGGAGGGGTGGGCGTGAGGAACTGTGCGCGCTCTTGAAAAAAAAAACCGGACGGTGTGTTCACACGGGATCTCGATACGAGGCCGTCACATACGGCAATGCAAACAAGTCATGACGACATAGCGGCATCGACGAAATAGCCGATAGCCGTTTTTAAATCGTTTCGCGTGTAGTGCGGTGTCGTGCAATGAACAAACGGACCATACTATACATACATAAATAAATGGAGCTCTGAATCGTGACCACATTTCGTCGTATTGTGTGTCGCGTCGAACTCCACGATCCGTCTGTCTATCTGTCTGTCACCAGGCTCTATCTCATGAACCGTGATAGCTAGACATTTGAAATTTTCACAGATGATGTTTCCGCGTTTGATTTCTGTTGCCGCTATAACAACAAATACATAGCTAAAAACAAACGTGATTTTTTTGCCGCTTTTTGTGATAATGGTATGGAACCCTACGTGCGCGAGTCCAACTCGCACTTGACCGGTTTTTTCTAGAATGATATATGAGGTAGCAGACTAAATAAGATTGTTCACTACACGTCAGTTCTTTATTTCATTAGTGAAGTGCGCTCCGTATTTCATTCCCAAGGAAATGGAGTATGAAATAGCGACAAATTTTCTACAAGACTCGCGATGAAAGCGAATTGCGCGAACGGAATAGCTTCATTTGCAAGTGGGTCTTTAGTAATTATGTTGTGAATAAATTGGTGTTGATGAGTAAGCACTTATTATTTTTGTTTTATTTTGCAGGGTGATATTTTTGCAACGGTTTCATTTAATTGAGTAGCGAGATTTAAAATGCATGGTTTATATGTTTCAGAATGGAAAGTATTAGCATATTTTCATTTAGTTCATTTGAAAAACGAAAATCTTAAAAGACACTGTGTCCCAATACTTAATGAAACACAGTTTTTAAGGGAAATTCTTAAGCACCTATATCTTTATCCCTACGCCATAGTTCCTGAATAGCCTACTAGTCTAAAAAGTTTAGAGGTATATGCGACTTAACCAGCCACTATCTATCATCTCAAAATATTACAGACGACATCATGCCACATAACAAATATATAATAGTCCTTCAGACCGAATTCAGCCCAGATGGCCAATCTTAGCGGAGACTAAACATTGGTGTGAGAAATATTATTGTGCACTAGTGTATGGACAAACATGTACAGGTGCATTCTCTCTTCCCTCACTTTCATCAAAGTCCCATGGGACGGCAATGAGACTCGACCAGGACCTCGAAAAGATATCAGGCGTAGGACCAATGTCTTAAGGGCCTTCCACCGCTTTAGTGCCGTAAAACGGTTACTTTCTAAAGCATTCTCCTCAGTAACGGCTAGGTTAAAAGTATATATATTTATTATTCATTCATGTACTTTTTTTTTGTCAAATATGGTTTTTCGTGAAACTAATAATTTTGTTTTAAAAAAAAATCAATACGATATTTTTTCGCTACTTTTGGATACTCTTCTAAAATGACTTGGATATTTTAAATTTTTATACTCAGAAAAATTGATGGCTAGAATTTCTTCATAACTGAAATAGCTTATGTAAATCTAAGAATATATTACAAACAAAACTGCCCAAAAGGGGGTTCAATATTGATATGCTGGCTCCGAGCGGGCGCACGGCCAGTACTGCGATAACATTGGGAAATATATACACCTTAACGTGCTTTCCAGGGCGGTAACATAACATATTACTTCTCTTACTTCTCTTTTCTCTGTTATATATTTGATATGTATTAGTATATTATGTAATATTGTACTGTATTAAGTGTACATACTATTACTTTTTATATTTTGTACACTGACAGGCCTAAATTCTTCTCCCATCGTTCAGTCCATCCAAAGGTTGTCTGTAAGAGATTGCTTAGTGCGGTAAGACCGCCCATTGTACACTTGCATTTGTGAAAGTTTGTCCTGTACGTATTTTGTGACGTACAATAAAGTATATAATAAATAAATACAAGTATCATGAAATGGACAACAATTCTGGTAGCGAAACGAGGATTTAAAAACATTGCCGAGTTCTTTCCTAAACAAAGTCTCTTAATAAAGTTAAAAGTCTTACCTTAATGAAGTCGAAAGTCTTGGTGAGCATGACGATGGCTGCAGCTCGCTCCTGCCATATCATCCGCCAGAAATCGACCACCGTGTCTTCGGTTGGACCCTGAGTTACGATGTACGCATTTGGTTTTAATATACTCTGTGGACAAGGAAATTAGATTAAGTCATGGCGTTACAGTAGTGTACGTTTAAGATTGAAATGTACCATGTGGAAATAAATACAAAGAATTACATAGAGATCAACGTTAATGGCGAGTACATCACTCACCTTCGGTTTGCCGACGACATAGTGGTCATGGCTAAGACCATTGGGAGCCTCAATAAAATGCTCGATGACCTTAGTAGAGCTTCCGAAAGAGTGGGTCTTAAAATGAACATGGACAAAACCAAGGTCATGGTGAACGCCCATGTAACACCCACTTCTATCAAAATCGGAGACTCTACACTCGAAGTTGTAGACGATTATGTTTACTTGGGACAAACGGTCCAGTTGGGTAGGTCCAACTTCGAGAAAGAGGTCAACCGTCGAATCCGACTCGGCTGGGCGGCATTCGGGAAGTTGCGTGGTATCTTCTCGTCCAATTTACCGCAGTGTCTCAAGACAAAAGTCTAGGACCAGTGTGTGTTGCCAGTGATCACCTATGGGACCGAGACGTGGTTGCTCACAATAGGCCGTATCAGAAAGCTTAAAGTCACCCAAAGGGCAATGGAGAGGGCTATGCTCGGCATTTCCTTGCGTGATCACGTCAGAAATGATGATATCCGAAGGAGAACCAAAGTTACCGACATAGCCCGAAGAATTGCCAAACTTAAGTGGCAGTGGGCAGGGCACATTGCTCGCAGAACGGATGGCCGATGGGGCCGAAAAGTTCTGGAATGGCGACCGCGAACCGGAAGACGTTGCGTTGGAAGGCCTCCCACCAGGTGGACCGATGACCTGGTGAAGGTTGTGGGGATGCGCTGGTTGCGAGAATCACGGGACCGGTCAATGTGGCGACGCTGAGGGGTAGGCCTACGTCCAGCAGTGGACGTCTTTTGGCTTGCATTTACAAAAAATTCCACCGACTTCCAAACAAAGAACAGTGTGTAGAAGTAAAAAAAAAGTAATAGACTGCAAAACTTAACTAACACAAACATAGTATATACAATTACAATAAGTGCCTAAATACCAACACATAATTATACCTATTTAAGAAAAAATATACATACATAATAATAAAATAAAATATACATACATATAATATAATATAAAATATCACAGGATGGAAGAAAGATAGTGTTCTTTGACTTGCTTCTTAAAAATAGAGATACTTTGAGCGTCACGGAACATTGTTAACGGAACGAAGGAGCATGGATCTCACAACTCAGGGCATCCTAGTGTGAGGTCTAGGAATTCAATCCACTTGAAAGTAATCTTATCAAATAAATGTATTATTATTCTATTTTTATTTTTATTCTAACTTCTGAAAGTCAGAATCAACAGCACCACCAGAAAAGCACAGAGTCAATGAAGTTCGAAGAATCCCGGAGAAAGGATTCCAAGTCTTAGATCCCGCAACGCAATTAATCAGAATAGAACAGCGGAGGAGTAACAATAAAGTTAATTGCCATTGAAACCTACGTTATTACAGGAAAAATATTGTCAGCAAGATAATCAATCTCCCATGTAATGATTCAATCGATTTTATCAACCGTTCTCTCTCTCTCTCAAAGATTAAAACAACTTAAACCGACGCGTCTTCCACCTACAATTGTTAGTTTTTAACCGACTTTCCAAAAAGGAGAAGTTCTGTGTTTGTTTTTATTTTTTTTGTTTATGTTCACCGATTTCCCCGTGAATTGTGAACCGATTAAAGAAAATATATATTTTTTTTTGAAAGAGTATGTTTCCAAATTTGTACCATTTTAATTTGGTAAAGATCTGATGACGAACTGCGGTGATATACACCATAACACCTCAATAAATGACGGTAAATCTCTTGGAATTGTTGCAATCGCATGTCTGTATATTTTTATACCATTTCATAACATCACGCCAGTACGCTCTAAAGGGGAACGCAGATGTGTACCGTTTACACACTCTCATTTCGCCGGTTATGTTCAAGTTTCATGATATTCGGGTCTTCTATTCTGGCATTTTAAGTACCTTACTAAGAACTTGCCTATTAGGTACAAACTAAAGTGGCAGTGGGCAGGGCACATTGCTCGCATAACGTATGGCCGATGGGGCAGAAAGGTTCTGGAGTGGCGACCGCGAACCGGAAGACGTTGCGTTGTGAGGCCTCCCACCAGGTGGACCGATGCCCTGGTGAAGGTTGTGGGGATGCGCTGGTTGCGAGAATCACGGGACCGGTCAATGTGGCGACGCTGAGGGGTAGGCCTACGTCCAGCAGTGGACGTCTTTTGGCTTGCATTTACAAAAAATTCCACCGACTTCCAAACAAAGAACAGTGTGTAGAAGTAAAAAAAAAGTAATAGACTGCAAAACTTAACTAACACAAACATAGTATATACAATTACAATAAGTGCCTAAATACCAACACATAATTATACCTATTTAAGAAAAAATATACATACATAATAATAAAATAAAATATACATACATATAATATAATATAAAATATCACAGGATGGAAGAAAGATAGTGTTCTTTGACTTGCTTCTTAAAAATAGAGATACTTTGAGCGTCACGGAACATTGTTAACGGAACGAAGGAGCATGGATCTCACAACTCAGGGCATCCTAGTGTGAGGTCTAGGAATTCAATCCACTTGAAAGTAATCTTATCAAATAAATGTATTATTATTCTATTTTTATTTTTATTCTAACTTCTGAAAGTCAGAATCAACAGCACCACCAGAAAAGCACAGAGTCAATGAAGTTCGAAGAATCCCGGAGAAAGGATTCCAAGTCTTAGATCCCGCAACGCAATTAATCAGAATAGAACAGCGGAGGAGTAACAATAAAGTTAATTGCCATTGAAACCTACGTTATTACAGGAAAAATATTGTCAGCAAGATAATCAATCTCCCATGTAATGATTCAATCGATTTTATCAACCGTTCTCTCTCTCTCTCAAAGATTAAAACAACTTAAACCGACGCGTCTTCCACCTACAATTGTTAGTTTTTAACCGACTTTCCAAAAAGGAGAAGTTCTGTGTTTGTTTTTATTTTTTTTGTTTATGTTCACCGATTTCCCCGTGAATTGTGAACCGATTAAAGAAAATATATATTTTTTTTTGAAAGAGTATGTTTCCAAATTTGTACCATTTTAATTTGGTAAAGATCTGATGACGAACTGCGGTGATATACACCATAACACCTCAATAAATGACGGTAAATCTCTTGGAATTGTTGCAATCGCATGTCTGTATATTTTTATACCATTTCATAACATCACGCCAGTACGCTCTAAAGGGGAACGCAGATGTGTACCGTTTACACACTCTCATTTCGCCGGTTATGTTCAAGTTTCATGATATTCGGGTCTTCTATTCTGGCATTTTAAGTACCTTACTAAGAACTTGCCTATTAGGTACAAACTAAAGTGGCAGTGGGCAGGGCACATTGCTCGCATAACGTATGGCCGATGGGGCAGAAAGGTTCTGGAGTGGCGACCGCGAACCGGAAGACGTTGCGTTGTGAGGCCTCCCACCAGGTGGACCGATGCCCTGGTGAAGGTTGTGGGGATGCGCTGGTTGCGAGAATCACGGGACCGGTCAATGTGGCGACGCTGAGAGGGAGGCCTATGTCCAGCAGTGGACGTCTTTTGGCTTGGATTTACAAAAAGGTCGGTGTCCGTAACGAAAAAAATTGGTACCTACCAAAGATACTGACTTCCAAAAAGAAAATTATTTTTTACTTTGTAGAGTTTTTATTTGGAAGTCGGTAGTATTTCTTGGAACATTTTTTTTTGTTTCAAATATTCTCTTCATACACGGGAATATGCAACTGCAGACTGGCATATACTCGTATACCTATAAAAGTATACAGAGCATGTGCAGGCAGGGTTAATAGATAGGTATATACACATAATATACTCGCACATACCTAAATATTTTACAGCCGCGTGGAGGCTGCGCTGGACATCAAACGTGACTTTTACGACTACAATAAAATTTAATGGACGTCATCTGCTACACGATTAATGACATTAAGTTATTAATCTAATCTTCTATTATTTTCATATCCGCACTAATAATTTTCACATGACCTAACAGATACTCGTACGGCAATGCGCCATCGGTACATGGTAGACTTCCCACCCATACGCACTAAACGTTTTGAGAATACTTTTATTATGCGTACAGCTAAGGAGTGGAATTCCCTGCCGGAGTCTGTGTTTCCCGATAGCTACAATCTATTTTTAAGTCAAGAGTGAATAGGTTACTTCTAGGCAAGCGTGCTCCATCGTCAACCACATCATCGCTTACCATCAGGTGAGATAGTGGTCAAGCGCGGGCCTATAATGAATAAAAAAATATAAAAAAACCGACCGGCGGTTTTTTTTTAAATGTCGGGTCCCTTATTTTACCCTTTGGGTAAGGAACCCGAAAAATGATTATTCACACAATCTCACCTATAACTAAACACATTAAATTAGTTTTAAAGTTTCACGATCTTTACAGTATAGTAAAACTACCAGGGTTCCTCTTTATGGTATATATGTTCTGTGACCATCATAGCAACCAATTGTGTTCAAGGACGTCGGATAAAATAATACTCAAGAGTAAATAATAAATACTAAATTTAAAATCACACACCGACTTATTCCTTCAACAATCAGTTTATCAATAATTATTATAATTCAATATAGACTATTTCTTTTCTAAGTACACTTTCGTAATGCCGAATCTCCATAGCTTTTTATTCGACAACGGAACGTGCTTAAGCTAATTCCATAAGACAGCCATCATTTTTCGTTCCCGTCTACCATTCATATTTTTCAAACGCGGAATCGAGCATTCGATTGCATTTCAAAATGATGCCATAGCGAATAAACTTAAATATTAAATCAAATTCCATTTTATTTTAATGAACCCTAACAAAAGGATTTTGATAACGCGATTTTCTGATGCATGTTTACGTGACCAGGAAAAAACAAAATAGAAAATAATTTTTATCAGTTTTTTCTCGCAGTTTGCAGTTTTAACGTGTTAAATTAAATGTAGTTTCTACGAGTTACAAAAAAACCAATTGAGAATCATAAAAGAGCGGCAAAAATACAAGAAAAAGTCACAGAAAATCATTGCGGCCTATGAAAGAAGCTCGAAGAAATCATAACAGAAAAAAGTATTATTATAGCGACTAAAATACTGGCCATCACAATAAAAACGTTTTTACGAGAAAGGTCAAGGAAAAAGGTAAGTATTTTCCTGAAAAAGATTGCAATCTACGATTCCCGTCAAGTGTTGGAAACATTATTGAAATGTACAACACCCCCATTGAATAACACGATCGTAGTCTTAATAGCCTCGAACACGATTTTTCCGACTTTCAATAAATATTTTTTGCTCAATATTTGCAAGATGCTGCTATTTCAAATAATTTGGTAGATAAAATTTATACACTATAGGTCTACCAGAATCTCATGTCATTTTTTATTTTTTTTTAATTGTGATTTTCATATGGCAATGTCAATTGTCACCTGTCAAATCAAAGTACTTGATGTGTCAACTGCTGCTGAAATTTTTTGATATTATCTTGAAAATTTGTTATTTTCGTGAAAATGTCGAAAAACCCACTTCGATCTCAATTGAGACATATTGTTTTCAATGTGTATCATAAAATAAGGGAAGAAGAAGGCGTAAATCAAAAACAATCTTTGATTTTAAAGTGCGTCGTATAGTGGACCGGTACGTTGGACTGACTTGTTTTGATACTTTTTAGTTTATTTTATATTTTTCTTACTTAATTTTTATTTCTTTTCATTACTATTATATGGTAAATCGTAGGTCAGGGCACATCGAATAATGGCCGGAAGGAAATGGCAACAGTAATGTAACTGTTACTAATTCTTCGACAAGATATTGATTTTAACGGAGATTGAGAATCTTTAACGTAAGAAAAATATTAAGTAATAATCTGCGCCCTGCAGTGGGACGTGTTTATAGACGGGCGTTTTTGGCGGGATTTTGTCGAGTGAAGTTCAGTGGCTGTTAATATTATTTGCAAATTGATTCCTAGTGGATATTGTGATATATTATTGGTGTAGTTTTGTGTGTCAACTGTCTACGCAACTGTACAATTTGTAAAATCATTGACAGAAGCGATCTCGGGATAGTAGAGCGGCACATTTTATTGTAGTCTTGACTGCCTCTGCAAAGCTTACTGGAAAGACTGACTCGATACAATTTGCTGCCAAATACTCTAAAAAACATTAGAATGTGTTACATCCGCATTTTAATTCATACTAAAGAATAAATATAAGATCCAAAACTCTTTCCAAAGACGTGGCTAACAACCAGCCTAGGTCCTAGCAACCAGGCCATAAAACTTACATAAAAAAAGTATATATAGACTGATGATGATGAATGACTATAGTTAACATGATACATTTTATTATTGTTTACAGACTTTATACATAAAGAGATTGGTTTTGAATATGTTAAATGCCAATGAAAAAGAACCATTTTGATGGAGAGAGATGACATAAAACCACAAAGATACAAGTTTTTGAAATGCCAGTGGAGTTCATGGAATCGTACTCTAGTTTTCTAGTTCTGAATGAGGTTTTAAGTTATTAGTATGATTTAAATGATATATAATAAATTAGTACTTAAATTAATATTCAATTGATTTATTTTTCCTATGTTAAGAACCCGATGTATAACAACATTATTCATACACATACCTATAATACTCACATTGGATCTTTGTGTCTCTGAATCTGTTGCAAGACCCTGCGCAATAGCTATATTTTGTGTCAATGTTGAAGGTGAAGATAACATTGTATAACTCTCTTTCACTCGCTTATGTATGTCACATCGTCCTTTCTCGCTTACTCTATGCAGTATACTCGATGACAAACTGTTTCTTACGCAATGGTTGGCAGGACCAAGTTCAAAGACACAAATATCCGCTGTGACTTCTATAATATAGGTACCTCATGTTCATTAATACTAAATACATAAATAAAAATTAAACAGTATCAAGATCGTTTAATCCAATTTCCCCAGTATTGCTCACAACAAATTTTTATTTCCACATTTGCCATGAGATTCCGGTAGACCTATAACCATAAAATTATGCATAAGCTGATACTGGAAGCAGACAATAATTTTGAAACCGAGACACTATTTAAAAAAAAATGCATTGACTGGTTGCGCTGACATTTACCACAAAATAGTAAGTATACAGAAGGGCCACTCCCGCCGTTTAGAAAATTGACAGCTAAACTTGACATATTCACTAGGGTTGCGACTATATTGATTCCGAATTTAAAAAAATTGTAGGTTGTCCAAGTTACAAACATAAATACATAGATTCGTCTAAACATACATCATATCATGCTTACATGCCTTAGAGGGTAGACAGGGTATTAAATATCCATTGAATATCACGAAACATTTAATATTACGCCACATACGATGAGTATTGGAGAGTAAAAAGACGTAGTAATAGTGTAATAATGATCCCACTTAAAAAAAAAATTGTAAAAAGCTCCAAGCTCGACAAAAATATAAATGTGAAAAAACAGGTACCTTATAAAATAAAAAAACCAAAGATGATCTTAAACAAGAAGAAAATTATGCTGTGCAGTCGGAGGAAACATATTTGTAAGCTGTATAACTTGAACCTTATTATTATGACAAGTTCCCAATTTCATCTATGGGCTTAAAATAATTTATTATAATCCTAGATAATGAATTTCTAATTTGTCATCTTGAAAGATTAATGACCTTTATAACATAAAAATAATTGAAAGAAAGAATTAAAAATAAAAAGTAAATTCGGTCTGTAACAAATAATAAAGGTAACCCATCAAATGCAACCAACCTTGTTACAGTACTTAATGTATGAATGACGTGACAAACGCCTGCACAAAGCAATCATGACAGCCGCGACTGAACTCGGTCCAATATTGCCCAATATTCCCTGTAAAACCGAAATGTCAAAGTGAGAGTGGCCCCTCTGTCTGCGGCGCGCCGCCGCTTACGTACTTTGTGCATTTACTCTGTGGAGCCATATCGTAAGTCATAACTACAAAAGATTTTCCAAGAAAAACTTATCGGAGGTTTTATGACATAAGTAATTATATCCATACTAATATTATAAATGCGAATGAAACTTTTTCTGTCTGTCCATCTGGCTGTCTGTAAATTTTTCAAGCTTAAACCGCTGAACCAATTTAGATGAAATTTGGTATGGAGATAGTTTGAGACCCTGGACAGGACATGACATTATTTTTGTGCCGGCAATCATCATTTGAAGAGGTTTGGAAAGGGGTGTGGAAGTTTGTATGGTGAACTAATATTTTTTCAAGTTTGACGGCCATCACACCTACAATATTATTGCGCGATATAAAAAAAATGCTATTCGAAGTACTAATGCTACGCAGACAAAGTCACGGGCAGCAGCTAGTACATAATAAGTTGTCTTTTCTAGTTTTTAATCAAGGATAAAGGCGAGCTTGACAAGGAAAAAAAGATACCTTCTGCAATTTACCTTACAAAGGTAAAGTAGGTAAAGTTTCCTTTCTGGAGTGTGTAGGCAACAGTATCCAAAAGTCACTGAATAGATAAATGCAAGAGGAACCTTGCCGGAGTCTGTGTTTCCTGATAGCTACAACCTGGGGTTATTTAAGTCCAGAGTGAACAGGTTACTTCTAGGCAAGCGTGCTTTAACGTCGATCACATCAGCACTTACCATCAGGTGAGGTGGTGGTCAAACGCGAGCCTACAAAACTGCCGTCGTTGAGCTTGGCTCTGCAGCGCTAACTGACCACAGTCGTCGTTAGGTGTCCCGATGTTACTAAAACACAACTTACACAACATGAGCGTGTGTAATGGCTCTTCCTGTGTTATACGCGGATCTTTGGTGCCCCAGAACCAATATTTTTTCTTATTCACATATGAACAGAGATAAAAATGGGCCTCGTCGTTCATGATGATTTACGACTTAATGTTTTCTCCCTTGAAGTCGAGATTTAATAAGGCTTGTTAATGCACGTGTTTGGAGTTCATCAGATAAATTTTGAGTCTGTTTACTTCGGAAATTTCAAAGCAGTATTGATATTTGCCGCCATTTAGAAAAATTATAGCATCTTCGGATAGGGTGACAACTTTTGCGTCACCCTGTTTGCGATTGTAAAAATTGCAAAATGTCCAATTTTATTTTTATTGGACTTTCAGACAATCGTTACAGCTAATAGAATTCTACTAGGTCATTATGGTGTGCAAGCGTTTCGATCGTCGTACGGAGTTGACTTTCTGATTTTGTCCTTTTTGGCCACCTGTACAAGTGCATTTATTGTACTCAACAGCATTTTAATTTCGCTAAGCGCTTTCTTCAGAGAATATTGTCTGATAAAAAAGACGTTGGCGTAAATATGAAATTTAATATCCCGACTTCCTTTTAGCTTTCATTATTATACTCGACTTTGTGAAACTGCACCGATAAGTTAGAAAAGGAAGAACAATGATATTCTTTGACAATCTTGAGATAAATTCCGGTAAATTGTACGCAGTGTTATTTTTTTTATGATGGACTGCATGCAAGTTTTTATAAATAAGTCCCTTATTTATAAAAACTTTTTAACTTTATTTATGGTAAATTAAAGCACTGATTAGCAGATTCTAAATTCAAATCGAGAGTCGAAATTTGGGTTTACTTCTGCATAACTCTTTGGAAGATAGGTACATGTTTGTTTTTATGTCTACGATAAATTTAAATTTTCCTAGTATTTAAACAGACCATTATTTTTTTTTTAATAAGGCTGGATATGTGTAGGAAGGGGGTAACTACCAAGATGACAACGAATACAGAAGTATGGAATAAAAAGACATATTACGCCGATCTGTAACAAATTGGGATAAGGCCAAGAGAATGCTAATGATAAATAGAGTTTTGTTTTGGCTTACTGGAGTTACTTGAGTGCGAAAAAAGGAATAAGCTGAAGCTAAATAATTATAAATAGCCATATATGCAGAATGCACCACGACAGACAGGCCAGGGTTTCAAGCAGTGGGATCCAGAAGACGGGCGTTGTCACCGAGGGAGGCCTAGGAAACGCTAGCGTGACGACTTAGAAGCATTTACGGGAGTCTGGCTGGAAATGGCAAAACACCGGGCAGATTGGTAGGCTTTGGGTGAGACCGAATTTTCAAAAGCACAAATTTTACACGAAATCGGTTAGCACGGCGTTTTGCTCGGGGTACCCGCCTTAAGCAACAAAGTCGACAGCACTGGGACAGTAAAGATTAAATAAAAAAAAATGTTTGAACTAATTCCTTAATGGATCAATCATCGAATGACAGTAATGTTCGCCCCCGAATATTAACTAAATCGATTCTAATTTCTCCGTAGGGATATCCATTAGCTAATCTGTTTTGGAAACTTTATCAATTTATCAATACATCCAATTTATTTACGCATCGCGTGGGTGGAAGATTTTCCTTAGGTTTTTTTTTCAATCAAGAGTCAGCTCATACAGAGCCGTGTCAAAGCAGGCATATTTTCAAATAGATAGCTTTATGTATTACTCAAAAACGTTACACATTTCAATATGAGAATTTGAATTATCACCGCGGAATTCCTAATTTAAAAAATCGTTTTGTTCGAATTCTCACTGAAATGTGTTGGTACCTTTTTTGTGTGGTAAACAAAGTTCTATATTTGAAAAAGTACGCGCAACGTCACGTTTCATTGTGACCCAGAGCCCCTAGCACAAGTTTCTGACGTTTTCGTATCGTCATCGTGACATTTTACCAGACGAAAACGTACTCGATGCTGCGACAAGTTATTTTGGCAGCACGAGTTCAAAAAAACGTCTTGCGACAACTCGGAAGTAGTAATTGACTATGGTTTATTAAGGCCGAGAATCCAATAGCGTTTGGATTGGTTTGTAGTAAATGGTGCGTTTTGAAAATAGAAAAAAAAAACGAGTAACTTTGTTTTAAATAATTTAGAGACTAAAACTGAAAAAATGTTTGTGATAAACACATGTTAAAACATATTTAACATTTTCATTAATTCTTTTTTTTAATAAGTCATTGAAAATTTCAGTTTATTGGGGTATTTATTATTGATAAATTGTTCGGTTTTGAACGGTCCCGTACATGACGTATGACAATTGTCACTTAATGTTTGACGGTTTCCTTCAAATTACAAAAATATTAAACCGTTAGCACACTGATGCAAACGCGTCTAGTTGCAAAATTCATGCGACGAGCGAACTCAGTGGTTGGTAAAATTAGGTATTTTGCACGTTTACACCGAAACTTTCAATACCTAATTATACGAAATGTTAAATTCATTTATTAAAGGCAACAAGGCCCAAAGAATAACTTAACCAAAATACATATTATATTCATAATATTAAAAACAATATAAACTTAACAAAATCAAAATACTTTATTTCAACTAAACCATTTAAAGACATTTTTAATAATCAAACAAAAGATGAATCTAGTTGCACATTCGCAAGCCTCAGTAAGTCTCTATGGAGAAGAACGTGCAAGATACTCCACAGACACTCTTTGTCTTCAATAAAGTTCAATTATAAGTAGGTATTTGGTTACAGGAAAAATACATAGTTATGTGAGAACGATGTAAAAAAACTTATACCTATGTTAGTAACACAATAAAAACATTTAAACAAACAAACATTTAACGATTACACACAGGCAACCATCTTTGCTTCAGTATTCCAGCTGAATTCAATACAACACAGCCTGTCAGCAATCATGCCCAGAATGCTGGATATAATAAATATACCTACCTAACTTATTGTTCACCATGATTGTCCACTTAATAGTTTACACTTTACGCATAATAATATTATGTATAATAATATAATTAAATTAATATATGAATAAATAAATTACAAAAATGTATTCATCGGTTGGAGGATCTCATCCATCACTTTTTATGAATTTTTTATTGCCGCGCGGTTTATAAGTACGCATTGCTTCTCGGTGTGAGCAGACCCTAAGGTGTAAACGTCTATTGTTGTTTATTGTCATTTCAAATAATTATTTTAATTTACCAGATTTAGATTAAATCTGTTACGTACGACTGTTCTGTGATTTTAGAATTAACAAATCCCAAAAGAACTTGCTTCACTCAATTCATCATCATGGTGAACTTCATAAAGAAGCAAAAAAGTAAGTTTATTGCACAGATTTATACAATTATGCAAAATGCGCTTCATCCGCTCAATCCCATGTAGGTCTCATGTAGTAAGAGGCGGGCCTATTGCCGTGCACAGCACACAGAGTGAGACTCCGGGTTGCCACTAAGAAATTCCTAATGGAAAGGTCCAATAACACTGCACGACCAACAATGTTGTATTTAGTTTCAGAATCTTTGTATTTTGTTCTATATCAACTTCTTTTACCAACAGGAGATGACGAGTAAAATATTCCTGGTACTAGCCAAAAGCCTTTCTCGAAACCGCAACAATATAAGCCAGCATTGCCACTAAGAGAAGACAAGCCATGCCGATCGCTTGCACCACCGTCTACAAGACTGCAGCCGTGATGTCTTCAAAGCCTGCAAGCTATACGTCTCTTTGTGCAATAGTGACATCCAACGAAGGAATTGGGGGATTATTTTATAACTTACGACGTTAAATAGTATCTACATATTTACAACCGTTTTAGTACAAATGCTCTTCATGCTATTTCAAGCGTTTGGAGCAGCCATGAGCTATGGTTGGAATCTTACATACTCTACCAATTCATTATGATGAATACAAAGTTACAAGAACATTATACATAATACAAAGTTTTGTTAATTAAATCTGTATTTTATTTAATCAATGCATTATGTAAATTCATGATCAGCCCATAAAGTTTTTACTGCTACACCTAGCGGTAGGAACGGCAGGCGTTTCCTTTCAGAGATTATCTTGTACAAATATAGCAAACAAAATGTTTAGAATAGGAAGTGCCTATGTGATATGTAATTTTGAATGATAGATTGAAGAACGAAGATGAGATAGAGAAAGATGTAATAAGACAACGTTGTGGTTTAAACAAAGATGTATTAACTGAAAATCGTAGGTATGCTGAGATGGTTTGACCATCTTGAGAAGATAAATAGATAGAGATAAAGATAGTATTTAGAGTTTCGTACCCAAAGGGTAAAAACGGGACCCTATTACTAAGACTTCACGATCCGTGTCTGTCTGTCACCAGGCTGTATCTCATGAACCGTGATAGCTAGACAGCTGAAATTTTTACAGATGATGTATTTATGTTGCCGCTATACCAACACATACTAAAAACAGAATAAAATAAATATTTAAGTAGGGCTCCCATACAACAAACGTGACATTTTTGCTATTTTTTGCGATAATGGTACGGAAACCTTCGTGCGCGAGTCCGACTCGCACTTGGCCAGATTTTAAATAAATTTTGTGATGAGTGCAGTGTCGTATAATTACGTAACTTGAAAACATGATTTTTGTTTATAGGGATATTTCAACGATTTTTGTGTGAAATGAAAGGTCTAGACGTAGAACCATTTTATCCGTTTGAATAATGTAAATCGGTCCACACGTTTACGCCATATTCGATCATTCAATGTAATGAAAGTGTATCAAACCGGAATTTTTAACCCCCGCCGGAAAAAGAGGGGTGTTATAAGTTTCACGTGTGTTGCTGTGTTGGTGTGTATCTGTATATCTGTGTACCTGTGTGTCTGTGTGTCTGTCTGTGGCATCATAGCGCCTAAACTGATGAACGGATTTTGTTTTTTTCGTTTGAAAGGTGATTTTGTCGATTATGTGATGTTTGAATAAAATCGGTTCAGCCGTTTACAAGTTATGGTCGTTTCACTGCTTGAATCGGGGTGTTTACGCAAGATAAATGTGTCGGGGGTGTTTTAAATTTTACTTGTTGATGTTATTATTCTACGAACTTTTTAATTGTTATAAAATGTGTAATTAATATTGTCGATGTCAATAAGGGTTGTGTATACTAAGTAAACAATCAATTCAAAGGTATTAAATAATGTATGTTTAAAAGGTTTATTAAATAAGGCTCTAAAGATTTCAGCTAAGTAAAGACGAATGCAAAAAAATGGCCTAAAACACATGCAACAAGATTTTTCAAGAAAAAGCCCGCATTTTATTTCTTTAGTCAAAACGTGGCTCTTGTATGTGTGTCGTCCTCGTAATACCTACCACTCATTCAGGGGTTCGTGGTGGCGTGTGCCACAAGCAGAGTCGCCGGACTCAGAGCATGGAAAGCACGTCAAACTACAGTGGGATACTATCCCACGGCAACCGCGGGTACTTACACCGTCCGCATCAGATCTTTTTGTGAAGTTCTTCAGAAAGGCCAGCGCGTGCATGTAATAACCAGCGTGCGTGCAGCTGTATGAACGTGTATATTACGTAGCATGTGACATTCTGTAGTTTCTACCTACTTACCCCTATCCGAAAAAAGCGTTAGTTTATGTATGTTTGGATTAGGAAAATTAGGAAAAACATATAGTTTCTTTTTATACAGGTATTTATTATCACATTTATAGCTTAGTTAGTTACCTAGTCAATTCACGGCTACTTATATACATGTTAGAAATATAATAAATTCAATAAATATCAACAAGAAGTAGGATTTTTTAATAAAAACAGGCTGAGTGAGCCAACTAGGCTTTCCATGTACGCATACGGAACGATATGACTTAGGATTATATTATATTGTTTTGAAAGAGAGTCCTATTACAGTCCATTCTCTGCATCGATTTCTCGTCCATAAGGATTACCTACTCTGGATTCTGGAACATTGGCTGGCAGGTGGCAATTACGATGAAAGGTATTTATACTAGACCGTTCGTCACGCTGCGAAGGGATTTTATTTCATTTTAGTCCTAGTTTTCTCTTTCGTTGTACATCTGTCTGTGTTTATCATCGACAGACTAGCTAGACTTGTAGAACGCATTACGGTTTTTGCTACATAAAATACTGCAAACTGCAACCATTGCCACAAGATCTGCTGAAGAAGATGTTATATTAATACATTTTAGGTTAGTATTGTTGTTAATAGAGAAGTCAAGAACATTTTAGCCGTCAATGTTGTATATCCCAAATTCTAATCCATATTCCCAAATTATCTTTTTATACCGGTATAAACCGGTTGCATAATATATAGGCATACGTGCATACTAGTATTATATAAGGGATAATCTCTAATTTATAAAGCATATCGCCGTTTTCTTCAATTCATGAATCTTCAAATGAGTCATGATAATTATTGAGCACCGCAAGAAAAACGTAGAGTTGCGGCGAATAACGCGCAAGAGATCATACTCCACCACGGCAGGAAGGCCGCTCTATGTGTGGTTAGCATCAATAACTTATAGAAATGGTTTATTATAAGAAACTATTACTGTTTGTTCACAAAGAAAATGAAAATGTTACCTACCTCGTTTAACATCTTCTCCTAGCCTATTTATTAAAAAAGGACGTAAGATAATCAATAGACAGCATGCGTTCCCCTTTTCTTCATGATTAAATGGCATAATCAGGCATAATATTGTAAAAATACCGAAATAAATACGGAAAATTATTTGACGTGAAATGTCTCACCAAGAAAATGTCAGTGAGATAGTTTTCGACGTGCTTTCGTCACACCTTGCGTAAAACTCGATACTACATGTCAAAATGAAAACTTGTGCTACCGATTCCCTTACATTTGGAGCGTTAACGCAACGTAAATACGTAAACTCGATACGAAGGCAATTGTCAAAAACTTGTGCTACCGATTTGTTAGTTCCAAATACGGACACATGGCGCTGATTCATTTTGCATACAAAAATTGTCGGAGGCGATACGTTAACGTAGTCGATCCAATTACGCAGAAACTCGTGCTAGGGCCTCACCTAGTCTTTTTACTCACAACTCTTTTGTCACTAAATTGGGTCCTTAGTCCTTAACTTATTTTAGAAACCTTCGGACCGATTTCAATCCTACACAATATCTAGTTTATATTCTTTGGTCCTTCAGGGTCGTTCAGCTTCTGATTCGGGTCTTTTCTGTCGGATATTGAGCCCAACAATTCGTACAGTCATTATGTGAGGACGTGACTGAAATCGCGATGGGTTCGGCCATCTTATAAAATTGTGAATTCAAACGTTTGTTACTTTGGAGCCTTTATGTAGTGGAGTGGCGGACGTTTTTGAAAACTGCCGGCGTTTGCGGAATTGATATTGGACTTTTGCTGTCCTTTTTTACTGATTTTTATTGATAGACTACGTGACCTTTTTATGTCACACCTAAGATGGAATTGGCTACTGGAATATAAGCGTGTACGACAGATGTATGCACAAAGCAAACGGAGAATGTAATAATCGTAGCATGTGGCGTCCCAAAAAAGAGGAGATTTGCAAAATATTTGTTTTGTTCGAAAGAAGTTTGTTCTGAAAAATGGTCCGAATGGTTCCGAATTTCAAAAAAAAACTTTTTTTCAATAAAATTCAACCGACTTCCAAATAATTAAAAGACTACAAAGTGAAAAATAACTTCAATTTCGGATGGCGGTGTCAAAAAACGAAAACAGGAACACCGACCGACGAAATACGAACAAGTTACGGTTTCGTCGAAATACCTCAAACGCGTGGCATATTATTTAGTAACTACGAGCCTGTTACGGCGTAGCACGCGTAGTCACTGTCGTTGGAATGCTTTATGAAGCGTAGCAAAATTACTTATACATTTGACCAAGATTATAACAGAATCTAAAATAGCATTCGTCGTGCGCCTAAAGATGTTTGTGCACTTAGTTGTATTCGATTAGTATTAGTGATTATTTACTAGGATACTATTCGAATCTGTTTTAATAATGTTCGTAAAAACTCGAACATGAATGAGTGTAAAAACGCCCTTGGGTTGTGTTTAACGATACGTCAGTTATCGTCACATAAAACTGGCGTCTTCTTTTATGGCATTTGAAAAATAATCTTAAGATCTGTAGTAGAGCTACATCAAAATAATCTTAAGATCTGTAGTAGAGCTACATCATCATCTTCTTGTCCTTATCCCATGTTACTTAAGGTCGGTGCAACACGTATTTTCTTCCATACCGTCCTGTCCTCTGTCACGCTATCTCTGATTCCCTTTTCTTTCATATCACTCCTCACACAGTCCAACCATCTTTTCTTTGGCCTTCCCTTTCCTCTCCATCCATCCACAATTATACCCATAACTCTTTTAGTAATACGGTCAAACCGTACCAGGACAAACGGTTTCCTTTCAACTTTTCTGTCACTGGCGCCACTTTAAAACCTCCTCTAATGTACTCATTTCTCACTTTATCCATTTTCGTCACTCTGCACATACATCTCAACATTCTCATCTCTGCTTAATGCAATCCTTTTTCATCCATTTTTTTCACAGCCCAACATTCTGATCCATACAGTATGACAGATCTAATCACGGGTAAAATGTATTCATGACATTCAAACCTTTCAAAAAAGTGTTGTTATTAAAATAAGGGTAAACAAGCCAACCCCGAAGGCAAAACAGCATCAATTTCGCAGTACTAAGTAATATGATAACTAATCAACGAGCATCGATCGCTTCTCAGTAATTACCTTCACTAATTAAAGGTAATTTGGCTTTACTAAGACCGTGTAATTAATGATTTCGTAATAATATACTGCAAAATGAGCTGCGGCTTTTAATGACAGGCTGTGGTGTTGAGGATAAAATTCCTTGAAAACATTAGAGTAGATGGTTTCTGCTAAAAGCATCTACAACATCAACATGTTGATGTTTTCTTTGGAAAGCAACTCCTTTAAGCAGAATTAAGACACCATACTTAAAAATTAAATCATTGTTTTGCACCGCCAGGGTGCCAGCTGTCTTAGAACCCAATGGCCTGGCACGCGTCGATGGGAAGAGACCAGATGGTATGACCATAATGCCTTGGAAGTTGGGTAGGTCTTTGGTGTGGGATGCAACTTGCGTCGACACCCTTGCACCATCCCATCTTCCTAGCACGGTGGGCTGCGCTGGGGCGGCTGCTGCAGGTGCTGAAAACCTCAAACGGCGCAAATACAACAATTTAATTGGTAATTATGTGTTTGAGCGGTTTGGGGTTGAAACACTAGGGCCATGGGGTCCGAGTGCTCACATATTATTTCGGGATATCGCCAAACGGTTGGTCGACTCTTCTCGAGACCAGAGGGCTGGCCTTTTTTTTGGCCAAAGAATCAGCATTGCCATCCAACGTGGCAATGCTGCCAGCCTTCTGGGCACTTTTCCTGTTGACAGCGATGTGGACGAATTTTTTGACGCCCCGTAAATGTACATATCTTTATTCTTATTTTATTTTTAATATTAGTTTATAAATAATACTGTACTTATGTATTATATTAATTTAATTAAAAAAAAAAGAATAAAATCATTGTTTTATACCTAAGCTATTTGCCCTTTATGATATACGACAGAAAATATAATGATGATCCCGTTTGAAAAAAATGGCTACTGGAACTAAATACCCTACGTTTAGAAGGATTTTTTTTTGCACTAGGCTGCAGCATTTTTTTTGCAGTTTATAACTTGTCACACAGTATCATAATCAACACGCTTGATAAAAACTATCCTGGAAAATTCCTTTCCTTTACAAGCAGATTCCTTGCTCTAGGTTTGCTTAACCAGGCTTTGACATCAAGTCAAAGCCTCCACGTCAATGCTGTGTTGAGTAAAGATAAAGATTTCACCGAAAATAACTCGTGTTGCCTTGTAACAGCAGATGGCATGCGCTATGTTCTTATTTTTGGTTTAGTTTAAGCTTATTATTATGCCTGTAGGGTATTTTTACTACTAGATACAACACGGTACAACTCAACATCAACACAAAGCAAAGAACAAAGAGGCAAACCAACAGACTCTTGGTGGACCACTGTCGCTAGAGACGGGGAGGGACAGGGTTGTAATTTGCCACCATCGACAAACCAGGATACATCCTGGTAAGGACGCAAAAGAAGGCATGCCTCCGAATAAATCGCGAATGGGGCAGGAAGAAGAAGACTTAGCAAGGTTTTTTTTTGGGACATTCCCACCGCACTATTCCTAAACCACTGCAACTCCTGAAAGCCAGAATCAACAGTGGCGAACACCAGAAAAGCGCCGACGCAATGAATCTCGACGGAGTCCCGGAGAATGAATTTAACTGGCTTGGATCCCGCAACAAAAAAAAAAGAAAATAATAATGGAGAAGTAGGAATGAATAAATTTAACAAGGTTATAGAAATTAAAGATATAATACTTACATCTATGTAGGAAGCATTAATATAGTCGGAGTCAGGTTCCCCCCGGTCCTGCCCCCCTCCCTGTAGCACCACGCGGTTGTAGTCATCTGCGGAATACCAAAAGAGATGTTATGAAGTTACAATCCAGCTGCAGAGGAATATTGGTAGCAGCACGATAAATGTGAACTTTATTTGAAAATATTTTAAGTTTAAGGCTGCGTTGGAAGGCGTCGCACTAGATGGGCCGGTATCCTGGATAAGGAATCTGCTGGATACGAGACGCACGGTACCGGTAAATGAGGTGACACTTGGTGGAGGCCTATGTTCATTGGACGTCTTTCGGCTGAAATGATGATGATGATTTTAAGTTTTTAGGGTGTTATCTGTTACACTTATGTACCGGTATTTGAGTGCTCTGAAGGGCAATCCTCACACTTAAAAGAACAGATTCAGGTCACAATATTTAAACTCGGTGACAAACAACTTGCCAAAATGTAGAGCAATTAGTGGTGTTTTTGTCAGTTTGCTAAAGTGCCTTAAAATGCGATAATTTCTACTCTGATCACAAATGGACCTAGGCCTTTAGTGATCAGGGGCAATCTCTCTCTGCATCGCATTCTATCAGCAAATGTGATGGTAGAAATACCAAAATGTAAGGCTTTGATCTCGTGACATATTGATAGCGCTTGCCAATCTCATATAGATAGTTCAATTCATCTTTGCGCGCGGCGCTGTGTGGGTAAACATTTGAAGGTGATTGTTTACTCGGACGACGACTGCCGCATCATTGCCACACAAATGCAGAATGTATCACGCACAGCGCACGCACACATGGCGCCGCGCGCACAGATTGATTGAAGTATCTATACCATGTTTGATATTTTTCCAAACGGTATCTCGGCGCTTTCATGGACAAAATTTTACCTGTCTTGAGACTCTGATATTTCAAGTACCTATCTACATAACCTATAAAAATCCTACTTGTGAAACACCTTTAACCAATTTTCAACTAAAAGCTGAATAAAATGACAACATGACCATTTTGCAGATATCATTACTTTTCATTTGTCGTTATTTTGTCCCCAGATCTCTCTCCGGGGACAGATTGCTGAAGGCTCCAACAGCCACTTTATTGGGCCTGTCTTGGGAGTCATTTTAAAGGGGTTACCGTAGAGGTGTTTATTGGCAATTGATCATACAGTAAATGTTGAGTTTTCGTTGCTTGGCAATTTTAGAGAAGTAATTTTTCTAAAATAATATTTGATATTCTGATCTCTATTTTCTTCCACTTGACAAAAAATTGACAGTTATAGTTTGTTCATCGAAAGTATTTTGACGTTTTAATAGCGACTGGATGGAAAAGGACTCAGCATATACGGTTTATCACATCTTCTTTTATTAACCATTTGTTCCAATGCTGAGCAACGAACGTTTCATTACAAAATACAGTTTGTGATTGGAGACAATCGCCTGAAAGATTGAGCCTTACCTACAAAACTATACGCTGCGTTGTAAATTACCGTATTTTTTTAATGTTGCAACATTAAAAAAATACGGTAATTTACAGCTGTCAGATTAGTGTATGAAATAAAAAAAACAATTACATAATCAATATGGTGGTCTATGACAGAGGGCTTTCCTACTTTAAAGATCTTTATCTTTCTAAGATTGTGAATTTTATTAAACACTGACTGTGAAATAAGGATTATAATTAAAGTTATTGTATAAATTACTATGAGTCTCTATTTGCCCGATTATTATTTGATTGCCCGGCAACTTTCAACTTAATATTATGAAATAATAAAATAATAAACACAATCCAGCCACTCAATTAATCGAGGGTATCAAAACTGGCTGATAAAATCCATTAAACTACATGAAATGAGTCAACATTTTTACATTGTTTCAGTCCTACATTGTTTTCACTAAAAGTGTTCATAATTAGCTACAGTCGGCCGCAATAATGAACTTGTGGGTAAATTAATATTTAACATGTATTGTTTTATCATCACTGGTATATCTGAATATTGTTGTGACGGATAATGTGATATTGTTATAATACTTTGAAATAATGACTGACAATTTTGTTTTGAATTAATATTTGTTTCGGGATATTTACCATGTATATTTTGAATTTGGTTGAGAGCTCGATATTTCGGCACCGTTACAAGCGCCATGATCACGAGAACTAAAGTCTTTGCGGGTGGGTGTTATTTACGAACTGACATATCTGTCTACCCTCTTCCTCACTCGTTTTTCACGCACGATACCGCTACCACCAGAACTCGTCTCACTAGTTACTCGACATTGTTAAAAAATATTAATTATTGTTGGAATATTAATTCTAATGATTGTGACCATGTCAGCCTAAAAACTTACAATTTGATTTTGGTTATCTAAATGAATAAAGTACGTTTTGGGTCCTCTACACTGAATTAGATTGATTGTTTGTTTGAAGGAGCAATATCTGGAAACACTGATCCAATTCTGAACATTCTCTCCCTGATAGGAAGCTACACTGGGATAGGATAGATGGACCCCTTTTTCCGCACTTAGACTCTCAATTAGTCCGTTGTGCGTGCAGGCCTCCTCTCTGTGAGAGGGAATGGGCCGTTATTCATCAAGCGGGCCCAGTGCGGGTTGGAAGTTGCCACTGTCGCTGAGTGCCGTGCCTTCTTTTATTTCAGAAAAATCAATGGTTCCCGAAGAAGTGGGCTAAGTTTAATAACATCTGTTTTCGTAGTTTTAATCGAAGTTTAGGTGTCTAGTATTCATCCTCAGAATGTAAATCTATACTATAATATATACTATAATATTATAAAGAGGAAAGATTTGTATTTTTGTATGTATCGAATAAACTTAAAAACTACTGGACCGATTTCAAAAATTATTTCACTGTTGGGAAGCTACACTATCCCCGGGTGACAAAGGCTACTTTTTATCCGTGTATTCCCACAGGAACGGGAACTACACGGGTGAAACCGCGAGTCTTCCGCTAGTCAATAATAAAAATCTACAAAGAAAAACAAGTCTTCTTAATATTCTTAGAATTTTCTGTAAAGACACAGACTTACTTACAGACTTTAATACCCAGAACCACTATCAAACAAAACTCAATTACAGTTGCCCCGCATTAAAAAATAATTTCACCAAAAGCTGCCTACAAATCAAAGGCCTTTTCAGATAATACAGGCGGTTCTCACAGCTGTCCGCAGACAAAACCGCGCGGTAACGAAGCTGTTGTACAGAATTATTGTAGTTTGTACAGTACACCGCAGTTTAATAGCGCACAAGTTGCCATTGTGTCTTCATTCGCCGAGAAATTGCAGACGATTGGTGTTAATATTGTTGTTGCTAAAGGAATTTTAGTTTTTATTAATAAGTATCTACTGAATTTGATAATTTTCTTGTTAGTGCATTCATTTTATTTTTATTTAAAGCTGTGGTGCGCGATTAAAGTGGCCTATGTAACTGGGTTGGGGCCACTTAAACAAATAAAAATAATCTTGGATATGATGTTCTGAAGTTTACTCTGATCTTGTGACTGAACTTAACCAGTTTTTGGAGAATATTTTGAAGTAGAGTTAAGATTGGTATCCGGCAATACACGTTTGTACTGTCCGATGCCGATATTACGAGGCAAAAATGGCTATCTCAGCTGCAGACAAAACCGGGTCATAACTAAACTGTTCTTGTAGTTTGTGCAGTAGGTACACCGCAGTTTCCGTGGCTCACAAGTTTGCTATTGTGTCTTTATTCACGAACAAATTGCAGGCGGTATAGACTGAATGATAGTGTCGTCACTGATAAAGGAGGTTTGGATGTTAACAAGCAATGAATTCTTATGGCAATTCATTTTATGGCTGCATGAAGTTACATAATCTTGTGGTATGTATTACATTGGTGACCTTTAATATAGGTTTTCAATACCTACCACAAGCACCAGTATTATAGGACTTTTAATTTTGGTGTCTTTCGTTATATAAATAATATAATATAAATAATAATTATTATTAAACACATGCAACCTACGCTTTGTGAAATTGTGTAGGTATATTCAATTATTAAATGCAGTAAAATTTAAATTGTAAACGTTACCTTTTGTATGAAGCTGAAAGTAACTTAACCTACAACAATAAGTCATCTTAATAGCCATTTTATTGAATCAATCTACTCTTTATAAGGCAATAACATCAAAGCGGTATCAGACGAAAGTTTTATAACTACCCCAATTTAGCTCAGACAGACAAGTTGAAAAGACCAATTTATAGTTAAAAACGACCGTGTCAAAACCAAGGCACATTAAAATAAAGTTTCTCAGTCACTTACGACTTTTTTTGCTATTTTATGAACCAATGCTAAGACCACGATAAAGTCGTAAAAAAGATTTCTCTTTTATAGCAAAGTTTATGGGAAGCCTCGAATAAAAACGTACTTTGTGGAATGTTAGGAATGAGGTGATAAAGCCGTAGATGGACTAGCATACCTTTTAATCGCGAGCGTTTATTATATGGAAAGGATTTTTTATGGTTACTAAACTCAACATTTTTCATAGAATGTAATTATGTCGCTTCTTAAGATTTCAAAAAGCTTTGTTTACAGATATTTTAGTTCTTATATATTTCTGGTCCTTCGAGCCGGATCTATTTATTAATTGTTATACTAAATTATTTTGTGTTACGAATGTAACGTGACTATACAATATAATGCTTGTAAACATAAAAATACTCACTGCCTAAATACAAATTACAGGTATCACATCTTATATAGAGAGAACTAAATCTCCAGTCACAAACCGTAATGTAAATCATACCTACTCAGACTGACAAATAAATATAAAGCCGAAGAATAAAGTCATACATATTTAGAAAGGAGGCGATGAAACTTCAGTACCTACGCATTTATATAGGAGAGAGAAGTAAGTGGGCCTTAGTAAGTTACTTACATGGTATGACTTTTTGATTCTGGTTTTTATGTGAATTCGTCTTCTTTGTCGCGTGTCGACACGAGTGCGTTTCCACTTTGACCGCCGTCTGGAACAGAAATGTACACGTTAACCGATGTTGTTATTTCCTCCTACATTCTACATAAAATCTGAATATTGAGTTAAGTGCGTACATTTGTACTTTTGACAAGGTAGATAAGTAAGCAGGCAGACTTATAAATAAATAGTCCTTTCAGTTTTGTATGTTTGCTAGGTTAATCAAAACATTGTTGTAGATGAAATTTATTTTCGCCTGTAGATATACTAAAGTCATTGGGTGACTGTTTGTCGAAACGATTGTCTTTTATTCAAAGAATATTTACACAATTTCTTTTTTTTTTCATCTGTGGTGTGCGCAAAACTCCAAGCAGTATCAATATGCACTGGCAACATTTAAAACTTGTAGCCGCTACAGAAACTGCTCACCAAATGATATTACAGCCATTGTATTGGTTATCGGGAATACCAGTTCATTGGTCCCGTTGGTGGAAAAAAAGAGGATTTTTAAAATATGAAACCAGATCCCGACCCCCTCACATTAGCAAATATTTCACTTGTGTAGCATTTTATTTGCATATAAGAATTGGAATAAAAATTCATAGAATCGATCGCAAACTCCTTCATTTTGACAATTCAACCAGTATTCATTGTGTGTTTTACACTGTCGAGTAGACGGATTTTTAAACATACGGATCATTAGTTTAGAAACCCTCATGGTCCAAATGGAACCTATGTGTGTGTGTAGAAAAAGAATCGAAACTGATGAAAATTTGAAAATTTTAAACAAATCCAAGCATCTGTAATACAGGAATTCCTATACCTAACTATGATACCAGCTTCGTACACATTCTAGATTATGAACATATACATGTATTTATTTAGATACTTAACACGTTCGTTGCCATGGACTCGCCTCGCGGGAGACACAATGGCTTTTTAATTGTTCCAGTAATAACGGTAAGGAACGCGTTAAGTAACTTTTCACAAGTAACAAATGTATGTACGGTGAGGAGAAATAAACAATTTATTTTATTTCTGGACACTCCAGGATATTTTTGTTATTATTCTGATTTAACTTTCCGTCACATATAGTAAAACTAAGCTAAACTCAAGAACTAAATCTCTGTATCAGGTTTATATTTGGCTTGCGCAAGTATGACAATGTTTCTGAATTTCGAACCAAGCTCAAATGGCTTCCTATTCGCCTTCGCCGGAATGCCCACATACTTTCATTGCTATATAATGTGTTCTTTAATCCTTCTAGTCCTTTTTATCTTAAAGAACGGTTTCAGTTCCTCTGTGACATACATTCTCGGTCCTTGAGATCATCGGAAAACCTAATATTAAGCATTCGTATGCATTCTACATCCTTCTTTGACAAATCTTTCACGGTTCAAGCAGCTCGTTTGTGGAATGCATTACCTATTGAGGTAAGGCGTGCGCAAACATTACCTTCATTTAAAAAAATGGTGAAGGAGCATTTTCTTTCTCTGTAACTATTCTTCTCCTTTCTCTGTTCTTTATTTGATATTTATTAGTATATTATTTTATTTGTATGTATGTATTTTATGTCATATCTAAGTAACATTATTTAATATAGTTTTTGTACACTGACAGCCCTAATGTCTATCTCCTCTCGTTCAGTCCATCCAAAGGTTGTCTGTAAGAGATTGCCCTGTGCGATAGGACCGCCCATTGTACACTTATCTTTGTAAATGTTTTGTCCTGTAATTATTTAAGTGGTGTACAATAAAGTATATAATAAATAAATAAACTAGAATTTTCTAAATCGAATTAGAAGTAAAAACTTTTACATAACTTTTTACTAATACAAACTGTGTGGCAAATTCATACTACCCTAACCGATAAAAACTTGTAAAAAGGCAAAGGGCAGATAAAATTTCCCGGTCGACCGTAAGTTTATTTTTTATTTGAGGTTATCTCACCGGACGCTGACGAAGTGATGGGAAAGGCAACAAAAAAGAAAAACTCCAGCCGTCCCGATGCTCCGATAAAGTTGACAAAAGATGGTGCCAAGTCTTTTTTTGTAATTTTTATACGTTAGCTTTTTGAAGGTGGAATATTGGAAAATGGCGGGAGGTCGCGATGGACGGTTGGTGCTGGTCGAAGTGACGTTCCTTTTTTAAAAGGAAGATCAATTTACGAGGATTTTAATTGAACTGCATGGTGACTGTTTTTGTAAAATATATGTTAGAAAAGGACGACGAAAAATTTTGCTATTGCTGTTTTACACGGAGAATTATAAAAAAGTCCACTTAAAATATTTTTTCCAAATCAAAGTTATTTCGTTTTAGACTATATAAACACTTTTTTTTCAGAAAGTGTATTTTTTTAACAACCTACTTAATATTCTTATTTCTACTTAAACGGGTGACTCAAGCTCCGGCTCGTTCTTGGTGCAAAGGTTAGCTAGCCATTGCCATCCAACGTGGCAATGCAGCAAGCGTTATGGGCACCTTTGCCCCGGGAACAGTTAGGGGCGGGTTATTTGACTAGTTATAACACAGATTTTTGACGTGTCGTTGTGACTTTGACATCTAATTTTAATGTATGTATTATTTGTGTGACAATTTTAGTAATTAATGGCCATTAAATTAAATTAAGTCAAATAAGTAAAAAAAAAAAATTAAAGATTATTCTGTATTTCTACTTTGGATAAATATTTTGTAAAAAATAGTCCGTCAATTTTTAGTCACAAAATTCCGCATCCCGCCATTGGAAAAACGGGTGCTTATCCAACGTACCGAATAACGGATTAAAGCACTATAAGTGGGTCACGTCAGGCGAGAGTTAACCTAGATAATTTATGTTCAGTGCACTAGGCGGCCATGTTGTCTGACAGTGCTGGGTTCAACATTTTAATTTAAACTGTTTGAATATTAAAATAGTTCCGTTGTGATTGTTATTGCTGTCCTTTTCTGTTAAGTGTCCTTTTCTAATGACTTGTGCATTTTCATTGTGACTGCTGTCCTTATGTGTATATCTTAAGATAGTAAAATAATAGTATATTTGCCTGGCAGTTGGTATCTTTGATAGTCCTTACCTACAGGTAGTCAGAAGCCAGAAAGTCTGAAAACCAATCTTACCAATGGGTATTGCGTTATTAGGTTGTAATGTGTGGTAGTCATAGTTCAAATAGGCAGTCCCATGTAAAATACCTAGAATAATCACAGTGGATCTTTGTGTCTCTGGATTGGCTGCAAGGCCCTGCGCGGTAGCTATTTTTGTGTCAATGTTGAAAATGAATATAGCATTGTTGTTGTGTGCATTCGCTTACGTTTTTCACTTACTCTATGCTGTATACTCGATGACAAGCTGTTTCTTGCGCAATTGTTGGCAGAGTCAAATTCAGAGACACAAAGATCCACTGTGACTACTATACAAGTATATCAGCTACATCCGGTTCAGCTGGGCAGGGCCCGCCTTAAGATATTTAAAAGAAGCTATACAGACTTGGTCCTCATTTCGCTCGACAAAGACTTATATTCTAAATTTAAAAACATTTAAAGTTCGGTCACGAAATAGAATAAAGAGATAAAAGTAGGTAGCTAAAATGAAACTAAAGCCACTTTCAACAGTTATTGGCAGACTTTGCACGGAAACCCGGCATTTTTCTTCATTTCTCCGCTAACAATTCTTCATACAAAACCGCTGGTGAAAAATACCGTTCAGGTAGTTTAAAACTACCGGCGCACAGGGAGAAGCTTCAACAAAGAAATATTATTTCTTTTTTAAACTCAACCAAAAGATTAACTCGGCAACTGGATTATGCCAGAACTTCATAATCTATCTCGTAAAGTCTTCGACTATGATTCAATTTGTATGGTTTATTGTAAAAGTTCTGTAAGTTTCGAACATTTAATTTTTACTTTAAGTTTTGAAAGAATAGTTATTCATTTATTTTGGTCTTTGGAACTTTGATCCTTTGAATTTCCTTTGTGGACCGTTTTTAATTAATTAAAAGTCGTTATTATTAATGAACACTTATTAATACGACGTATTCGTATATTTCCATATTTAAAAGCATATTTTAATGAAAAACCAAATTATTGCAAACACAAAAGGAAGATATTTCCCCAACTGTGTCGTCCCATAGACAATCTTACAAAATTACTAAATGAAACATGAAACAAGAATCAAGCGAGTTTGAATAGAAGGTACTAAAGCAAGTCTCTTTATAAAAAAAAGTTGGAATGGGCAATTTATATAAAGGAAGAAACAAAAGAAATAACATTCAATCTCAGTACTCAAATAACTGATAAATCTCAAATTTCTATTAACTTCACAAAAGAGTACGACCATAACGCGGCGATGATCAACTTAGAAAGCAAGATTTTGTATTCACAACAACAAAATTATGAAGCCTTTTGAAGACTTTCGCGACTTCATTTGTTATGGAAACCGTTTTTTCCTTCTACAAAGAATGGGACGTTTTATGATATAACAGACTTGTACAATCCGCTTTTTCGCTTCAAAATTACAATGTCAAATTACAATTTCTGCTATATCTTCAAGAAGTGTGTCTCGTAGACAGTTTTTTTCGACGCCGGCTCATAAATTGTCAATTTAATCATGTCTTCTTCCTTCGTTTCTTTTTCATTTAAAAATGTGTTTCTTGTTGTTAATTATTTATATTTGGTTTCTTTTCCTTTTACTTTAGTACAGGATATTTTATTGGTAAAAGCATATTTCTTCATAATTATCTACTTTATCAAAATATTCGGGGCAGTAACAGCTTAGAATGAAAGTCGTTAATGTTACACGTTACCTCAATGTGTGTAACCTCGCTTCAAAAAATCTATTAGGGACTCAATTTGAGTCAAGTGCCAAAGTTGGTCCTTGAGGACACATGTTCGTTTTAGTGGCGTTTAAGCTCTCTACTTTTTTTAATACTAACGACCAAATAATAAAAGTATTCTTACCAACGTAACGATATAACATCATTAGAATTATCTCAATACAGTTTTATTTTTCTTCATTAGAATCTTAAAAATTATTTATTTTCGGGTTCAGTCAATAGTACGGACGTCAAAACAAATCACAAGCACGCTATCTGGCGGCAAAGCAAGAAAAACTACGCATTGGCGCGCATTTCCTAGTCGCTTGCGTGGCGGGGACAGCAGAATATAGCAGTTGATTACTGACAGCCTTAGAGCTAATACGTCGTAGAATCAGTGTCGACCCGTAATAATAGTAAGCAAGATTTTAACTGTGAATATTTGTATAACGAATAATTTGTGTGATTTCATTTGCACGATTGTACCCGCCGACCTGCCCACACACGATGTCTTAACCTAAGCGAATACATCCTGACTTCCCGATGGTTTGCATCTATCGGCCAGCCTTGATGCGACATATTTATCAATAACAACATATCTACTACTGCAAGATAACCCAAATCGCAAGGGTTGTTCCTATCTGCACAAATATTATTAAAAACACCCACGGTGACCCGTGACGAGACTGTTTATCCTGCGGAAGTACGGGTGTCGTGGTTTCTTAAATGTTAAAACCCTGCACATCCGTGACGTATGATTGTATGAACTCTCAGAGAATACTACCTAGAAACCAAAACCGAGAGGGCGGACGGGAACTACTTATATCATTATTTACTATCAGATCATTAATAGCTTTAGGGTTCTTTTTAGAACTATATAGAATTTCATCATCTGCCTATACTTTTTCTCAATTGTTGTTGGGGTCGGCTTCCAGTCTTAACGGATTCAGCTGAGTACCAGTGCTTTAAATGGAGCGACTGCCTATCTGACCTCCACAACCCAGTAACTGGGTAACACGATACCCCTTGGCAAAACTGGTGTCAGATCTCAACCTTCTGACTAACCGTAACGACTGTCAAAGATCTTCAAATGACAGCCGGGACCAACGGCTTAACGTGCTTTCCGAGGCACGGAGGAAACTCGTTATGTTGAAATGGTCACCCATCCACAGACCGGCCTCGGCAAGCGTTGCTTTACCTTGAAGACCGGCCCGTGCGGCTTTTATTATTTTACAATGCATGTCCTCGAAAAGAGCGGTTTTCCAAGCAGCCAAACTGTGCGGAAAGTGTTACTTTTTTCACTAGTGCTTTTTACTTTCCTGTACTTTTTTAATTTTTAACTCCAACGTCAGCCCGACGCATAGAGTTTTTATTATTTGAGAAAAGTTTTAAAAATTAGTTATGTACAGATCATCATTCATATAAAAGGTAAAATAAAACTAATACTTTATTTTAGGCGTTTTTAATTACTATAGATTTAGATTTTGATCAATAAATTAATTTTAAATATTCATTAAATATGTTTGGCAGAACGTATATTTTGCTCGTGCCTTATTGCGTTACGATGTGACAGCTATTCGCACATGCGCAGTAGATATGCCCGAGGAACTATTAGTTAATCTGTGGATATGTTGAACGCGCTTGAATAAGCCCGCCATTTTATTAATTTAATTTTATTAATTTTGTTTATTTCCTCGCACAATGCATAGTAAAATATTGTATGATACACGTACGTAAGATGATTTCCGACTTGTGTCGATTTATCCACTCACTCGCTTCGCTCGCTCGTGAATAAAAATGCATCGGAAATCACCATCCTTCCGCACTTGTAGCATAAATAACTATAGCCACAACCTCCTCCTAATTCGAATAATATGTTAACTAAAAAGTGTTACATAAAAAAAATAAAAAACCCGACTGCTTACAAAGCGAACTAAAATGAAGTAAACAAGAAAAAAAATATGCTGTGCAGTCGGAGGATACATCTGGTTTTGGTCAGCCAGCTCGCGAATATGTATCCTCTGACTGCACAGCATAATTTAAGAACTTTAGAGGAACTATAGGGATTAATTAACAAACGTTCGAATTGTAACAAGCACAAGCAAAATTGAATCAACCAAACATTTTAAGGAAGGTTAAAAATCCCATAAAAAATACGCGATCAAGAAAGGACAAAGTTAAATCCCCCATATCTTCAGGATACTTAATTTCCTAAGAACGTTTATCAATGAACAAAGCTTACAGCCGTGGTACGTGGCAGTGTCTGACCGGCCATTACAGTGAGTTATTATCTTCGAGATGGAGTTCCAAGACTTTTGGCCTCACACTAACCGGGATGGAGGTATCTGGCACGGTACATGAGCCTTTGGTCTTAAGGTCGTTTTTCATGTCATTTAATATTAGGTATGATTTTTGGTCATTTGCTAGCTGCAACTTGATTGCTGTGCCAGTTAAAAATATACTTAATTTTCTAGTTCGATTTTTTGTTTTTGAATAGGAGAGGCTGACCGATAGGATTTTCGGTCACTTTTGAATTTGGTTATTACCTATCATAGGTTTCATTTTTCCTCGCATTAGTATTGGAGCTTAATTTGATTGGGTGGGACAATACGACTATACGCTTGGATTTTGAAGAACAGTTATCAATTAATACATACGGGATACGTGGGAGTGTCTAACCGGCCATTTCAGTAACTTATTATTTTCGAGATGGAGTTCCAAGACAATTGGTCTCACACCAAACGAGGTGGAGGTATGTGGAACGGTGTCCATCGTAAGAATTGGTATTTAGGATCCGAGCAGACATGCTCGGATCAAAAAGCATAATAAATGACAATTTATTATGCTTTTTGAGCCGTTCTTAATTGTCTGTGATTGTTTTATTTTAGTTGATTTGCTATATGTGTTTGTTTTTATTTTTATCTGTTTTAATAAAACCTAAAGTTTTTAATAATTGAATACAATCTAGCCTTAAAATACTTATAAGCAATTTAACTTTAACTTATTACTTTATTGTACAAGCTGTGCCTACGGCTTCGCTCCCGTTGCCTACCCTACCCACCCTACCTAAATATATACGTGTGGGTTTCTTTTTTGAAGTGTTAATTTACACTATCTTTTGGAAGGTTCACTGTTACGAGTACTTTTTGCCCTGCCTCGTATTAGAACTTAATTTCTTTGGGAGATCATCAGAAACCGCTTGGAGTTTGACACACCATACATTTCCAATAAAATAATCTATTAAATTATTTAATAATAAATAACTGCTACTTACTTGAAACTCTAATTTGTATAATACAGGATACTTTCTCCGTTGGTCGCAAAGTTTGGGGAAGTTCTTCAGTTCGACGGGCCGGTCCGGTATCGTCTCCGATATTGATCCGTTCTCGTCAGCTGTGGAAGAAAATATGTCAGTAACATAGGTACGTTATAATAATATTCAGTTGTTAGTAACATTAACAATACTAATAAACATTTGTTAAAATACATAATGGCAGCGATAGCAGTTAGTGTTAGTTTGGCAGTTAACGTGATGTGGGGGGTGACCATAAGCTGTTAGAGTAAGGTTACTTTGAGTGTGTGTAAGGGACAGATGTATATAACTTGTAACCTGTCCCGTGGCACACTCAAAATAACTTTACTTTGAGAGCTTATGGTTACTCCCTTGAGGATCTAGACAAGTGTCATTCGATGTGAGTGATGGCGATGAACGAAGTATCAAATGTCAATGTCAATTTGTGTTTGATTAATGATATGACATTTCAATAGCGTTGGACATTCCCATACATGTTGTTAGAATGTCATTCGTTTACGCGTACGCTTGTTTTTGGTAAAATGAGACTGATCTATGCTAAATTGTCTATTGATAATTTAGTAAAAATCTGGCAGAAATTACGCGCTTTTTAGCTTTGCAATAAATCCATAATTTAAGAATAAATGTGGCATAGTACAGGGTGCCGCAATGTAACGTGTATTAATTATACAAGCATTATTGAAGAATGTTTTTCATCGTTTCAATTGCTTAGTAGTATTTTTAGGGTTCCGTACCCAAGGGGTAAAAATGGGACCCTATTACTAAGACTTCGCGGTCCGTTTGTCTGTCTGTCTGTCTGTCTGTCAGTCACCAGGCTGTATTACATGAACCGTTATAGCTAGATAGTTGAAATTTCACAGCTTATGTATTTCTGTTGCCGCTATAAAAACAAATACTAAAAACAAAATAAAAAAATATTTAAGTGGGACTCCCTCCCACGTGTTTTTTTTGCCGATTTTTGCGATAATGGTATGGAACCCTTCGTGCGCGAGTCTGACTCGCACTTGGTCGGTTTTTGCTTAATTTGCATTAATTTATGAATTTTAAATATCACGTTCTATTGCGACACCTTCTACCTATAAGCCAGAGTTTATTCATAGTTCAACGTTCTACAGTTCCCCCTTAAGTGTATTATTGTATTCCAAACCAGTATCCGCCAGTGTAATCCAGCTAGAACTGGATACACTCGAAGAAGAGTAAATCACAAAGGCACGTGTATTCGAGTAATCAGAACGGGTAGCACCCGCATTTGTTAGCGTTAGCACGTGCTTTGTTCGCTACTCTACTATAGTCATATTGTTCGTGAAATTGCCGAGACAGACAGTTTGGTATTATAGTTCAAAGACCCTGAGGTTGTACAGGTTGTAAGTTCCACTGATTCTGGCAGTCGTTCTGCAAGTTTTCATCTCCTTTACAGGTATTACAATTTTAGTACAAATATTATAAATAGAACTAATGGAAAACCAAGCTGCTTGTCTTCTTCAAGATTTAATATTCAAGAATCTATCTCTGATTACAATATCTACTTCATGTGCTGTTATATTTAGTAGTTTTTTTTTCTCGGAGCAAAAACTTACAGTTGTTTTCACTAACACTAGGCGACACTTAAATAAAAATCCATTACTTTTGTTCTGCACAACACTTCTCTACTAAAATAGTTCTATATTAGTTATCGAAAGCACAACAGCTTAAACTATTTAGGCATTGCATCTAGATATCGCTTAGTGTTAGTGAAAACAGCACAACAGATTGTTATTTTATTTTCTATGTTAAACTTATAGTAGTTTTTTATAAGTATCTAAATAAAGCTTCTAGTGTATGTTATGTTGTTCTAAGTGTTATGTGTTGTATTCTAAGCCACACCACTCTTTGTTAATTACTTGACGCTAATTAAATTAATCTTATCTAGTTTAGTTACATTATTATGCATTGCGTTATAAGCTGTCACTAGAAATATTTGTATATGTTACTGTCAAAGCCCGAACTACGGTAAATTCTAGTATTTATGAAGCCTTACAGGTGAAATAGTCTGAAATGTTGTGTCAAAATCACAAATTTCGGACTTATGCTAGAAGAGACTGGGGTAAAGATTTTACCTACAAGGACACGTACATGTTCTTTAAGGCAATAATTGTTATTATGACTTAGATGACGTATTTTTGTAAAATTACATTTAATTATAATAAAAGAAAAAAATCCCAGCGGAGTGAGAGTCGGACTCGCGCACGAAGAGTAATATTTATACGTACCAAAACATCAATAAAAATAACTGACGTATAGAAAATGGAAACATAAAACACTCAATAAATAATTCGGCAATAATTTCCTTCGTAAAAATCTGGCCGAACGAACCCAGCGAAGATTTATAGTAGAAAATTGGCATTAAGAGTGAAAAGCACAGAGTTGTGCCCGGTTTAGTGAATGAGTGAATGAACCATTTCGACGCTGGGAATGATAAATGAGTGAATGGCGAATGGTAAGAGGTTGAGAGTTGAACAACCCGAGATTTTGTCGACCGTTTCATTGCTTTATTAGTTTGAGACGTTTGGATTCTTGTAGGCAGTTTGAACTGAGGCCCTGGCAAATTATTATATTGATTTTAAAATGAATGGAAGAAAGTATATATATATATATTGTTTTCCATTTTTTCTGTGAATTCCACATATCAGTTGAAACAGCGCTGTCAATGTCAAATTGTTACAAGTGATTTGACAGTACTTAACTGTTTTAAAGATAGGTTGCTGGCTAAACCAAAATTTTTACGACGAAATTTAGCAGTATTGAATTATGGTGAAAATGGGCTCTTATTCTTGACTACTAATATCCTTTCTCTTCAATCATCAAGCCATGTTCTTTGCCCAGGTCTTCTTGTAAAAAAAAACGTTGTTACTTTAACTGAATATTCCCCTTAATAACTTTTAAGTCTTCTACACGAACAGCAAACGTGTTCAAATATTTTGTTTTTCCCTAAAACATTAGCGTAATTTATCATATAATTAAAGAAATATACCGTTTTATTACGCCAAATATTATGTTTACTTAGAACTTAAGAGAATAGCGAGTAATTTACATAACGCCTATTATCGGCACAAAATAAAATAACTATTAATCTACTTTATTAGTATTTTATTACTTGGTATGTTTGTTTATTATGTAAGGCTATTATAATAGAAGGTTTGTTATGATAACAGGCTTATAATTTGATTAAAATATCCCGATAGTGCTAATAACACGGTTCGTTTGTTTTTATTTAATTACTGGAAAAAACCTTGGGAAATTTCCTTCAAAATTAATGGTTGAAGGATGAGAAGTTAAGGCACGTTGAGGCTGCAGTTACTGTTTGAATTGTATCTTTAAATCAAAATAATAATCAATAAAAAATCCTTTATTTATTATAAATACGATTGTGAGTTTGTTTGTTATGCTTGATTTGGATGAATCTTGGTGTATAGATGAGATAGGCCAGAACCTGAATTAGGACATAGTTCAGTTTTCATCCCGGTATAGTGTTCCGTCGGAATAATGTAACAATTTTCACACGCAGGCGAAGCTGTGCGTAGAAGTAAGTTACAAATATTTTGGAAAATGGGTAATCACAGGCACTTTATTTTTGTGGCTTCGGCATGAACGAACACCTTTAGCTACTTACTTCATTCCGTCAATAATTTGTATAATTTACTTAGCGTTCTTTACTATCGTTGCGCGGTATCTTCTCGTCCAACTTACCACAGTGTCTCAAGACGAAAGTCTACGACCAGTGTGTGTTGCCATTGATGACCTATGGTTCTGAGACATGGTCGCTCACAATGAGCTTCATCAGAAAGCTTACAGTCACCCAAAAGGCAATGGAGAGGGCTATGATCGGAGTTTCCTTGCGTGATCGAATCAGAAATGTGGAGACCCGCAAGAGAAATAGGGTTACCAACATAGCCCGAAGAATTTTCAAACTTAAGTGGCAGTGGGCAGGGCACATTGCTCGCAGAACGGATGGCTGATGGGGCAGAAAGGTTCTGGAGTAGCGACCGCGAACCGGAAGAAAGAAACGCAACGTGTTAGAATGACTACTACCAGGTGGACCGATGACCTGGTGAAGTTTGCAGGGATCCACTGCATGCGAGTCGCACGGGACCGATCAATCTGCTGACGCTTGGAGAAGGCCTATGTCCAGCAGTGGACGTCTTTCAGCTGATATGATGATGATGATAATAATTTAATTATGTAAACCTTACAGAATAGAGGTGGCCCAGAGGTTGCGGCCGCGACTTACAAGTTGTAGGTCGTGAGTTCGAACCCAGGCAGGCGCTTTACTTTGTGTAAATTATTTCATCACCACTACTCTCAAAACGGTGAAGGAAAACATCGTGAGGAAACCGGCATGTCCTAGAACTAAAAATAATCGGAGACATGTTACAGCCAATAACCCGCACTGGGACCGTGTGGTGATTACGTGACATAGGTCTCCTCTATGTAAAAGGGATTGGGTCCCTTTTACATAGAGGAGACCTATGTCCGAGCAATGGAAACATTAAAAGGCTGAAGATGAAGAAGATGAGATGATGAAACTTTACATAAGAATAAAGGCTAGTAAGTCTACTTTGAAATTACCATATCAATTTCCCAATCACGTCATAACAACCCTTACAAACTTAACCCTTCAATAAACAAGCAAAAATGGACCATAACATAACGAGTACAAGCCATTTGAAGAGGCGATGGTGGGCCGTTATTGTGAGCGTCTAAAGACAAGCGAGGGCAGGGTTGGGGGCTTTGAATAGACTTTCGCTCCTATACGCGTAAAGGCATGGGCTGAGTATCCGTCAAATAACAACATTTTCGCATAAAAATGAACCGACTTCAAAAACAAAACACTAAAAAGTGCAAAGTACTTAATGTTTTTATCGTTTTACGACACCGACTTCCGAAACGAAAGTTATTTTGCAGTTTTTTGTGTTTTGTTTTTGAAGTCGGTTTTTTTTTGCAAATATGTTTTGATTTCTGTCTTTTTAGTGTTGGTTCACCATCACTGCAAATTGAGCAAGTTCAATAGTAAGGTACCTAAAGGATTGACAATATACCCATATAATAACTCAATTTACACATTCGTGCTGTTTGTCGCTAAAGAGTTCGGATGTATACTCTATATCTTGAAAACTGCCCAACAGATTTTAATGAAACTTGCACTATGACCTAAGTTGAGACATACATAATCCAATAAAAAAATTAAGATCAAAATCGGTTTCGCTAATCGCGAGAAAATCGCGGACAAACATACAGGTCATACTGAGAAACTCCCTTTGAAGTTGGTTAAAAATCAAATCTTTAGAAAGAAACAAAGCGTTTTTGCGGTCAATATTTCGCTTTATATGTATCTTATTGCAAAACTGATCCGATCCAGCAATCGTGTGACGTAAACTTCTAAACAATACCCTAAAATTTACTTAATTTTTTGTAGTTTATCACTTGAATAATTTACACGCTAGTAAGACGACATTGAAATCACCCCAATTTCCCGATCACGTCATAACAACCCTTTCAAACTTAACCCTTCGATTAACAGGGAAAAATGGACTATAACATAATAAGAGTACAAGCTATTTGAAGCGGCGAGGGTAGGGTTGAGGGCCTTGAATAGTCCTTCGATCCCATAGGCAAAGAAGAATGGACTGAGCAATAGGTCAGTACCTAAAATTAGTCAGTACAAAATATTCACTACTCTGTAAAAAGAAACAAAACGACTGTGCCGCCAGTATCGGTGTCATTACACGTGTCCAAGTGCGGCAGTCTGTTGTACTATTGTATAAAAAACTCACCGTAATAATTTAGGTGAAGTGAACTTGCGGTTGGAATGACAGCTCACTTCAAGCTCACTTCACCTAAATCTTCAAGAGGAGATCGACCAGCTGATCCACTTTTGCAAGCGTGTGACGTAAACCAATCAGAATTCTAGAAAAAACAACCACAGAAGCGATCATGCGGCAGCATGATCGCTTCGTCTTTGTCATACTTTTTTGAACTTATTATCTTTAAAGCTGGCTAGGGCTGTCTCAATCCATTCTTCTATGTTTGCTAACGGAGAAGCATGAATACGAAAATATTAGACAGTTATGCTGAGTGGTGTTCTTTGGAACATGATATACATTTTAAGAGGAACCTTTTTCTCAAAGTTTAAACTCAGCGAACGAAAAAATTGTTTACCCTGTTCTGGCTACAATACAGTTTTCAGTTTCGTTTAGAGAATTTATTTTAAAACCTTTTACGATAAAAACTGTTTCGTTCTCTTTTAAAATTTGAACTGGCGTTATTTAATTTGTAATGTGAGATTCCAATTGTTAATGTCAGAAACTGTTAGTAGAAGATGCTGGTTAGAAACTGTTAGTAGAAGATGTTGGTTTAAAGCTCGAACTGATAGGTCGTTTCCCAGAAATGATGGCCGCAAACAAAAGATAAGGCAACCAAAAAAACAACCTAACAAAAGGCTATAAACTTCTTGAAAAATGTCTTCAACCATTTAGCTGTTCGTGAAATCTCGCCGTTCCTACCATGGCGCGCTTTATCGTTCCATCGTGGCTTATCAGTGCCATCACGGTGCCTGCTTTATCAATTTGGCGGCCATTTTTGTTGCTAACCCTTGAAAAGCCGTGAGCCGCTTGTATTTTTGAGTTTACGCGATCAATCTACGGATTACAGAGGGTTGGAACGGATCCTTTGAAGAAATTCGACGGTTGACAATAAATTGTGAGATGAATTTTGACTTAGCTTACCTTTGTTAAGGGTTTTGTTGATTCAAATTCAAATGTATTTATTTGTGATTTATGTTGTTTGGTTCATTTTTGAAATATTTATTGTTTGGGTTTTCATAAGAATAATTAATTACAATACTCGAAGGTACATAAGTAACGAAATCACGTACATTAATAAGTGTCGTCGCGTTGTTCTAGTAGAAAATTTGCATATCTCCAAATAATAAGAGAGATTTTAACGAGACTTACAAAATTTCATAATTATAATAAGTCTTACTGTCTTCATATCATAATATTCATCGTTCACCGTGTTCCGTAGTGAACCTACATTAAGAAAAAGATTTTTTGGAGGAAAATGGAATTACTGTTTGGTTAGATGTTTCTTAACAATAATTGTAGTTGCTTCTGATTAAATTTAATTATAAGTAAACAGAAAGTTAAGAAGAAGAAAGAGAAGAAGTTTAAAAAAACTCTAAGGCCCACAATACAGCTTGCAGCTTGCAGCAGCAGCACAATACGGCTTGAAAAACACTAAGGTATTTTTTACCCAATTATCAACAGCGATAGAAATCACCGCTAGAAACACCAAGGCCCACTTGTCAGTTGCTAATACGAGATTAAATTGACAATATTGTATGACAATCTGTCCATTTAACCTCGTGTTAGAAACTAACTCTGAGTTAAGTTTTTCGTGCAAGTGGGCCTTAGTGTTTCTAGCGGCGATTTCTATCGCTGTTGATAATTGCGTAAAAAATACCTTAAGTTTTTTGCAATTCCTTTTTACAAGGCGTTGCAATTTAAGTATATCTTGCACAATATCATCCTACCTACGATATAATCCTATTCTTCTTTTATTCGCGTGAGGATGTGGCTACCTCTGGAGTCAGAGTTAATTAAGCCGCCTCTAGGAACCCCACAGGCCTCTGACTTGGCTATTTCAGGCTTACATTAACTAATAAGTCCAGGTTTCCTCACGATGTTTTCCTTCACCGTTGCCTGTGATGCCCGAGATAAACTTACTCAGAAACCTAATTGCCAACAAACAAACAGTTTTGACAACAAACGTTCCATTCCGACAAACTCAAACATTACAACTGACTCTGTAAATTCATTTCCCAAAGCATCATATTCGCCGCATATTAACAATAATGTGTTACAAACTTATTTCGTTTCGTGCGGTGTTCCAATTTCCCGGTGGGCGACGCTGCATGCTCAAATTGCATTTATACGGCCATATACATTATATTATTTAAATGAGTGTTATAAACATTTAAACATTGTTTTGTCAAGTCTAAGTTATAAGTTAAATTAGTTTATAGTGTCATGTTAGGGTTTGTTCCAAAGTTTATATGTAAAGACATTTAAGTGAGTGGTAACATTCCTTGCAATATTAAATGTGATGATTTGTCGACGAAAATAAGGACTATTTTTGTCTTCAGTCTTTTTGCATTATTTATTTATTATTGCTTTATATATGTGACGGCAGCCATATGATTTATCAGCTGTGAGAGACGGCGACTACATGGCGCTAGTGGAACGTGCACCAGATGCATCTTGGACAAATAATTCACTATCTGTCATTTGGCTTAAAAGTCTTGAAGTTAAATCGAGTAAAATAATGTGACGTTTACCCCCCCACTGGTGATCGCCTTTATAAGGAGCTGCACTATTCAGTCGGTACGCATTTCGAATGGATGCGTCTTGGTGCACGGACCACTGTCTCTCGACAGTCAGTACTGCCCAGTATTTGGATGTGGAAAATCATAATAATTTATTGCATTCATGTAGTTTACAAAGTTGTTACAAGTATAAAGGTTTCATACATGAGCCCTACTAGGGCACAGCAATATAAATAGTTTAAAGTGCTAGAGTGTCACAAAATAAACAAAACCACTGTGCTTAAACAAACACAAATTTTAACATGTTTATCAAGTGTCCGACATTTGTTATTGAAATAAGTAGCTGTCATGTTAAAATATAGGATAGGTGAGAACAATTTGGTCATCATTTCCATTCATAAATTAAAATAAATTAAAACAAACAATTTGGTCACCATTTCCATTCATAAATTAAAATAAGATAAAAATTAAATTAAAAACAAACACAGATAACAATAATAATCATAAAACAAAAAACGAAAATTGTCTCCGACAAGTAGTACTATCCTTATTGCGGAGGGTGCATGGAACACTGTCCCTGACAGCCAGTACTGCCCTATGTGACCGTCTTCACTGCAAATATTACTTATTTAATTAATTGGATTTAACTCTCTATTTTCTAGGTTAAGATAACTGATTGTTCAACTAAAATAAAGTTGGGTCATGTCATTTAGATTGACTCAGACCGGTCCAGAAAAAGGAGTTTATCGTAGCAGATAACGGTCTTCCGCTTAAACCCAAAGGAAAAAAGCACGGGCTGGTGTAATTATATATAGTCCTTAAAGGATAAGAAAATTTAAACGGTACGCAAATATGGAAACTAATATACTCCAAAAACTGAGTTAATAAAGTATGACTGGATAAGACAATTGCCAAAATATTCCCAACCGAAATGTTCCCTCCCCAACCTCTTATTTTGTCACTGTTTGCTCAGAAACTGAGAACTGTTTTATCAGGAGATAAAAGGGTACGTTAATCCTACAATCTAACTTCCTCGAGTCGGGAAGACAATGGCCTTGAGTATCGGATCCCCCATTGCTGTTAAATGACGTCGAAAACAATGGAAATGCTGAGTGTTATGTTTATTTGTTTCATTGTAGGAAATCTGTCTCCATTAATAAGATCTTACAATGTCGAAGAAGATAAAATATTGTTTTCTATTGCTCTCAGATTTGTATCTTTGGATGAATGAACTAAGTCAGTAGAAATAGTTTTTCATTTATTACATAAACCTGTTTGAAAATGAAACGCAAAGCCCAGCACTATTAACTGTAACCAATAAATGGATGTAGGTTACATAATTACAATTTTAATTTAAATGTTTATTTCAATAATATAATTACTGTCATCTTGTTCAAATTATTTGTTAATAAACACCCCTTTAATAACTTCTATTTTTTTAGGACTGAATGTCTCAAAGAGAAGACATTTACTTCAATTTATTAAAGAAAGTAATTTCAACAATTGTACAGTCAGACAAAAAACAATAAAATCCCTGCTGAAATAAACACTGCTGATGTTAGATTACAAAAATAGGACTGAAATCATATTAAGAAATCAAACAAAAAAGACTTTTGTGTACTGTCTGGAAGACCTAGAAGACCAATCTTATAAAAAAATCTACTCCGTTCGGGCAAAAAGCCCATATTTTAGGCAAGATGCTGACGACGGCCCAAAGTATAATGGCCATAGAGAACTTTGTTTGGCGTAAGTAAGACATAAATTATGAGCCTTTGAGGTTGTACGATAAGTTCCTTGGCCTCTGTATTAACCTTTTTTGCTTAGAAAATATTATGAAGTTTTTTTTTGGGATTCGAATGAAAGCGTTGTTTGTAAACAATTTTGAAGATGATCTTTGTGTTGGTGGTAATACTCGTAAGATGTTTTTTTTTAAGACTTTTAATCAATTATTATTACGGAACTTATATTCACGGCACAAACATTTGTATGACCTACAGATAGTTGTTCCGGCTCTGGGTGTTGTGTATGTGAGTTTATATGTTTGTAAGCGCACCCACGATACAGGAAGAAATTCCTAGTGTGGGGCAACGTATTTAAAAAAAGAAAAAAAAAGAATTGTTCGTGGAATGTTAAAATAGCGAACCGAAAGTGACGAAGTATTGAGTCATAAATTTTTTATTGTACCATTGTCACGAAGAAGAAGAAAATTAGATAATATATTTGAAAACTAAGAACTTAAAAAGAAACAAAATATATAGAAATATGCCTCGGTAAGGTGTGAAAAATAACACTACCAACCAGCATCTAGATTTTCGTTAAAATACGTGAAGAACACATGCACGTTTCGGGCATGACCTGCCTTCATAAGCAATGAAAATGTCAGAGCTATGGGTATTTTATTCTAATGGTGTATGAATGTGGTGCTGTCTCTGTGGGTCCTAATGTGTTTGCAAATTGTAATAGAATTTCCTACAAATGGCAGGGTCGCTAGATTTTCGAGGATAGTTATTTTTTAAAAAAACAAACGACAAACTTTAGTGACTGTCGAAAGACAGTCTAGATTTTGTCACGTCACAGACATGTGACGTGTTAAAAATACTCAAACGAGTCTTGATCCGCTTTTGACGAAAAAGCGGTCCCGTTTTCACCCTTTGGGTACGGAACCCTAAAAACACGCTTTAATAGAAAACCAAATTAAAAAGTAAAAAATTATTTTCAATAAATTTAAATTAATATTGTGATTAGCCAATAAAATATTTTAATGTAAAAAAGCATGGGGTGCTTGATGTCAATAGTTATAATATTTCATTGACAGATATTTATAAAAGTAGAGTAATTTTGAAATAGCATATGCAAATAACATTTTAACAAAATCCTTTTTTATTTTTCTACCGAGCAGGCTATAATAATATGACCTCCATATACCAGTAAACTGAATAACACGATCCTCTTGGCAAGACTGTCGATCAGAACTTTGCGATTCCGACCGCGTGCCAAGACGGGGTGACCATAAGCGATTAGATTAAGGTTATTTTGAGTGTGTGTAAGGGACAGATTTATATGACTTGTATACATTTGTCCCTTACGCACACTCAAAATAACTTTACTCCAAGAGCTAGCAAAAGAGGTGGGGTGACCCCCAGGGCTATTTTACTAGCCACGAGCTCCTCAAAAACTTTTACCACTTAAATTAATTCCTCTCCAAAAGAGTTGAACTCTAGTTCAACCTCTTAAGCGCTAAGCGTCTCCCTTTTCCGTGTGGCGGCCAAATAATTACGCTGGCCGTAATTTGGCCGCGGCCCAACTCCGCATCATAGAGTAGAAATAAGTAACCGATATAATATGTCAGGCCACGTGCCGTATTATGAGTATTTTGTTTTACGATGCCCATTCAAGCTGTGTATAAATAAGGAATGTTTTTCATAATATGCCGTGTTTTCGTAAATACTTGGGGAATGTGGCTTGTCGGTACCGACATGAGTAATGCCTGGTTTCTGAAACGGTTTGCTTGGTCAAGCACGTGTCAAATGCTGTGATTGGTTGACCGCAACAACTAATCGGACCTCTTGACTTCACATGCGTTTAATATCAATTGACACGTCATTCTAGAATCTGTATGTATTTCTGTGATCGTCATCATCTTCCTGCCCTTGTCCCATGTTACTTGGGGTCGGCGCAACACTCTTTCTTCTTCCATATCGTCCTGTCCCCTGTCACGCTATCACTGACTCCCTTTTCTTTCATATCACTCCTCACACAGTCCATCCACCTTTTTTTGGCTTTCCTCTCCCTCTCCATTCATCCACATTTATATTCATAACTCTTTTAGTAACATACGTTTCAATCCTCCTCATCACATGACCATACCAAGACAGTTTCCTTTCAACTTTTCTGTTACTGGCGCCACTTTCAAACTGCCTCTTATATATTCAAGATGTTGCATTATTCCAGGCAGTGATTAGGAATGGGATACCAAAGCTGACTTAATGACTTAGGCATTGTCTTTCAGTCAACTAAGTGTGGTGAAGAGTTAACATGGTAGGTGAATTGTTTTATTTCTTCATTCTTTTGACAAATTGTTTTATTTAATCCTTCAAACATTTCACAATACCCTCGTATCGTAAAACCGGGTAGAGGGATGAAGAGAGTTGGGTAAAATGGGCTTCGAAACATAATTTGTAAAACTGTTTAACATTACAACCCTTTTCTGGTACCCTATTAGGGGGAGGCCCTGAATTTCGTTCACGTCTAAATTGACTTCTGTCTTTTTCTGATGAAGATCAAGTGGTATGTTTATAGCTCGATCGACTTGGAGGTAGCAAGTGCGAATGGTAAGTGTGTGGTTCCGGGTTTGTTTCCCAATTCGAAAAACTGTTATTGGGGTTTCCATTAAAATTTCTCAATGGCAGTCCGGAGTTTGGCAGTTAAGCCTTTCGTCCTACGCCTAATCTCTCTCCAGTCGTGTCGAATTAGCGTCCCATAGGTATATAAAAGTGAGAGAACAGAGAGTGCATTATAATACTCTCGTGTTGGTGGCTAGTCCCGGCTGAGATTGAGCACCGTGGCTGAAATTCGGTCTGGAAGACTGGACTTACTATAGCTAGGTGCTAAGATGGGGCTTATGAAACGGTGACTACATTGTGAGTAAAATGATGTGGGTGGAAAGAAGATTATGCTTCAACTTAGACTCCAAATAGAGATGTATAGAAGAAGAAGATTATGCTTCGCCTACTCCAAATAAATAGCGATAAATACACGGAGGACGTCAATGATGATGCCTTAAATGAGGCTTGTCTTGAAAAGGGCATGCGATGAGGATAGATGAAAGGCAAATGAATATAAAGGATATCAATCAAATTGGTACCGCGTTGTACATTCTTTTTCATAACATTCCCCTTGCACCTTCTTAAGTAATTCATCCCTATCAACAAAAAATAAGTTCTGCAGTAAGTGGTGCCCAATAAGTAACGACATGCATTTTTCCTGATATTAATTACAGAAAAGAGGCGGTTTTATATCAATATTTGAATCAATATATCTAAACAATTCCTCTAGTTATCATCATGGTCTCCTGCCCTAATCCCATGTTACTTGGGGTCGGCGTAAAACTTTTTTTTTCTTCCATACCATCCTGGCACCCGTCACACCATCACTGACTCTTTTTTCTTTCACATCACTCCTCACACAGTCCATCAATCTTTTCTTTGGCTTTCCTCTCCCTTTCCATCCATCCACATTTATATTCATAACTGTTTTAGTAACATGCGTTTCATCCCTCCTCATCACATGACCATACCACTAGTTATCAAAAGCAAGTTAATTCATTGAGTATTCTTGTACATTAGGGTTTATATTGAAATAAGTTTTGTTGCTGTACAACGTCATTTCCTGCTATACCAAAGCTCCAAATAAAGTCGTTGATCTCCTTTTATAGTGTGGTGAATGGCGGTGGACAAGGAAGAAGGGAAAAACGAAAATTGTGAGGCGTTGATACCAAGTAACTTGAAACAAAAACAGAAATATAATTTACTTATTACTATGACTTAGATGAGGTTTATGTCCACAGGTGTTACAATAAGCTCTTAGAGCAACATTATTTCCATTGTGCAAAAGAGACAGGTTTTATGACTTATAAACATTTGTCCCTTTTTCACAGTCGCACCATGTAGTTTGGATACGTCATGTCGTACGGCCCCAGTAGTCAACAGCTATACTGAATGATAGCAATAATTTCCCAAACGTAGACTGCATATTACACAAACTCATCAAAGTGGGAATGTTTAATACCGCAAACAGGATAGTAGCCCAAATATTTGCCTTTATCAAACATAGAATATTCAAATACTAGGAACCTATAGTTTAAAATATTAGTTACATGCCTAAAAGCAAATATACGTTTAAATTTGTATATCAATACCGAGAAATATTTCGTGAATTCAAATAAATCATGCATGTATTGACTGACACAAAATTTTATGGCTTATATGATGAAAAGCATTATTGGATCAATAATATAGTGGAATTTGTATATGTAGGTTGCCTATATAATTATAGACATCAGTTCATTTCAGATATAAATCTGTATAGGGTACCATTGAACATTATCCGGTGACAACCTCAAACAACTTGTGGTTACCGGGAAGGCTGATGGCGAACGCTCTAGAGAACGCAGCCCACTCAGATGTATAGATCAATCCCTACTAAAGGGAAGCAGTCCGTGTGCTATCTTGGTCTAGTGTTAAAGAGGAATTTTGCATTTATAGGCCATACATTAAAATAGTCGGTGAAAAGGCAAAAAAGAACTTATCGTAAGAGAATATCTAAATCTACGTGGGGTTTGTCTTTTGTGACTTTAAAGACTATTTGTGGGGCTACTTACTTGGGTTGTATCTGCTTTGGGGCGCCTGTTTGGGCTGATAGGGCCACAATAGGGGCGGTACGACGTAAATTACTTCAGAGTCAGCGTATGGCTTTGATATTCTTATGCAAAGCATACAGGACGGTTAGTACTGAGGCCTCACCGGTACTTGATGGCATACTTCCGGTCGACCTTGAAGTGCAGCGACGTGCTGCAATGTGTTATTCCGCAAAAGAGACCATGGACGCGGACTTTTTAATGCGGAGTTACCGTGAGAAAATCTCTAGATTATTTACACCACATATTGACGTCTGGGAGGAACTTTTATCCGAATGGCAATGTAAGTGGGCTAATTCCATCAAGGGCCGACACCTCCACCAATTCTTTCCATCCGTTCGCGTGCGGCCGGCCAGGTCGTGGCTGGAGGTGGATCACTGGTTTGCCCAATTTCTCACAGGGCATGGTGACTTTAAAAATAAATTATTTTCCTTCAAGCTTGTTGCCTCGCCTTTATGTCAGTGTTTTACATCTGACTACGAATATGTACAATCTGCACATCATATCTTATGGGAGTGTATTCTTTGGCAGAATGAACGTAATATTATGTTGAATAATATACAGGCTGCATCAGGAGTTGTTTACTATACGGACCTTGTGGAAACTAGAACAAATTTCCGTGCGTTCAAGCGTTTTTGCCATACCTGTTATTGAAATCAAATATAACAGCTTACAATGTTAGGACTCATTAATATTAATGCTAATTTTTATCCGTGGTGCTAGGCAACTGGGCTTATCCCAGTTGTAAACGACCCTTTGCGCCTATTGGTCTTGTTTGTTATGTCTCCTGCTTGATATGGAGGGAAGTGGAAATTTGTATTTTTTCTTACTCTTCCGTTATTCTTTCTGATTAAATTCGTTGCGGGATCCAAGACAGTTTCATTCATTCTCACAAATTCATTCTCCGGGACTTCGTCGAGCTTCATTGCCTCGGCGCTTTTCTGGTGGTCGCCACTGTTGATTCTGGCTTTCAGGAGTTGCAGTGGTTTGGGAATAGTGCGGTGGGATTGTCCCAAAAAATCCCTACTACCTAGGACACAAAATTCTGCGATGCTATGCACGCCACCAAAGACAGACATAGCTGGCGCGACATTGTTAATGACAAAGTCATCTCATTGGGAAATCACGACCCTCAGACATGAGGTTATACAACGCGAGGTGGGAACATTAAGCATCATTTTGAGTCTTACTTTGAACTAAAAGTTTATCAACATGATGTTTACAAAAATACAAATAATTCCAAAGAAAACTTTATCTTTATTTAGATTCCAGCATCCTTATCCATTAAACCAGAAGATGATACTACAAGTCGCGTTATACAGTATGGCAGTATTACTTCCTCAAACGAACCTACAGAAGGACATTTACTAAAATACTGCAAATAAAATACTAATCCAATAAAATCCGCAAAGATTGTTGGGTTCGGGGACAAAACAAATGAAAACCCAAGATTTACCCGGTGGTTGGGACGGAATTAAGCTTGTGTTTCGAATTGGGGATACTCCCGTACATAACCAAATGTGATTAACTACTGGAAATCCAATAAAAGTTCAACATATTACTAAATGGGTTCAGTATTTATAAGTAAGTTGGCACGAGTTCTGCTGAGTTTAATTTTCCCAGTGAAATTATTGCAAATCTGCTACGTAAGTTAGTTTAAATCAACTGTGATTTGTTGGCAAATTTTTTAGGAAATGGCAGAATTTTATGTGATACAGATTTACTTTGAAGCCATCGTAAAATGATATCTCAAAAAACTGTTACTTGCAAAAAAAAAAATGCGACCCCATTTTTATTTCAAAAGTTGTATTTTTATGTATGGAAAAATGACTTAATATAAGATTTTAAAACTAAAACTTATTTTTTTTAAATCGAAATTTTTATTTTTTTCCGCCAATTTTGCCGTAGTTTGAAACATGAAATGTAAATTAGACTCTTTGGAAAGAGTTCATTTATTTCTACTACACTACAGGATTCTTACCTACCTGATTGAACCACTTATACCTACAGGGTGGCATTATGTAATGCCACCTGAAGGGAAAATATAGGGTAGATAGAAAACTGTACTCAAAGAAAACATTCCTTTATTTTAGAAAAGAAAGAAAACTGCATTCAAAGATTTATAAAAAATATTACACCCTGTACTTTTATTGCATCGATCGTTAGGGTCAATAATTATAAGGATGGAATGAAGGATGCCGTTTATCAGAATATCTGCGCAGCGTTATTAACTTTTTTGGATATCGCTGCACATGCTGAGATAGGAGCCTTTTTGGTCTCGCACAGGGTTTTTATATTGTATGCTTATTTCTCGTGTCTCCTGTGCGGGTCACAAATAAATATTTTTCTTTCTTTTCTTTCTTTATATACTTACTTCAGTTACAAACGAAAATCCTAATTTCTTTCTCTTTCATAAATCTGATTTAAATTGTTAATTTCATTCCTACAAAACTAACACACCTTTTTGCTAGGCTTTAAATTCGCTCAATAAAGTTCGTGTAACAGCGATAGTTGTCTAATTTAACTTCTGTTTCAGTTCGTAACGAAGTAATTATAACGTGCAAATTAAGCTGAGAGTAACTTTGAACTAAGCTTAATTATTATAAATACTGGGTTGTGTTAAATCTTCACAATGTACTATTAGCTTCTACTTGCTGTAAATAGGAGATATTAATAAGAGAAGTGCTTTGGTATTAAACAATTCTTTTTTTTCAATTTGACCATTTAGATGTATTTTTCAATTGTCAAAAAAATATGGTCTCTATGGAGAAGAACTTGCAAAAACTCCACGGACTCTCTTATCCATCAATACATTTTAATTCACAAGTTTTGTTTACAGAAATCATTGACATTTGACATTTTCAGACAATCATTTTTTCGAAAAAAAGGGCTGCGCAATAATGATTTTATATTTGATCGCACATCTACGGTATTAGAAATGATTTTATTTCAAAATTTGCTTCTATGCGCGTTTTAACGTTTAATAGCTATATTTATGGGCCTTAGTCAACGTTCCAAATTTAAACTGACGATAATTAGTTCTTTCTCATTTACTTGTCTATTAATTAGCCATCTCATAGTCACCCCCTTTCTAGTGACTTGATCTTTCACAAAGTCATCCATCGTTCCTTGGTTTCTACTCAACACAAATATCATAAAAAAAGATGAAGAAAAACACAAGCGCTTACACTAACAAGGTGAATATTGATCCCAGACCACTCAAAGACTCTGTGACGAGAGAATAAAGTTAGTTAAAGTATAATCAACCAAGTTGAAAGTGGTCCACAGAAATGCCTTTACTAGTAAATATATTTACACTGGAGTAAGGTCTGGAGAGCATTCAATAAATTCTTGTAAGTGCGTGGCGGAGGTCAATGCTCTAACCTCCCGCTAAAGATTTTCTTTATCGAGTACAAATGTGAGGAAAATCTTCAACTGTCGTGTAATTGTTAATACTGTGGGTTGAAAGAACATCGAAATTGAGTAATTTTCTTATTATTTATTATTATCTATGGAATTTGGTTTGATGCCAAGACATTTGAAATGGACAAAACCGAATTGCTTCGGAGTTGTCAAAAGTGATGAAAATCTTTTTTCATGTGGCTGACGCCACTTGGGGGAAGCCTATATTCAGCAGTGGAAGTATTTCGGCGGAAATGATGATGAACAAAAAATCTACAACCTGAAGTAGCAAATGACCAGACTAATAGAAGACTAACCCCCGGTTTCCCAGCTTAAAATTATCGGAGAATTAATGTGACAAATTGTCAAGCACGCGTTATCTGCTGTGATTATGACTGTTCAAAATTCATTCAACCAATCACAGCAGATAACGCGTGCTTGACGATTTGTCACATTAATTCTCCAATAATTTTGAGCTGGGAAACTGGGGGTAAAGTCGACTATAAACCACCCAACTAATAATACACCAATTTTGTTTCACTAAAAACAGCTCCAACAGCAATTTAAAAAACTTTGCACCACAAGGACTCGGAAGAATATACCGCTCTGTATGCGCAGTGGCTAGTACATTAGAATGTTGTGCCACTTCGTATGCGTCGAGGGCTTAACCGATTTCCAATTCAGGAGATCGAATTAGAATATATAAACTAAGTTCTATCTCGCTCGGATAAACTTCTAGTTTACTAAGAGCTGGGTTAGCACTGCCACCATTGGTGTGCAATGATTGTTTCTAAGCGGTCGTATTTTATGCTTCATTACTCTTGTAAATGGGTTCTTATTAGTTACTTATGTATTTATACAGAGAGAGTCAATAATTTGGCTGTGCGTCATGTCTCGATCTTCGAATGTAAATGTGAAAATGATTCCGAAAATAAGTATGTTGGATAATCTCATGTTAGTAATAATAACAGCAACCTATTAAATGGAGTTTTATTAAAAAGACTAAATCAATGACTCAAATAATCAGACTACCGGGCGAATCAATAAAATAATTTAAAGGAAATAAATGAAAACCAGCAAAGATGCCACTTAAAACGTCTGTCAAGATGAAAAGACCATTGAAAAAGATGATGAGCAAGCAGCTCAAGCACACAAAGGTCATACTCATCCTTATCCTTGACCAATGAACCTTAAAGTTCATTTACACGGAAACAAGAATTTCTGTAGAATAACCCTCGAGGTTGAGGACGAGACGGCGGCGAGACGAAACCCGTAAACCCTTGAAACAATAAACCCGACATAACCTCAAGTTTATTTCAACTAATCCAATTGTACTTACAAACCTCTTAGAAAATTGTGAGGGGTCGTTGACATATAGATGAAGTGTGTAGACAGTGACGAAGCAAAGCATCCAGTTTTTCGAACGAAATTTTCACAAAACGAACCATTTACTGCTTGATTAACTATTACTATTATTTACTTATGTATTATAAACATTCAATTGCATCACTTAGTTTGTGACAATATTTTGACTGATAATTTTATTGCCAAAATCGAGTGATAATCGAGATGCAATAATATTATAAGTATTGCAACTCCAATCTGAGGCACATTAAGATTGTGAAAGACATTAATAGCCTAGAATAATGAGACCTCGCTATGAATTATAAATGTCAAATTTTTCGCCTTTTCATTATCATCATTTCATCCAAGAGACGTCCACTGCTGGACATAGGCCTCCCCCAGGCGTCGCAACATTGACCGATCCCGTGCATCTATCATCCAGCGCCTTCCCGCACGCAACCTTAACCAGGTTATTGGTGATAAAGTCTCTCTCGGTCTTGCCTTATAATGCCGCGTAAACAAATAGTACAAATTGTAATGAGAAATTATTTTCACGTCACTTACAAAGAAATATAAAAAAAAACATACACAAAACATCAACCTATTCTTTTTTCAGTTTATCTTATTGTTAACCCTCGAAAACCCTCTAAAACACAAAGAGATTTCAGACCTCAAACAAGGTTTTGAGGCAACCGAAGCAGACACGAGATCATAGATACAACATAGTCCAATTACTGAGGCCTTATTATCCGGAGCAGTGATTAACTCCGTATCAAAAGACTTGTTTGGTTTGGTGGACGTGCCGCCATCACTAATGACAACTGCTGAACTTGAATTCTTCGATACTCTTTAGATATACATTCATTGATTTTGTCTTAGATGTTTCCAGGGTAGATGGTAGATGTATATTATTTGGTTAACAGTGTCTTAGGTAAGTTGTCAAGTATTTTCCATTATGAAAAGTTTTATGGGAATATTGATAATACTATGCTTAAATAGTATTATAAATTTTCCTATCTGTGATAATACTGCAACATGATAAAGTTATAAAAAAGTTTGTTTACAGTATCTTTAAATTGTTTAGCGAAGTACGAATACTACAATTTCCAGCAAATAACAATGCGAACTTCAGTTTTAATCGTAATCTAAGATAGGTAAAATATGCGTTATTGTTCTAAGGTAGAATAAATATATTTAACATCTACACATAAGCAGTTAAGTACCACAATACCACGAATACCACGAAATCTTATTTAGTAAAAATCAAGATTGATTTCGTATCAAATGTTTCACTTAAGCGATTTCAAACCATGAAAATGGAACTCTCAACTTGTATCCGCGGGGAGATATGTCATTGCACGTCGCCGTCGTCGAGAGAAAATGGCATACAACATGGCGGCGCGCAGCGATGTGAAACGTCCGACTTGTCGCCTGTTTGACAGCTACTGGGGATATTGCAACAGCAAACCATGTTGTTACTGATATTTCTATTAAAAAATCTAATATTATTTACGCCGTCAGATAGAATACTTACCTACGTTTTATGTGGCAACAAGACAATGGTAAATAAAGCCAACGATAAAACTGAACCATCTGTAGTTGTGGAAAGTGAAAGCGTTTTATCCAGACCAAACAGATGCCTCTCCTGGGATGTAAGGAAATAGGCTTGGAAGCATTTGCAAACCAAAATGCGGATTGATAGCAATCTTTTCTAGATTGCTGCAAGACTTGGACGTCGAATGTTTGGCTTTTGGTATACAATTTCTACAGTGTGCTGAATTATTTCTTTCTACAGAAATGGAAGAATCTTTTGAAACAACGTTTGGAATATTAAAATTTGAATAAATATTATTATGAAACAACTCCGATTGTATATTTAAATTTAAATGACTCATTGCGGCCCGCCTGAGGTCATTTATTAAACTAAAACAATCAAGTTTTCAATTTACTCCATCTTTGTTGAGATATCGAATTATAGAGAAACAAATGAACTACTTGAAAATGGCTAAAACTTTATATTTTGGTGATAGAATGTACCCACGGAGCTTTTAATCAATAGATTTTTGTTGCCGTCAAATAGCCTGTGAAACCCGAATATCGTGAATTAAAACAGAACACGAGGTAGTTTTATTTTGTTTTTTTGCGCCGGGAATCGAATAATAGTGCGATAGTAATATTTTATTACATAGCAGTACAGTAAGGGAGTCCGAGGTGAGTGGGTTCTACGGGATATTTGGTACATAAAATTATAAAGCCCCTCAAAATCTTCGGTTGATTAAAAAAATAAAACCTAACTCTACTATTAGTTGTCCTTGCCCCTGCTTTATTACTTTAGTAGACTTTTAAAACAATTTGAGATGCTTTATTATTTTATGAACCAAGTCTTCCGTAGGATCAAATCTCCATAGTCTCCCAATTGTTTTAATAAAATGGCAAATGTAAACTCACATACAACCTTCGTCTTTATGGCATTAACAGTAGGATGATCAAAAATTAAATCAAAAGATCAGAATCAAATATCAAGTCATGTTAACTGCTGTGATTGACAAAACATAACAGCTGAAATAAAAACAGCCAATCGTCGTGAGATTTGCCAAAAAAAAGACTACATTCAGGAACTGATGATAAAGTACACAACCCTGACACAGATCGAAGAAAAACAAGAAGTTAGATAAAATTATTGGGCTGACATAAATCCTGTCACCCAATCGGAAATCAACAATGGAATCGTAAGCAAAGGTCCCACTGGGACTCTTCCGAAGCGCCCATGACAACAGGAATTTGGGTCGTCGCCAGATCTTCCCCTAAATGTATCTTGACAGCACCAAGTTTTCGGTGGCGGCGTAACTTGGAGGAAAAGCCTTGAGTAAGGGTTAATGGAGGTACAAATGTAAAGAAGTAACGTTGAATCTTGTTTGCCGACATTTTTCAGTTAATTTGCGCTTCTGGGACGGACTGGCTTCTTTTTTATCTGTAGTTCTAAATTTTTTTATGCCGTCTCTTATCTGCAAGATTAGTTTTTTTAATGTTAATGAAGAAATTCTTTTTCTAAAAACGTTTTCTTTGCTACAATTATTTTCTTTTGTTTAGTAATGGAAATGGGAATCGTAGTGGCACGAGTAAAATTATAATTGCAAAATATGAACCCCCTACCTATTTCTTTAATTGAAAAGTTTTTAAATTAAATTATCGTTTATTTTCAGACTTTCTGTCCATAGGTACACTTACAAAGCATATAATGAAATAATTATACAAAAAACAATACAGACAAAAAACAATAGATACAAATAAATGATTCAATAATGTTTTGAAAATGTTTACTATAAATATAACAAATTCTGTGATAACACTGATAAAAAAATATAATTTGTCACCATAATAATTAATCCAAAATTTTTACGAATTACGTAATTACTTTTTCAGAGGTATATTAAAAGGGTATGTATGTGGTGTGGCTTAGCGAAAGGGTTAGTAAAAATATATTTCATATGAGAAAAATAGAAAAAGTGTGTGTTGTAAGTAAACTCTCGTTAAAAATGAAAAAGTTTATGAAGAAATGTTCAAAAACCTCAAGACAAGAGAAAAATGTTCACAAACCTCAGTAACAGACGAATAGAAATATAATGTTAAATGGATGATTCATATATATAAATTGAATATTTCAGATCCTAGCATAAATGTTTAGAGCATCTATTCCTCTTATATAGAAAGAAAATAACTAGATAATATGCTCTAGAAGATAGATAAAGATATATTTATAAGAACTACAGACAATAGAAGCTGTTAATATTTTTATTCGTTAAAAGCGAACTACTAAGCATCTGTTAGATTGATTAAAAAAAATACTAAAACAAGCCTTCACAGTAAGCAGAGCTTTGCTTCTATTGCTATTTACTATTGTTTTAATTTGTTTATAATTATAATTACACTCACTAATTAAGTTATATTTTCGTTTCTATCTTTTGTTTTTCATAGAAGTTATTTTTATTTTCTACAGTTTAACATTACATTATAAAAACTACAGACATTTATTGAAGAAAGAACTATATTTTAAATGTTTGCTATAATAACATTTCTAAAATCAATGAATAAACACTTCACACAAAAAGTATCTGCTAAAACTATTTTTTGCGAGAGATGCCAATCTTGACAAGCTAGCAAGCGAAACTTTTTGCGTCTGGGGAAAAATCATGTTGCAAAAGTGTAACAACGATAACTGGGGACGGCTTGTGTAGAACTTGTGACAATATGTCCAAGAGTTGCCAATATATAAAATGTTTAACAAAAAAAAACAAGTTCTCGTTTTGCCGATCAGCAGTTTGGATTTTGTCAAGGATGAGAGAACATTCGTTGAACAAGTGTAAAATAGTTTAAGGGGTGATGAACTTTTGCTATGAAACTAAGCCAAAGAGGAATAACGAGAAAAGGATCTGTGTCTGCAGATTTTTGTTTTTGTTTAAGTGACTTGGTTGCATATAAATTAATTAACATTCACAAGCACTATCACCCCTTTAAATACTTTTTTTACTATTATTGTGTAATTTATACATTCACATAAACAAATTCAAAATTGCGTCGTTTGCTTTTCTCTATTGTTTCTCGTGTCCGTTTCAATAGCAACTTCAACGAAAAGTAATTCTTGTTTGCTTTTAGTGGAATTGGTATAGAAGCTATGAGAGTTGTTATCTGAAAGTTTGCTGTTAGCTGGACTATTATCAATTTCACTTATTATATTCATAGTCTTTTATGTTAATGAACTATCATTGTTGAAATTATTGAACTCATTAATTTTGAACTCTTAAAACAGTTTCTCAACGATTTTGACAAATATTTCTTTCATTATATTACATACAAAACGTGTATTACTACAAGTACTTCTTTCATTGTGGTCCATTGTGATGAAGAGTAATATTGCCAAAGTGAATTGAAGTTTAACGATATAGGACGCAAAATGTTGCAACATCTAGCATGACGCTTTTATTGTTTGTATTCTCATGGCAGAGGCTCAGAGCGCGGAAACTTTTAAGGGCGTGTTAGAGTTTCATGAATCCCATGTTACATTAACTTATTATATTGTACGTGTGCATAAAGTTCAGGAATATGTTGAATCTGCTGCTGATTGGCTACAAAACTTTCTGCAAAATATTACTTTACATTCAGAAATTCTCGAATTTTATTAAAATTTTATTAGCAGGAAACTCTTGTTTATGAGCCGAAACATAGCTAAACTTCCTAAAGTGAATTTATTTCTATCTACCTACTTAATCTACAAACTTCTACCAAACTACCCATACTAAACTAAGATAAACAAACATAATAAAAATTGCTTTCAAAGAATTTGACCTAAATAAGAATCAGGAGTTACTCCAACATAGAGACGATGTATATATATATATATATATTTTGACATATCGTATGGTTAACTATATAAGCGTTGACCTATTTGTGTCGGCTATATATTACTGTTAGTCGCTTTGCGTCCGTTAACCGAAGCTTCGAAACTAATTTGCGATAGCAAATACTTGTTATAATGTTGCCTTCGTTGTTTTTTATTGTTCTTTGATAAGTGCTCTAACATCAATGTGTCTTTTATTTATTTGTTATTACATTCCGTCACCGCAATGACACTTTTCGGATATAATATTGATTTTATTTTGTAAAGGTTATTTAAATCATAATATTGGCCCGAGACATTCATTATAGTTCTTTTGGTATTCAATTTCGGGTAGCTTAATTATCCAAAAGTTAATGGATTGTCAAACGCACGTAAGCTACTTGTGATTAAGGGAATTAATCGTCAACCAATTACGGCAGCTAGCGCTTGACAATTAATCACATTTATTTCGCGTGTCACAGAAAGAAGTATGAATAGCACAAATTAAAAACAATGTGACGTAATGTGCACTACTTCTGTCTTGTAGAAACTCTATTAGAAGAAGGAAATGAAATTCTGAACAAGCGGAAACAAGTTGCAATATGTGACGGTAACTATTGGCTGTATACAACCGTTTGTAGCAAATATTGCGAGGGTTACAAAAAAAGATGAAGTCTGTATCCCATAACTTTGTTGGGCTGTATAAATAAAGACATTCATATTGCAACCGTTAAAAGGTAACTCTGTTTGTAAATAATTTTATAAATGGAACATTCCACTTTTTTAATCATTTTTTTTCTTTTGTATTTGTAGATTCACAGAATTCCTAATTTGAAATTAATTTTGATTTGTGGAAAATGAAATGATGATGTCGCATTGCTTTTCATTTGTTGTTGTATGTTCAAAGAATTTCTTGAAATTTGAAATGGGCGATGATTTATGGCAAATTGAATAAGGTTTTCACTTTCAATTGATTCTATTTTATAATGGTGTTCCTAGAATTCCTTATTTGAAATGAATTTTGATTGCATTTGCTTTTATGTATACGTTTGTTAATACGTCTATTCGACGTATGTAAATTGGTTTCGAATTGTTGACGGAATTCATGAATAGTTTCGTATTTTATCAGATTTCCCAAATTTGGTTTTACCCTTTCGGAGAATTTCACTGGCATCTGATAGTAGGTGCAGCTTTTATAAAACACCAATTCTGAAAACAATTTGCGGAACATGCCATTGTTTTTGAGTTTTATACGGACATTCTGTGAAATTTTCGGAGAAAACCTTCAATTTGTATGTATAGGAACAAATCATTGTTTACTTCAGTTATTCGTTCGAAAACATATGAAACCCGATCCGTTTTCATGTAAATACCTAAAACCATTTTTGTTTTGATAAACAGTATGCAGTTCTTCGAGACGTAAATACTTTGGTTAAAATACAATACAATAATGAAAGTTTGTTGTTATTTACCACATAACTATATTCATCTACGAAGGCAACAAATGGAAGCATTAGTGCTACTATACTAGCGATTGTAAGCTTTGGCTTCATCTGGATCTTTCGAGAAAATTCGCCATCTTGCATTTCGTGGAAGAACAAAAAATACGATTTGAAAATCGAAGAACATAACAGAAAAAGAAATTTGTGACCAAAGAGAAACAAAAAAGGTTGAGAAGCAAGATTTGACGTATTTTCTTTTCTCAGATTAGCCTAAGGCTTTCTAAACACAAATAATTTGTTTAAAACCTTTAACTTACTCTCCGGTCTAAATGTGACGCGTTCTGAAATAATAAAATGTTCTGTTAATCCTTTTGTTTTAGCTATTTATCGCCCATTAATTGTTATCATTCTAAGTAACCCTAAGCTCGTTTTAATACATTTTGAATTTAAAGCTTTCACAATTTATAGACTATTAAAAAAGTGTTAAACAGTCTTCAAAGATTGAAGTGTAATTGTATAAAAATCTAGTGTACCCACCCTAAAGTAGTACTTACTAAATCCATGACCTTCAAGACAGCGAGAAAAAAAACCATTTACTATATTTAGAAAAGTAAAACAGAGTCATTTAGTTGTCATACATTACTTCGTGAATAAACTAATTAAACTAACACCTTGTCTACAAAAGAAACAATGTATGACAATATTATCATCGCGAAAAAAGTACTAGAACCAAAAGGTCATATTAAGTGGTTACTCTAAAGTTACCGTTAGGACATCTTAAGCTGTAAGCACTTAAAGCTATCTTGGAGGCCACAGACACATGCCGTGTTTGAGACACGTTGAAAGTACGTGCATTTTCCTATTTACCCACTAGAGGTACCCACTGGAGTGCGAGTAAGGAGAAATACTTGGGTTCCCAGTTGATAATGGGTTCTTCACTTACCTGTTTATTCCGAAGCGTACATGAAACAAAAGAATTTATGCATTAGTTTGATTTGATTCAACAATATAATTACATAATTGATGATTAAGTAATAAGTTAGTTTATAGTTGTGGGCAGTCAAAGATCTAATATTACGTAGATCCTATAGCTATGTTCCACAGCTAAGAAATTGCCAACGTAGGTATTTCGATTTCAAATTATACGATTTTTGCCCCAATTTCATCAGCTAGAAATAAGAAAATAAGTCCAAGTGAAAATGATATTGCGCAATCTAAATATCTTAGATCCCCGGTACGTCGGTATTGCCCAACATTAAAAAAATATATTGTGTAATCATAATTTTTAACAGGATTGTCTCAGAAGGCTGAATCTTTTCTAAGAAGCACATAACCTCAATGGTCAGTTCTATCCTTTAAAAAAAAAAGTTGCAAAATCGTTGTAATAAATTCTGGTCTAGTCATTAGAAATAGATTTCAACAAAAGGTTCCGGTTCGTTTCGTAGGTACAACCTACGAAACGAACCCACAGAATAAAGTAACAAAGACCCAATCAACCAACTTGAAAACGAGAATCGGAAACAGAGTGGAAATTAAACAAAGCGGAAGTGAGGGCTCGAACATAATCGAAACATGGCCTATACCAACATAACAATTATTTTCATTGCGTTTGAGAATCTTGTTCGGTCGGATGGCCGTGTTTTTTGCGGCGACGCGCCGATGTGGCGCCGGTCGCGACCCCCTTTTGTATCTACCCTTGGTGTTTGGTGCTAGGGGTGAGTGGAGCGGTAAAATATATTTTCAAGATGAATTGTATTGTATTGATGCTATGGCCACATTTTGTCAAAATTAAATTTTCATCGTTTATAAAACTTTAAACAGTCAAATTTTGTCACTTTTTGGTTTGGTTAATTACTGCCAATACAAACAATCAATCTGCCTAGTCTTTTCCCAACCATGTTGGGGTCGGCTTCCAGTCTAACCGGATTCAGCTGGGTACCAGTGTTTTACATAGAGCGACTGCCTATCTGACCTCCAGAACCCAGTAACTGGGTAACACGGTACCCCTTGGCTAGAATGGTGTCAGATCTAGCTTCTGACTACTCGTAACGACTGTCAAAGATCTTCAAATGACTGCTGGGACAAACGGCTTAACGTGCTTTCCGAGGCACGGAGGAAACCCAGTATATTCAAAATGGTCACCCATCCACGAACCGACCTCGTTAAGTGTTGCTTAACCTTGATGATCGACCCGTGCGGCTTTTATTATTTAGCCACGAGCTCCCAATACAAACAAAATGTAAAAATAATTTACAATATTTTGTATTAGATTAAAAGGTCATTGTGTCTTTCATCAAATAACGATTTACATACGCTGTTTTACTGTATTTGTATGTATGTTTTATGTTCATTAAAGAATATATGAATAGATCTACGTTTTCAATTTAAGTAAATCTTAAAATTTGATTAAGTCAGTTGATGGACTAATTTCTATACCTATAGTCTTAACAGTAAAGCGATAAATTATAATACTGCGTGGTGGCAAAGTTACTAACAGATTTATAAAACAATAAAAATAAATTATTTTCATATATGTACATAAAAGGATCTAGGTGCGTTCCAATTCTACATCTTAATAAAACCGCTCATTGCTTATCCTTGTACCACTTTTAGAGTACTCTCCGAGCGAGGCTTGCTCCGTCCGTGCCTCCCCGAATAAACACCCTGTTACCATGTAAATAGCAAGTTTACGTACCCTGATGTACTTACTGAGGTTCGCATCAAGGTACAGCGACACATGCTAAATTTCTTACAATTTTTCACTACAGCCCACACGTCACCGCGTCGTTTGATATACTTGAAGTTTTGTAAGAGTAAACGGTGTATAAAAAAGTGATTTTTTATAGAGGTATATAAATGCAGAGATATACCCATTATTTTCTATCAACCAATCAATTCAATTTCAAACTTACATCAGTAACTAAATAAAGTTTTCGCGAGCAATCAAATCATAAAAAAATAATTAGTTTACATTTTTGCCCTTTTAATACAAACACAAACAAACAAAATACCAGATCATGCTTTTTAAATTTATGTCCGTAAAAATGCCACAAGAGCAGTTTGGATGCCTCTGGCAGTAGATTACTCTGTGCAAACGCGTAAGCAAAAGGTCTTTCAACTACAGCAACTAGCTCAAGGCTGCTAAAGGAGGTGGAAAAATATCAACAAGGTTGCCAGCTCTCTTAGTGACAAGTATTGAGTTATTTGCGACGGTTTGCGACCCCAGTAGGGTTGGCACTCCATTCATTATTTATTCGGACAGTGTACCAACCAACAAATATGTGCCACGTTTACACAGAGCAATGTCAGGACAGATGCTTTAACGAACAAGGATTTTGTAAATGATTTACTTTTTATTTATTTTAGCGAATCGAGTTCTGAATATTCTGGCTTATTAAGGACGGGAATGACAGGCGGTTGATAGGGATTTTCGGTGAAAAGGATCTTGAAATTATGTTTGATTTATGATTTGACTGTAGATATAATTTTATGTTTTGTTATATTGTATTATTTGCTTCTACTTTTAATGGCAGGACAAAGAAAAGAGGATTAAATTGTAATAGGAAAGAAAAGGGAGTTAATGATAGCGTAACAGGTGACACAGATTGGACGAAAAAATTAACGTGTTGGGCCACGTCAAGTACAATGTGACATGACGCTCTAGACAATTGACATTCTATTAATACTGCCTAAGAGCAAGAAGATGATGATGATGCTTCTACTTATATTTGCATCCTACTAATATTTGTGGATGCTCACAATGGGCCTCATTAGAAAGTTTACAGTCACCCAAAGGGCAATGGAGAGTTCTATGCTCGGAGTTTCCTTGCGAGATCGAATCAGAAATGTAGAGATCCGCAAGTGAACCAGGGTTACCGACATAGCCCGAAGAATGACCAAATTTAAGTGGCAGTGGGCAGGGCACATTGCTTGCAGAAAGGATGGCCGATGGGGCAGAAATGTTCTGGATTCGCACTAGGTGGACCGATGGCCTGGTAAAGGTTGCGGGGATCCGCTGGATACGAGGCGCACGGGACCGGTCAATGTGGCGACCGGGGCGTCTTTTGACTGATATGATGATGATGAATATTATTAAGGCGAAAGTTAGTGACTTTTACGCAAAAACTACTGAACGGATCTTCATGAAATTTGGCACAGATATAGCTGCTGGCAGAAGCTGTCACCCATAAAACCAAATCTTAACCTATCTTGTTTTTCATTTCGATGATTCCTTTATATTTAAACTAGCTTCTGCCATCGGCTTCGCCCGCGTGAATGTCGTAAATTATCCCAGGAGAACATTTATTGCCGGGATAAAAAGTATCATATGTGCTATTCCAGACTATAATCTATCTCTGTGCCAAATTTCATCCAGATCCGTTCAGTAGTTTTTGCGTGAAAAAGCAAACTTACGCTTTTATAATATTAGTGTGATGTGATTTTTTTCGACCAGTACTTAAGAGCGGACTCTAGTCAACAGGAATTTGAAAAATAGGTATTTGAAGAAACTATTGCCGTCGCGTCACCCAACCTCACCCCGTAAAGTGCGAAAGGGACAACTGCAGCTCAGGCTGATTTTACCTACAAAAACTTTGACTAAAAAACGTTTCGTATTCTGCTGTTTTTTTCATAAAAACTGGTCTGATCGAAAACATTCTTATATCAAAATTTAGAGGAAAAGTATATCTATGCTCCTATCATTTCCTTTTTTGTTAAATACTTATAAATTTTGTCTGAAAGTCTTCTGAACATGGCGGTAAAAACGGGCATTTTTTTCGGCTTTTTGGATTGTCATATTTCTTTTTGATAATAAAATGATACAGGCACGTATTAATTAGACCTAGATTTTATGGAAAAAAATCATTGCTCTAGATGCATTATCCACGAAGAAAACAGCAGAATGTGTTAACAACGTCGATAGCTTTATCGCTGGCCTCACAAAGGTCTCGCATAGTGAAGGTGTTCTTACAAAAGGAGCAGGTCAGGAGGAGAGGCATAGTCTGTGGAGTTGGTCCGCAGTCACACTGTGGCTGATCGGAGTACCCCTATCTGACCAGGTTGTGCCTGCAGCGGCTTCTGGTTGTGTCTTGACTAATGGTCTTAAATTATTATGACTGTCACCTCGGTAGAACAACTCCAAATCATCCCCCAAGACCGGTCTTAAAACATTTTTTAATCACTTAAAACATGATTAAAACTTCTCATTACTGAAACATGTACCGGGACTGACCCTGAAAGTCACAAAGGTACTTATATCCGGGAAAATAAGTGAATTAAAACCCGGAGATAATTAAATATAAGTACTGTGTCCTTCGCACGTTTTTTACAAATGATCGCATAGGGAATACTTATACAACTCAAGTAAAATAAAGGACTTCGCTGAAACACGCTCGTGCTCGGAATATTTGTGGGCATTTTTGTCTTTGATGTTGAGGATAGAACCCAAATCATCACGTTTTGGTTCTTTTTCTAGAGTAGAGGTTTTATAACACGCTTTTATTTGGTTGGTATGTATGTATCTATGTAACGGAATCTTTGAACGTGATTTTCACCCCCTTCAAAACGTTGGATTAATTTGAAGCTATGCACACTTATCGAGGACCGATGCAATAATTTAAATAGTTTGTACCATTATCCTTACCAGGATAATCCTGAAGGGATTAGCGATTGTACATACATACATAAACTCACGCCTTTTTCCCATGGGGGTAGGCAGAAACTACAGAACGCCACCTGCTACGATCCTTACATACTTCTTTTGCTTCACACACATTCATACATCTAGTCATACACACACGCCGGTTATGGGTACTGCGCACTTGGCCTTTCTGAAGAACATCACCTATAAGGTCTATGTATGTCTTTCTAGGGCGTCCCCCCCCCGGCGTTTCCATTCACGTCTGCCTTGTAAATACCTTTCGTTAGTCGCCTTTCATTCATCCTCTCAACATGGCCAAACCATCTTAACATACCCTTTTCAATTTTAGTCACTACATCTTCTTTTAAACCACAACGTTGTCTTATTACCTCATTACCTCAACTTAAAAGTATAAAATAAATAGGTTATATTTAAAAAACCGGCCAAGTGCGAGTCGGACTCGCGCATAAAGGGTTCCGTACCATTATCGCAAAAAAACGGCACAAAAATCACGTTTGTTGTATGGGAGCCCCTCTTAAATATTTATTTTATTCTGTTTTTAGTATTTGTTGTTATAGCGGCAACAGAAATACATCATCTGTGAAAATTTCAACTGTCTAGCTATCACGGTTCATGAGATACAGCCTGGTGACAGACAGACAGACAGACAGACAGACGGACCGCGGAGTCTCAGTAATAGGGTCCCGTTTTTACCCTTTGGGTACGGAACCCTAAAAAACACGATTTTTTTAGAAACCCAAAATAAATGTTGAGAAGACCGTAGTTAACCAAAGAATGTATTTTATTATAAAAAGTGTTTTCTTAATTAAAATGTATTGAAATTATTTTCTCCTTTTTAGTTTTTTTACTATTATGTTTTAACCGACTTCCCTAAAAGGAGGAGGTTTCTCAAATCGACCGTATATAAATATATATTTATGTGTGTTCGCCGATAACTTCGTTTTTTATTAACCGATTTTGATAATTATTTTTTTGTTGGAAAGGAGATATCCCAAGGTTGGTACCATATGATAAGGAAACCAGGATCTGATGATGGGATCCTAGAGAAATCGAGGGAAAGCCTCAAATATTATAATGCTTACATATAGCGATTTTGGTATTTTCATCAATAATGCAATCATTTGCACTCAGAAAGTATCATTTGGTAAAGTGGAACTGATGAAGAAGACCACAATGGCCACTGGAACTCCGAAATAAAACAATGTATCCTAGTCGTGTTTGGGCTTATTGGAATCGCCATGAGATGTTAATTTTCATGTTATTTGGAGGTACCTACCAAAACTAAAAGGAGCAAAATAAAAAACTTTTACCAAAAATCAAACAAACATGTTTTTGTACTCATTTGTTTTTCGTTATACGACACCGACTTCGGAAAAGTAACGCTTTGTAGTGTTTTGTTTTGGAAGTCGGTTTGATCTTTTGTAAAAAAAAAACTTGTCATGCTGTGTTAAGAATCACAACATTTTTGTATATCTCAGTTGATACAGGTCTAAGTTAGAAGCCAATTATTTAGGCCCTTACATTAATACTCGTCAATTCTTGGGATTCTGATGATTTTCGTTTACCTATTTAAAATGTAGTTTATTTTTATCTTACTGTATTTATTTTATGTTCTTTGTATCAATTTTAACATACACGAGAGAATTGGTTTCCGTACGTCACGTCCTAGGTGACCACTGAAAATAAGCGCTGTGCTGTGGGTCCCCCACGGCACAGCATTATGCTGAGTGGAAGCCTTCTTGCCACAATCACGACATGCATCTGCCTGACATCTTTTTCACCCTATTTATTTTCTGTTAAAACAAAATGTAGGTTGCATATGTAATTATTGTTTGATTTATTTCTCGTCTTTACTAACTTAATTTAAGTACAACTAATACTATTGTTTAAGGGTATTTATTATTGTATGTATGTCGTTTTGTGACTAATAAACACTTTTTCTTTCTTCTTTCTATTTCATGAAATCCCTTTCCCAATATCTACTGTAATTCCAAGTATTGAGATATCGGATCATGACCCACTAAGCAAATTGGACAACCAATTAATATTCCCATCTAAACCTCCTTAGGTATAACTGTGTAGGTTGAAGTTCGTTAGTATCTTACTGGTCTAGGAAACCGAAACTAAATCAGCTTTGTAGACAAGCAGACGTGGCTTCATTGGCATTTAGCTAAACATTATCTATGTATTGGCCATGTTGTTAAGGCCCTTTTTGTTGCATTCTAGGGTTCATAGCAGTTAGCGTTCTGTAGTTTTTGCCTAGTTGCCTATAATAACTCACAACGGATCTTTGTGTCTCTGAATTGGCTGCAAGAGTCTGCGCAATAGCTATTTTTGTGTCAATATTGAAAGTGAAAATAGCATTGTATAACTGTCTCTTTCACTCGCATACGTTTGTCGCATCATCCTATCTCACTTACTCTATGCAATTAATCTGTTTCGTGCGCAATAGTTGACAGACCCAACTTCAGAGACACAAAGATCCGCTGTGAATATTATACCCATGAGAAAAAGGCTCAAGTTTATGTATGCATCTTGTGGTTTACTTAATAAATTTATACCAAATCAGATTTTCGCCCTTTCTGTAAATTTAAAATAATGGTTTTTAATCTGGATGACAATGGTCTTGTTTTGGGTTACAGCAATATTTGACCAAATCTATGGCTGTAGATTGAGAAAGAGTTCACTATCCATCAGAGTACATATGTATGTGTCAGATCAGGCCCATACCAGTATGTATGTCTACCAGTAGTATGTTGTGCCAGAAAGCGTTTTATACTATTAAAGATTACGTTGAGGACAAACAGGCTTGGGATTGAGCTGCTCCAATTAATTTTAATTTTTTATATTTTGCACCGTGAATTTTGTTTTTAATTTTGTTTTTTTTTGTTTTCTTGCAATGACAAGAATATTTACTTTTTAAAGTATTATATTATTTTATTTTTATTATTGTGAATGTGAAGACTAACCCTCTTACAAATAAACGCAGAATAAAGTTATACCAGGTATAAACCTATGAAAATGTATGGGTATACCTTAGTTATACCTGGTGTAACTTTATTCCGCGTTTATTAGTAAGAGGGTATGTGGTTATTTTTTGTTTTTATTTTATCTTAGTTAGTTTTTACTCATGGTCTGGCAGTTTGAGTAGTTTATGCGGCCTACCCGAATGTCCTTTCTTTGGTATTGTTCGTCGAATCGTTGAGCTCCTAAAATTCTGAGTTGAGCTGCTCGGTTATTGACAAATGCGTGCACTGACTGGACAGTTCCACTCAATCTGGCTGGTTCTTTCCTCAAAAGACCATTTCAGACATCTGTCTACATGGTCTTCACATGATCTAACCAAGATTTTGTCAGGACTTTAAAAGAGACTGTGACCTCTGAGTTTGTTTCGGCCTTTCTTCTCAGAGTAGTCAGATAGGAAACGCCGACCTCATCAAGTTTTAAAAAATATGATCGACATGTAAAAGTGTTTGTACAAACCAACTTACAGAAATAAAATCATTTACACAAAAGATAATTACAGCTGATATTAACAGGAAATTAATAAATTTGTCAAACGACCATACTACACAATATATTTTATAAAGAACAAAGAGAATTAATTAACTAATGTGCTGCGATGATGGAAGCACAATAAATGTTAATTTATTTTTAATTATAATCAAATTGGAGTGCCGTAGGGACATACACTTGGTTTTTTAGGGTTCCGTACCCAAAGTGTAAAAACGGGATCCTATTACTAAGTCTCCGCAGTTGTCTGTCACCAGGCTGTATCTGGGACAAACGATCCAGTTGGGTAGGGCCAACTTCGAATCCGACTCGGCTGGGCAGCGTTCGCGAAGTTTTGCGGTGTCTTCTCGTCCAACTTACCACAGTGTCTCAAGACAAAGTTTAGGACCAGTGTGTGTTGCCAGTGATGACATACGGCTCTGAGACGTGGTCGCTTAGAATGGACCTCATCAGAAAGCTTACAGTCACTTAAAGGGCAATGGAGAGGGCTATGCTCGGCGTATCCTTGCGCGATCGAATCAGAAATGTAGAGATCCGTAAGAGAAACAGGGTTCTTTCTTCAGGGGAAATTCTTCGGGCAACATAGCCCGAAGAATTTCCAAATTTAAGTGGCAGTGGGCAGGGTACATTGCTCGCAGAACGGATGGCCGATGGAGCAGAAAGGTTCTGGAGTGGCTTCCACGAACCGGAAGACGTTGTGTTGGAAGGCCTCCCACAAGGTGGACCTATGACCTGGTGAAGGTTGCGGGGATCCGCTGGTTGCGGGACGCACGCAATGTGGCAACGCTTGGGGGAGGCCTATGTCCAGCAGTGGACGTCTTTCGGCTGATATGATGATATCACTTTCTGCCTGACCTATGAATCATACCCATAATATAAGCATCCCGCTCTTTGAAGGGACAAGCAGAAAATTGTTTAAAATCAAGATAAATAAATAATTAAAATAAAAAAGCTTTATTTAATTCCATGCAAACAATTACAATGAGTACATCATAAATCGTACAATAAAATTAATTCGCAAAAATTTAAAAACTAATCACTATTAATAATCATTGAAAAATTGTTTTAAATTACAATTAAAAAACTGATTTGAATATTAATAGGAAAACTGATTTAAATAGATAATAATTGAAAAATCAAGATAATCTATCATCACCAATTCACAAATTCACTCAAGTTTACGATTGCCAAAACCGGGATAAGCTTTCTCAAACTTCCAAAAACTACCTTTCTCTCTGTGTTCCATCAACATTGGTTTGGTAGGTAATTCAGCTGTGAATACAGATTTAAACCCAAACTTTGTTCAAGGATCAAATTGAGTCCCTCACGAATAGATTAATTTGTACTATAAAACAATATTTTACCTACAATTATAACAGGCTGGTCAATCGTGATACCGTTGGTCCGATGTCAGCAAAAACTGAACGGCCGATGCTTATCTGGGTCGTAGATAAATTTGAAAAAAGAGTTACCGCGGCCCTGGCACAAGCAGCTGAAGAAACACGAGTGGATTTTAGTCAGTAAAACTCTGACACGTTCTCCCGCTTCAACCAGATTTTGCTACCCAAAAAAACGGCTTTCGTTTGCAGATCTTTGACAGTGGGTAGAAACCTGAAAGTCAGTCACTGTGTGGTCAGATAAACAGCCCTGTGACAACAGTTTAGCTGTATCTGCTTAGGCTAATTACCGACTCTAACATAATATTTGAGAAAAAGCTACGTGCAGAAGGATTTATAATTTATCAAGTCTTTCAAGTCGATATGAGCCGATCTATAGAAGCCAGTGTACATGTACGGATACTCGAACTGTAGATAAGTATAATTATGTTAGTCTCTTTTTAAATACAAACTGTGCAGCTCGAGTATGTGTGCATTTGGGCGTGGCGTACGTCCGTCTGTGTGAGCATATGGCGCAATAAAAATACAAGGCGATGTACTGACCTGCGGTTTGGCAGAAGATTTGTATGATACCCTCTCATGTAACTTTTGTAGAAAAAAAAATACATAATAACCGGCAGAAATCTTATTGCGTAACTTCAAAGAATGGCGCAAGAGTCTATGCTTGCATAATTTGCTTCATATGTTTAAAAATCGGTCTATTTGACAGCGTAAAACACGCAAATAATGTTGTTGTGTTGTCAAATTATAAGGGAGCGTGCGTGTTACGCGCTGTCAAAATAGTTACGCAATTACGCTGCACGTCAAACGTATTAAAAAGTAGTGTCTAAAACATCAGTAAATAGACTCATAAAATATTCTCATATCATAAATCTATTCTATGATGAATTTCATGAAGTTAATATAATGAATTCCATGATCCCCGTAATGTCCATCTCCTCGGCATTATGGTCGCGTCAACATGGCCGGGGCGCCGCCATATTGTATTTCATGACGTCACACGGCGACCCTTGATTAGTACCTACTAGCAATATGGACATTTGTGCGTAATTCTGGGGTGAATGAAGTTTTCCTCTATGATGTCAGAACATATTGACCGTACATAGTAATATGATATATAGTACAAGAGGCCACTGCAAAAATCTGAAGTTATATGTTTTTTATTACATTAATTTTAATAATAGATAGAAGAATAGATTACAGCAGGGTTACCTGGCAATATCTATAATCTGCAAGTACTTTTGTTTTTGATAAAACTTAATTACCTATCTAAAACAAAATTACCTACAGATTTTAGTAATGGTATCTTAGGCTACGTACTAGGGCTTTTAGTAAATAGTTATATCGTTAATATATGTAGTTGTTTAATTTTAATATGGCAATAGCAGAGATTGCCTTAAAATCTCTCAGTAGGAACCCGAACAATAAATTAAGTTTGATTTTTCAGGAGAAAAGTAAAGTTGAAAAAATCCACCGACACATTGTTATTTCATGCTACATAATTTATCTAGTGGTAAACAAGTTTCGATTGAAAATCTATTGAACACGTAATTATGACACGATATCTTGCGAAAACAGCGCGATTCAAACAGTAAAACGCTCATAAATTTACAACGGCTGAACAGATTTTCATCAAAATCGGTGCAACCGTTTATGAGCTATGATGCCACAGACGCAAATACACAGGTACACGTTTCAAACTTATAACTCCCCTCTTTTTCCGTCAGGGGTTAAAAAGGTATGTTTATTTACGACAGATGTCGATTCAGGACCGCTTTGTGTTTAATTCCAATTTTGAAATTAAGAATGTCTCTTAATGTGAGTGGGTCAATGACTGCTATCTATTGCCTTGCTAAACTAACTATACTTCATAAAAGATAGTTTGATCTCTGTGACATAAATATGTCAAACTGACGTATACGTTATTTTTACGTTATTGTTAGCCTGTCAAGCGCTATTGTTACTGTATTGGTACTGACAGCTGTCGCAGAGATCACTTGTTTTTATTAAAAACCTAGAGAATATTTGAAATAGATACTTAAGAGAACATAAGATAATCATCAATCGCATGAAATGTAGATTATTACACAACACTGAAAGCTTTGCAATCCAGAGGCGAAGTTTAATCTTCTTTATAGCTGAAATGGATTTAATCTATTCAAGTGCAAGAAAAAATAATAAGAGCATCAAATCATAGAAGCCTGCAAAACACAAATAACAAGCTAGCATTTCATTTAAAACAATATTCTATCTTAATAGAAATAGAGTATAAAATCCAGTGCATTTCTAACGCTAGCTTTACGAGGTGCAAAGCAAGAGGCTTAACTGAGCCAATTCCGCTTTCCACACTAATCGCTCTTTAGCGAGTTTTTTCATTGACTTTGTGGCATTCAAAGCCGGATTGTCAGAATCCATATAGTACTAAATGTTCCTAGAATTTGCTCTACAATTTCATCTGATATTTCATAGTAATTATGACCTTATTTGTTACTATCATAGCTGTCCCCCGCGGCTTGGCTCCAGTCAACTAGCTACCTACCTACCCTTTCCTACTCTACCTACCTACCGTACCTACTCTACTCTACCTACTCAACCCTACCTACTCTATCCTACAGTACTCAACACTACCTACAATTTTTTCTTTCGTACATAAAGTAGCCTATGTCCTTTCACAGGATGCCTTCGATCTCCTTGTCAAATTTCATTGAATTCTTTTTACGGGTTTAGGTGTGAAAAGGTAACATACAGACAGACATACAAAGTTACTTTCGAATTCATAATATTAGTAGGGAATACCCAAATCAAAGCATTTATTTCAAAAGCCATTTACAGACACTCTTGAATCGTCAGTGAGAACAGTCAGAAATTATGATACTGTTGATAGTAGGACTAAATAAAAGAAACCGTTCCGTAGGTCCAAAATACAGTAGAACCATAAGCTATTCATCTCGAAAGTAATTTCTTGAATAATAAGTCTTCACCTGAAAAGCATCCTAAAATAATTCCCTACTCAATTTAACAACGATACCAAAGCACCAAGTTAACAGCCATTACAAACCGTCTGCTCCGACCATTACAGAATACCATAAGTACACCATAAACTAAATAAGTACTTTTTTATTACAAAAGGCCATGACTCACAGCCGTAAAATCCACGACAATTTTAAAAAGAGAACAAAAATGGAGTACCAGAATGTTACCTATATTCTGGTACTCCTTTTTTGTCGGCTTAAATACGTGTTATTCCTGTTTTATTTTCAGCCAGTAAAGAAAAGAAGACAAAAGAGAGAAGGCACTTATGTTGTGAAGGAAAACAAGCCGGTCTCATTACGATTGAGCGAGGTTAGGGAGGGCGCATGCGTCGTGCACTCGCCGCGTTGCGTGGCAACAAGTGGCCGTGGAGGCTGGGTATGTGGGAGCAGTAGGTTTACACCGTGCAAGGTTAAAGGCTTCTGAAGACAGGTACGCAGAACTAATATGACAACTTGTTTTCATAGATTTTTTTTTGCGTTAGCATTAGAAATCTTGTGTGTGTTTTGTTCCTATGATTACGTGTCACTTTGCTGAACCCTAAAAATTTCCGCTATCCCTCTACACGCCTTTTATTCATTCTCTCAGATTTCGTTCTAAACTCTAGAAAAGTTTATTTTTCACTAATATAAAGAGGTGAAATTGTTTAGCAACTGCCCCCGTACCCTGACGTGTCAAAGCTATCATAGTGCGACTGTAAAAAAGGGACAACACAATACAATTCATATACATCTGTCCCTTACGCACACTGAAAATAATATTTATCTAAGAGCTTATGGTCACCTGGGTAGATGTGATTTACGTCACTGATAGAAAACTCGATAGTGTAGCTAGAGCCATAGACATTTTCCTGGAAAATGGAGGATTCCTGTGCCTTAGACGCATAGGAAAAGCCGCAGGCAAATTATAAAAACAAAAAACCGACGAAGTTTTGGTAGATTTTTCTATATATTTTGTTTGTCCCCGCCTGCAGCACCTCAAAATATTTAATGTATATTTTAATAGTACTTGTTTTTCTCTTTTTAATTAATTATTTTTTAGCTGTTGGGTTTTTGTTTGTAGAATAATTTGTTTTGTTTAAGAGTTTTTAGTTTTATTAATGATCAAGATCTCCAAATAAGTTATGTGGTAAAAGATATTATGAATACATGGCGTTAATATGGCGTTAGTGAATAAAAAAAAATGTGATTGTTTTACTTATTTGTTTTGGTATCAAAGCTGATCTTGAATTTGTGCCAAAATAGTAACATACAAAAATGACGAAATTTTTTTTTTTCGCGTGTTCTGTTTAGTAGTTTTCATTTGATACCTATATTTTTATGATAACGGAAGAAAATAGGTACCTACCATCCTGTCTAATATTTCATATGTGCAAAAGTTTACCTGACACTTCCTGAGTAGATAGATGGCGTTGAAATCGAAATAGATCGCGCTATGGTTTCGTTACCGAGCAAACCGTAATATAGTTGTAGAATATCCCTTGCAAGGGTAAGTTGATTTAAATCAGTGATTTAAATCGCTTTTATATTTTTTAGTTTCTTCTGGCTGAGTGCCGGACGAGTGACGTTGTGTGGAGTAGCCAGACAGAGCTGTTCACGAAGCGGCCACCAGAGGGTGCCACAAGTGCGGCGTGATATGTCGAGTATCAGAGACAGTGAGTGTATAGTGGAGGAATCGTGAGTAAATTTGCGACCTTAGATCTTGGAAGCCCTTTTGGGAGCGAAGGGAGGGAGCGCGGTATAATTGAAAATTATAGACACACATAACATCACGCTTGTATTTCTAAAAGGGCTGGCCTGAGGTGCACCCCACATTTCAACCGTTATGTTTTAGTCCGATGTAATAAGGGACGAAATAATAATTAAAAGTAAAAATCTTTTAAAAACAAGCTTTTAATAGACAAAAAATTACGAAATGTAATCATCATCATCTGCCTTATAATGTGCCACTGCTGGAACACAGGCATCCTCTCTGTGAGAGAGGTAATGGGCCTTAATCCACCACGCAGGCCCAGTGCGGGTTGGTGAATGTCACATGTCTTCGAATATTTGGTTCTAGGACATGCCGGTTTCCTCACGATGTTTTCCTTCATCGTTTTAGGAGCAGTGGTGGTGAAATAATTTACACAAAGTAAAGCACCTGCTTGGGTTCGAACTCACGACTTTACAATACGTAAGTCGGAGCTGTTACCACTGGGCCACCACTGTTCACGCTTAATCGCGAAACGTAATGTCACTTTTCAATACCTATTCAATGAGCACAAACACGACGGCGCTATCTTAGCAGGTTGAGGAGTTGCTATGGCCATTTACCGGCTTCATCATGAGGCCAGCTCCATAAAAAAAAAAAAAATATATGTTTCCAACAATGTTACGTAAGTATGCCAAGTTTCAGCTTAATCGGATGCCAGGAAGAACTTCAAAAATCGATTACTAAATGTCAGACACACATACGTTAGGAAAGTAATAATTATTAAGCTTGTAAAAACAGTCATAAAGAATCTAGCAATGTCTACTGAAACAACAATATACCTTAGTAAATAACATCGGATATTACAAAGTTAGTTCCATTTGCTATTCAAATTAGTAAGCAATTCCATCCATTTCGCTAACTTAATTATACACCAAACACGGAAAACAAACAAGTCTAAGAAATATTAAGATTTATTACGAAAACCAAACTAAATTTATTTGCGAAATTAATGTCGGAAAGCTGATTGTAGACTAGATGGGAATAATTTTATAATTACATTATTTTTAATTAAAATAATATTGCTTTAGAAATTTTTAAAAATGCTATCAATGGTTTTCAGTCTTTAGAGACTAAATTCTCACGAATTCTGCTTCATGCATTCTGTTTTTTCACCACAATTTAGTAGGAGACACATACATGTTATACAACAAGTCCTTGAGAAATATAAAGAGTTCAATAGACCACTTTACATAGACTACGCTAAAGTGTTCGACACGATTTACCACAGACTGGGGTTCCAGCACCAGATAACTCAGAAATTATATGAATGTATAAAAAAATAACTAGATTATAAGTAAAATATGATGTTAATGTCATTTTTTAAGGTGTTGGATATAAATGGGTTTTATTATATGTCCTTTAGTAATTAATTTTCTAATTTTGTATATTTTTAAATATTTTTATAAAATTAATTAAAAAACGAAAACATTTAAAATTATAAAAAATACAGGCCCACTGGTATCGGGAACAGGGTCCAAGCTACTGGCGGTCAGGGCTCCAGAGAGAGGAACTTCCTAACAATACGAGTCGTATCCAGCAGTACTGCTTTCTGGATCAGGCCCTTGACCCAGCCGCCTAACGAGAGCCTCCTAAGGTGTTGGTCGAGGCTCGTGGCTATTAAGCCATTGGCTGACACGACTATCGGTATAATGATCGCTGTGTCCACATCCCACATGTCGACAACCTTGCGAGCCAATTCAAGATACTTGACTTTATTATTACTTTTATTAGGTACAAATAAAAATAATTAAAAATAAAACACACGATATAACAAAATATAAAAGAAAATACAAAAGACAGAATAATATAACAACAACAAAAAAATACCTGCGGAACACTAAAAGGGTGCAGTCTGCGGTGTACTGCTACATAAAAACGTAAATAAATACAAATTTTGACATTTGGTCATAGATTCGTCAATTCACATCAGGGGGGTGACCACAAGCTCTTAGAGTAAGGTTATTTTGAGATCGAGTAAGTGACAGATGTATACATGTCATATACATCTGTCCCTTACACACACTCACAAAATAACCTTACTCTAAGAGCTTGTGGTCACCCCCCAGGTCAGAGATATTGCCAGCCAACCCTGCTGTAATCTATTCTTCTATCAAGTATTTTTCAAAAATCGATTCTTGCGGTGGGATCTCGTACTAACAATGTTCTAATTGCAATTAAAATAGAACATAATAAATGGGTAATTCATCCTCTATACAATGTTAACCTTTATCTATCTATCTATGATATAGAGTCTAGGTATTCCTCCTGCCGGGCGAGCACGGCCTCTGTGATAGGCTTGAGTCACGAATTTTAACGGTTTTTGCTCTCAAACTGTCATAAAAGTGTGACTCAAGCCTGTCATAGTGGGCCGTGCTCGCCCCGCTGAATTATACTGAAAACACAGACACAGTTCTCAGTTCTCATAATTGGCTCACTGAGTAGATCTCATTGCTTGAGTATCTCAAGTTGAGTGGAGACAAAGGGTTCTAGAGTGGATGTTGATGAGAAGGCATTGTGTGGAGATTAGGTGCACTCATTAAGAGCATTGTCTAGATTGTTGGGGCGTTAATTTGTGACGTAATTGTGTGTGAAGTATATGCTTGAGTGCTTACTTAAAGAAAGTGTTATGTACTGTTTTGTGGTTAAGATGAAATGAACAAGTCTTTAGGGATTTCACAAAAAATAAACTATTTCAGACTTTTATTTCCTACTTGTAGGACAATCAGATTTTTCAATCGCACACGATGTAGAATACAGATTTTTTCTAATGAGCTGGTAAATGTAAGGTAAATAGGTTGATAAAAGATTGGTTACTGCTAAAATAAGATATATCATTATTAACAATGCCTTCACGGCGCTGTTGAGGCTTTCACCTTCCTGGAGTGTGTCATGTATGTTCGTTGATGCGCATACTGACGATTACTTTGCGATAATGCGGGCGAAAGTTGAGTCAGTAATATCCAGAGTGAGGGGTAGCATCAACAGCATTTTAAGGGTGTTTGCAGAGAGGCTTGATGGGCCCACGATGGGGAGGTTTATCAGGTTACATGTTGGCAACAAAGCCTATTAAACCGTCCTGTGATTGTAGTTTTCATTTTATTTTTTAGTGTTCTATGTTACTAACATAGTTTTTAAGTAAGATGTAATACTAATACCTTATAGGCCTTGATGCCTGAATTTTGATTTTTTAATATTGGACTTTTGACTTTATGGAAAACCACCGTCTATATAAAAGACAAATTTATCATTTAGCAGAGGCTCTGGACAGGAGACATTCTTTGAACAAAAACATCGCGATACCGATTGGAAATGTCAAAAATGTGTAGGATTGCCAACTCTTTCAAATATTGGCATTTCAACCATTGTCATCGCTTATGGAATGACACTTTTGCGGAGGGTACCCGTCTAGCCTTGCGAAGGGTATCCGTATCCTTGCTGTGGGAACCCGTACCCTTGCTGTGGGTACTCGTAGCCTTGGGTAGGATAGTCGTCTGTCTAAAGCGCCAGATAAATCAAATGGCTATCTATAAATACGCTGTCGTCTCCTTGGCCTTTTAATTAATGATCTTTAACTACATTAACTGTGGCAGAAGCAATCGTACCTATGTGACTTCTTCAAAGGTCAGCAACGCATTAGAGGAATCATTTAAAACGGCGAGCATTTGTGACCTTTCAGCAAGAAATCTAACTAATGGTACTTACCATTACATTGTTGTATCGAGAAAGGTAAACAAGGCTACTATTGACATTATCTCGTTGCGACTGTATCGTTTGTTTAGTGGTCGGTTTGATCCCTGGGTCAAGCAAAAAGTTATAGCAGCTTGGAGTCTAGATTCATGGCTGCTTGATGGCAACAGGCCCTCATCCCTTATTACATGGTACTCAACTTTTTATTAAGTCATGGATGCTATCTTAACACACACATACCTCTGCCAAGAGCACCCAACGCGAAGAAAGAAAATTTGGTTCTAATAAATTGCACTAGATGGCGTGATAAGCTTCGAAATTGTTATTGTTTTTTTGTGAAATATTAAGATTTTCTAGAGACGATCATAAAAATGTGTTTTTGTTTAATTTGTTCTCCTAAGTACAAAATTAAGGAATATCGGGCTCTTAATTCACATTTCAAAGATTATTTGAATGGATCATTTAAAATTGATTCCAATAGATGGCGCGGTATTAAATTTGTGAGGCATCCACTCGTTTTATTTAATTTGTTTTGTACCACTTTTTCGTACAATGAAACTGTAAAAACGTGCAAAAAACTACTAAAAAACAAATTGTCGCTGTATTAAAAAAAAAGGATTCACGAACCGAGTAAATCCTTTTACTTGCAAGTTGTTGCTAACACCATCTATATTCGTGGAATGGAACCGAACGCGATTGATGTTTTTAGAAAAATACTAAGTTTAATCAGATGAAAAACGCTAGTTACGTCGGCACGGTTTCTTTGTATGGGATGAGGCAACTGAATGCTAGTTGTATATATCAGTGCCTCTGCCTAACCTGTAGGGATAACAAACCTGAAGTTCAACTGTTATCTTGTGGGGAATATAGAAAATTCATTATAATAAGTGCAAGTCATAACTTATCCGTCCCTGTAGTCTAGTAGACCTAGGTTTATGGGTTCGTGGGCTTGAATGGTTTATAAACACGCAAGCTCACAGTATTATTAATATATTGGGGAATCTGATTCATAATAGCTGATTTGATAGCATTCCTCGTTTTATTAGACAGTCGTTAAAATGTAAAACATCCGTTAAACGTTAAATTTGATTATGAAAATACGAAAATAAGTTTTTTGTTTGACCTTTGTAAAGATTATGTCGCAAAAATTATAAAAATATAGAGTAGGTAGGAGGTTGCTTCCTTTCGAAAATTGCTGGCAGACGACAGAGCCATGGGTCACATTCAGTTTGCAGTAGTTTAGTAGTTTTCCTAAAACGTTTTATAAAAGTCCCATCTTACAGGTTCTTTTATAAAACGCAAATTAAAGTTTGTCAGGATGGATGGATGTTTGTTTACCTTTCACGTAAAAACTACTGGAGGGATATTGATTAAACTTTACAGTAGGTAATATAGCTTACATACAGAATATTACCTACGCTTTATTTTATAAAGGTTGAGATACTAATTCCACGCGATTGGAGACATGGGCAGCCAGCTAGTTTAAAATAAAAGACACAAAAAATATATTATTTTTGAATCTACAAATAAAAGTAATGACAAGGCCGATTAGGTACATATTCTATTTTCAACCGAAAAAAAGAGAATATTCTCTGAGTACGTATTAATTTTGGTTGGCAAGAAGATGGAACAAATTGGAGGGTCGCGATAAGCCTCGCTGATTCTAATAGCGAATATTTGAAACTTTTTTTTTATGGAATACATTTTGCGAAGAAAGTAAATTTATTTTAATATTACTGCTGACAACGAATCTACCTACTTACGGAAAGCTTGCCCTAAGTTTTTATTCAGTGACTGGGCGACTACAGGACTTAGAAAAAGTAGGGAAAGACTTTACGAACTTTACGGCCTTAAGCCTTTTATTAATACTGAAACGTTTAATAAGTATGTTGCTACTTACTCAAGAATTTTTAAAAATACATGTAAGGCAGCTAAGGCCTTGTACATTAGCAATAAGGTTAAATTAGCAGAAAATAAAATCAAGACGGTTTGGCAAATTATAAACAATGAAACGAACAGGAATAAAAGAAATAATAATGATTACACACTTGAGACCACACACGGACTTATTAGAGATAACAAAACAGTTGCTCAAGAGTTTGTAAATTTCTTTACCAACATCCCAATTAAAACTACTGAAACCTTAAATTCTTCGCCCTCGCTAGCTTTTGGATTATTAAACGCGAACGTTTCAGCCTGCCCCAATGAATTTAACTTTTCACATATAAACCCCTTAACAGTAATAAAAGCTTTTAAGCAAATCAAGATAAAACCGACCGAAGATCTATGGGGAATGTCCATCAAAGCTTGTACCTCCATTATTCAGACTATAGCGCCGTACTTAGCTTTGATTTTCAATTTGTGTGTGGATCAAGGAGTCTTTCCGGATCTAATGAAATATAGTAAGGTTATACCACTTTTTAAATCCGGGGACAGTAAAGACACAAATAATTGTAGACCAGTATCCGTGTTGCCGGTTTTCAGCAAGGTATTTGAGAAGATAATGCTAAATCAGATGCTCATTCATTTTAATACGAATAACATCTTACATGATAAACAGTATGGTTTCACCAAAGGACGTTGTACAACTGACGCTGGTGTCACCCTATTAAAACACATATTTAATGCGTGGGAAGAGTCGCAGGATGCCATAGGTATCTTCTGCAACCTGTCGAAGGCGTTTGATTGCGTTAATCATGAAACATTACTTCTGAAACTTGAGCATTACGGGCTAGGTCAATCAGCGTTAAGTTTGATTAAATCTTATTTGAGTGATAGACAACAATTAGTTCAAATAAACGGTGTGAATTCGTCGGGGTTAAATGTGAAAATGGGGGTACCCCAGGGCTCAATTTTAGGTCCTTTCTTATTTTTAATATACATAAACGATTTACCCCATTTATTCGAGGGCAAACTAAATATGGTGTTATTTGCTGATGACACATCTTTAGTTTTTAAAGTAAATAGACGTACTTGTCAGGTTGACGACGTAAATAACGCGCTACGGCAGGTTCAGGATTGGTTCACTGCCAATAATTTAGTATTAAATGGTAAAAAAACCAAATGCGTAAAATTTTCGTTGCCAAATGTCAAAAGTACTGATTGTGACATTATATTAAACAAGGAGAAGCTCGAATTCGTCGATAAAACGGTTTTCCTGGGGATCACGCTAGACTCAAGGTTACAATGGGGTCCTCATTTAGTATCACTTGCGGGGCGGCTGAGTTCGGCAGCTTATGCTGTCAGAAAGATTCGTCAATTTACTGATGTGGATACCGCTAGGCTAGTCTATTTTAGTTACTTTCATAGTATAATGTCTTACGGTATCTTACTATGGGGAAGGGCTGCAGACATTGAGTCTATTTTTATTCTGCAAAAACGAGCCATCAGAGCGATTTACAATCTTCGCCGCCGTGATTCTCTAAGAGAACTGTTTAAGGACATTAACATCATGACGGTTCCTTGTCAATATATTTATGAAAACATCATGTACGTGAGAAAGAATTTACATCTTTTTAGTAAAAACGGAGACAGACATAATTACATTATTAGAAATAGGGACCAATTAGTTCAACCAGGTTTCAGACTGGCAAAAGTGGCCTCATCTTTCATGGGGTACTGTACAAAATGTTACAATAAAATTCCTCCCCATATTCTAGAACTGAATGAGACGAAATTTAAAAAATGTATAAAACGCACACTATGCAGGCAGGCATATTATAAGTTGGGGGATTATATCACTGATAAAAATGCTTGGCTCAATGCTAGTCCTGCTCCACAACCACTAGGGCGCAAAAACAAATGATATGTTTATGTTTGTGTTGTATAGACTCGATTTCTTTTAGTATTGTATAGCTGCACAGCACGTGTGTGGGTACTATGTACCCAACTGTAAATCTACCATTTGCTATACCTATGTGTCGTTCGTTGACTTGTGTGTGCCCTGGCAGTTGAGTGTGTCATGCTCTCTCAAATGTCTCTCTGATGGTGGCGCGTGTGTTGGATCATTCGGTTCCCTTCATGATGGTTGAGCTGGGTGGTGCCGATTCATGCGTCATGTTCGTGAACGGGCGCCGTCAGTTGGGATTGGTCATAACTCAGCTGCTTCGGATGTTGATGTTTTTCTAGTACCTATTGTATAACTGCACAGACATGTGTGAGTACTTTTAATACTTTATACCTTTATATAGTATAGTGTGTAGTGCTATTCTGGGTGCATTGTCCTCACATATGTGAATTTATTAATGTACGTGGGACACTCAGAAAGTTTTGCGAAACTAAAAAAAATTGTTCTAATCGTACATATATTTTTATTAAATCTTTTCAAAGTACTTTCCACCAGCCTCTATACAAAGATTCATGCGCCTAAACCAGTTTTCAAAACACTTTTTCCAGTCCGCCGCAGACACCTCGTTTACAGCCTGCTCGAACGCAGCCAGCGCATCTTCCGGCGACGAAAATTGTATCCCTTTGAGCTGATTTTTTATTTTTGGGAATAAAAAGAAGTCACACGGTGCTAGATCAGGGCTGTAAGGAGGGTGACCCAGGAGTTTGACTGGCGTGCTGTCCAGGAAGTCCCTCGTTTTGAGTGCGGTGTGCGCAGGTGCATTGTCGTGGTGGAGCAGTAGCCCGCGGAGCCCTGTGTTTGGTCGCTTGTTGCTTATAACAGAGAAAACTTCTGGCAAACATTTGGTAGTATACCATTCGGCATTAATGCTTCTTTGATCCCGTAAGGGAATTGATACCAAGTGGCCAGTCAAATTAAAAAAGCTAGCGATCAAAATCTTACCCCCGCTTCTAGATCGCTTCACTTTGGTAGGCGTTGGCTCATTTTGAAACACCCAAACAGTCGACTGGCGCTTGGTTTCTGGGTCGTATTGATAAATCCAGGACTCATCACCTGTAACGATGTCGTAAACACGCCGAGACGAGCCTGCTTCAAATTTGTTAAGCATATCACGGCACCATTCCACCCGGGCCTGCTTCTGAGCATCGGTGAGGTTGTGCGGCACCCAGCGTGATACTATCCTCCTCACGCGAAGATGGCTGTGTAGAATCTCGTGAACGCTTCCCGATCCAATCTTCAATATGTGTTGAATCTTCTGATATGTAATTCGCCTATTGTCTTGGATTAAATTTTTCACTGCTAGCACGTTTTCTTCGGTAACAGCCGTCAAAGGGCGACCGCTTCTTTCGTCATCCCCCAAAGTTGGTCGACCGCGCTTGAATTCGTTATACCAACGATACACGGTTGCCTTGGAAGGGCCTTCATCCATGAACGCCATTTGAAGTCTATCGTACGATTCATCCGGTTTCAGGCGACACTTGAAATCGTATAAAATCATAGCTCTAAAATGTTCCCGGCGCAGATCCATATTTCAGTGAGACACAATACTTTGAATTAACTCGCAAAAAATGTGGAGGGAAATTTTGAAATTGGAACTTACTTATTTTTACTTATAAATAATCATATTTTCGAAAAACATTATAACTGGCCAGTCTCCCATATATAAAAACTTTTTTTCGCAATACTTTCTGAGGGGCCTGGTATGTACTCATGTACCTAAATATTGTAAAAATCTTTTTTTATTTTTTTAAAAGAGTAAGTATGGAGTTTCTTGTGCATTCTTCTCCATAACAAGCTACTTTCCGAATGCACGGTAGAATCATTTTTTTTTTTTTTTTTTAAAAGAGTAAGTATGGAGTTTCTTGTGCATTCTTCTCCATAACAAGCTACTTTCCGAATGCACGGTAGAATCAACTTTTATTCCATGTAAATTTAAAAAGTATGGAGTTTCTTGTACATTCTTCTCCATAACTAGCTACTTTCCGAATGCACGGTAGAATCAACTTGTATTCCATTTAAATTTAAATTGTGACATTCAAAAGTGCCGCTTGGCGGCCCAGTTGAAATAAATATCTTTTGTCTTTGTCTTTTGTCTTTGTCTTGACAGAAAGAATATGGTCGATAAATTTAAGTAATTATTTTAATCGGATATTTAGGTTGGCCTTGCGTTGCAATTGCACAAACGGACAAAAGGATGGAATCGATTTGATGTTCTCATTTCAAAGACTGACTAGTAGTTTGATGAAACAACTACATATTAATATTATTTCAAATTCAATTCAATTTTAATTTGAATAAATCAATCTGCCTAACCATGTCCTCTCTTCGAATCTCGGTATGATAAGATAATGTTTACGCGTCCACGGAACGAGCTCGGTAAGCGTCTGCCAAATACCAACTAGATGCACTTGAGTAGATTGACAGATGGGCCAAGAGGCTGATCGGCAACAATGCGCTGGTCGACTCAAAGCCCTACCTAGAGCCTTGAACATTGACGCTGAGTTGCCAGCGTGTCGGTTTTATTGGTTACATTTCTCGGCATGTGCGATGGAACTGCACAATTTGATTCCGCCTAGCCCTTTCCATCATCGGACTACATGATTTACGGCAAAGCGCCATCGGTACGTGGTGGACATCCCACCCATACAAAGCGTTTTGCGAATACTTTCATTGTGCGTACAGCTAAGGAATAGAATTCCCTACCGGAGTCTTTATTGCCCGATAGCTACAACCTAGGGGTCTTTAAGTTAAGAGTGAAAAGGTTACTTCTAAGCAAGCGTGCTTCACCGTCGACAACATCGCTTACCATCAGGCGAGATACTGGTCAAACGCGAGCCTATCACAAATACAAAAAATTAAAAAGCGTTACTTAACCTAGAATATTAACCGGTGTAGCTGGAGGAGCTTCTATGTTCGACTTAATGTCTGTTTTTTTTTGTGTTTTCACTGATTTCTCCGTAAATTGTAAACCGATTTTGAAATATATTTTTTTATTAGATTATGTTCCCAAATTGGTCCTGTATAAATTTGGTGAAAATCTGATGAAGATTTTCGGAGCTATACAACAGAACTCTTCAATAAATGACATCAAATCTCTCGGTATGTCTGCAATATCATGTCTGTTTATTGTTTATACCATTTCTTAAATAACTTCAGGTCAGTACTTAAGAGAATTCGGCAGGGCAAAGGGTTTGAGTGTTTGACCCCATGTAAGGGTTATAACAAATATTTTTAAAATAATTAGGTTTTGCCAAAAATTATTAGACGCTTTCATTGGTAATGATACTGTTTTTGATATTATAAATATATATTAGATAGATACTTTGTAACAAAAGCCACAAATAAACATCCTATAAAACCACAGGACTTCACGATAAATGCAGCACAGGCATTTTTAATTTACTAAAGCTACTCTATAACAAGTTGGCTGTCTCCTGACAGTTAGTTACACACCAACATTAGTCAGTGACTGAGTGCTCGACTGCCCGGGTGGCAACAAGCGTGATCTCGCTGAGAAATGAACTGCATTACTGCTTTTGTTTTAAAGAAGGGAGATTAAATTGTTGGATGGACTGAGCTGAAGGTGAAAAGAATGGGAGGCTTATTTTAGAAAATACTACCTGTCCGCCCTGGCTTCACACGGGTATACTAATAACGAAAATGACATTTTTTACTCCTTTTTAAGGGTTCCGGAGCATCTCCTGTGCACATGCGATGCACTGGCTGGTAAGCGAATGAGTCTACTAGGGGTTGGATATCCTAAACCAGAAGACTATAGGCTCATATCTCCCAGTCTCGTTGTAAGACTCATGAAAAGAGTTTTCAACGAGATTGGGGAGGAGTAAGTTATCTAGGGGACCACAATAGATCCCAATGGGTCGAAGTGTCCGAGTTGCTTCTCGGCCCCTCCATAAGATAAGATAAGATAAGATAAGGGTTCCGTACCCAAAGGGTAAAAACGGGACTCTATTACTAAGACTCCACTGTCCGTTTGTCTGTATATCTGTCTGTCTGTCACCAAGCTGTATCTCATGAGCCGTGATAGCTAGACAGTTGAACAGTTGACAGTTCACAGATGACGTATTTCTGTTGCCGCTATACCAACAAAAACTAAAAACAGTATAAAATAAATATTTGAGTGGGGCTCCCATACAATAAACGTGATTTTTTGCCGTTTTTTGCGAAAGTCGTGCGGAACCCTTCGTGCGCGAGTCCGACATGCACTTGGCCGGTTTTTTTTGTTTCATAAACCTTTCCCTGATTATTACAAACACAACAAAAATGTATTAGGCAAATAGGAAGATCGTTCTGAAGTGATGCGCTTACACACATTTAGCAATTGATATTTATTTAAGAAGCATAGAGATTAATGTAACCATGGAAGACTCCAGGAACCACAAGAAAAATGGAGTTTCTTGTGCATTCTTCTCCATAACAAGCTACTTTTCCAAATGCATGGTAGAATAAATTTTTATTACTGGTAAATTTTAATTTTTAATTGTTTGTCGTTCAAAAGTGCCGCTTTTTGGCCAAGTTAAAATAAATATATTTGACTTTTTCTTTGAACCAGTATTTTGTGATAACTTGATTTAAAAGAGTTGCCATACAGTTTCTTGCACGTTTTTCTCCATAGAGATCTATGAAAGTTTTGTAAGGAGCAAATAGCTCAAACTTTGAGCATATACTGAAACCCTGAGAGTAAAAAAAATATGATAATGGTTTAGTTGAAATATTTTTGCTTTGAATTTGAGTTTCATTTGTGTAAAGGTATTTCAATTCAGTTTAAGTGAAACCAAAACAATATTAGGGCAAGACATTCTTGACAGAAGTGCAGGCAAAAAGTCAGTTGATAACAAAACAGAAGGTACCTAGCAAAACCTTCAAGAATATTTTTAGAATTACATATACTACACATCAAAAATAAATCAACGCGAAAGCACCAGAAAATATACTACAAGATATCTCTCTCTCTCTTAATCTATTACCAATCGCACCTAAGCTACACTAACGACAATTTGAACGAAAGAATACTTGGCAAAGTCTTTCAAAAACAATCTCCATACATTTCGGACCTAATTCAATAAAACAAAGGACTTTCAGATGACCCTGAATTGGTTAGGAAGGCCCCAATTGAGTCCACGTAATCTCCGGACTTTTTGTCCCCAAATGAGCCTTGCAAATCTGTCTTTGATTGGAATTTGTACTTTGGTAAAACTGCGGTAAGCCCGTTAGGTTTTTTTGGGTAAATTGAAAAGGAGGTATGGAAATAAGTTACTTACTTACTAAGCGATATTGAAATCGTTGTTATTGTGAAGAATATTATGCTTAGGGTATATATGTTCTGTGATATTATGCAAATTCTGTCAATATTATATTTTGGGCAACTCACAGATACTTATTTTTTTCACAATTATTAAAAATAGGTTGCTACAAGCAAGTATTTATTCATATAACTTTATGAACATTTTTTAAGTAGTAATAAAGAAAAATATTATTTAAAAACAATATAACTGTTGCTATTCGTAATTTAATTTCATACATTCGTTAATAATTTGTCTGAATGTTTACAAAAAGGAATTAAATACAAGCTTAAGTCAATTTTTAACCAAGGGTCAACACAATCCCACCATTACACAGCATAATTTAAGTCATTTTGCATAAAACTCATAAAAAAAAATTGTAATAAAAAATAAGAATAAAGAAAAAAAGAAAGGAAGGCCTTTGCCCTGCAGTGGGGCAATTCTGGATGAAAATAAATAATAATAATATACTAAATACATCTTTGGAGCCCTAACCGCCGGTAGCTTGGACCCTGTTCCCGATACCGGTGGGCCTCTATTTTTTAAATTTTTAAATGTTTTTATGTTTTAATTTTTTAAATATTTAAAAATGGTTTAAGTAAGAATGAAGATAAACAAAAGAATAATAATAAAATAATGTAAATATAAAATGTGAACAAAATTTAATAAATGAAATATAATTACAATAATAATAATATAGACATGTCATTACAAGAATCGATTAGTTCAATATAATAAAATCTAATACATGCCAACAAACTTCAATAAATACTCTAATAATGTCATAGCTGACTTCACATCCGATAATTAAAATATTCTAAAAAATGTCATACAAATTAATTCAATAATCCAATAAATGTCATAAAAAAAGAATTAAACGTGTTAAACATTTGGATTCAATAATATTATTGAAAGTGTCCTTACTGAAATAAAGTCATACTCACTCACAGGGAATACATTGAATGAATAAAATTATTTCCTCTGCACATTCTCTCACGAAAAAATATAAAGTGTAAATTCAATTCACACAAAATTTTAATTCATTTCGACGTGGATGAGCGAATGAAAATACGTAAAACAACCTCAGCTTAGTTTGCAAGGTAAACGCATTCCCAAGGTTCCGTATATAAAGCAGGCTTATAACATGAGAGGATCAAATACTACATATTATGTAGTATTTCTCTGTACGATCGTCATGTTTTTATAGGAACTTTTGCATTATGAAGTCGGTCAGTTGGTCAGAAAGTTGAAGGTGTTTGCTAGTCCGAACTCCAAACACCTCGTTTCTATACAAGCACGTCAGATAAAAGGAGGAACAATTAAAATTCAGTCGTCTACAACATCGTAGGCACACTTCAAGTTCTACTAGGCCACGCATCATTACGCAGCGAGGGTAAGTCGCGCGACTACTAATTATAAGCAAATTTATGTATAATTATCATGTATATATTTTTTTAGCAAAATTAACTCTTTTTCTTTATTTCCATACGACGGTGCTACAACACCCAACTTGGTTACGCAGCGGCGGCGGCGGCGCGTTAAAATATAGAAGATATGCCTAAATATTACTTACAAAATGAAACGAAATAATAAAATAACATAATCGAGTTTTAGAAATTTACTGGCCGGCTCTCACACGAAACCCTAAAAACTAAAACCTTCTATTTTACCGTGGGATCCAATTTATTAATACCAGTTAAAACTTAACTAGTTCCAGCGACATTTGTTTGTTTTCCTTTGAAAAATAAACAATTGAGAAATGAGATTAAACTAACTTCGTTTGTTTTTGTCTGGAAGTTGAAAAACTTAGATGAGAAGAATCCTAGAAGTGTTTAGTTGTTGAAGACAGACTTTGTTAGTTTTGTTTTTAGTTCTGCGTAGTTATAAACTGACCTTTAAAAATAAAGAAGGAGGTAAGAAGGCCTGAGTACGTAGTGTGGCATTCCACTACAAGACTTAAGCTGGGAACAAATTGTCGGACGCGGCTGACGGACGCGACTTACAGCCGCGGCTGATATGTGTGCACAGTCGTATGGGACGCGGCTGCCAGATCTCTATCAGACGTCAGAACGCCCAAGGTCACGTCCACGACTTACGTCCGATAGTTTGCACAATGTTATGAACATTCATTACACATATACTCTATAAGTCGCGGCTGTAAGTCGCGTCCGTCAGCCGCGTCCGATAATTTGTTCCCAGCTTTATGCCTCTTTTTTTTGAGTTGGCAACTGGCCGGTTACATTTTACGAATTTTCAAATTTCGATTGACAAGAAAAGATAGGTAGTTCAAAATGTTTAATAAAAAAACGTCATTCACATAAAATTCATGGCATAGAAAATTACAACCTAATTATTTTAATAACAGCTATTAAAAGCGTGGATATTATTTGAAAATGTGAGCAGAATATTGAGATAGGCTCTAGACATAACTCTAGTTTCCCTGGGCAAAGTTCAACCCCTCGTTAAAACAGGCTGGTGTACGCTAAGGGTTACATTATGAAAACTGATATCAGTTATTAGAAGCCGGACTTCGGTCAACCCGTACGGGCAGAGCACGTGGTTCGTGGTTCCGTGCATTTTACAACGGGTCCGTATTTTTTTTCAATGGCCTGAGTTTTGCTACGAGAACTGCGGTGCTGTTTCAGTCCGTAATCCAGCATTTTTTTCGTCTGGCGTGGATCGCCGACAAGTGGCTGACGGATATATATTTTTATTGGATAGTATTTAAACGAGCGAAAATAAATTCAAATTAAAGATGGAAAAAATACTGAATATATACTGAAATACTAAGTGGCGAATACAAATGTTTAAAACATCGACTTGAAACAAAAGTTTTTCGACGGAGCCCCGCTGAGCAGGGCTCCTTTTTCTGTCTGCAGGGTCTAAAGTAACCTAACATGAAGGAGAAAAAATAGTAGTAAAAAATAGTCATCCCCTTCGAACCTAACCTATCCGTTTCGGGGTTCTCTAAGCTCCCGAGCTCGCTTCGCTCGCTCTTGGACTAATTCGTTAAAAACACGAATACACCCGAACTCCCGCGCTGCGCCTCGATGTTTGTTCAGTTATTTTCAAAAGAATAATATGCTAAAATAGAAAAATACAATTAAAGTAAATGAAACAATATTATTACCGAAGCTCACAAAAACCTCCTAAAAGGTATTACTCAAACCGGATAAATAGTTACTTACTTAGTATAATAGTCGCCCATTTAGTATATTTTTCGCCCGTTTAATAATTTCCCTTTTTTATTTACATTTATTTTTATAATACTAAAATCAGAATAAAATAAATATTTAAGTGGGGCTCCCATACAGCAAACGTGATTAGTGTTTTTGTCGTTTTTTTGTGATAGTGGTTCGGAACCCTTCGTGCGCGAGGTTTGCGTTTTACCACTATCTTACCTGATGGTATGCGATGAAGTGGCCTCAATGCCCGTAATTACCGAAACAATAGAAAATCCATTGTGTCTCGCGTGCATACACGTTTTAAACATTCAAGGAGTTATGACCCTCAACTTGTAGGTACAAATCAGGAAACAGACTACGACAGTGAATTACGTTTCTTAGCTGTGTGGTGTACTCACAATTAAAGTATTTCTAAAACGTTATATATAGTTCGTATGAATGGGATGTCTACCATTTACCGATGTCCTGTCGATGAATTTACCGATGTCATGTCGATCAATTGTTGATCACATGCTGAGATGCTGTCTCCTGTGCGAGTCACAAATAAATATTCTTTTTTTACCAAAAAGGAGGAGGCTCTATGTTCGACTTCATGTATGTTTTTTTTTTTTTATGTATTTTCACCGATATCTCCGCCAATTGTGGACCGATTTTGAAAATTCTTTTTTTGTTTGAAAGAACATGTTCCGAAATTGGTCCCATTTTAATTTGTTAAAGATCTGATGAACTTCGGCGATATACAACAGAACTCTTCAATAAATAACGTCAAATCATTCGGGATTGCTTCAATCGCATGTCGGTTTATTGTTTATACCATTTCATAACATAACATCACGCCAGTATAATGAAAGGGGTACCCAGAACTCTAATTCATGTTTTTCGGGTAATCTGTTCTGGCGTAATAGGTACTTACTAAACAACTTGCCTATTAGGTAGGTAAAAATAAAAAGGGAAAAATAAAAAACTTTTTTGCAAAAAAATACTACCGACTTCCAAATGAAAAACTACAAAGTGTAAAATAATATTATTTTTGGAAGTCGGTGTCCATATCGCAAATAATTGGTATCTACGAAAGACACCGACTTCCAAAAATAATGTTATTTTTCACTTTGTAGTTTTTCATTTGGAAGTCAGTAGTATTTTTTTGCAAAAAAGTTTTTTATTTTTCCCTTTTTTTTTTTTTTTTTTTTCAATTGTGTGAGCTACGTACAAGAAGTGGGCACAATACTCGTATAATGCGACGCTTATGAAGCTACCTCACCACCATGCGAGTGGTACTCTAATTTGCGGTGTGAAACGAAGTATGAAAAGATGTGGTTCCCACTTGAGCGAATCTACATAAACTTAACTTTGTGTCGCTCCATTCCTGTGCTTAAGCGTTACGAGTAAATATTTTCTTTGAAGTTTGAAAGTTCTTCTTATGCTGGTACGGGATTCATAGCTCAATAAGCTGTACTGGATAGATTAACCATTCAGCAAGTTTGGCGTCGGAAGTTGCATCCATTTTTACATTCTAATTAAGGTGAAGAAAACGCAAAAAATAAATGCTGTAAAAATTGCTGCACTATAGTTTCCTATGGATAATATTCATGGCCTGTTTAGCTTTACTCCTTGCAACTATGTTTTTTTTGTATAATGTGCATGCATACTGCACCACTACGGGGAGATAGCGCAGTTATGTGGGACTTCAATTCACTAAAACGCCACGGTGTGCTCCTGTGCCGCTTATAGCGGGAACACGGGCACGCGTTAGCACTCACCGCGAAGCCACTATGAAGAATGCCCCAAGAATCAAGATCAAATGAAAGTTAATGATTTATATTTGAGCAATTTTACTTACCCAAAGGAAATCTCTTTCAATTTGTCAAATCAACACGAAGATTCAACAGTATTCATTGCATGTTTTACGTTATCAAGCAGATACATTTTTAAATATACCTATGTATCTTTCACCTTTACTTTCCCTTTTACCTTTCAATGTGTGTTGTGTGTGTGCCAAATTAACTAGTTTTCTTTCTTACTTACTAACCTGTATTATTCAAATAAATTATTTAATTTGATTTGAATGTGGATTATCATTCAGTTGTAATTGAAAATTTTATTGATTTACTTTCTTACGCTAATAAGGTGCTGATTTCAACACCGATTTTTGACCAATAACAAGCGTAATTAATTAATGCCACGCTTTCAATAGACAAAAGCCAGATTTAGTAACTATTTAGTGGTTGTAATAATTGCCGAATGCCATGTCTGACCATAAATACAAGGCTGTGAACTTCGATGTTCTGATAGTCTGCGGTCTGGAGTTTATTATAAGTACGTCTAATTCACGAGCGTAAGTTTCTGTTAGGATACAAACTAACAATGTTATTATAAACTAAACTTTGACAATGTTTTAATTGGATTTATATCTAGAGCAGTGGTGGCCCAGTGGTATCGGCCGCGACTTACAAGTTGTAGGTCGTGGGTTCGAGCCCAGGCAGGCGCTTTACTTTGTGTAAATTATTTCTTCACCACTGCTCTCAAAACGGTGAAGGAAAACATCGTGAGGAAACCGGCATGTCCTAGAACCAAAAATTCGAAGACATGTGACTTCCACCAACCCGCACTGGGCCCGCGTGGTGGATTACGGCCCATTCCCTCTCACAGAGAGGAGGCCTGTGTCCCAGCAGTGGGAACATTAATAGGCTGATGATGATGATGATATCTAAATCTGGATAGGAAACAGCATTGTCAGTGTGTTTACTTAGTTCAACATTGACCTTTCATTTTGCACCGTATGCCCTGTCAAAGTCCCATGTAAGTGTCAGAATAATGGTGTTTCCGTAAAATACTGGGCCAAACAAAACTTAAAAACAAACCGGCTAAGTGCGAGTCGGACTCGCGCACGAAGGGTTCCGTTCCAGCATCGCAAAAAAAAGTTTGTTGTATGGGAGCCACACATTTAATTTATTCTGTTTTTAGTATTTGTTGTTATAGCGGCAACAGGAATACATCACCTGTGAAAATTTCAAATGTCTAGCTATCACGGTTCATGAGATACAGCCTGGTGTCAGACTGACAGACAGACAGACGGACAGCGAAGTCTTAGAAATAGGGTCCCGTTTTTAGGGTTCCGTAGCCAAATGGCAAAAAAACGGAACCCTTTTAGATTCGTCATGTCTGTCTGTCTGTCCGTCCGTATGTCACAGCCACTGTTCTCCGAAACTATAAGAACTATGCTGTTGAAACTTGGTAAGCAGATGTATTCTGTGAACCACATTAAAATTTTCACACAAAAATAGAAAAAAAACAATAAATTTTGGGGGTTCCCATACTTGAAACTGAAACTATTTTTTTTTTATCAAACCCATACTTGTGGGGTATCTATGGATAGGTCTTCAAAACTGATATTGAGGTTTCTAATATATTTTTCTTCTAAACTGAATAGTTTGCGCGAGAGACACTTCCAAACTGGTAAAATGTGTGTCCTCCCCCCCTGTAACTTCTAAAATAAGAGGATGATAAAACTAAAAAAAATATATGATGTACATTACCATGTAAACTTCCACCGAAAATTGATTTGAACGAGATCTAGTAAGTAGTTTTTTTTTAATACGTCATAAATCGTAAACCGCAATTTACCAAGTACGGAACCCTTCGTGCGCGAGTCCGACTCGCACTTGGCCGGTTTTTATCCTTTGGGTACGGAACCCTAAAAAATATTGTATCTGCCATCTACACGCTAAGAAGAAGAATAGAAAGAAATAAATAAAAATAGTTTATTTTGCGCCAGGCACGACGGATACTTATACTATAAAAAGAACAAAAAACAACTTAAATACAATAATCAAGAAAGTTAAGAATAAAGAGCTGAGTTAATTTTAATGGTTATTATGACCCACTCACCTCTAATATACAAAGTACATGTTTAATAGAGGTCTGTGTTATGACCTGCCTTTCAGATTCGCTTGATAATAGAATTCCAGGCTGTAACTGCTTCACTGCACAGAAAAGGCCTCATCATACTTATAATGCACAAATGTATTATAAACACGACGTTTGCTCGGGGGTTGCCGATTTTAGTCTTCAGGCCAGGTTGCCTCACTATATTTTTTAACAGACGAAAAAAAAGGAGGAGGAGGTTCTCTATTCGATATGTCTAAAAAAAAAAACATTTCGAATAGAGAAATTATGGCCAACTTTTTATAGAGTGGTCTGATTAAAAAAAAAATTAGAAAGGAAAATATACCTCAAAGTTGGTGCTCTTTAAATTTGAAAAACAAAATCCACCCTAAAGGATTTATTGATAATTTTGCCGCAGAATTTTCAATTGTGAACCGATTCTGTTCAAGTTAAGTAAAAAGAAAAGCAAAAACAAAACCTTATAACAAAAAAATCAACTAACGATATAACGTACTAAAAAGCAAAAAAAAAAACTTTCAGTCTAGCATTTTGAGGATTTTAGGTTTTCAGTTCGTTATTTCAACGGTAATTTATTTTTGTTATAATGTTTTTTCTTCACTGATGTCAATAATGTCCAAGATAAACTTAGAACATACTATATGAAATATTAACTTTAAAACTTTCGCGTTTCGTAATTGAAAACAATATAATAACACGGCCGAAACGTCGGGCCAAATAGGTAAACAAACAATCGAAATCATCGCGTTAAATTTCCCGTGATAATTATATACTATATGAACTAAAAAAGTCTCATTAAGAAAATAAGTTTTTTATTTTTAAATCAATAACGATTGACCTAGCAGCCTCCCAAATCTGTCCTCGATACACAAACAGAACAAATTAGCCTCATTAATCGATAAAGCATGTTTACTTCAACAAGACCCATCTCCGTCGGCTTCTGAAAGTGTAAATAGGACCATTACTCACCGAGTAGGCAGGATCGCATAATTTATGCGTCCGTTTCTAAATAAGGCTGTTTGTCTACAATACTAATCGGCGTATGTTTGCGCTGTATTCGATGAAGGGATGCTTATGGTTAAATTGAAAGGTATCAAGATATAGGTGTTGGCATAAATTATACACTTTACTCCGAGGAATACCGTGAATCTATATTATAAGAAAACTGAAAATCAGCGCCGTGCTGTAGGTCCCTCAATAGCATTATGCTGAGTGGAGGCCTTCTTGCCACAACCACGACATGCATCTGCTTTTTTTTATACTCGCATTTATTTTTTTGTCTTTTTTTACTTTTCTAGCATAATTTAAGAACTACTAACACTATCGTTACGGGTTTAGTTTTTAAAATCTACTACCAATGTTTTTGTTCTTGTAATGTATGTTTGTATGTCGTTTTGTGGCAATTAAATACATTATCTTCCGTCTTCTTCTTTATTTCATTGTGGTGTTTTTATAACAGAAGTATTTACAAACCTAGCAATTGTCCGCACAGTCCACTTGATTGTCTATACTAAACAGCCAGGTACAACAAATATTGTACAGACTTTAACAATAGGAACCCTTATGGAAATGGGTTCCCTCTGTCTAGCGGAAGCAAATAATGGGCGATCTAGTATTCCTGCCACTAAAGGCTATAAGTACTTAGGACGTTAAGAAGCAAAGGAACACGCTATCGGGACGTGTTCAGATCGATCCTAAGTCATACCGAGTGTACAAGTATCTTTAGTTAGGATAACATAACTTAACATCAATACTGTATTCTCCGAAGGACATAGTTGCGCCTAATAGCAAACACATGTCTGTTTTTAAGATCTATTTCGCTAGTTTTTAAGACCCATGTAATAAGCGAGGCTATTATCAACATTTTAGGATATTAAATGGTTAAGTCCACCTACCACCAGAATGAGGGGCTGGCCTTATGCTAGATGAGCAGGTGAAATAGCGGCGGCGGTGGCGGGCCGTAGATGGCTAGAGACTGCAAAACGCAGAGTAAAGTGAAAATCCATGGAGGAGGCTTTTACTCGAAAGAGATCCATACAAACTTAAAAAAAAAAAATATTTTTATCATGTTGTTTATTCACGTTTTATAAATATAATTTGTTTGAATTAAAAATTAAAACGATGTTGCAATTATTATTTAATACAATTTTCAATTATTATTTATTACATTTTTCAATTATTATTATTAAAAAAATAACAATTATTTTTTAAAACAGTTTTTTCAATTATTGCGAATTTGATTGTAATTGTTTGCATGGAATAAAATAATACTTTTTTATTTTATTCTTTTTTAAGTCCACCTACCTACACCCATCTGCAATAGACCTTACTTTAGAGGTTTTAAGACTAATGGGCAAGTTATCGGTAGTAAGTAGAACATAGTTTGCATCAAGCTTATTTGCTATGAAAGTTTATAGAGAAAAAGCACACACACGTTACAGTCACAAAACTTACCGGTGGAAAAATTTTATGTAATTATAAAATCTTATTCGTAAGACATAAATTACCCATGAAAAGTTTCATACCATTATGAAATGTAAATAATTCCAACCCTCCAAAACCTAGCATTTATCCCGAGCATAATGTATCTAGCGGCAAAACCTGCTTTCGGAACGTAGAACGGAAGACGGCCGAGCACCCGAGTTCCGGAGTCGTACCGCCAATTAGACCCGCAGGCAGATTGTAGCGCCGCGAACCGGTTTGCACTGGATCGTACCGGAGTAATCTGGATTTAGCCAGATTTTTTGTTGGTGTTGGTAGCGTTTTTAGAGGTTTTTTTGGAGCTGTTGTTTATTTTTTGGTAGATGGAATATTTTATGAATGTATTCTTCTTATTTTTAGCAGGTTAGGGTTATTTTTTCCCTCTTTATAATGAGGCAGGTACTTTGTTTTGTTTGTTATTCATTTTTTGCTACAGTATTATTTATGTCTATGTGCCGGAAAAACTGTAAATGTTAAAATTATAGAGCAATGAGGAAAGTTTACTATATTGAAATAAAGTTTTTTTCTAACAACGTGAAACTCAAAGCAACGCTAACCTATTTCAAACGCCCAAGGTTAGAAAGCGTTCATTCATAAATTTTCAGGCGGCTGTACACAGCCATCGGGTTTGAAACAGGGCGTACTGAACTGTAAGCACGGCCAAAACAGCCCGTTGGAAACACGGACCGGCCCGCGTCCAGTAGCGGTCCAGCAAACTGTGTTCACCGCAAATTAAGGTGAGGGGTTATTCTATTGTCCTAGGTGATTGGCCGATCATCCGAGATCTGTCATTACAGGTGTTGCACTGAGGTAGGGGGTTCCGGGGTGGTATTTTAAGAGATAACAGGTTCTTTCGAAGTGCTGATTGATGGTGATCACCGGGGTGGATTTAGTGAGGTAAAAATCCCACATACCCTCTTCTTTTACCCAAAAAAAAAGTTTATTGGTAGATGTTAAGAAGGGAACAATGAAAGACGTCTTGTAATCAAGATTTGTTTGAATCATCATTATTATCATTTCAGCCGAAAGAAGTCCACTGCTGGACAGAGGCCGCCGCCAAATGTGGTCACACCTACCTGTTCAGCGCGTCTCGCATCCAGCGGATCTGATTGCTTGAAATTCTTTGTTGTTTGTTCTTTATTGTTTTGTGTCTTGTTTCTGTCCTAATGTAAGATACAAATCTTTTATTATGCACAGAAGAAGCTATGGTCACCACACTTTTTCACATCGGTATCGGCGATCCTAAACTATAATCTCATTATCCTTGTGATGTACCTACAATGCATTTATATATGTAATGTATGTATGTGTCTGTATTTATTTCTGGCTCGAATGCGACAGTCATCGTGATAGGTACAATGCGAAATTATCCATCAGTTAGTCCCATTCAATTTGCGAGAATATCCGCTGCAATGCAAGTATATGCGATTGTATCACAACACTACGTCGTTAAGTAGCTTAACCCGTCACGCGTCACGTCGTCGCAGAGTATTTGTCTCTCTGCTAGGACGATGGGCTCAATGTCCTATTTATATCGACCATTCACGGCGATGCAACAACCATGTTGATCTCTTTGGTCTATAGGCCTTTGATTAGCTAATGTTCCAGGGACACTAGGGACAGCCTTTAGTGATTCGAAATGAAGCTTGGTAATTGTATGAACCTCTATCGTTGATGGTTCTGCTTTAGATGATTGGTCATAAGAGTTCTTGTCAGTGCAGTATGAATAAAACAATATCGCATCTACTGTTATATGTGTGCTTATTCAAAGGATTTTTTTAAGATTTGGGCCGGTTGCAAATTCACTGCGAAGCTAAGTCAGTTAAAAAAATCCCCCCCGGTGGGTACCCGCATTGTCAAGTTGGGTAGCCGTGGCTTGGTCACCCACGGTGAAGCGAAGAGGAACCCGGGGAGAGGCCTCTCGTCAGGGCTTTTGCCGATTAAGCCAACGACGTAGCGGCCAACAAGTAAGTTGCAGGTGCCGCTTGATAACTCAGGCGATATCGAAACTGAGGCGGACCGCGATGTCTTATAGAGCTTCCCAGAGCCTCCCATAGAATGTAGCGGCTGAGGGTTGGACACCGCTGGAGAGGAGTGCCGGTGCGCCACTCTCCCTACCTTCCGTGGCCTTTACTGGGTCACCACCGTCTGATGGCGAACGCGGTGGGGTCGCAGGTTAGGTCCCTATTCCCTCCGGCCGTAAAATGGTAGATGGCGGGGCCTGACCCGTCACAGGCGGATCAACGATGCCCTAAACGGGGTCGTCTGTCGCCCATCTGGTTTGGTCCCTGGGGTGGTCATGGCGTGCAATGTGTTCTGGTGCGCCGGCGATGGGGGTCTACCCAACAGAGGAGAGTCCGGTGCCGGTATGGACAGTCGCGGTGGGTTCGCAGTGAGTGCTAACGCATGTCCGTGTTCCCGCCATAAGCGACACAGGAGGACACCGTGGAGTTTTAGTGGGTTGGAGCTATCTCCCCGTAGTGGCGCAGTATGCATGAGTATTTCTGCACGATAAAAATAAATTAAAAAAAAACAGTTCAGAATACTTCATATAATAATAGTATTTTTTCATATTCTTTACACTTTACATAGTCAAACCAATTTAGATTAGCTCCTGGTCTGCAACCGGCATAAGCTTATGTACATATACCTAATGTTACGATTGATATATTTCACAACATAATAATATTTTAAGACGTCATTTCAACCCTCGCAAGAACAAAGTAGGGTTCCACGTTAAAGTAACATGTTTTTATAATAGGCAGCCTTTGTGAAACTCGTTACGTACGTCACAAAAAGGTCCCAGCTACCAATTTCCATTACATCGTTTACTTAACCTTGATGTCGATCCGTTTAGTTCCGAAACCGCTCACATGGCGCTGTTTCAATTCTTAAGGTACCTATATACGTTGTACAGATCAGTCACGTTACTGTCAACTGTCAAGTCGCTCTTTGGCAGGACTGGCGTCAGATTTCAGGGCCTCTGAAGCGTAACGAACGTCTAAAATCTTCAAATGGCTTCCGGGCCCAATGAATTAGAGGCTTTCTTGGGCAAGAAGAAATCTAAAACCGAATGGTCACTCATCCAAAGAATGACCTTGAATACCGTCGCTTAACCTTGAACACTCATCCTATCTGATGTGTGTGTATGAACCTTTAACAAACCTATAATGTCGACTATACTATTTTACAAAATGATCGTTTTGTTGTACTTTTGGTAGTAGGGGTATACACCCCTAAGGGTCCTATCTTTGAAGACGTAGAAATTACTTCCTGGTGGGAAGGGACGATTTAGGGGTAGTGTCGTTAAATATGGCTTCTTAGGAAAGGGTAGTTGTTTGGTTTTTAGCGTTACCGTTCTATATCTATTATTTGGCATCGACCATTGAGATTTTGTTATGTGGAGATGAAACAGAAAAGAGCTGGCAGGTCTGAATAATTTTGTATATCATGCCATGTACGAGTGTGTGACATTCGTTGGGATTGCCCTAATGTTACCACTTTAGAGGATTTGATCCTTCTTTAGTGCTCACTTTCGTTATAAATTTAGGGAACCTTTTGGACTGTATATCAAGTGAATAGACCCAGCGTTTTTGACTGAGTTGTCCTTCATTGATAGATAGATGTCATATCAAACTTCAATGAAATTTAAATTTAATGATTTACATAAAATTAAACTAATTAACCACCTTTGTTTCTCTTGTCGTGCCTGTTAGTTGAAACTAATACCTACTACAAAGAGCCCTTAGGTGGCGAGAAACTCAAACACTAACAAGGAGCACACTGCAAAACTTTAGGGTTAATAGACGGCTGACCTTGACCTTGAGACGGTTAGGTTCGAAACACTTTGTTACGCAACAGTAGTGGGTAACTGAGTACCCGTAAAAAGGGTTGTTTATTTTGTCGATTGAAGAGGATCATGATAGCAAAGGATAGGCCACACCATAATACAATAGGTATACAGTTAGGTACTAAGGAGTATTTGAGATCAAGAACAAGTTGAGTAATTGTCAAACTATAATTTAGCCTGAAAACTGATCAAAATTGAGCACAAATACTCTTTCTAAAATCGGCCCTAAGTCATGTACTGGGGTGAAAAAAATGTTTTATTATAAGATACACACTGAAAAAAAATCAGCCGTTTTCTACATAAGTTTTATATTTATAATTATGATAAATCGAAAACAAAGTTATACCGATAGCAGATTTTTTGGTTTTTCTTCGACAAAACTCCTATTGGAGACAGAACTGCTCGATCCGACAATCCAGTACAGATTGTCCTGGTGCCATAAAATTTGGAGCACCGACTCCACCTTAAGTCTGAAAGGCTAAGACGAGGAGAGAGATATATTCGTAAATAAATATCTGATTAGGTCTCATATACGGTTTTAGACATTTATTTTCTCAAAAGATTTACACAATCACTTACAGAGAAAATACAATATTTTCTTATAAATACATGAAGCCGCAAAATTACATTACAATTTCGTTTTAGCAAACAGTTTTAGTAAAAGGGTAGTTGTAGAAAAAATATGTTCACACGAAACTAAGTGCACGACGTCGTATGCGCATCGCCACTGCGAGTAGGTGTGCATAAGCTGGGACAGTCTATTACACAGTGATTGTTTCACTACGTTTAAAGAACTTAGGGTTATATTGATTTTTGTGGGGATGGATGGATGTTTGTTACTCTTTCACGCAAAAACTACTAAAAGGATTTTGATGAAACTTTTCAAAAATATACATCAGAATAACACATAGGCTATAATTTATAAGGAAATTGAGTGAAGTACTAATACAACGCGGGTGGAGACGCGGACGGAGACGCGGCAGCTAGTGTGACTTAAGACGGTACCCTGACCAAAAAATCGGCATGAGATATGAGCGTTCCTATTTGTCTAGCGGCACTGGTGGCGCATGAATTAAAGTAGTGAATACGCCCAGATTTTTAAAAAAAATCTTTATAAAATCGAATTTTGGTCTTTTGAAAAAAAATAATTATACAAAAATGTTCGTTATTAAATTGTCTATCCATTAGTGTTAGTACAAAAAATAATCAATGAACACTTTTCGAGGAGATGCATAATATCAATAATTATTTCTCATTTTTATGTTTTTTTGGAAGTAGATTAGTGAAATATATACAACATTTAAAAAAAAACTAAATCTACCATTTTAGAATCAATATTATGTAGAATTTTAAAGTATTTTTATTAATTGATATTTCTTTTTAGATAACGAGTAGATAGCTCCTAAAAACAGCACAAAAAACGGCTTGCGCGGCGTTTTGCTCGGGGTACCGCCTTAATTGGCTGAAGGTTAAGCAATCTGATACAGTACCGTGTATTATGCAAGCACTTTTAAGTTGCAATTCACATAAAGAGTGGTCGTGGAAAAAAGAGAGCAAAGGGTTGCAGTCGGCATCTATTCTTTCAGATTTCTCAACTAATAGGTTAATCATAGTCAATGTCGACTATATTGCTCTACATAAAGGTGAGTACCTATAGACTAAAGACTTAAAGCATTTACTTGTAACGGAGCATCGAGCATTCACCGTTTTTAACCGCACTTCGAATAGACCGGACGATGTTTTGCTACAACCTGATTTTAAAAACCAACGAGCGTGTTGGTGTAATATTATATCGAGCAAAGGCATGAGCGTGGGCGACGTGAAGTGAGGTCAATAATGAACGCAAGTTAAAAATAATTGTTCATCATCATCTTCAGCCTTATAATGTTCCCACTGCTGGGACCCAGGCATCCTCTCTGTGAGAGAGGTAATGGGCCTTCATCCACCACGCGGGTCCAGTGCGGGTTGGTGGATGCCAAATGTCTTCGAATTTTTGGTTCTAAGACGGTTTCCTCACGATGTTTTCCTTCACCGTTTTAAGAGCAGTGGTCATGAAATAATTTACACAAAGTAATGCGCCTGCCTGTGTTCGGAATACCTACGTAAGTCAGGGTCGTTACCACTGCTCAACCACTGCTCTACAAAAGAAAACTTCTATAAAAGAATTGTTGAATATGCTCACTCAGTGTGAGCATAAAGTTGAAAGTATCGTCGAGCATTTTCAGAAACGTTACATTACATGGAAATGCTTTTCAAAACTGAACTCTTGCCTGTATTATACCATTCGTAAGAACGATACATTACATTGTAGTGTTCTAGTCTATACTCACCTTTTGTGTTAAAAATGTGTCCTATGTACTATTTTTAATACAGATATGTACTTTAGCGGTGAGCACTGGTGGCCCAGTGAGCAGTGGTGGCCCAATAGTATCGGCCGCGACTTACAAGTTGTAGGTCGTGGGTTCGAGCCCAGGCAGACGCTTTACTTTGTGTAAATTATTTCTTCACCACTGCTCTCAAAACGGTGAAGGAACACATCTTGAGGAAACCGGCATGTCCTAGAACCAAAAATGCAAACATGTGACATTCACCAACCCGCACTGCCCGCGTGGTGGATTACGGCCCATTCTCTCTATTAACAGAGAGGAGGCGTGTTTCCCAGCAGTGGGAACATTTATAGGCTGATGATGATGTGATGTACTTTAGCGTCGATTAGTATCTATCCTATACCCCGAGTTATATCCTACTCACAGCTGGTAGGTATGTGTTAGATGTTCGACCAGTAACTGTGTTAGTTACACTTAATCTTGCTTTCTTTGTTCTAAGATCTTCCATTCTGATGGCACTAGTGAAAAATTTAAAGGAACTTAGCTTGGAGTTGCGTTGTTACCTAACCGATGAGATTTGATTTGTTATATTGCTTTAATGTTTAACTAGCTGCCCGCCCTTAGCTTCATTCTGGTTAATATAGATTTTGTGAATTTCTACCACTTTATGATTCTGATTGCCTGGTAGTCTTTTTTACCACACATGATTCCATTCCCGGATATACTTCTTCTCTTTATGTTTCTGTACTCCTAGTAGTTTGAGAGTCACCACTCATAATTCCAGGCCCAGATTTTTTTGCTTCAGGATTCGTGTCCCCTGGTCTGTTGTGGAAAATCTAACTGAGCTCTCAGACGGTCTTAGAGTAAATACACCCATTTAGGGGATGAATTTTGAAAAATCGTTTCTTAAATTAAATCAACAGTATAAAATCAATATACTCGCAAAATTTCAAACTTCTATCATTAGAATTGAAAAGACTTTTATATATATGTCGCATCAAGGCTGGCCGATAGATGTAAACCATCGGGAAGTCAAGAAGTATTCCCTTAGGTTAAGACATCGTGTGTGGGCAGGTCGTTGGGTACAATCGTGCAAATGAAATCACAGAAGTTATTCGATACACTGGGTTTATTTAAATAGTCACAGTTACAATCCTGCTTACTTTATTACGGATCGAGACTGATTCTAAGACGTGTTCGCTCTACGGCTGTCAGTACTCAACTGCCATATTCTGTGTTCCCCACCACACAAGTGGTTAGAAATAGCGCGCCAATGCGTAGTTGTTCTTGCTTTGCCGCCAGATGGCGTGCTTGCGATTTGTTTTAACGTCCGTACTATTGACTAAACCCGACGAAAATAAAAATAATAATAATAATAATATAATAACGCAACGAACTTGACGCCTTGGATAGGAAAGTCCGCACATTGCTTACCGCAAATCGTATGCATCACCCACGATCATCGGTTATGAGACTGTATATCCCGCGGAAGTGCGGAGGTCGTGGCTTTTTAAATGCTAAAACCCTGCACAACCGCGAGGTATGCAGTCTTAGGGAATATTTCCAGGCTGCCGACGTGGGTATGCATCGAGATGTGGTAGCGGTGGACAAGGGCCTTACCCCGCTCTCCTTGGCTAACGAGAACTGGCGCAAACCTATAGAATTAGATACTAATGACCGCAGGGAGGTATGGCAGAGCAAGGAACTTCACGGACGCTTCTACCGGGTCCTATATGGGCCCGATGTAGATCTTTTAGCGTCCGTGGCCTGGCTGCGATTTGGTGACCTTTTCGGGGAAACCGAAGGTTTTGTCTTTGCGATTATGGACGAAGTTATGATGACGAACAACTACCGGAAATACATTGTGAAGGACGGCACGGTTGACATCTGTCGGGCATGTCACCGGCCGGGAGAATCAATCCGACACATTATTTCCGGTTGTTCTAGTCTGGCTAACGGAGACTATTTGCATAGACACAACCTTGTAGCCAGGATTATCCACCAGCAACTTGCTCTTAAATACAATCTTGTGGAATCGGAAGTGCCTTACTATAAGTACGTGCCCGACCCAGTTCTCGAAAATGGCAATGTCACGTTGTATTGGGATCGGTCTATCATCACTGACAGGACTATTGTTGCCAATAAGCCTGACATAGTGGTGATAGACCGATTAGAGCGTCGCGCAATGATTGTTGATATAGCGGTCCCCCATGACGAGAACCTCGTGAAGGCTGAGAGAGATAAGAAAAGTAAGTATCTTGATCTAGCTCGCGAGGTTGTCGACATGTGGGATGTGAATACAGCAGTCATTGTGCCGATAGTCGTGACGGCCAATGGCATAATAGCTAAGAGTCTCGATGAACATCTGAGGAGGCTCTCGTTGGGCAGCTGGATCAAGGGCGTGATCCAGAAAGCGGTACTCCTGGACACGGCGCGTATCGTTAGGAGGTTCCTCTCTCAGCAGCCCTAACCACCGGTAGCTTGGACCTTGTTCCCGATACCGGTGGGCTACTAATTTTTATATTTTTAAATGTTTTTTTATTTTATTTTTATAAGATAATATTTAAAAATGTAAAAACTATGTACAATAATGAAATAAAGGAAATATAATAAAAATATATAAATAAAAGATTTAGTAGATAATACTCGTAAATCGCAAGAATGGAATTGAAGTGGAGTGGAGTGGAATGTTCTTATTTCCCTACAATATGAACCTAAACACACCTCAGTACATACAACATTAGGTACTACTAACAGAAGACAGAATTTTGTGTAAAAGGAAGAGAGAGTCCTTTTCTCCATGGAAATAATACAAACTTGTCAGATTCGAACTTTATATTGCATGAATATGCAATACAATTTATATTGCATGAAGTTTCAATAAATAACCTATTTTAAATGAACATAATTTGTGTAAACTATTTCCCAGAGAAGTTATTAGGAACTTATGAACACACCATTATTCTCCTTCTTTTTTAACCCCCGCCGGAAAAAGAGGGGTGTTATAAGTTTCACGTGTGTCGCTGTGTATCTGTGTATCTGTGTGTCTGTCTGTGGCATCATAGAGCCTAAACGGATGAACCGATTTTGTTTTAGTTTTTTTTGTTTGAAAGGTGATTTTTTCGAGAGTGTTCTTAGCTATGTTTGAATAAAATCGGTTCAGCCTTTCAAAAGTTATGTGCGCTTTACTGTTTGAAACGAGGTGTTTTCGCAAGATAATGTGTCGGGGGTTTTTAAATTTTGAAATTTTACTTGTTGATTGCCCAAACTGTGTCAAATGAAACAAAACCGCACTATAATTCACAACAAACAAATTCACATCAAAGACAAGTAAGTAGCATCTGTGTATTGTGGGTTAAAAAACTAGCAAATATAAATTGCGATGAACTATTTCCGTTTGTCATTTGAAACCATTCTAACTCGACAGCAATTAACAAGAAAATTATACACACGCAAAATCATCTAAAAATCAACGATGTAAAAACCGACGACGAATAAATTAATATTCAGAACACAGCAACTACGACCAGCGATTTAGAAACTAATTTTGGCTCTCTTTAACCTGCAAAGTCTAAAATTCAGCCTATATCTTAAATATAAAGCGTTCCTGTATCTTAGAAGAAAGTGTTGTAGACGAAAGATTTTTGTGCGATCGAATCTACAACGCACGAAGTTTTTGAGGTTAAAACTCCTTTTGAGATTCGATCAAGTGTAGGAGTCCACCGCTAGATATAGGCTGCTCACAAGCTGCGCAACAAGACCCGGTCCTCCTGCTTCCACAAACAGTCCGTCCCAGGCACCTTTTGAAGGTCGTCAGTAACAGTCACAATGAGCCTCATAAGAAGGCTTAAATTCACCCAAAGGGCAATGGAGAGAGCTATGCTTAGATTTCCTTGCACGATCGAATCAGAATTAAGACATCCGCAAGGTTACCGACATAGCCCGAAGAATTGCCAAATTTAAATGGCAGTGGGCGGGGCACATTGCACGCAGAACGGATGTTGGGCTGAAAACTTCTGGAATGGCGACCGCGTACCGGAACACGCAGAGTTGGAAGTCCTCCCTCTTGCTGGAGCGACGATCTGGTCAAGGCTGCGGGAGTCCGGCGAATGCGAAACGCACACGACCGATTAATGTGGCGACGCTTGGGGGAGGCCTATGTCTAGCAGTGGATGTCTTTCGGCTGAAATGATGATGATGAGTAACAATACACCTCACTGTGAGTTCCCATTTGAGATTATTACTGTTAAGCATGTGCTGTTTCCCCGTCCGCGTTGTTGGCAAAAAAAGTCGCAAAATATCTACCGTGTACGTCCACAGCGCGCATTTTTATGGTGTTGAAATATCGGTCGCACAAAAAGTCTGGCGTCTGCGTACAACCTTATCTGTGAGGAAACAGGAAATCCCTTGACGCGTGCCGCTTCAAGGACGTGATCTTCCTTCCCCTTATTGCCCCCTTCCCGTTATTTCCCCCTTTTATTTTTTCTGCCGCCGCACTACTACTGTTTCCGTTATCCTTGGGTTACAGGGTTAGTGGGGCCGACAAATAGTGTCGCCTCAGCCTTTTTGTGTTGCGTAGTTTTTTTCTGTATGATATCTGTTTGAGCTTTTGTTGTTCGTAGGCATTCTGTTTATGAAATAAGGTTTTAATTAGGGCCAATGCCAATGTTGTGTCCTTTTTAACCCAAAGGTTGACTGGTAGAGAATGCATTGCTGCATTAAGTCCGCCTATGTATAACCATTGTTCATGAAGTTTAAATAAATAATTATGATAAACAAAATTAATGGATTTATTAAGCTTTTAGTTAATTTAGTTGGATTATCTACTAGCTAAAATAAACGAAATAAGTCTAAATTCGCAGAATTCTGCCCGTTCATAATTTAGACTCGTTTATGACCAAGTTATGCCTTAATTTAACGAACCACAGATAAACAAAAATAAATGGACCAAAGCGTTTTAACGCAGCTGTCAAAACTATGCCACAATTTATTTGCATAACTGTCAGATTGAAATAATAAAAGTTTGGGATTTTGACATTCGACGCAGGAAATAAAAAGTAGGTTGAATATCGATGGCTAATAGGAATAGAAACGTTGCCAGGTAAAGAACTGGCGAAAAGCCATGAAATACAAAATTGGTGTAGTATCTAGATTTACTATTAGAGCTATTTATTTTGATTCGAGAGTGTGACAACAGATTTATTTCCAGGATAAACATAAGTAGAATAGCTTTATTTTTCTAAGAAATTGTGGGCTATCGCAACTAAGTATTTGACCAATTCTCCTTTTTTACAAAATAAGAGAATTGCCACAAATTCTCTTATTTTTAAGGAATGATAACATTCGCACCTGATTCGCACTATAGTAGGTAACTAATTGCTATTCTGTCAAATCGTTTGACATTGATTTTCGCTGAAACCATATTGTTGTCTACAAATTATTTATTTATAAATAAATATCCGCAAGGCATTGTTATGCTAATATGTTTTTCTGAATAATTTTCATGACTTTCCGCTTTCAATAACACATCTACCAAACCGAAAAGAAAGTAAAGTTACTTTCTATAACTTAAGTAAAACTATGCAAATAATAATAAATAGTAGGCAGTTTCTTACCTATAGGTATATTTATTAATTAAATGACTTGACCATTGAACAAATACACAGAGTGTGCAGACATATCAGTGACAGTCTTGAGAAGAAGGAATATTGCTCTTCGGCCTTCCTTGACGTTCAGCAGGCCTTTGACCGGGTATGGCATAAGGGATTGCTCTATAAAATTAAGTTACTGCTGCCTCACAGTTTCTATCATATACTAGAATCATATCTCAACAATAGAATATTCCAAGTGAAAGAAGATGACTGCTCGTCGGGTTTTCACGAGATACTTGCTGGTGTGCCACAAAGTTCCGTTCTCGGCCCGGTTTTGTACACCATATACACATCAGATCTTCCACTAACACCTGGAGTTACTATTTCTACTTATGCAGATGATACAGAAATATTAGCTTCTATAGGTCTACCAGAATCTCATGGCATTTTTTATTTTTTTTAAATTGTGATTTTCATATGGCAATGTCAATTGTCACCTGTCAAATCAAAGTACTTGATGTGTCAACCGCTGCTGAAATTTTTTGATATTATCTTGAAAATTTGTTATTTTTGTGAAAATGTCGAAAAACCCACTTCGACCTCAAGCGAGACATATTGTTTTCAATGTGTATCATAAAATTAGGGAAGAATAAGGCGTTAATCAAACTCAATCTTTGATTTTAAAGTGCGTCGTAGAGTGGACCGGTAAGTTGGACTGACTTGTTTTGATACTTTTAGTTTATTTTATATTTTCTTACTTAATTTTTATTTCTTTCCATTACTATTATATGGTAAATCGTAGGTTAGGGCACATCGAATGATGGCCGGAAGGAAATGGCTTCAGTAATGTAACTGTTACTAATTCTTCGACAAGATATTGATTTTAACGGAGATTGAGAATCTTTGACGTAAGAAAAATAATAAGTAATAATCTGCGCCCTGCAGTGGGACGTGTATATAGACGGTAGTTTTTGGCGGGATTTTGTCGAGTGAAGTTCAGTGGCTGTTAATATTATTTGCAAATTGATTCCTAGTAGATATTGTGATATATTATTGGTGTAGTTTTGTGTCTTAACTGTCTACGCAACTGGACAATTTGTAAAATCATTGACAGAAGCGATCTCGGGATAGTGGAGCGGAGTATTTTATTGTAGTATTGACTGCCTCTGCAAAGCTTACTGGGAAGACTGACTCGATACAATTTGCTGCCAAATACTCCAAAAAACATTAGAATCTGTTACATCCGCATTCTAATGCATACTAAAGAATAAATATAAGATCCAAAACTCTTTCTAAAGACGTGGCTAAAAGGTCCTAGCAACCAGGCCATAAAAAAAAGTATATATAGACTGATGATGATGAATGACTATAATATAACATGATACATTTTATTATTTTTTACAGACTTTATACATAAAGAGATTGGTTTTGAATATGAAGTAATGCCAATGAAAAAGAAGCATTTTGATGGAGAGTGATGACATAAAACTACAAAGATTCAAGTTTTTGAAATGCCAGTGGAGTTCATGGAATCGTATTCTAGTTTTCTAGTTCTGAATGAGGTTTTAAGTTGTATGATTTAAATGATATATAATAAATAAGTACATAAATTAATATTCAATTGATTTATTTTTCCTATGTTAAGAACCCGATGTACGTGGGACACTCAGAAAGTTTTGCGAAACTAAAAAAAATTGTTCTATACGTACATATATTTTTATTAAATCTTTTCAAAGTACTTTCCACCAGCCTCTATACAAAGATTCATGCGCCTAAACCAGTTTTCAAAACACTTTTTCCAGTCCGCCGCAGACACCTCGTTTACAGCCTGCTCGAACGCAGCCAGCGCATCTTCCGGCGACGAAAATTGTATCCCTTTGAGCTGATTTTTTATTTTTGGGAATAAAAAGAAGTCACACGGTGCTAGATCAGGGCTGTAAGGAGGGTGACCCAGGAGTTTGACTGGCGTGCTGTCCAGGAAGTCCCTCGTTTTGAGTGCGGTGTGCGCAGGTGCATTGTCGTGGTGGAGCAGTAGCCCGCGGAGCCCTGTGTTTGGTCGCTTGTTGCTTATAACAGAGAAAACTTCTGGCAAACATTTGGTAGTATACCATTCGGCATTAATGCTTCTTTGATCCCGTAAGGGAATTGATACCAAGTGGCCAGTCAAATTAAAAAAGCTAGCGATCAAAATCTTACCCCCGCTTCTAGATCGCTTCACTTTGGTAGGCGTTGGCTCATTTTGAAACACCCAAACAGTCGACTGGCGCTTGGTTTCTGGGTCGTATTGATAAATCCAGGACTCATCACCTGTAACGATGTCGTAAACACGCCGAGACGAGCCTGCTTCAAATTTGTTAAGCATATCACGGCACCATTCCACCCGGGCCTGCTTCTGAGCATCGGTGAGGTTGTGCGGCACCCAGCGTGATACTATCCTCCTCACGCGAAGATGGCTGTGTAGAATCTCGTGAACGCTTCCCGATCCAATCTTCAATATGTGTTGAATCTCCTGATATGTAATTCGCCTATTGTCTTGGATTAAATTTTTCACTGCTAGCACGTTTTCTTCGGTAACAGCCGTCAAAGGGCGACCGCTTCTTTCGTCATCCCCCAAAGTTGGTCGACCGCGCTTGAATTCGTTATACCAACGATACACGGTTGCCTTGGAAGGGCCTTCATCCATGAATGCCATTTGAAGTCTATCGTACGATTCATCCGGTTTCAGGCGACACTTGAAATCGTATAAAATCATAGCTATAAAATGTTCCCGGCGCAGATCCATATTTCAGTGAGACACAATACTTTGAATTAACTCGCAAAAAATGTGGAGGGAAATTTTGAAATTGGAACTTACTTATTTTTACTTATAAATAATCATATTTTCGAAAAACATTATAACTGGCCAGTCTCCCATATATAAAAACTTTTTTTCGCAATACTTTCTGAGGGGCCTGGTATAACAATATTATTCATACACATACCTATAATACTCACAGTGGATCTTTGTGTCTCTGAATTGGTTGCAAGACCCCGCGCAGTAGCTATTTTTGTGTCAATGTTGAAGGTGAAGATAGCATTGTATACTGTCTCTTTCACTCGCTTATATATGTCACATAGTCCTATCTCGCTTACTCTATGCAGCATACTCGATGACAAACTGTTTCTTACGCAATGGTTGGCTTTAGAGACTCAAAAATCCGCTGTGACTACTATAATATAGATACCACATGTTCATTAATACTAAAGACATAAATAAAAATTAAACAGTATCAAGATCGTTTAATCCAATTTCCCCAGTATTGCACACAACAAATTTTTATTTCCACATTTGCCATGAGATTCCGGTAGACCTATAGTAAAGACCCTGCAGAAGCCACTGCGAAACTTCAACAAAGCCTTAATGAAATAAGCAACTGGTTTGACAGATGGCGTATAAAAGTGAGTGCTAATAAGTCAGTGCAGGTCACCTTCACACTGCGAAGGGAAACTTGTCCCCCTGTTAACCTTAGTAGGAAGGAGTTGACTCAGAGTGACACAGCTAAGTACCTTGGACTACACCTGGACCGCAGGTTGACATGGCGGAAACACATTGAAACAAAACGTAAACAGGTCAACCTCAAATACAAAGGTCTCTACTGGCTCCTGGGGAGGAAGTTCCAGTGGGGTACATCTCCTCATGAATAATAGCCGTTCAACACATCTGCTCATAGTCAGAAGGACTGATTGCAAGAATAAAGATTAAAAAAAAAAGAAAAGTAAAAAAAGTCTTGATTTGATGATTTGAACTTATTCTTATCAATATGTAATTCGAAATTGACGCTGCCTTTTTCCGAAAACATTCGCATGTAAATAAGGAAAATTAAAATTAAAATTCCTGCAGAACACGCTGGAAAACAATAGGATGCTGCATAAAAGCTACGAAGTTGTGCGTAATAAAGTAACCCAATACACGCAAAATAAATATCAACGTAAAACAAAAGACTTGTCAATAAGCCGAGCTATTCAAATTGACGTGTGATGACGTCACTGGATATGCCACTCGCGACATCATGCCATAGACACGAACGGGATTATTTCGGTAACATTCGTCATTGCTCGCGCCGCGCAAATCTGCATTGACAGCTCTCATTCGCGCGGGAAATTGACAGACATTTTGTTTTATTGCTTTCAACTTTCCTTTGATGTAAGGTTAGCAGAGAATCGGTTTACGGAAATGGTGATAGTTTTATTATGTAATGAAATTGAAGAGATTTTTATGAAGTCTCAAATTGTTTGATGACTTTTCGTAATTGGGGGAAACAAATAGTAATAAAATGATTTATTTGTTCCGGCAAAAAAGATTTTGTGTTTTTCTTTTTTGTAAGATTGCGGATCATAAAAAAATATTGCGATTTCGTCGCGCTTTCAATTTTACGTTCACTCTTTGTCGTAATATAATAATTTCATCATCCGACATAACTTTTTGCTTTCAGACCTAAACAAAACCGAAGCTAACAAAAACTTCCCAAACACAAGAAAAATAGCACAACAATCTAGAAACTGGAGTAACTTTTGAAACCCGAGACCCGATTCCTTCTACCCGTCACGTAATGGAGTTATCTATACACGTCAACACTACATACAAGAGAAACGGGACACCCAGAAAATGGACTCGCCCGATCAAACGACCTACCTACTTTATTAGATTTCGAACGCCCAACCCCGACACTGTCATCGGCCAGTACATAAAAATGATTGATTATCTATCAACCTCTATACATAGAGCATGAATGCCCGCACTAAAATTGTTGGGCGATAGATTTATGTATCTGCGTGATTGAGTAGAACAAAAATATTGTTGGAAATATTTTGTATTTATCAGTTTTCTGGTTCAAAGAACTGGGAAAATAAATATGTGTACCAACATTCTATCTACCTATAGATCTATGCGTATAAAATAAAGACGTAAATACTTTTTCTTCCTTACGAGTTGAGCCTGGCTGAATACGAGCTTTCCATTGCCGACAAACACAATATAAAAACACTTCTCTTCGTCGCCTGTTTAACGTGCGATTGTCAAACAACCAAACAACAGAAGGCCTTGTTTACTTTGAGAAAATCAATGAAATTCAGCGATGTATGAAGCAAATAGCCTTTGGGGCGTTTATTAGGCTTTCAGTAAATATTATTAATCCATTCGTCTCGTGGTCTCTTGTGGGCAGTTAAATTGTTTTCGTTTGCGGCTTGAAGCTTATTGTTAGCTTTATATTTTGCAAAACGAATATCCTGATCAATGCTAATATTTTAAGCAGTTTATTACCCTTTCAGCCTCCTTGTTTCCCAAAATTACAATTACGCTAATCATAAGCAAAATCAGCACAAATAAGTGACGTAATTACCGTTACTCAATTTAGTCCAATCGGATAAGGCCAAAATTCATATCTCCGTCCAATAACTGTAGCATTGGCTTTGGACCGGACCTCTGGAGGACCGTTTTATCTCCTGTTAAAGTGCCCATTTCAGTCAGGACCCCTCAAAATTATGTATAACTTAATAAAAGGGCCTTTATATGGGTCCCTTCGTGAACTACGGCTTGTATAAAGGATTATATGGGCGTAACCTGAAAATAATATAATGTAAAGGAGAAAATTTATGCAGTTCATTGAGTTTTGTAGTTTCTTTACCGTTGTGTGATTTGATCGTGTTGGGTTTTCTCTGTGGGGATTCCTTTCTCTGGTTTAAGCTTTAAGAAGATATTCATGCTTTTATAGATTTATTTTAATTTTATAAGGATTATTGGTTATGGCTTACCTTGGCAGTTTACTGTTTCTCAAGATACAGCTTGCCCTAGTTTGAAAGGCAGGGTTCATTACTCAAAATGGTTGCAATGGAATAATTCTTACAATATAGCGCTGTAATGTAACCTCTTACACCATTTTTGTTTATGCTGGTGAAATATATCTTTGGATTTTCAAAATGTCTCCCCACGCGGTTTATTTTTGATTGAAGACTGCTCTACCTGGATTTAATTAGAGTTTTTTAATCAGTGTGTTAATGATAATAATTCAGCAGATAATATTATTGTATTTTAATGACTTTAAAATGTTCTCGCTAATTTGTAGCGGCATCTATGTAGTTCCTATGTGCTGGTACATAGGAACTGCAATAAAACTTGACTTCATAAAAAATCATACACCATGCAAAATAATTTATCCGCATGATTTGAACACACAAACGACCGGCAATAGCCATCGAGCAGCTGTTGCCCGCCAACAACACCCATCTGGTCGGAGGATCCTTTTTTAGGGTTCCGTACCCAAAGGATAAAAACGGGACCCTATTACTAAGACTCCACGGTCCGTCTGTCTGTCTGTCACCAGGCTGTATATCTTGTACCGAGATAGCTAGACAGTTGAAATTTTCACTGATGATGTATTTCTGTTGCCGCTATATCAATAAGTAAAAACAGAATAAAATAAATATTTAGGTGAACGCCAACCTAAATATTTATTTTATTCTGTTTTTACTTTTTTGCCGTTTTTGCGATAATGGTACGGAACCCTTCGTGCGCGAGTCGGACTTGCACTTGGCCGGTTTTTTATTGAATTGAAAGACTTGCGTTTGACCATTATCTCAACTTATAGTAAGCGATGATGTGGTCGACGGTAAAGCACGCTTGCCTAGAAGTAACTATCAGGACTCTAGGTTTACCTACGAACAATGAACGTATTCCCAAAACGTTTAGTGTTAAGGCGCCGATTCCCTTGAGTAGCTGATTTTAAAATGAGAATCACGTCTAAACGGCTAGTCATAATTTATTGGAAAAAATATATGTTATATTAGACCATTTTCTTAATAATTTCATCTGAGCAAATTTTGAGTTTTATTCGTATAACATAGTGTAATTAATTTGTGAAGTTATGTCTAAAACGGACAAAAACACGACAATCACAACAAAACCGCTGGGCGTATTTTAATGAAATTGACACCATATCAAAGATAATTTAATTATCTACATTTTGATCTGAAGCTTTTTTTTTTAAAGTCATAGAATAATAAGAAAAGTACAAAAATCTACTAAATTTCGGGTCGCGCGGGTGTGAAGCGAGTGCGCGTTTTGTACCCTCAAGGTTGTTGGCGTTAGTCGTCGTCTTAATGAGTCCGTTTTTAATGGAGGTTGCGGCGTTTTACTCTCTCTTTCGTATTTCTGAATAAATTTAATCGGTTTAACACATTCCTTACCACATCAGAAAACAATCACCAGATTTCTGTCACCTTGAATGATTAAGCAAGAAGCTCAAGAATCAAATACGTCTCCTAAATACATACCCGAATTTGTCATTGTCAGAGAACCCAGAAAATGACGTAATCACGAGACTTCAGTAATTATGTACGTAGACAGTTCAAATATTATTCTAACAGAGCCGAGCTTTCGCTAAGAAAATCTAATATTGTTATACAAGCTTTCTTTATGAAGAATAATTTATTATTATCATAAAACTAGAGAATAATTAAAAACCTACGTAAGTAAATGAGAGTAATTTTATTGAATGTTTTCAGTAGATTTTTTAATATCACTCGCAGCTCATAAAAAACTTATTAGTGAAAATATTTTATCGTAAAAAACATATTAATAAGGCCTCCACACCACCAACCTACGTATGCCGTAGATCAGATACCTAAGCTAAAATTGTAAATCAAAATAGAATAGCATTAACACAATTGGTTCAATTAGATTGATTTGATGATATCTAGAAGTCAAAGTGGAGTTGACTTTTAAATCATTTTCGTTCTGGCAATTGCCTGAAGGAATGATGGAAACGAAACAATCTTGGCAAAACATAATACCCTTTTACACATTTATTAACTCAGTGAAAAAATATCTTACGCTGAATTAAACATACTCTTCAACCTTCGCAAATAAAACGGCACTTAACATGATTTTTCCTTTTACTGCTCTATGATTTTAGTACACAGTGGCAGTTCAGATAGGTCCCGGACAACCAATAATATTATTGTCGAAAAAAGGGATAAGTGATCCCCGGACAAACGGATTAATGGTCCAAAACGGTGTCGCCTATTCCCAATATACGGTACCATTTTTCATTTTACCGAACCGAAAAGAAAATAAAGCGATGGCAGAGATGGCGCATTTTCATTTAAAAAAGATTGCTTTGTTTCTCGCGGTAGTCGGTGGATTAATATTTTTTCTATTTTGTTGTCGTGAAGTTAATAGGATTGAAATATTTATTGTTTTCGAATTTGGTTGAGAATAACAAATAAAATTTTACATCGAATGGCATCCAGTCTTAAACTATAAAAGGTGTATTTTAGTAAGAGCTTGTAGTTACTATGCTACTTACTTACACATTAACAATTTCGTAAAAAAAAACACTTAGCAAAAGTGCTTTTTTACACAGTGAACTCTAGTAAACCCATTTATTTTTAGGTTTATTGAAAGGAAACATTTGGTTGAAATATGCTCTACACACAGACGCACGCAATGGCACGACGGACGACCACGCGTATACTGATACAGTCCATATGTAACACGGAAGTGAAGGTTATCAAATTAAAAAACATTAGAGAAAATCTTGAAGGGAAAAAAAGGCCACTCAAGGCACTCATGATAGAGTATACCTACATTGACAATGTATAGGTATACTACTACATTTTCATGCCCAGATCCGCATAGCAACCAATCTTCAAACGAATAAAGCTGTTTATATTTTGTAATAAATAACATAAATATCCATATTTATTTCCATACAATTTTCCAGAGCGGTGGTTACCACGTATAATGTAATAGTATTTTATTGATAATAAACGAGATTATGTTCCATGAGCGGTTATGGCACAGAGTAACGGGAAACAGAAGATCCACTTCGTCTTTTCAAATGTCCAATAGAAAACCAGCGTCAGACAATATCAGTCTACCTGACATATTGCTAAAAAAGACCATTTTAACATAGCCGTGAGGCACAATTAATATTACTAGTATTTATTTTTAGAGTTCCGTACCCAAAGGGTAAAAACGGGACCCTATTACTAAGACTCCGCGGTCCGGCTGTCTGTCTGTCTGTCCGTTTGTCACCAGGCTGTATCTCATGAACCGTGATAGCTAGACAGTTGAAATTTACACAGATAATGTATTTCTGGTGCCGTTACGCTATGTAACCAACACTAAAAACAGAATAAAATAAATATTTAAGTGGGGCTCTCAAAAAACAAACGTATTTTTTTTACCGTTTTTTTGCGATTATGGTACGGAACCCTTCGTGCGTGAGTCCGACTCGCACTTGGCCTTTTTTTAACTTCGGGAGTTACCTTAAAGTCAAAAGATTTTCCTACGGCGAAAGGCCAGCAAGGGATGGCGTTTCCTTAGGAATTTGCTGTAATTTGAAAGTAACAACTGACTGGTACAACTTTCGGACTTTGTGATCGACTCCTTGATTGACAATTCATACGAATCTGTGTCTATAATAACGATAAATGCTGAATTACGGCTGGATATCAGTCCAATATATCATACTTACTTTACCTATAACTTTATTGTACCATCGTTGATAAAAGTTATACAAAGTCTTAAAAATCTAGGAATATACTTTATTTTCTGAGATTGATTTTCATAGATTAGGTAGGTATCAAAAAGCTCATATCGATACAAGAATAAAAAAATCTCGCTCTAAAAAGTATGAAACAAGAAAATATTCACATCTCAGAGGATAACCGTAGTCGTATGCTACTTTGCAGAATGTATTGTAGGTTCTGCAATTTTAATGATTGAGTCTTCTGAACTCTTTTATTCTGTGGATAACAAGATCGTGTACATTTAGAAACGAAAAAGAAATATAGTAATATTTTGTTTACATAGTTTGTTGATCTTATTGGATAGAGGATGCCGCGAATTCAGTTTATTGTTTAACATATCTACAGAGCCGGAGATAAGTGGGTATGTATTGTTTTGTTGCAACGAAGATAGTAGCTGCAGAATTTTCTTGGAGGAAAGTAGTAGAAAGAGGATTGAATTCGTTGTTGCGATGTTATCAAGGATTTATTTATTTTTCATTTAATTGTCTGTTAAAAAATCTAGCTATCTAAGAGTATCTATAGATCTATCTTGTTAAGGGTTTAGGTTAGGCCAATGATATTCAAATAAACAGATATGTTATAAGCGCACGCATTGTGAAGACTCGCTTAGGACACAATTGTGACCTTTAGTCTTTAGTTTATGTCACGCTTGGCGAAGATAGGCTTTGTTGAAACAAAAACAAAATAAAAAAATGCCATAGTGTCTATTTAGAAAGTGTACCAATTATGATACCAAAGTAAAAAAACACACAAAACAGAAGGGATCTCATACCATAATGTAAGTACGCAATACACCTCAATTAACTAATTTATTTCAATCTTTTTTCCTAATATTCTGATATTTGGAAAAGAAAAAGAAAAAAGCAGTGGTGGTCAGAATAATGTTTGTTTACATTCACACGCAAGTAACAAACACTAGCTTTCTCTTTTTTTCTTGTTGGTTTTATCAAGCCATCCCTTTTGACTTGTAGTGAAATTTCAGATAAATGAAAAGTGTGTATGTTTGCTGCAGCTGCTGCGCGGAACACTTTTTGCAATTTTTTTGTGAGTGTATAACGTATCTGTTTATTTAAATATCATTGGGTTAGGCATACATTTATGTATTAGCTGTCAGTTTCTGTGTCAATAAATACTTATTTTGTATTTCCCTTAGATTTCAGTCATGAACATGGAAATATTAAGTACTACATGTGACAGCTATAAAATGCGCTATAGTAATAATAAAAAAACATAAGTCGTTCCATTGGAACATTGACACCTGAAATGGCTCTTAGAATCCACAAAACGTATGTAAGACCAATACTAGAATATGCCTTTCAAGTATGGAGCCCCTATTTCATTAAAGACATAGACCTGTTGGAAACAGTGCAGCGTAGATTCACGAAAGTCCCCAGACAGCTGAAACGTTTGCCATACGAAGAACGACTAGATAAACTGAACCTGACCACCTTGAAGGAGCGCAGAGAACGTGGAGACCTAATTGAGACCTTCAAGATAATAATTTATCACTACGACTTGCAAGGATTCAGCAACATGCTCAAACGCGCACCAGACCGAAATCGTAGAGGACACAATCTTAGACTGCAAAAATCTAGTTGGAATACAAATCCACACAAGAACTTCTTGAGCAATAGAGCGGTCAATGCATGGAATGGGCTGCCTGAAAGTATTGTGACAGCAGAAAATATCAATCAATTTAAAAATAGACTGGATAAACACATAAATCAACAAAAACATTGAGTAGTTAGTGAAAACAGTGTAGTGAACAACGAGATGCAGGCTGATATCAGTTGTTTCAACTGCTGGCCTGTTCCCCAATAATAATAATAATAATAATAATTTCATTTTGAATGAAACGGTACGGCTACTAGAATCATAAAGCATAGAGAACACTGAGTGACGTTGCGCAACGGAATCAATTACATACAGCCAAGCTTAATTGAAGGCGGCCGCTCCGAGCAAACAAGACGTGACCGCCACTAAACGTTATTTATGTCTAAATCTAGGTAGCTTTTGTAGCTAGGCGAGGTATAGGATTCTTGGTTCAGAGTTATATTAGACGAAAGAACAATACTTTCAAAAGTTGCTTTCAGCTTAGTAAGCATTCTTCCTTTTGTTTATGGATATGCAGTTACAGTATGTGGGTTGAATATAACGTTATACTCGGTATATAACAGTGCAGATTGATCTGTAAAAGCGGTAATAGTCTAGTACAAAAAACGCCTTCATACACCAGACTATCAACGCAACTTCCCTGCTAACGAAAAACCCGCGTCATTTCCTTCCACAGATATCAACATAACAAAAAAACTACAAAATGGCGATGAAACACGTGCCAAAACCGTAGAACACCGCGATTAGTTGCCATAGATTGTATACAAACATGTACCTACTGCCGTCATCTTGACCTAGAGCGGGCCAACAGCCTTTTGAATCTATTTCGGTACACCACTACCCAGTACTGATGCGAAGCATATGTTTGGATATTCCTAACCGTTGGAAGATTTACGCAAATTGAAAAGACAATTGGTTTCGGGAAGAACTTTTGTTTTTTTTTTGTATCATCATCATCTTTGTTTTATTTCTGGTAATGAATATTTTATTTTTTATAGGTTTTGAGAATTATCTTGCGTATTCCGAATGTATGTAAGACGGACTTATTCTTTCTACACACGCAAGCAATTATGACGTAATAGCTTCTGCCAGCGGCTTCGCCCACGTGGCCAGTGTTATGTTTTTCAAAGGGAGCATACTACCGGGATTAAAAGTATCGTGTGTCCTTATCTAGGTGTAGTCGACCGGTGTGTTTTATTTCACGCAAATCCGTTCAGTTGTTGAGGCGTTACACATCAAAACATACAGACTTTTATATTTATAATATACTAGCTGACCCCCGCGGCTTCGCTCCCGACATAATTATAGCCTATGTAACTCGGGAATAATGTAGCTTTCCATAGGTGAAAGAATTTTTAAAATCGGTTCAGTAGTTTCGGAGCCTATTCGAAACAAACATACAAAAAAATCTTTCCTCTTTATAATATTGGTATAGGAGTGGCTTAGGATAGGCAGTAAATTATAACATTGTATATTAGATTATGTAAGAAGGCGAACTTTTCATCATTATTATGTAAACTGACCTATATCATTAACGTCCATCCTCTGCATGAGTATGGAACGAGTGCTCAATTCCAAGCTCCTGGCATACCTAGAAGCAAACGACATCCTCAGTGACCACCACTATGGCTTCCGCCAAAATCGGTCCGCTGGGGATCTTCTAGCGTATGCCAATCACATCTAGAGTGAGGCCATCGAGAAGCATGGGGAAGCGCTTGCAGTCTCCCTCGATATCTCAAAGGCTTTTGACAGGGTCTGGCATAAAAGCCTTATTGGTAAGCTTCCTACATTCGGTCTGCCCATTGCTATGTGCGATTGGATTGCAGACTTCCTGAGAGACCGCTCCATTCGAGTGGTTATTGATGGGCGCTCGTCTGACCAACTGGGTATTAAAGCCGGGGTCCCTCAGGGGTCGATACTCTCAGCAGCATTATTCTTGCTGCACATAAACGATCTGCTAAAACTCGTTACCTTTGGGTATGCGGACGACAGCAATGTTTCTGAGAGATACGTGTCCGACGCGCGTCCAGTAGGACCTCAGATCCGGTCTCTCCGGGAGACCATGGTTGGGAGCTTGAATCTGTCCTTGAAGGCAGTCCTCGAATGGGGCGATGCCAATCTGGTCAGGTTCAATGCTGCTAAGACCCAGGCGTGTCTTTTTGCACTAAGAGGAGCCAATTCTACCCGGATCCTTCGTTCCGATAACGGACCATCTTGAGCTTCTTGGAGTAAAGTTGACATCAACACTCAATTTCGGCCCATACACTGAGGCAAAAGCTCAACTGGCTGCCAAAAAGTTGGGGATCCTTGCGAAGGTGAGACGGTACTTCACGCCTGAACAGCTGCTCAAATTGTATTAACCGCAAGTTTGGACATACATGGAGTACTGCTCTCACCTCTGGGACGGATCTGCCAAATATCAACTCGATGCACTTAAGTCGATTAACAAAAGGCTCATTGGCAATGTGGCACTGGTTGAGTCAAAGCCTTGAACATCGTCGCCGAGTTGCCAGCTTGTCGGTTTTTATCAGTTGCATTTTGGGTAGTGGGCGATGGAATTGCATGATCTAATTCCACCTAGCCCGTTTCATCATCGGACTACAAGACGTACGGCTTTGCGCCATCGGTACATGGTGGACATCCCACCCATACGCACTAAACGTTTTGAAAATACTTTCATTATGCTTACAGCTAAGGAGTGGAATTCTCTGCTGGAGTCTGTGTTGTCCGATAGGTACAACCTCGGGGTTTCTAAGTCAAGAGTGAATAGGTTTCTTCTAGGCAAGCGTGTTACACCGTCGACCACATCATAGTCTACCATCAGGTGAGATAGTGGCCAAGCGTGAGCCTAACAAAAAAAAAAAAAACAAACAGCTTACAGATTCTTGGCTACAAAAAACTACAAAAATTCGGTTGAAACCAGCCACCAAACGAAGAATATTGACAACATTATCCCTAAAAATATTTAAAATTGTAATACGTTCATCCCTAATGTCTGTAATAAATCATGGTTGGCAGTGCTTGTGCTTCGTAACAAGGCTCCAATTTATCATTCCCCGTAGATATTAATCTTCGTTACCACAATTACCGATCAGATCTGACGTTAAGTACCCTAAGTACCATCTAGGCAAATTTGATGATTACATGACTTTGTTGATGTTATTGTAAGTTTACGTGGCGGGTTGTTCAAATAATGAGGCCTTCTGACAGACCGGTCAAGGCACCGCAAGGTTGCCTGCTTGTCGGTCTTCTACAGACTGTACTTCGGTGAGTGTGCTCAAGAGCTCCACGACCTCATCCCACCAGCCCCCTTCTCCCATCGGACATCTAGACGCACTGCAAGTTACCATCCTTACCTTGTTGCCATTCCACCAATTCGCACCAAGCGCTTCCAACATCCTTCATAATGCGTACAGCGAATAAATGGAACTCACTACCTGCGTCTGTGTTTCCGAACGCATACAACCCAAATCTCTTCAAAGTTAGAGTGAACAGGCTTCTTATGGGCAAGCTCACTCCATCGTAGACTCTGTCTCTGTCACCTCTGACCTAGACTAGAGTCAAGAGCAAACCCATCATACATAAAAAAAATATATATATAAAAGTCCCGTTTCGATTCGATAGCTCTGAGCTTAAACGTAATTTTTCACAATGCGTTCATTTCTTCACCAAAGTTTTCTTTGCACACTTTTCAACTTTTATGGCAGGATCAAAAATTTCAACCAGAGATAAGTTAATAAATAACAAGTTTTTTACGATAGGACCGGCTTATTTTAAACACAATGAAGAGCAACTCCAAATTACTGTTACCAATGATGATTATATGAGTAAGCAAGGTGTCAACAGGAGTTGAAAACCAAATAAATATTGCAAATTTTTCTTGAGGTGAGACAAGAACACATCCTCAAACATTTTTAAATTCCGAACCGAACGTTTAGTTTCTCCTTATCTTTATTGTTGTTACGCTGAGCTTCGAGCGCCCAGAGGCGGATGTATCGCAGTGGAAAATTCGCTCCACGTATGCTATTTATAAATGTACGTGTATCCGAACGGCCATTGAGATGTTCTATGTAAATATCACTCGCATGGATGAGTTTGGACGTATATTTATTCTTCGTTCCTACCTACTAGGTCCATTTATAGTCCAACTGATTTTTATTTCATTTCTTTGTTAATTCATATTCGAATAGAAATTGTATTTGATCTTTTGTGAGATTAACATCACTGTCTGATAAATTGATGATGCAAAAAAATTTAAGGGAATTTGTATTTCGAACTTTGTCCGTATTCTGGGACTATGGTCCGAAATCTCGATTTGACGTCACCAAATTTCAGAGATTTGTATAAAATCTCAGTATTTGAATGCCGGAGAATCATTCTAGACTATGATTGTTAGATTTCAAAAATAGTTTTCTCCCAAAGAACCGTCACTGCCTAAAGTCGTACACATTATGGCGGTTTATTAGAAAGGTCATGTTCAACATTGGACGATTATGAGCCGAGATTATCCATATTATTGTTATGATTGTGTGTGTGTTGTTAGATAGACGATCTAACAAAGCTTTTAGTGGGATTTTATCGCCTTTTAACTCATACTGTTTATGCCAAATAGCAGAATATATTTTAGCCTGACTGGTTATTTGTTATTTGGAATAGATAATGCCCATGTATATTGTCCATTACGATTTCTCACTAAAAGTCACTTGAGATTTAGGTGAGTAATAATAAACGGATGGTTTTGTGGCTGCCTACCTAACTGTAGTTATGTGGAGAACAGTTTTACTTGTTTTCAGTATAATAGAGACATGATTGTAGCGATAAAGGGACGTTGAGGGGCCGCACGATGATTTTGCTGTGAAAACGGGATGGTGCTATTTGTCTTGTATAGCTCCATCTCTCTCTCTCTCTTTCATTGGAACCATGATAGTTTTAACAGATCAGAGTAAAGCCCCTGGAAAAGGTTGCGGGAAATTGTTAGATGACAAGCACAGAACCGTTCTATGTGAAGACGCTTGGACTTAAGATACGTCCAGCAGTAGACATCTTTCGGGTGAAGGATGACGATGAAACCACAAAAATAAGTGTGGGTAATGCAATGATTCAGTTTGCGTTGAGTTCAAACCTCAAGTTCGAACACTTAGCAATTGATAGATTTTTATTAGAACGGCATTCTTGTAATAATGGCCTTCCGAAGGCAACGTTTAGTAAATTCAATGTAGCTTTGCAAATGTGCTAGTAATTTAATTTATTAGCTACCCTTACTACCTTTTTCGTAGTGTGTGTCACACACTACGAAGTAGAATAGAGAAGTGGGCCAAAGATGTTACTGAATGGTACCCGAGAGAGGGGATGAGGAAACGGGGAAGACCAGTGCGTAGATGGGAAGATGATCTCAGATCAACAGCAGGCGCTGCGTGGAGGAGAAAAGCACAAGATCGTGTACTGTGGAAGGGTCTGGGGGAGGCCTATGCTAGTGAGCAAGACAAACAAACCGATGTATGATATTCTCAAAAATTATGTAAATATTAGTTTTAAGTTTGTCAATAAAGGCTATTTGAATTGAATTGAATTGAACCACCTTTTTACAGTAGGCACCCTTCTAAAACTGTTTCGTAGCATCAACGATTTTAAACAGAGCCCGCATAAAAATAAATAATTAAAAACCATTCAAGACTGTGATCATTGATACATATTTATAAATAAACGAATCTTTTCGTCATTATAATATATTTATCATCTTCCCACAGTCTTTCCAGCGAATTGTTTTTGTTACTCCTAGGGATTTCCGTGGTGGAAATAACATCTTATTCGCTGTTTATTTATCTTCATAGCACTTCCCACTATTATTGTAAATATACGTGTTTGTAGGATGGTAATATCGGCATAGTGACGAGTGGTTGTATGTTGCTTTATGTGTTGCGAGTTTGATTCATGTATGTACGGAAAAGACTCATCATCATCCTGCCCTTGTCCCATGTTACTTGGGGTCGGCGCAAAACGTTTTCTTCTTCCATACCGTCCTGTTTCCCGTCACGCTATCACTGACTCCCTTTTTTTCATATATTATATATATTTCCTCACACAGTCTATCCATCTTTTCTTTGGCCGTCCCCTCCCTCTACATCCATCCACATGTATATTCATAACTCTTTTAATAAAATGCGTTTCATCCCTCCTCATCACTTGACCATAGCAGGCCAAACGGTTTCCATTCAACTTTTCTGTCACTGGCACCACTTACAAACTTCCTCTAATATATTTATTCTCACTTTATCCATTTTCGTCACTCCGCACATCCATCGCAACATTCTCATCTCTGCTACATGCAATCTCTTTACGGCAGGTCTAATCACAGACGGGAAATACTAACATCGCCAAAGAAAGACTCGAAAAATAACCTATCTGAGGTTCTTGACAAAGTAACATTATATCAGCGATAGCGATAGATTTTGAACACATCAAAAATGTATCACATTTACCACGTGACATTGACCTTTCCTTACTCTTGTAAATCCAATACGTTTTGAAGTGACATTGCGCTAGCCTAGCACCTGATAATCTAATACGTTTTGACGTGACATTGCGCTAGCCTAGCACCTGTAAATCTAATACGTTTTGACGTGACATTGTGCCAGCCTAGCACCTGTAAACCAAATAAGTTTTGACGTGACATTGCGCTAGCCTAGCACCTGTAAACCAAATACGTTTTGACGTGACATTGCGCTAGCCCAGCACCTATTAATCAAATACGTTTTGACGTGACATTGCGCAGGCCTAGCACCTGTTAATCAAATACGTTTTGACGGGACATTGCGCAGGCCTAGCACCTGTTTATCAAATACGTTTTGACGTGACATTGCGCTAGCCTAGCACCTGTTAATCCAATATGTTTTGACAATCGCCATCTCTGGTAGAATGTCAATTTATTCGAATTGGAGTACGAGTATTCGTTCGTAGACGTACTCACGATTATTCTGCTCTTTATAAAATTATGTTTTGAACATTATCTTGCCCTGTAGTGTTATTCAAATAATACATTTCATTTTCTAAAGACGGATCATCATCATCATTTCAGCCGAAAGACGTCCACTGCTGGACATAGGCCTCCCCCAGGCGTCGCCACATTGACCGATCCCGTGCGTCTCGCATCCAGCGCCTGCCTGCAACCTTAACCAGGTCATCGGTCCACCTAGTGGGAGGCCTTCCAACGTATAAATTAAAGACGGATGTTAGACTTAAATCTCAAATGGATACAGCCACATTTTGTAATGTAGTGCATTTTTTCTTTATAAAGGAAAAACTACTAAGGTAAAAGCAAGAAGATTAACTAAAGCTAAAATTCAACATTATGAACGTTTGTAATTTATATTAATGAGTTCTTAGCCGCCTGGCAGACACAAAAGCCTGCTAAAGCCACCTGACAGAAGGTTTTTGTAAAATAACTGATGTTAAACTATTGAAGCGGCACCTAGTTAGGTAGATATTTGTCTAAACATTGGCAAAAAGAAGCTAATAAAAAACATACCAGATAAAGTTTATTTTGTCATTTTCACGATTTAACACTAATGTTTGTGCAAATAAGGCCAATGTTGGGACCCCAAAAGACAGTAGTTATTACTCCACCAGACGTTTTCGGGGATGTAAACTTTCGCAATAATTTATAAAGATTAGGAATGGGTTTTACAAGTTTTCGGCGATAAATTTTCAGTTTTCTCCTTTAGTTTTTGCAAAATATTCCGGACTGAACGTGTAAATATGAACGAATAACAAATGTAATATGAATCCATTTTATTTTTGGTTGTTAAATAAAGCTCTTATGAAACGTGATATTATGTGCAATACAAAATATTTATCAGTATTCATATTTTCGTAGATATTATGTTCGAAAACACATCCTCCTATGAATCGAAATTGAAAAAAGCTTTTTGATTTATGTGCATTGAAATTTGAACACTGGTATAAATGTTTAAATTTGAAAAGAGAATAAATATCCCGAAATCGAATATATTCGATTTTGTGCAGTTTATTCAATGATATTCAAATAAACAGATACGTTATACACTCACAAAACAATTGAAAAAAGTGTTCCGCGCAGCAGCGGCAGCACACATACACACTTTTCATTCATCTGACATTTCACTAAAATGTCGAAAGGGATGGCTTGATAAAACAAACAAGAAAAAAAGAGACAGCTAGTGTTTGTCACTTGCGTGTGAATGTAAACAAACATTATTCTGACAACCAATGTTTTTTTCTTTTTGTAACCTCCAAATATCAGAAAATTAGGAAAAAAAATTGAAATAAATTAGTAAATTGAGGTGTATTGCGTATTTACATATGGTATGAGATCCCTTCTGTTTTATGTAATTTGGTATTATAATTGGTACACTTTCTAAATACACACGATGGCATTTTTTTAATTTTGTTTTTTTTTCAACAAAGCGTATCGCTCTTCGCCATGCGTGACATAAACTAAAGACTAAAGCATACAATTGTCTACTATTCGAGTCTTCACAATGCGCGCGCTTATAACATATCTGTTTATTTGAATATCATTGAGTTTATTTCTTTGTTTTCATTTATGCCAACTCTGAAAGTAAGTAAAACTTTATGATTATAATTAATTTAAAAAAAACTTACCAAGTGATATGAGGCCGCTGTTGAGCATCGGTAGCTTGATGCTGTTGGGAATGGACACCAAGCTGGTAGTGCCTGATGTCCTGAAGTCCTTCTTCTTTGGCTTTTTCTCCATGTCGTATCTGGTGGTCGACCGCGAGCGGTGTTTCCGCTGGCTGGTCGCAACTGACGTGCCACGCTGCCCCGTTCGCGACGACATTTTGGCTCACCCCACGAATTTCCCGCCGATTTATACTCAGTCGGATATGACAGGAAGCAGACGCAATTAATGGCACACCGTCATTTTATATCACGAACAAACTCACACACAAACACTATTTATGTTTAGTTATTGTGGTATAAAAAATTATGGTCAATCTTTTTTTTTTTGTTTTTGGAAACTAAAATAACCTTTGCAAAAGAAATTTTAAAGCGTAAATTTAATATTTTTTTAATATTAAAAAAATAATATTTACAGAATTCTATCCTAGAATTTGACACTGTAAATAATAGTAAAATAGCAATGTCTATGAAAGAGTTGCCAGTCGTAATTTGTCATAAGGGCTCTGTCATTTTGGCAGCCTGGTGTTTTGGTGTGTAAAGTTGTCGCCTGAAACAAAAAAAAAGCACTGGTTAATGAATGCACTTGACAACAAATAAGTTATGATACAAATATCACGGAATCCAAGTTAAGATTGAATTCTGGGCACTTTGAATGGCCATGTCAAATTTGGCTTTAAAACATAAAAATCCCTTTGAGAGGAAATTAATTCAGATACAAACAGCCTATACTTGAATTACTGAAGTTCAGTCAGAGACAATTTTCAAAAAAGAAGATTATTTTTACTTAATGTTAAACCATTGGCATCGACCGTAACATCGGTAGGTAAATAACAAGAAAACATATATCAAAATTATGCTAAGAAGGTATGAATATAAATGCAAATCTATAAATTTATTTGCCACATCCACACAAATACTTACATTACCATAATCTAAGTACAAGCATCTGTAAATGTGTTCATTATCTATGTTCAATGAGGCATACTCTGTACCAGGTACACTCATTCATTCATTTAATTTTCGCGCCAACTTGTGAACGAAAGCAAAACAAGTGTCATTGAAGGTGACATTCCGTGGAATTCATAGAGAAATTCCTAATTTTAAGGTGAAAGGTGATGAAAACTTTTGTCGTTACATGGCACTTGAACTACGAAACCGCTGCTGTTTTTTTGACATACCTAATTAGGTAACTTACAGGCATAGCTGCACTGTCAAATTGATACCATGGATATATCAGTACACCTTCTTAGCTTCACTTTCAAAATATGAAAGCTTTTGAACGTTTTTCTGCCATTTATGTCTGCAATCAGCCCTTGAGTTTTAATGAGAGTGCTTGTTTCTTCTGTTGGCGGTTCAAGTCTCGGTTTTTTGAACCTTTTTGTTTTATTGTTTGGAGAAAGATTTTTAAATCGGTGACAGTCATCGCAAACACCTTCATCGCATCGATAATGTAAAAACCGGCCACGTGCGAGTCGGAATCGCGCACGAAGGGTTCCGTACTTGGTAAATTGCGGTTTACGATTTATGACGTATTAAAAAAAAACTACTTACTAGATCTCGTTCAAACCAATTTTCGGTGGTAGTTTACATGGTAATGTACATCATATATTTTTTTTAGTTTTATCATCCTCTTATTTTAGAAGTTACGGGGGGGGGGGACCAACATTTTACCACTTTGGAAGTGTCTCTCGCGCAAACTATTCAGTTTAGAAAAAAAATATATTAGAAAACTCAATATCATTTTTGAAGACCTATCCATAGATACCCCACACGTATAGGTTTGAAGGAAAAAAAAAAAAAAAAAATCAGTTTCAAGTATGCGGACCCCCAAAATTTATTGTTTTTTTTCTATTTTAGAGTGAAAATCTTAATGCGGTTCACAGAATACATCTACTTACCAAGTTTCAACAGTAATAGTTCTTATAGTTTCGGAAAAAAGTGGCTGTGACATACGGACGGACAGACAGACAGACAGACATGACGAATCTATAAGGGTTCCATTTTTTGCCATTTGGCTACGGAACCCTAAAAATGAAACATAAAACGCTTCCGGTTTGATGAAAATTTCCATGAATTTAATCGACTGAGGTGTTTCTTATATGAGGATCAATCTATTTATGGGTACTATCAACGTATTTATGGCAGCATTGATGCAGCTGTACAGATATGCGACTACGTAATTTAAACGGTAGGTATAGGTACCCGACTTACTCCGAACTCTGTAAATAGCATTCCTCCGCTCGGAAAAGTTGGAATTCTTGATAAATCGCGATAAAAGCGGGTTCCGAGTGGATGACATAAGTTTTCGATAGCTAGTCACACTAAATTGGATTTATAATTTGAGATCATTCCAAAATATTATCGGCTTTAGTGTATGATTTACAAAACTTACAATAAAATTTTAACTTTGTGATGATTGAGTTTGTTGTACCAAAATTTGATATTATCTCTAATTCTGAATTAAAATATAAAAAAAAACGCTTCAAGGTACTCGAACTGGCAGCCTTGAGCCTTGTTCAAATTTGGAACGAGTCACGTTGCATGAACGCGCTCCACATTTATGAATGAAGCAAACATGGATGACGGTGGAATTCCACATTTGAAATCTGAAGAATCTAGCAAATTACCGCGTGATATTGAAAGTTCTGGCAAATTATTTCAAAACGTTCACTTAAAAATAAATATTTATGAATGAGTGCGAGTATTTATTATTACAAAGCGTATATTAGTAGTATTACCGTTTTTAACATTTTTCCAAGTAATTTTCTAAAATGATTTTCAGTGCAAATCGTCATAATTCTGCGAAAGTTGGCATGGATTTGCATGACGTATTTCATTGAAGATTTTAAAAACGTAACTGACTATTAATATTGTACTAGAAGACAAAATATCTTTGTTATTTGTACGGACAAGTAATAATTGTCGTGTGATCTCATTTAGCGACAATAGATATAACTGGATTGTCCTAAAATTCGAAGTATTTGAGACAGTCTGAAACAAAATTTATTTTTGTAGTAACATATCTAACAATAACATGTGTGATGCAAATAAAGTTTTCTTTACTTTGATCACAGGTAGAATACAAGTTTCTTTATTAAATAAGTATTATAGAATACTTATGTTATAGGTACTATATTTAAGACATACTAATTCCATGCAAAACCATATAAAAAACAACTCACACAAAAATCGGTAACGAGTTCTAATTTCAAAACGGTAACGTGTTATGACGTAAGATGACATGCAACAATAACAGACTTCCAACGCCATTGCAACTCCTTGGCACCATAGACACGTACGGTGGCATAGTGCCCGCACTAATTGCTAAGCGATAATCTGTCTATGAGTAGGTAATGAGACTATATTTTTGGTTTTAAGGGAGAATATTTTGAAATAATGAACTTGATAAATAATTGCAACTGTAATTAGGTATTGGTTTTGAAGCTTTGGTACTGAAATAACTAACATAATCCTCGAAGGATTAGTCTGAAGTAGACCTATAATAGTACCTAGACTACGTAGTAACTAATATGTAATCTGTGCCTAGACACAATGATATTCTAATAAACAGATACGTTATACACTCACAAAACCATTGAAACAAAGTTTTCTGCGCAGCAGCGGCAGCACACATACACGCTTTTCGGACTTACATATGGTATGAGATCCCTTGTGTTTTATGTACTTTGGTATCATAATTGGGACACTTTCTAAATACACACGATGGCATTTTTAATTTAGCGTATCGCTCTTCGCCATGCGTGACATAAACTAAATACTATACGTCACAATTATGACGTATTCGAGTCTTCACAATGCGCGCGCTCATAACATATCTGTTTACTAGAACATCATTGACCTACACATTTATGTTTTAAGCTAGTCTATGAATAATTAAATTAAAATTTGGGACAGATTGTCTCATATATCTACACAAAAGTTATAGATAGTGCATCACCACATAGGCTAAATACGTAATCCATTTTCTGTGACCCCAGATTGGGTACCGATTACATCTGAACGTTAGGATACCGTAAACATTAAACTAAAATTTGGGACAGATTGGCTCAAGTCCCATGGAATAGAGGCCACCAACCGTGCACAAATCCAAACTCAGAGTACTTAATAAGATTTTGTTGGAAATTATAACATTTACTGAAATACAGAAATGATATGTTTTTTTACACAAGCTTTTTTCGTATTCTTCTCAGCAAATCCTTTCATTTGATACCCTTATCATGGCAGTGCACAAAAATAACTAGTCGACCATCTTGGGCAGTCCGCCATATTGGTTTTAGAATGACGTGAATTATCTAACCATGCATTGTCATCCAAACTAAACGTGTATGCAAAATTTCATCTTAATCGGTAGAGGATAAGCTTTAAAATTCAGTTGCACGATTTGACTTGAACACACTTACATACATACATACATTGCAAGTTAATTAAAAGCTTGTAAAAAGAAGTAAAACGGGCTATCAAGTTTCACAAAAAAATTACATGTCAGTGTGAAAAAAATGCCTACTGTTATTGATGTGAAGCTTATTTACCAAAATTCATAATGGCAAACATCTTAATGACTTGAGAACAATCCTACCTTTTCTAGAACAAATTGGTCACAACAACAAACAATATTGCTCATCTCTTTGCAAGAAATATGTATATACGTACAGTGACGAATATTTCAGTGACGAGACGCCATGTTTGTGTGGGCGGCGTATGCGCATTGTGCGGACACAGAATAGCTAGGCACAGAAGGTCGGCTCCATTCAAAGAACGAAAACGAACGCATACATACAGGCACTAATTTGTTTTTTTTTATCTTAGTATAAATGTAAAAAAATATACTGTCTCAACCTGTGGTCTCAAGATTATAATAAGACACTATGGGAAATGGCGAGTTACCTTCAAATACAAATTACAAGCTTTTTTTATTAACTTGCAATGTATGTATATATGTAAGAGTGTTCGGGTCAAATCTCGCAACTAAAAACATTTTGATTTGATATGAACTGTTTTTTGAGTTGTTTTTTTATTGTGGCACCGTCAATCAAATGATTTGCGTAGCCTTATTCCAACTATGTTGCAGTCGGATTCCAGCCTAAGGCCATTTACTGATGGCGCCATTCGCCGATTTACATCACAGCGATAACCGATTTTTACTAAGTGAAATTGCAAGTATGTTCACATGGACGCACTGCTATGCAATTCGACCGATACGCACTTGAATTTTTCTTAGAAAGTTATATCGCGATATCGCCTATCGAATTTCGAGGCAATTTAAATTGCATCCCACCATCAGGAAAGAGCCTAACAGGGTGCAAATAAATAGTATTTTACATGATGCCGCCCATTCTCTCTCATAGAGAGGAGGTCTGTGTCCCAGCAGTGGGAACATTAAAAAGGCTGATGATGGCATGATGCCTATCTGACCTCTACAGCCCAGTAATTGCGTGACACTACACCACTTAACAAGATTGGTTATCAAACTTTCGGGCTTTTCACTACTAATGTCGTACTTGGTACAGATGACCAACTCCATAAACAAGCCAAAACACGCACATAGAGCCTCGCTTCACGTACAGCCAGCGTACTCGCGACTATCATTTGTTTGAAAGCGCCGCCCATACGTAAGTACCTACATACGCGTATGTGTGCGTGTGCTTGTGTTCATTCGCCGTCAGAGCTGGCCTTCTGAGTCTATCCATTTTGTAGTGCGGACGTAACATTCCTACGGTCAACAGTGCACGACATAAAATTTTAATTATTTTCCAATAACAACAGGACTTTATGAACTTTCGGTGACGTGAATAGACGTTGGCTGCATAGTCGTTAATAATCGTTCATAAATTGCTTATAAAATGCATTAAAAATATGTTTTACAAAAAATTTGAAATGATATATTTCGGTATGGGCACGTTCAGCGCAATTTGTCTTTGCATTTCTTTTTTGTCTTTTACTCCATGTTTGTTGCTGTTGTGTTGTGCCTGTGTCGAATAAATATATTACTATTCAATTCTATTCTATTCTATTAACACGACTGGGTTTCAAGAGGTTTGCCATTTCGTAAGTATCGATGACAAGTCGTTGTTAGGCCTAGTTAATCGAACCCAGGTGAACGACATTTTAACATTATTTTTAATAAGTACCTATTTTATCTGTTAGAGATAGGTAGGTGTATGCCAAAACAAACTCAAAGATTGAAAAAGTATGGTCATGTTCACGTTAAAAGCTTGTGAAAACCCATTTGCCTCTTTCCTGTTTGACATTTTCTAGATATTGCCGCACTGAAACGAGCTGAAACATAGCAGCTGATGGTAGATGCAGCAGGTTTTTTTACTCTGCCAGTAACAATTGTAAAAATATGTCGCAAATTACATTATAATCTTGTGTATAACCTATAAAGCTAATGGAAAAACCGGCCAAGTGCGAGTCGGACTCGCGCATGAAGGGTTCCAAACCATGCAAAGGCAGGCAAAAAAAAAAAACTTTTGTTGTATGGTAGCCCCACTTAAATATTTGTTTTATTCGGTTTTTAGTATTTATTGTTATAGCGGCAACAGAAATACATCGTAGTCTTAGTAATAAGGTCCCGTTTTTACCCTTTGGGTACGGAACCCTAAAAAGTATATTGATGTCATTTAGTCCGAGAATGTGCAAATGAAAATCATTTACATTGTATTTTTATCTGTTGAATAAAAATATCGAGATTTATTATAAGACCTTACGCAATTGCTTAGGCACAAATTAAGCCCAAGGATTAAAAAAACCATTAGATTCATCATATATTCAATATTGCATGAAATCCCACCAAGGCCTCGTCATACATTTTAACAAGAATATCACTCAAAATAATTTGCATTTTAAGCCGCAATTTACATGTATAGGCAACATTTAGAATTTAAATTTAAAAAAGCATTCGAAAAAAAGAATTGATAAAGTAAATGCGGAGGCGACAGAATTGCAGTGTGCGGCCTATGATCCCTTGTGGGAAGCGTCTACGTGCTCCGTTTGCGAATGGACGGAAATTACATTTCGGAATATTTTACTGAATTTTGGTGAGATTTTCTAGTGCTTTTACGTTGGTGCTCTAAAATAAAAGGAGTTTTCTGCTTGCAAGTTATAGACACGTGTGATGTTTTATGTTATTATGTGGAAACAAGGCAAGCGGCCTACTGGATAGGTAACTGGCCAGTGTCGTCTACTGACAATGATAAGCCAATTGCATTGCAGGATAATACTGAAATGTCTCATGCAACTGCAGCCCTTTTATAACAGTAAAAGCAATCATGACTCCTGAACATTGTTTTGAGTCTGAGATGAAAACCTCATAACTTAAGTCGTTACAATCTAAGAAGTCGGATTCGACAGACAAAAAAGAAAGAAATGTGAAACGTCATCGGACTTATAAAGGTTGAAACACACATCCATATATTATGTAAGTGAGTAAGTAAGTAGAAACCACATTTATATACCAGGCCCCTCAGAAAGTATTGCGAAAAAAAGTTTTTATATATGGGAGACTGGCCAGTTATAATGTTTTTCGAAAATATGATTATTTATAAGTAAAAATAAGTAAGTTCCAATTTCAAAATTTCCCTCCACATTTTTTGCGAGTTAATTCAAAGTATTGTGTCTCACTGAAATATGGATCTGCGCCGGGAACATTTTAGAGCTATGATTTTATACGATTTCAAGTGTCGCCTGAAACCGGATGAATCGTACGATAGACTTCAAATGGCATTCATGGATGAAGGCCCTTCCAAGGCAACCGTGTATCGTTGGTATAACGAATTCAAGCGCGGTCGACCAACTTTGGGGGATGACGAAAGAAGCGGTCGCCCTTTGACGGCTGTTACCGAAGAAAACGTGCTAGCAGTGAAAAATTTAATCCAAGACAATAGGCGAATTACATATCAGGAGATTCAACACAAATTGAAGATTGGATCGGGAAGCGTTCACGAGATTCTACACAGCCATCTTCGCGTGAGGAGGATAGTATCACGCTGGGTGCCGCACAACCTCACCGATGCTCAGAAGCAGGCCCGGGTGGAATGGTGCCGTGATATGCTTAACAAATTTGAAGCAGGCTCGTCTCGGCGTGTTTACGACATCGTTACAGGTGATGAGTCCTGGATTTATCAATACGACCCAGAAACCAAGCGCCAGTCGACTGTTTGGGTGTTTCAAAATGAGCCAACGCCTACCAAAGTGAAGCGATCTAGAAGCGGGGGTAAGATTTTGATCGCTAGCTTTTTTAATTTGACTGGCCACTTGGTATCAATTCCCTTACGGGATCAAAGAAGCATTAATGCCGAATGGTATACTACCAAATGTTTGCCAGAAGTTTTCTCTGTTATAAGCAACAAGCGACCAAACACAGGGCTCCGCGGGCTACTGCTCCACCACGACAATGCACCTGCGCACACCGCACTCAAAACGAGGGACTTCCTGGACAGCACGCCAGTCAAACTCCTGGGTCACCCTCCTTACAGCCCTGATCTAGCACCGTGTGACTTCTTTTTATTCCCAAAAATAAAAAATCAGCTCAAAGGGATACAATTTTCGTCGCCGGAAGATGCGCTGGCTGCGTTCGAGCAGGCTGTAAACGAGGTGTCTGCGGCGGACTGGAAAAAGTGTTTTGAAAACTGGTTTAGGCGCATGAATCTTTGTATAGAGGCTGGTGGAAAGTACTTTGAAAAGATTTAATAAAAATATATGTACGTATAGAACAATTTTTTTTAGTTTCGCAAAACTTTCTGAGTGTCCCACGTATATTTCAATGAACTCTGTGGTAGACCACAGAGTTCATCGAAATATATATAAATATATAACCACATGTGGACACGGACCGTTTCCTAAGGATGAGTGTTTCGGTCTTTAGATTAGCACGATTATAGAAAAGTTGTATATATGTAGAGTTTTCAGCAGTTAACATTAAAACTAAAGTTATATTTTAAAAAAAGACTCGTTACACAACAAAACGCGAAATTCATAAACACTCTCTTGTTATTTATCTTCATTAATTACAAAACTGACCGTGGCACATTTATCTGCAATATATTGAACCTTGTCCACACGCAATACAGAGTGCCGTATATTGGATCCGTTAATAAAATACGCTACAAGGCGTGAAGGAGCCACTATAAATCCTGAGTCGCGGTAGGAACGAAACCGCGGGTGCTCGCCCGAGATTTCGAATTTCGAACGATTCCAACAGAATATCTAGATGGGCGTTTTTTAAAAGGTTTTTAAATTAAGAATATTGATTGATTTATACTCGGTTGCAAGTGGACCCCTGTCCCCCTAACCCCTAATTCTAAGACATTTCTTTCACTCGACTCAACCTCGACTAAGGCGACCATCAATTTGACGGTTATAGTCTGTTATTCAATAACGACTGGTGTCTGAGTCGAGTTGAATAAAGGAAGTCTCCTTCAAAAAGACTTAGAATATAGGTGTACTATTGTAGGTTTACCTCTGCCTACTTTTTGGGAAATACAGCGTGATATTATGAAAGTGCTAAAATATAAAAAAATTAAGGAGCAGTTTTATTATCTTATTCAGTGACACCTGACTCACGAGTAATATGAAACAAAAGCGCAAATTGGTTCTTAATTTTTAATAAATTATAACTGTAAAAACAACAATTAATTTGTCTTCACAAAAACAATTACAAAATTCTCATATGCAATTTCATGTACACCTACCGAAGTTACAAGTCCATTTTGACATGAACACAGAAAATTATTTGGCGGGACTTTTACAAAATCACTTTTCTGTATTTTTAAGCACAAGAAGTAGACATACTGTCTTGCCAGTATGTATAAACATCGTATACGAGTAGGTCCCACTCTCATCAGAAAGAAAAATACATGGATTGGATTTTTCTGTCTAGGCGTTGTGTACCAACCCAAAAAATACGAAAAATAAATCTAACCTCGGCGCCGTTCGTCTATGTGTACAGGCAGGAAAACAAAAGAAAATCTTTCAGCTCAACGCGCACTTTGCTGAATGAACGAATGAACGAGTAAACAGTTGAGTGACTCACGTTCGTTATTGAATGGTCCGGTTGAGTTCACTCAAGGGCGGGTGATGTTGTCGAAATAAATCATGGCGGCTTCGGAGTGACATGTGCCGTGAATGAGTGAATCATACGCGTTCTTTGCTCAGAATAGCCGGGAAAATTGTAAAATATGTTTGGTAATCTGTTGGAATGTGGGGAAAATAAGAAAATTCCAAGAATAGTTAACAGAAAGGTATCTCTTTATCATTATTTTAATTGAAACCAATATTATTTAAACGAAAAATTTTTTTATTTGTAAAATTTTATCTTTGGAAGTAGTGATCAAATTGAGGACCTACTAAGTACTACTTTTAGTCCGGCTTAAATAGACATTACCCCTTGCATAAATTCCAAAGAAACTGAAAATTTACATGAACATTTTGGAGACCTTTATAATGAAATTGTGAAAAATTCTTAGCGATTACATGTGTGCAAAACTATTTATTCAAGGCCCAAAAGGCAAGAAAATCTGTTTTATTCTTAGTTCTCGGCAAGCTATGATTTTACTGCAATTTGTGCTAGGTCAAGTTTGTTCCTTGTTCAATTGTGCACAAAAAACTCTTAAATAAGATTCACTAATGATACGAGCCAAAATACATATTTTTTTGTGTTTATTTTTTGTACTAAATCTCTGCGTATGGTTATTTAAGCTAGATAAATTATCTTAATATGCTCAAGAGAGCCGTTCAACTTTCATATTGACGTTTTCTAGTCCTTATGTTTTCATGTTTTGACAGACAGCAAAATTATCGATTTTGGGTATTTAAAACACGTAAAATCAGAAAATTAACGGTACAGAAATACACCTTATTGCAGTGCATTTCACTTACAAAAATGGAGTGTATTTCAGCAACGTTCATGTACATTTTCAGCTTCTTTGGAACTTATGCAAGAATACCCCTATTTTTCGGGCTAACTTGACCGGACTATTGGTAATGTCCAAAAGTAGGTATATTTGAATCGTAGAGAGCCTAGAGATAAATAAGACTGCATGTATCACGAAAACAAAACTACCATCAAATTAATTAACTAATACCAAAAAAGAAAGACTCTTCATCAACTAGGTACATTATCTCTGGACTTAATGTATTATTAACTCCCGACAATGAGCTTATCCTAAAGGCCAGCCTTTGTGAAACTTTTCCAGCATAATCCGGACAAAAATGTATAGAGCTCCAATTGATCCACGATACAAAGCTGCCATCCTGAAACTATAGTGTCATACACTGACAAATTCATATTTTGAGTAACAGGCGAAAACTAACGATGAAAGAAAGAAAGAAAAAGTGTTTTTTCGCCACAAAAACGACTTACAATTTTTTGATATTTCCTTAAAATAAACCCATAACGGTAGTATTAGTAAGTACTTAAATTATGTAAGTAAAGGAAGGTAAGATGAAAATAAAATCTAAATGTTGAGTACAGTACAAGGATGATGAGTAGGTAAGTACAAGCAGATGCATGTCGTGACTGTGACAAGAAGGCTTCCACTCAGCATAATGCTGTGCCGTGGGAGACCCACAGCACGGCGCTGATTTTCAGTGGTCGCCTAGGCGATCGAAACTTGTTTACTATTAATCACTAGTGGCCCGCCCTGGCTATGCCTGGGTCATAATCATTTATAGTCAATAACCATCTGGAATAATGTACCTTTCAAATTGTGAAAGATCAATCGATCAAAACCTATATATATATATATATATATATAAAAGTAATAGAGAGGTGATTGAGACGACTCTGCTATTCTCTATCTATATATATATATATATAAATATATATGTATTTTTATAGGAAATATATGTGTATGCTTATTTTAAATATTCCTAAATTTTTACTTTAGTAATTATTTCTAGTTTTCATGCCCCTGCCATGTCTACCTACCTATCTCTCCACCAGCCTTGATTGACTGGTAGAGAATACCTCAGGCATTAAGTCCACCTATCTACCTGTATGAAGTTTTAATAAATAAATAAAGATTTATTCAAAAGGTGTAGTGGTTCCAGAGATTACCCTACACATAGGAACGAACTCACAAAATTGGGGTCTCTCTTTTTAATATTATAATAAGTACCTGGGTGACCGAGCTCTGCTCGGGTGAAAATAGAGAAAACGTCGTTTTAAAAAAAAAAAACCTAGTTAGATCGATTTATCGCCCTCGAAACCCCTTGCATACGAAATTTCATGATATTCGTTGGAGCCGTTTCCGAGATTCAGATTACATATATATATATATATATGTAATACATACATATATAATACAATAATATAATAATACATATATATATATGTATTATATATACAAAAACTGCTCGTTTAAAGGTATTAGATTATATAATTATAGTTAAGATATGCGAAACTTTTCGAAAAGGCACATTGTTAGTTTAAATCAATGACTTAATCTAAGGTGGTAAGGTAAACAAGGTTTATAAAATATCAATTATGGGTGTTTTTATTTTTTATCTATTGATATTAGAAACAACTGATTAGGAAAATCTATAGAGAGTTTTTTTGCTGATTACGATGGCATCAAATAACTCAAATCGGCCAATCCTCAGATAGCGGCACTATATCTTGAGGACGGCTGAAAGTAGGAGTCCCTCTTATCCAATTTCGTTCCATTGTATCAGAGGCCATAGCATAATCTGCTGTGACGGTAACATGGACGTGGCGTGTCGCCTACGTAAATTTTCGTAGTTTTGTTTGAGAACCTACTAGAAAATGTGTATAAGGTTTGCTACTATAAAATGGTTTGGTTGTCTAAAAGGTATTGATATTTTGCAATGATTTATAGAAAGATTTACTCTTTATTGCAAATCATATCAAAGAGCACAAGAGTACAATGGTCCATCTTAAATGTCTTGTAAAGTAGACCAGAACACCTGAGCTATTTTAAAAAATCTTGTTATTCCTGACTTGGCAGACGTATTCCACATCAGACACCTGTTTTAACGGCACCTGAGTTAATGGCATCTGAGGACTTCCAAATACGGCGGCTGATTTACATACAAATAGTATTTTACATCTCTCATGTTCGGTAAGTAGGTTCTTATTACCTCCAACTGGGGCTTGTACGTGACTAATTAGCGCTCTAGGGTAATAATGTAGCTAGGCCTAAAGCCCTAGGCCGGTAATTAATTTAAAAAAACACTTCTTTCTTTCAAAAAGTTCGCGTACATCTAACCATCATACTGGCAATAGACATTATGCATTCAGCCCAATGACCAAAGAGGTCGCTTTGCTATTCAGCCTTGTCTTCGCGTGAGTATAGTCATCAATTTTAAATATCGAACGGCTTAGCTCAATTTCGTTCTTGAAAAAAAAAAGTTTTTTTTTAATGTTTTATTCTTGTAATGCCGGTTTTTTTCGTGTGAGTCTATCTAGCAGGCCCCAACGAGATTTATCAACAGGTGATAGCTTTTCATAAAGGCACTATTTTGTACCTAAAGAAAATAAATAAGAAATATTTTGTACCTCAACAGTTTTTGATTGAATGACGTTTTTATGAAGTGTCTAGCTAGCGGGCCCCTTATGATTATTTTTATTGTTATTATACTTTCAGATCACCCAATGGTTTTAGGAGCTTGATACTATTATGTACCTTACAAATCTGAAATTTCAACTTTCTGTGAGCTTTGCTTCAGAAGATATTCGATAAATAAACAAACGTCCAGCCAGCGGGCCCCTTTTTTAAATACTACTCTTTTATATCATACAATGGTGTTAGGAGCTTGATACTATTATGTACCTTACAAATCCAAAATTTCGACTTTCTGTGAGCTTTACTTCAGAAGATTTTAGTTATTTATACAAACGTCCGGCCAGCGGGCCCCTTTTTTAAATACTACTCTTTTAAATCATACAATAGTGTTAGGAGCTTGATACTATTATGTACCTTATAAATCCAAAATTTCGACTTTCTGTGAGCTTTACTTCAGAAGATATTCGTTATTTAAACAAACGTCCAGCCAGCGGGCCCCTTTTTAAAATGCTACTCTTTTATATCATACAATATTTATTTATTGATCAAAAACTAAATCTAGAGTAATTAAAAACGCCTAAAATAAAGTATTAGTTTTATTTTACCTTTTATATTAATGATAATCTGTACATAACTAATTTTTAAAACTTTTCTCAAATAATAAAAACTCTATGCGTCGGGCTGACGTTGGAGTTAAAAATTAAAAAAGTACAGGAAAGTAAAAAGCACTAGTGAAAAAAAGTGACACTTTCCGCACAGTTTGACTGCTTGGAAAACCGGTCTTTTCGAGGACATGCATTGTAAAATTAATTTATTGATCAAAATCTAAATCTAGAGTAATTAAAAACACCTAAAATAAAGTATTAGTTTTATTTTACCTTTTATATGAATGATAATCTGTACATAACTAATTTTTAAAACTTTTCTCAAATAATAAAAACTCTATGCGTCGGGCTGACGTTGGAGTTAAAAATTAAAAAAATACAGGAAAGTAAAAAGCGCTAGAGAAAAAAAGTGACACTTTCCGCACAGTTTGGCTGCTTGGAAAACCGCTCTTTTCGAGGACATGCATTGTAAAATTATTTATTTAAGGCCCAAAAGGCAAGAAAATCTGTTTTATTCTTAGTTCTCGGCAAGCTATGATTTTACTGCAATTTGTGCTAGGTCAAGTTTGTTCCTTGTTCAATTGTGCACAAAAAACTCTTAAATAAGATTCACTAATGATACGAGCCAAAATACATATTTTTTTGTGTTTATTTTTTGTACTAAATCTCTGCGTATGGTTATTTAAGCTAGTTAAATTATGTTATTATGCTCAAGAGAGCCGTTCAACTTTCATATTGACGTTTTCTAGTCCTTATGTTTTCATGTTTTGACAGACAGGAAAATTATCGATTTTGGGTATTTAAAACACGTAAAATCAGAAAATTAACGGTACAGAAATACACCTTATTGCTGTGCATTTCACTAACAAAAATAGAGTGTATTTCAGCACCGTTCATGTACATTTTCAGCTTCTTTGGAACTTATGCAAGAATACCCCTATTTTTCGGGCTAACTTGACCGGACTATTGGTAATGTCCAAAAGTAGGTATATTTGAATCGTAGAGAGCCTGGAGATAAATAAGACTGCATGTATCACGAAAAGAAAACTACCATCAAATTAATTAACTAATACCAAAAAAGAAAGACTCTCTTCATCAACTAGATACATTATCTCTGGACTTAATGTATTATTAACTCCCGACAATGAGCTTAACCTAAAGGCCAGCCTTTGTGAAACTTTTCCAGCATAATCCGGACAATAATGTATAGAGCTCCAATTGATCCACGATACAAAGCTGCCATCCTGAAACTGTAGTACCATACACTGAAAAATTTATATTTTGAGTAACAGGCGAAAACGAACGATCGAAGCTGTTTACTATAAATCACTAGTGGCCCGCCCTGGCTATGCCTGGGTCATAATCATTTATAGTCAATAACCATCTGGAATAATGTACCATTCTAATTGTGAAAGATCAATCGATCAAAACCTATATATATATATAAAAGTAATAGAGAGGTGATTGAGACGACTCTGCATTCTCTATCTATGTATATATATATATATATATATGTATATATATTATTATAGGAAATTAATGTGTATGCTTATTTTAAATATTCTTAAATTTTTACTTTAATATTTTTTCAAGTTTTTATGCACCTGCCATGTTATATCTCCACCAGCCTTGATTGACTGGTAGAGAATACCTCAGGCATTAAGTCCACCTATGTACCTGTATGAAGTTTTAATAAATAAATAAAGATTTATTCAAAAGGTGTAGTGGTTCCACAGATTACCCTACACATGAGAACGAACTCACAAAATTGGGGCTCTTTCTTTTTCATATTATAATAAGTACCTGGGTGATCGAGCTCTGCTCGGGTGAAAATAGAGAAAACGACGTTTTCTAAAAATTAAATCTAGCTAGATCGATTTATAGCCCCCGAAACCCCTTGCATACTAAATTTCATGAAAATCGTTGGAGCCGTTTCCGAGATTCAGATTCTATATATAATATATATATGTCGCAGGGACATGATGAAAACAGGGAATTGATCAAATCTCTAAGCGATTTGATCAAATCACGGAGGATGTTAAAATAATAACACGTTTTTATCATTTCCCTAAACAAATCTGGTGATTTGACAAATCCCAATAAAGAAATCTAGTGATTTGAACAAATCTCAAAATTGGTTCAGTGAAATGACAAAAATAACTTTTCTGTAGTAATTTAAAGGTTTATTTTGTACTTTGCTTTCCGAGGTAATCGGCTGCGTTATGTTATATGGTCAAAGAATCAGTCCAAGAGCGAGCGAAGCGAGCTCGGGAACTTAGGGCACCCCGACACGGACAGGTTAGGTTCGAACGAGATGACGGGAGCTGAAGTGAGCGAGCAAAGCGAGCGAACGCAGCTCCCGTCATCTCGTTCGTGTTAGGTTACTTTTGACCCTGCAGACAGAAATAGGAGCCCCGCGCAGCGGGGCTACGTCGACTTTGTTACATGTTTTATTATCTTTTCACTGAATCAATTTAGGGGTTTGTTCAAATCACTAGATTTCTTTATTGGGATTTGTCAAATCACCAGATTTGTTTAGGGAAATGATAAAAACGTGTTATTATTTTAACATCCTCCGTGATTTGATCAAATCGCTTAGAGATTTGATCAATTCCCTGTTTTCATCATATCACGACGACATATATACATACAAATATACAATAATTGTTCGTTTAAAGATATTAGATCATATAATTATAGTTAAGATATGCGAAACTTTTCGGTGCCAAAAAATAGATCTAAATGCGCACTTTTGAATAGGCACATTGTTAGCTTAAATCAATGACAATCTTATTCAAAATTTTTGTAATAAGCTATATGTTTTTATAATAAGCTTCCAAGCCACGTACAAGATCTAAGTCTTAATAAATTCAAATCATTCATTAAACATAAGTTGTGCCAGAAAGCGTTTTATACTATTAAAGATTACGTTGAGGACAAAAAGGCTTGGGATTGAGCTGCTCCAATTAATTTTGATTTTTTATATTTTGCACCGTGAATTTTGTTTTTAATTTTGATATTTTTTTTGTTTTCTTGCAATGACAAGAATATTTACTTTTTAAAGTATTATATTATTTTATTTTTATTATTGTGAATGTGAAGACTATGTGGTTTTTTTTTGTTTTTTATTTTATCTTAGTTAGTTTTTACTCATGGTCTGGCAGATTGAGTAGTTTATGCGGCCTACCAGAATGTCCTTTCTTTAGTATTGTTCGTCGAATCGTTGAGCTCCTTAAATTCTGAGTTGAGCTGCTCGGTTATTGACAAATGCGTGCACTGACTGGACAGGTCCACTCAATCTGGCTGGTTCTTTCCTCAAAAGACCATTTCAGACATCTGTCTACATGGTCTTCACATGATATAACCAAGATTTTTGTCAGAACTTTAAAAGAGACTGTGACCTCTGAGTTTGTTTCGGCCTTTCTTCTCAGAGTAGTCAGATAGGAAACGCCGACCTCATCTAGTTTTAAAAAATATGATCGACATGTAAAAGTGTTTGTACAAACCAACTTACAGAAATAAAATCACTTATCATTTATCAAAACAAGGTTTGTAATCATATAAATTAGGGGCGTTTTTAAAAACTGATTAGAAAATCGATGGAGAGTTTTGTGCTGATTACGATGTCATCAAATAACTTAAATCGGCCAATCCTCAGATAGCGACACTATAGCTTGAGGACGGCTGAAAGTGGGAGTCCCTTTTATCCAATTTTGTTTCATTGTATCAGAGGCCATAGGATAATCTGCTTTGACGGTAACATGGACGCGGCGTGTCGCCAACGTAAATTTTCGTAGTTTAGTTTGAGAACCTACTAGAAAATGTGTATAAGGTTTGCTACTATAAAATGGTTTGGTTGTCTAAAAGGTATTGATATTTTGCAATGATTTATAGAAAGATTTACTCTTTATTGCAAATCATATCAAAGAGCACAAGAGTACAATGGTCCATCTTAAATGTATTGTAAAGTAGACCAGAACACCTGAGCTATTTAAAAAAATGTTGTTATTCCTGACTTGGCAGACGTATTCCACATCAGGCACCTGTTTTAACGGCACCTGAGTTAATGGCATACAAATAGTATTTTTCTCAAAAATGGTATGTAATGTTGACATAACATCTCTAAAAAGTATCCAGAAAGTGAACTCTACCGGAGACTATTCACAACTGTCCGGTAAGAAGCGAGATTTTAAATTTGGAATCTCCTACTGTCCAGTAAGTAAGTATGTAATTTACTTACTGGACACTTGGTCATCCTTCATCCCTTTTTTTTTTTATGGCTTCGCACGGTTTAGGTCATCCTCTTTAGATCTGCTTAGAAAAAAAAAACATAGTACCAGACACAGATTAGAGTTTAGCCATTATAACATGGTTAGAGGGAGGCTCCAAATATATATCTATCTCTTTTTGGTATGACATTTTATGAGATACATAATATATTTTGGAGCCTTAAACATCCATTTTATTGTCTGTGACACTTTTTTTTTTTTTTTTTTTATGGGTCTGTGACACATAACGCGACGCAGAAAAAGTATGCACGTTGCGTTTTGTACTTAGTAATGTTGTAGAAGTATAGTGTGGGATTTTATGTTTGTATTTAGTCATTTCAGTTTATAAATCATGTTGGATTAAAGAGTCCGTTAATCAAGATGTACAACAAACAAATATAAATGCCCCCGGTAAATCGATCACAATATCTATCAGTAATTGCCCTAATATGAATGTAACCTTCAATATTAATTAAACGAATTTGTTGTTAAACTTTCTTTCATTTTTGAGAAAAGCATTATACAAACCTCAACCAGTAAGAAAGCCATCCTGGCCTCGTATATAACCGGACCTCACCTGCGGTTCGGTCCGGTTAACTCATACTCGGCCAGGAAGGCTTACTTACTGGATTCTGCTGTAATGTACTATTACATCTCTCATGTTCGGTAAGTAGGTTCTTATTACCTTCAAATGGGGCTTGTAGGTGACTAATTAGCGCTCTAGGGTAATAATGTAGCTAGAAAAGCCCTAGGCCGGTAAGTAATAAAAAAAAAACTTTTCTTTCTTTCAAAAAGTTCGCGTACATCTAACCATCATAGTGGCAATAGACATCATGCATTCAGCTCAATGACCAAAGAGGTCGCTTTGCTATTCAGCCTTGTCTTCGTGTGAGTATAGTCATCAATTTTAAATATCGAACGACGAAGCTCAATTTCGTTCTTGAAAAAAAAATTTTTTTTTATGTTTTATTCTTGTTATGCCGGTTTTTTTCTACTTACCTCACAATCGAGGTGTAAAGCAGAATAGTTAGCTCGGGTGTAAGCACCACTTGCACCCTCGAACTATAGGCGCCTTAACATCTCGGGCTGCAATAGATGCCTTACAGCCCTTGGCTACTAATCTACTATTATTATATTTTGAAGAAAACAAACACCAGAGCAATAAAAATAGCAACCCAATTGAAACCGTCACCAAAATTATAAAACATTCTGCAATTTAGCAAATCATAGAAACATGTGAACATGACATTGAAATAAATTAGGTGGGTAGATGCATATTATAATTTATCTTATTACATCTTTACTTTGATTTAACAGAACATATTCACTCATAATTTGGTTCAATGTCGGATATGACGTTAATATAAATGCCAGTTCATCAATTAGCAGGATTTTTTGACTTTTAATTGGTATTTTTCAGCATTGACGAAGTTGAAGACCAAGGTCATGAATTACGGTTTGGTTTAATCTTAACGAGTACCTAAATGATAGGCAAAGCTCTTTAGCATTTCAAAAAACCTAATTCAAGAAAAGCTAATAACAAGAATTTATCAGCAATCCGTCAACTAAAAATAGTTGAGTCAAATACTATTTGATCGTTCCAGTATTCAATTTCAATATATAGGTGTTATTATTATTATTATTTCTACTTTTGTTATTTTAATTGTCAGAACTACTTCTTCTGGGTAAGCTCACTCCATCGTAGACTGTCTCTGTCACCTCTGACCTAGACTAGAGTCAAGAGCAAACCCATCACAAATAAATAAAAATAAAAAAAACTACGAGAATCATCAAAAATAAAATTTAAAAAATATGACAAAACGAGAACTCATCAACATAAAGAGATGTTGACAAAAAATATATATTTAGTCCGTCAGTTAGATAAACTAAAAATATAGAACATCTTATGCCACGTAAACAAAAAAATACGACGATACAGTGCGTTGAAATATCGTGTGACGTCACGGTTTGCTAAACTTTATACTGACAAATTGACGTCACAAGCCCCCACTCCTGAACTTTGAAGCGCTTTATCTTTGCCAATTTTAACTTTTTTGATAAAGCAAAAAATACTGGTCTAATATTATTTGATAATCTCGCTGACGGACTATTAAGAATTATCATTATTCTACCCAGAAACCCCTATTTTCCTAGGTACCCTTATCCCATGTTACTTGGAGTCAGTACAACACGTTTCCTTCTTTCATTCTTTCTCAAAACGACAAGTTATCTAGAGAATTTTCCACGATGAATATTATATATGGACACAATCTTCCGTCTTCCATATTTCATAGCAGACATACTACTAGGTTATACAAGACTGTGCACGTCGCGCTTTGCTACGATTCCCTTACAAATATTTATGCTTAGGTGTCTCAAAGGACGCGATGCTGCTAAGCTTCACAATGCTGGTCTTTGTTACTTCAGATTTAGATAAAAATATAAAGCTACATGCTCATGCATAAAATTCTGTAATGTTTATGCATAAAACAATAACTTTTCATTTATTTTTTATTTGCTTAAACATATGGTCCCAACTCTCACACGTAATAAGCACGAGGTGACAATTTAAAAACGATGCGATAATCTTTTTTCATGATTAAATTCTACTATGTGTTATTTGTGGAACTATACGTATTTATTTTTATGGAAACGCGTTTTTGAATTGGTGAGTATACTTATTTGCGGAAGCTTTCGAGGCTGATTAAAAACGTTTGTATGTTTTTTTTTTTTGCGTTTACGTTTTAGCATTTTTTTTAAAGATCCCATAAGTGTTAAGAGCGCTTTGCCCAATCTCCCCTGACCAATAATCATAATCATTCCTTTTACTTGTTTATATATTGGATTAATTTAGCAGAGCTAATGGAGTTGGCTAGTAAGGAAAACTATTTATCAGGATAAACGACGTGTATTATATTTTACATAGATATATGAAGAGCAGTGACAGATATAACGTAAGAAAGAATAGCTGTCAAAAACAGTAATGGCCAGGGTGTACTTATTAGATTAAAAAAAGGTTTTAACACCTCCCCGTAATATGGACACCCTGTATATGCAATAAAATTTTCAGAGAGTTTACAAAAAAAAATAAACATCATATCAAAGTTCACTGTACACTTAACACTAACACACAAATAAAAACATTCTGTATTCATTTACAAGAAAAAAGAACATCCTGTACACACCTACCTATTACTCACTATATAATACACAACTATATACATACCAACAAATTTAAAACACTGTACAAAACCTACACTAAAGTAAACCTAAGAGATTTGCACATCTAGCATGCTTAATCCTTGGTAAAGGTTTTGTGAGAATATCGGCAATGTTATCATTACTTGGTACATATTTCAGGGTTAGGTTGTGATGTGCAAGTGAGTCTCGAATGAAATGGTGTTTGATGTCTATGTGTTTAGTGCGTGCGTGATATGTTTTGTTGTGGGCCAGTTTAATTGAACTTTGATTGTCCGAATGAATGACGATAGGATGAATGATGGCGAATATTTCTGAAATGAGCGATTTTAGGTATATTGCCTCTTTGCAAGCTTCCCCGAGAGCCATATACTCAGCTTCTGTCGTGGAAAGAGCGACTGTGCGTTGCTTGCGCGCTTCCCATGAGATGGGAGCTCCACTCATTAAAAATATGAATCCTGTGAAGGATCGCCTATCTATTAAGTTATTCCCATAGTCCGCATCGGCATATCCTGTTGGATAGGACTGACCTGGTTTGTATAACAGTTTGAGGTGTATAGTCTCCTTTAGGTATCGAAGAACTCTCTTAGCGGCTCTCCAGTGCACCTCCCCGTAATGTACGTTGAATTGAGACAAGTACGAGACAGCATGTGCAATGTCTGGTCGTGTACATATGGAAACGTACATTAATGAGCCGATAAGCTCCTGATAGGGGACTTCAATATTTTCCTCTTCTTTGTCAGGTAACGCAAGTTTAAGGCCAGGTTCCAATGGTGTAGTCACGGGAATAGCGTCATTCATGCCAAACTTGTGTAACAGTTTTTGTATATACTTGGTCTGATCTAGAGTTATGAAACCTTCCTTTTGGATAACTCTCATTCCGAGACAATCCTTAAGGAGACCAAGATCTTTGACAGAGAACATTTTCTTGAGAACATTCTTGAAATTCTCTTTCAATTTAGCATTATTGCTCAGCAAAAAAAAGTCATCAACAAAAACTGCGACAACGAGGAAGTCATTGCCTTCTCTTTTATAGTAGAGGCAGTGTTCTGTCGTGGCTTGAGTTAGAGACAATGTTTCCATTGCTTCACACACCTTTTTGTTCCATTGGCGTGGAGCTTGTTTAAGGCCATAAATGGACTTCTTGAGAAGACATACTTTGCCCTTTGGGTCGGTTGAGAAACCTTCAGGTTGTTCCATATAAATCTCCTCCTCTAAGTCTCCATTTAAAAAGGCAGTCTCCACATCAAGGTGTTCTACTTGCAAGTTGTTTTGGACAGCAACTGCTATTAATAGCCGTACTGAAGACAGTCTAGCAACAGGAGAAAAAGTTTCGCCGTAGTCCACACCTGCTACTTGGGTGAATCCTTTTGCTACTAGCCTGGCTTTGTATTTAGTTATCTGTCCACTTGTGTCCTTTTTAATTTTAAATACCCATTTACTCTTTGTAGTTTTCCTATCGGAGGGTCGGTCAACTAGGATCCATGTTCCATGCTTCATTAATGAATCATATTCAGCCTTCATTGCTTCGAGCCATATTTCTTTTTGGGGGTGATCTGTAATTTCTTTATATGTCTCCGGTTCGAGGTCTGAAGTCATGAAGAGGCCACACTGACTATATCGTTTAGGAGGATGTCGTTCCCTAATAGGATATCTTCTTTCGATGGTTGGCTCTTCACTGGGTTCAGCTTCGGGAGCGCCTGGTAATACTTCAGGCATTACAGGATCATGTAAGGCTGTCGGCTGATCAGAAGATGACATTTCAGGTAGTGTCTCTGGCTGTGAATGATGCTGCGTTTGTGGAACTAGTTGCTCCTCATCTTGAATGGGTACAAGGATTTCTTGCGACTGTGGCGAGGGTAACGTCTGGCTGGAAGAAGAATTTTGTGAATCTACCGGCGTCTTGTCCTCTATGAAGACAATATCTCTAGCGACAATTATCACTCGAGGATTTTCGGGATTTATAAGACGGTATCCTTTGCTTTCTGTAGCATAGCCAACAAAAACACACTTTTGTGTCTTAGAATCCAGTTTGGTACGTTTTTCTTTAGGTACAAGAACGTGAGCTTCGCAACCAAAAACTCTTAAGTGAGATAAGTTGACTTTGTTGCCACTCCACAGTTCTTCTGGTATTTTGTTGTTCAAAGCTTGCGTTGGTATACGGTTCTTGAGATAGATGGCCGTATTTACCGCTTCTCCCCAATACGCCAAGGGTAGTTTTGAGTCTTGGAGCATTGATCGAGCTTTTTCGATTATTGTCCGGTTTACTCGTTCGGAAACCCCATTCTGTTGAGGTGTGTACGGTATCGTGGTTTGATGCACGATGCCATTTTCCTTAAGAAAGGTACACATATCGTTATTTACATATTCACGACCATTGTCCGAACGTAGGACTTTTATTCTCTCTCCGGTTTGATTCTCTACTAAATGTTTAAACTCTACAAACTTTGTATAAACTTCGGCTTTTGTTTTCAAAAGATATCCAAAAGTTTTGCGACTAAAAACATCGGTAAAAGTCAATAAGTACAAAGCTCCGCCCCATGAGTGCGTACTCATAGGTCCACATAAGTCCGAATGGATTAACTGTAGGACTTTGCTTGATTTAATTTTAGATTTCTTAAACGGCTTTTTAGCTAATTTACCTTGTAGGCAGGGAACACACTTTTCAGTGTAGCTACCGTTGTAATCTAAACCGATTGATTTATTTCTAAGTATATCCATACTTTTTGCATTTAGATGGCCAAGGCGCCTATGCCACAGCATTGCAGACTCTTTGGTCGAAGAATACAACGCTTGTGAACTACTCAGATCCAACCTGTATATTCCGTTATGGTTTGATCCTGTAGCAATGACAGATCCTGTCACTTGACATCCGCCTTTTTGGATGATGCTTGCGCCTCTCGATGTAAATAAAACATCGAAGCCTTTTTTAACTAAACTGCTTACAGATAAAAGATTTGTAGCAAGGTCAGGGATATAAAGAACATCACTAATTTTATTTACACTATCGGAAATATGAATATTTACAGTACCTTTACCATGGCTTAGTAATTGCTCCTTGTTAGCAACTGTAATAGGGGTGACATGGGGTGACATGGTTGCATACCAATCTCTCCTGTTACTCATATGGGAAGTTGCGCCAGAGTCAATATACCAGTCTTGAGAACCTGAGGGAGGAATGTTAGAAAAACAGGATGAAAGTGTGAATTCGGATGTATAATGTGTAGAAGTGTTAGCCGAAACATTTTTGCCTTTCTTCTGTCTAAGTTTTCTACATTGCGAAACAACGTGCCCTAGCTTTTTACAATAGGTACAGAACTTTTTCTTCTCGTCCTTCGTTTGTAGCGCTGCGTTGACAGGTCCTCTGGTGGTAGTAGCTGTTGCGGTGCGCACATCCTCTTTGAGAAGTGCTGTCACCACATTTTCCGATGAAATCTTCGTGTAGGAATGTTCAAGAGCCATGACGAGTGGATGAAATTTTTCTGGAAGTCCAGCAAGCATAATAATGCCAAGAAATTCGTCATCTACTGCTGCTCCTATTCCCTGAAGTTCTTGCTGCGTTGATAACGCCTTGTTCACATACTCTTGTATGTTTCCTGTGTAAGTATTTCCTAGGAGACTCTTCATTAAAGCTAATCTCCTTGTAAGCCCGCTGTCAGCGTAAGCCTTTTTTATACAATTAAAAGTATCGTATGCGGTTTTCGCTGACCTGATTATTGGAAACACCGACTCGTCACACGTGAGGCAAATCTTAGCTCGTGCCTTCGCGTCTCTGCGCGTGGCGATGGGATCGGCGGGATCGACCGCTTGAATCACAACGTCCCATAAGTCGACGTCCGTCAGATAGCACTCCAAACTAAATGCCCAAGTGTTGAAATTGTGACCATTTAGCTTACTAATACTTATTGCATTTGTCATATTGGAAGAAATTGTTACCGCTGTATCCGCTCTTGACTGCTGCACCGTGGTGGACGTTGGAGGGACCATAACCACTTGTTTATATATTGGATTAATTTAGCAGAGCTAATGGAGTTGGCTAGTAAGGAAAACTATTTATCAGGATAAACGACGTGTATTATATTTTACATAGATATATGAAGAGCAGTGACAGATATAACGTAAGAAAGAATAGCTGTCAAAAACAGTAATGGCCAGGGTGTACTTATTAGATTAAAAAAAGGTTTTAACACTTTTTCATTCATTCCTCACACTGGAATTTGCTTTGGCCTCTCTATTTCTTTCTTCTGTATATGCTAGAAATATTCACCCACACAATACTACACCACCATCTTATCATCGACTATTATACTTACGTCAAAAAGTCCATCTCTAAATGAAGACTTTTACCAATGAAACTGGACGCGATCAGCATACGTAAATCGAGAGCTGTCACTGTCATAATTGTCATGAAATATTGACCCTCACAGGTTTAGAACAAGGTTATGCTGCCCTAGTGCAGCTAAGTAGTAAGTGCCTAGCCTTACGTTGTGACAAAGGGATAGTGCTGTTCGATCTGTAGAGCTACTTCTCTCTCCCATACTACCTGTCTTTAGGCCATCATAGTAGGTACCCTAATAGTGTTTGGTTTCATTATTGAAATTGCCTTAAAAAAAACCACCGGAAAATCTGGATAGTTCACGTCATCATGGAATCTGTTACCAAGAATAATTTTATCGTTGTTCCTATCACATACTTCGAGGTCTCCGCTTCAGGCTGCTTCCTCTACAGCCTGTAGTAAGAATGAATTCGGTAAAATTCCGGCTAACTGTCTACCGACCAGTAGTTTCGGCTTTCGATACGGTAAAGGAAGAAGCAAAACACAAGGCGTGTTTTGCTTCGAAATTTCAATAGTATTTAGCTTAAAATCCTGAATGTACTCTGTAAAATTGTATGACAACATTTTTTTTTCAATATTGATATAATAGAAATAGTATTTGTCAGGTACTACCCTTACCAATGGTTTCAATATATATATATATTTTTTTTTTTAAACGTTGCCCCACACTAGGAACTTCTCCCTGTATCGTGGGTGCGTTTACAAACATATAAACTCACATACACAACACCCAGAGCCGGAACAACTATTTGTAGGACATACAAATATTTTTTCCGTGCGGGAATCGAACCCGTGACACGCAGCACAGCAGTCAATCGCTCAACCACTACGCCAACCGTGCGCCCAATCAATATCAGTGATTGAAGTTGTATCGCATTTATCTATATACCTATCACGTCTGTGAAGTATCGCCAGCTAATTTTGTTTGTCCCTGTCTAACTGCCGACATATCACTTCATACAGAGACATTTAGCCGTACAATAATAATACACATACCTAAGTGAAAACTCTCAAGCTTGTTCAAAACTGTAGAAAGTCGTATAAACGCTCAATTGAATGTTCACAATGTGTAACGATTCTTATCGTTCCCTCGTAGGTACAATTACGCGCAGTAAGTAAAGGATAATCCTTACATTTATATATCGTTACCGCTGAAATCCGCCGTTAACTGGTACGAACCGGAATAATCGGGAATATTCATTGTTGGAATTGCAATTGAGAAAGTTCTATTGTTTTAGTTGAAAATTAAATCTGTTAGCCTTTGCGGCCTTTGCATAGTAGGTCCTGGTTAAAAGCATTTCTTATAATTATTTTGAATGGATCGACTTCAATGGTTAAAGTTTTTTTCTTAAACAATGAATATTGGATTGGTTTTAATTTTTTAAATCCTTGAGTACATTAAAGTTTTCTTATCAAATACCTAAGAGACTTAAGTAATAAATCTATCTGAAATAAAATATTTCTTTTTCGATCTAAACTATCTGTTAACGTCAGTGGGCGTAAGATAAGACATTGATTGAATGATGTTTTTACTCAATTTCGTTTTTTTATTGGCAACTCCCTGAGGTCATATTCTTTTAAAATCTAAAACTCTAATCTAAAACTAGTATTAGTGTTCTCTAAAACTAAACAAACAAATAATTAATTATGTTGGTACGAACAGAGTATTATGACTGAAATTACTTTTTAACAAATTAGTAGATACTCAGGCAACTATTCATCCGTGCCCGGACGTAGTGGGTCAAACTTTTAGCAAACTAGAGCATTCGATCAAAACGTTTATTTTGCCAAAACATTCGAACGTGGTAATTGCAAAGTTTTGATTAGCAAACAATAAAATAAAGGCGTGATTTAGTTGTTGATTTCATATGAAATCAAAAATTATTTGCGGTTCAAATATTATTACAAAAGCGACTTACCATCATCAGCAAAGGACATTCAATTTCGGTTGTTAAACAATAAGTTGTTTAAAGCTGGTTGCTGTCCAAGAACTAAAATAAGTTATTTTAACCCCTTTAGTGCTCGAAACGTGTATCCACGCGAGACATAAAGCTTTGATTTTTTTTCGGTAATTACGGGGATTCAACATGTTAAGCTTAGCTAAGGTAATTTTTATACATAGCCTTCGGGGAATACTTCCGTGATGTTACACGGCAGTATTCCCCGAAGGTTTGGACAGAATATGTGAATTTAAAGTACACGCACATTTCGTCAGTTGCGTTTAAAAGATGAGACTTGACCGCGCCTTCCGCGAACTGACGGCCGCCCCGATGACGCCCGGTTTCTTCCCGCACTCAGACCTCATACTGCTAAAGAGACCTATAAATTGTCTCCTGCGTAAGTTAAACCTCGTGGTGTGTCAAGTCTCATCTTTCGTGGCACACACTGTTATAGGGGGCGAGCTAAATGCCATCAACCGGGCACAAATCCAGACTCCGGGATGCTACTGTGAAAATCCAGATGGAAAAAACTAATAAAACTTTGCCCGACTCGGGTGTTGACCTCAGGACCTCATGCTCAGCAGTAGCGCTTGCCACCACTAAACCAACGAGGAAGTATTTTTGATTTGTAACGTGTGAAAACTACCCCTACTTGGTGAAAATCCTCATGGATGTCCCCCACCCTAGGATGAACGGAAGGGTCTTTCAGACTCTTACTGACTAAAACCACCGCAGTGATCGTACACTTGCGTCGAGGGCTGCGGATGCGTATGTCTCCCGCTGACCCCGGAATAGTGCTGGCCAGCATTTCGCAGTCTTCGTTCCGTAATGGGGAGTAAGGTGTTACCTCCCATTTGACGTCTTAGAGATGCACGCGTGGAACACTATGCGCCGCCACCTCGGGTCCTGATTGACCCCAGCTAAGCTAAACTTAGTTAGCTGCAACCGACATTAAATAAACCAAGTTCCATCCCAAGCCTTCTACCCAAAGATAATTAATACCTAGACAAAACAGGTAGCCGAGCACCTACTTAAAATAATCACGGCGACCCGACCACTGCCTTCGGTCCTTGATTACCATCGAGATTGGCTTCGAAACACAATTTGAAGGAAGTCACGACACCCACTAACGAACAACCTCTTTAGACTTTACCTCTAAAACAAATTTTGTGAGACATTCGATGAAGCAAATAATAATATTACGCCTGTGTTTCTTAGAAGGGTAGTCAGAGGTGTAACTTACACATTTACACCTCTGACAAACACGAAACCACTTTAAGGCACTAGAAATCCGTTTTTATTTTAATCTTTTTTATTTAGGGGCTTTTAGTAACAATTAATGTCATGTCAGCCCCATCATAAACTAAACATAATATATACATATACTTATTCTAACTTAACTATTATTTTATTAACTAAAATGGCTGCTTCCGATAGAGGCGCTGACAGGATACTTTGGAAAATTCATAAATCTGTTAATTTTATATTTAATCTATTCATCAAAGCCTCTCTCCCAGCTCTGGTCCTGACACATTCCACCAACAAAATTAAACGGTATACGTCCTCCACAACACCACACTCGGTACAGTTTAGGTTAGGGTTTATTCTCATTAGATGCCTAAACTTATTGCAAGGAATGTGTCCAGACCGGAGTCTGTGAGCTACTATGACAAATTTTCTATTAAGTACACTGTTTGCAAACCAGGGCAAATGAGGGGATCACTTTGAATCGTTTTATACCAGATTCCTTTTTCTAGCGATCTTTAATTAAAATATTCTTTTCAATAGTTTTGGCATACAACCTTAAATTTTGCTAAAATTTTGAAATAACTTGGAATGACATTGCGAACCCATTTTCTCCTTAAAGGTTGCAATTACAATATGAAGAAATGTTTAAGGTTTGGTTTGTGTTGAGGCTTTCTCAGAATTTTCTGCGTTTTCCTTTGTTTTTGGTCGAAAAAATTACTTAAAGCCATTCGTTTTTCTCTATTATTTACCATATAAATTATATGGAAATGTTAATTTGATTTGCGCTGTGCTTGTCTTAGATCTTTGGAATAGAAACAATTTTCTGCGTTTTCCTTTGTTTTTGGTCGAAAAATTTACCTAAAGCTATTCGTTTTTCTCTATTATTTACCATCTAAATTATATGGAAATGTTAATTTGATTTGCGCTGTGCTTGTCTTAGATCTTTGGAATAAAAACATAGTTTAAAAAATAAAAAGATTTGGTGATGGAAATTCCGCACATATAAAGAAAACAAAACAACTAAATTCTTTCCTACAAAATCAAGAAACAAATGAACTCACTATCACCATCAGACCCCAGTATAAACAGGATTGCATAAATAAACCCAAACGTTAAGTGGGATGCCGCCATACTTGCTTTTTTCCAAGTTACGATAGTACCTACCGTATTTCCCATGGGTTCTTCGTCTATAGAAATAAAGCCCACTTGTGGGACCCCACAGGATTGGTTTTCGTGATTTTCGGCGATTTCGGTGAAATAATGTAGGATACGGCGACAGCGAGAGCGAACATGGTAAGTGAATATATTTCATTTATTAGTTGCGCGAATCAAAGATTGAAACAGGGAGAAAAAGTGGAAATGAGAATAGAGGGAAAATAAAACAAAGGAAAACACAGATGGATTTATGGAACGATTAATTAGGTACCTAGTAATTTGTTATTGTGTTCGTCGACATTATTGCCATCGTGGGTAGAAAGTCTCTAGACAAGGGGCATTCGATGTCAGAAAAGGCGATAGGGATTGATCACGTGATTTGTCGATATCGCTTGTCAATCCCATACAGTTTTGTCTTTTTGATAACCGCTATCGTCTTCGATAATATAATGCCACTTGTCAATAGCCTTTCTACCCACGATGGCAACAATGTCCATGAACACAATAACAAATTACTACCTAATTAATCGTTCGATGAATTTATTTATTTAGACTTCATGCACAAAAAGGTATAAAGGCGGACTTAATGCCTTAGGCATTCTCTACCAGTCAACCAAGGGTGGTGAAGAGATAACAAGGCAGGTGCATTGTTTAATCAATTTAAAAAGAAAAAGTTGTTATTAACATACTAACATAGATAAAATACACGTACATATATATTGAATATAATATATACTTATATAAAATATATATTTATGAAGTAACAGTAAAGAAGAAAGTAAGACGACTCTTCTTAGTTGTGCTGAAAATAAATCCGCAATTTCCGCTTGAATGCAAACCGACTTGTAGCCGTCCTGATCTCGAGAGGAAGCGCGTTCCAGAGAAGAATGGACTGAATATTGAAGAAAGAGTGAACAAAATCAGTAGTATGAGAAGGACAAAGCATGAGGAGATTATTGGAAGAACGCAGATGCCGAGCATGTGAAGAACATAGATATTGGAATTTAGATAAAAGATAGGAATGAATGAATCCATCTGTGTTTTCTTTTTTTAGACAAAGTGTCATGTCAGCGATGGTGCTACTCGAAATGCCAAAACGTAAGCGATTATGATGTGACATTTCGATAGCTTTAGATATGCCCACACATTTTTTGACATTTTTCTTCGCTTTCATTGACAGGATATCATTTGTCTCTGGACGATGGTGGCACAGGAGTGGAGAGTTGTCAAGAAAAGACAGCATTTCAAAGCTGTGAGTAAAGTCAAATTCTGCGAGGCGAGAACGACCTCTGTGATAGGCTTGAGTCACGCATTTTATCACGGTTTTTGCTCCCAAACTGTGATAAAAATGTGTGACTCAAATCTGTCACAGTAGGCCGTGCTCGCCCAGCTGAATGATGTTCATGAATTTTTGATTGCTGAGTCAGTTTCTGTGACAGCAAATACTTTTTCTTTGTGTCTTTTATTTGTTACTGACCAATATCAAGAATATAAGTAAACAAGTGCGAGTTGGATTCGCGCACGAAGGGTTCCGTATTATTATCGCAAAAAACGGCAAAAAAACACGTTTGTTGTATAAATACATCATCTGTGAAAATTTCAACTGTCAAGCTATTACGGCTCATGTGATACAGCCTGATGACAGACATACATACAGACTGACGGCTCGCGGAGCCTTAGTAATAGGTGCCCGTATTTAATCCTTTGGGTACGGAACCCTAAAAAGGAAGGGATAGATGCTATAGATTATATTGTACCTACTACGCAGTTATTTAATTTATTGTTACTCTTCTTGATATTTACAATTTAAGCAGTTTCTAAAAGCGGAATTTCATCTTATTCTCTCCAAAAGTAGTATGGTAACTTAACTACCATCAGTAATAGAAGTCCTAGTTTAATATAGGTCAGACAAAAGCTTCCAGTAGCCAATGTAGGTCAGTCAACGCTTCAAGTTCTGTTTCAAAATTAAATATTTCGAGTATACTTGGAACTATGTCACCACCTTATCGTGCAATATCAAGAGCGGAAATAATTGTGTTAGAATCTATCTATATGTATAAAAGGGAAAGTATGTATGCACGTATATTTCTTATAGACTCCGAAACGGCTTGACCGATCATAAAAATTCTTTCACCGTTTGGAAGCTACACTATCCCCGGGTGACATAGGCTACTTTTTATCCCTGTATTCCCACGGGAACAGGAAACACGCGGGTGAAACCCCGAGGCGTCCGCTAGTTATTAATAAAATAAGCTCTAGTATATACCTAATATTTTACAAGTTATTTATACATATTGAAGGTATCTATAACACGTACCATTTAAAAAAAATGGGCCTTTATTCGAGTATCTCTATGTAATACTTACGACAGTATGTGTAAGCACTGACAAAAATCAAAATAAAACAGATAATATAGATAACAACTGAAAATAAAAGGTCCTAAGAACACTTTTTGCGACCCGAAGATAGATCGCGGTATCCTATACCTACTTACGGCAGGCTTATTACGTATCTTTTGTAAGAGCAAAACGATAACGATTTTTGCGCAATAATTGCTCTTCAATACAAAAGTTTTAGAGTTGATGGCAATGGAATGGTTTTTAGGGTTCCGTAGCCAAATGGCAAAAAACGGAACCCTTATAGATTCGTCATGTCTGTCTGTCTGTCTGTCCGTCCGTATGTCACGGCCACTTTTTTCCGAAACTATAAGAACTATGCTGTTGAAACTTGGTGAGTAGATGTATTCTGTGAACCGCATTAAGATTTTCACTCAAAAATAGAAAAAAAAATAAATTTGGGGGTCCCCATACTTGAAACTGAAACTAAAATATATTTTTTCCATAAAACCCATACGTGTGGGGTATCTATAGATAGGTCTTCAAAAATGATATTGAGCTTTCTAATATCATTTTTTTCTAAACTGAATAGTTTGCTCGAGAGACACTTCCAAAATGGCAAAATGTGTGTCCCCCCCCCTGTAACTTCTAAAATAAGAGAATGATAGAACTAAAAAAAATATATGATGTCCATTACCATGTAAACTACCAGCGAAAATTGGTTTGAACGAGATCTAGTAAGTAGTTTTTTTTTTAAGACGTCATAAATCGTAAACCGCAATTTACCAAGTACGGAACCCTTCGCGCGCAAGTCCGACTCGCACTTGGCCGGTTTTTTTTTTAAATGAGTGTATTTGAAAAACAGCGAGCGATTAGCAAACAATTGTGTAGGACCTACCATACCAACACTGCAGGTAATGCCGACTTTTATGACATAAAGCGTTTGATCGCTATCGTTTTGCTCATACAAAAGATACGTAATAAGCCTACCGATCCACTAACATAAAATACTTATTAAGACCAACGAGGTATTAATTCCTAAAAACACAGAAGCTTTTAAGACTTAAACCAGTTAAAATTCAGTGAAACTCTCGATGGACTAAACAATAATGTGAACAAAGTTAATTAAATTGCATTTCACTCCAAATTCTGTGGTTATGAGTCCGGGCTTTAGAGCGGGCGGTACATTTTATTTTTGATTCGCTTTGCGTCCGCGCTCTAAACTGACTTGACTAATTTTAATTAGAATTTTCCGAATGCTTTGCGGTGTTCCAGGGTTTGTGGCTTTGTCGGCTCTGAAATTCAAGTTCCGTTTGTTTATTTAAAAATAAAAGATTATTTTCCCTTTGTGGGCTTTATTTTCTCGCTTTGCATTTTTACACTCGAGAATGAGAGGCTTTTCGTTGGAAACGTTTTGAGAGTGAAACTTGTAGGTATTCATAACTTGTAGGTATATAAAAGTAGGAGAAGATAAAGTAACAATTGATGCCATCTGTACATTATGTAAAATGGTGCTGAAAGACATATAAAGATGAAAGAGAAGTGTGACGTGAACTCCAAATATATACTTTAATTCATTATATTCAGGCAGATTGTAGTGTATCTATACTAATATTATAAAGAGGAAAGATTTGTATTTTTGTATGTAAAGAATAAACTTAAAAATACTGGACCGATTTAAAAAATTCTTTCATCGTTGGGAAGCTACACTATCCCCGGGTGACAGCAGCTACTTTTTATCCCTTTATTCCCATGGGAACGGGATCTACGCGGGTGAAACCACGAGGCGTCCGCTAGTTCTTAATAAAAATACTACTACACAGTTCCGAATATCTGTAAAACCTCCTCTTAAATTCCTTGTTTTGCTGGGAGGAATATTGTTCATATGCTTCCCAGCAAAACTTAAGGAATTTATGATTTTAATATTTACTACCACAGCATAACTGCCTAAATCAGAGTTTATACCTTAATATTTCGGCACGGATGAAGTTATTTCATAAGCTCCTAGTTTCCCTTATCAAGATACAGTGTGGAGATGAAATATGTACATAAGACAGCAAAGACCACATGTACTTAGGTGCATATTCTCTTCTCATGACATAGATACAGTTGGTATACATACGAGTATAGATATACTCGTATGTATACCAACTGCGCAAACGCACCCACATCACAAATATTAGCAGATGTGCGTGTCGTGCTTCTTTATCTATCTACGCAACATCATCATCATCATCATCAGCCTTTTATTGTTCCCACTACGGGGACACAGGCCTACTCTATGAGAGAGGAGAAGGACCTTAATCCACCACTTTTTGGGTTGGTGGATTTCACATGTCTTAAAATTTTTGGTTCTAAGACTCTCTATTTTTTCCTTCGCCGTTTTTAGAGCAGTGGTGATGAAATTTACACAAAGTAAATCGCCTGCCTGGGTTCGAATCCACGACCTACGACATGTAAGGAGGAGCTGTAGTGGCCTAGTGGCAATGGCCCCGACTTATGTAACAATGCCTTAAAATTCGTAAAAGATACAATTATCTGATGCCCAGGGTATAAGACAGCTCCAACCTTTTGAATTTTCGATGGCTTGATGATAAAAATTATGCTCAAAACACAAATCTCACATCAATCTCACAGCTAAAATCTGGGGGTCTTTAAGTCAAGAGTGAATAGGTTATTTCTAGGCTAGCATGTTTCACCGTCGACCACATCATCGCTTACCATCAGGTGAGATAGTGGTCTAGCGCGAGCCTACAGGTTATAAAAAAAAAGAAATTAAAATCACTGATGATGATAAAAATAACGCTCAAAGATCAATCTCGCATCACCAGCCAACCTCAACAAAAATTAAGAATTCAAAAATATAACGAAGAATGAAAAAACGACTCAACAAATGGTGCTTGAATTATTTCATAAGAGCCACTGAATTTATATTCAAAATTCGTTCATTCCATTTCGGTATATTCATAATTTCATGAATTTTTAAAACCCACTCGTTTGTAGAGCTTGCCGCAAAGTGTGTAATGAATAAAATATATTATTAATTTATTATTTTTGGGCGAGCTTAGTTGGGGTGTTTCTGGATTTATTATGAGCGGTATCAGAGGTCATTATGAGATTTATAAGTTAAATATTATCAAAATCTGTTGATTTATTATGTTCTAGACTAACCCATCACATAAAGCAAAGATTTCATTAAACTATCACAGATTCAGAAAATCATGACATCCTTCAGTTGTATTACGAACGTAATAATGAATATTATACTAGCTATATAGTGCTAAGGCAATTTCATCAAGCAAACTATTCTACTTCTTAGCGTGTCGATTGCAAATATTAAAAAAATATCGTATTTGGCCCAGAATTGAGCTATCAGCAATGTAAGCAAACTATAAATTTGAACTGTAAAAAACTACAAAGTGAAAAATAACTTAACTTTTGGAAGTCGGTGTCTTACGTAGGTACCATTTTTTTGCGATACGGACACCGACTTCCAAAAGTTAAGTTATTTTTCACTTTGTAGTTTTTCATTTGGAAGTCGGTAGTATTTTTTTGCAAAAAAGTTTTTTTTATTTTTCCCTTTTTAGTTTTACCTACCTAATAGCAAGTTGTTTATTAAGGTGCCTATAACTCCAGAATAGATTAACCGAATAATATGAAACTTGAACATAACCGGTGAAATGAGAGATCTGTGTACCCCTTTAGAGCGTACTGGCGTGATGTTATGTTATGAAATGGTATAAACAACAAACAGACATGCGATTGCAGCAATCCCGAGAGTTTTGCCGTTATTTATTGAAGAGTTCTGTTGTGTATCTCCGAAGTTCTTCATCAGACCTTCACCAAATTAAAATGGGACCAATTTCGAAACATACTCTTTCAAACAAAAAAAGAATTTTCAAAATCGGTCCACAATTGACAGAGATATCGATGAACATACACAAAAAAAAAAAAAAACAAACATAAAGTCGAACATAGAACCTCCTCCTTTTTTTGTAAGTCGGTTAAAAAGAGCACCGCGTTAGCCCATTCGCTAAATCAATATTTCAAACAGTTAAAATTAAACAAGCTTCCATAATTTCTTTTCCACCAAAGGGATCTTGTGAGTCTACAAAAAGCCCAGACTCAAAGAGCGTCGAGTAAAAAGATATCCAATTAGCCGTGGCACGGTTTTTATACCTATTCTTATGGTATAAAAAATTCATGCTAACTGGCGTTAAGTTGCATAAGGGTAGGTACAAATTGGAGCGGGCAAGCGAAACGGGAATTCACGTCACTGACCTGCGTTTTGTCTGACCAAATGTATCACACTCAATGGTAATAACACATATAGCGTTATACAATAAAAATGTCATCGGGCAAATTAAGGTGAAGTCAAGTTTAACTCACTCCAAGCTCACTTCACCCTAAGGTTTCATGGTGAGATTTTAATATAATAGACCGGCTGGCTGAGTCTCGCTTAGACTATGGACGGTTACGAGAGTTTGAATCAAACTTAACTGAGATATTGTGATAATCTTTTTGTTGTAGACTTATTTCTTTTATTTATGTACAGTGACATGCATACCTGTTATCTGTATAATTGCTATGTTAAGGTTCTGCATTAGATCCGATCTGTGTCCGTGAAATTTCGATTTCGAAGTAGCCTAGTACTTCTTGTAGTGAAGCATAAGTACTACACCGAACTCGTCATAATCTGTCATAATTCAGAACATTTTGAACTCGGAACTCAAATAAATAAAATAAATAGGTACTATGGCACAAAAGGTAAGAGCCTAAACCAAGCAATGGGTGGATTATGTCTGCGAATGATGACACCAATCTTAGATCATTTAGGGCCAAATTTTCAATAATCAGGGAAGTTTTATCGCAAGAATAAAAATGGCGCTTTAGCAGCTTCTGAATAGAAAAAGCTTCTAAAACAAACCAACTTCAGAAAAGAAAGTTATTTTTCTCTTTGTAGTGTTTTATTTTGGAAGTCGGTTATTTTTTTTGTTAAAACGCTTTTTTTTTCCTGTTTTTAGTTGTGGTAGGTACCTCAAATTAGAATGAAAATATTTGAAACCAAAGAACATCTCATGACAATTCCAATAAGCCCAAACTCGACTAGGATACATTCTTTTATATCGGAGTTCCAGTGCCTACCTTTTGGCTCCATCATCAGATCAGTTCGAGGTACCATTTTCATCAGTACCATTTACTTATAAGTATTTGATTCATCATAGTCGGTTAACTATCCGAGACGTCTTATACCCGTGACACTCAATGATTAAGCAGTTCCAGTGTCCATCTGTGGTCTTCTCATCAGTTTCATTTCACCAAAGTGCAAATGATTGCAAATCACTATATGTTTACCTGTAACATTTGAGGAATTCCCTCGATTTCTACAGGATTCCATCGTCAGATTCTGATATAGTGACAAAGGAACCACCTTGGGAGTATACCCTTACAAAATCACAAAGAATTTTCAAAATTATATCTAATTTGGCGGAGTAATCACGTAAAAAAACATTTAAAAAAAAACATACACTCGAATTGAGAATTCAATTCGAATCCCTCCTGTTCCTTTTTTGAAGTCTGTTAAAAATATGTCAAACTGCCATATTTAATCGGCCCATAAAGTTACAAGATCTTAGTACAAGATGGATCGGAATTACGAGCGGTAAATTTCACCGGGTTTTCCGCTAAGTTTCGTCACGACTCACATACGGGTATTTTGCATTCCTAGCCGGGCGAAATTATTTGTGCGGTTTTTTCTGCTGTAAAGTAGGTAAGACTTACTAAAATGTACAGACGACCAATGGGGAGGGTTTTTGGAAATTGTTCTTCATTAAAGTTGTCAGACGATAAAAGGTAATTTTCCAAATAATCGACTTTTTCATCAAAAGTGTGTAATTCTTGTTGTTGCATTTTATTGAACAGGTATTGTCTAGTCACAACTTTGTAGTTAGAGACCCCTGGTAACCCTAGAACAATAAAAAAAAAACATTTCATAATTTGCTTGAAAATAACGGTTAATAGGTTACTTTTTGTTAATAGGCTACTTTTTAGGTAACACCAACACAAACGCATAAGTTTCGTCGAAAGTAGCGTAAAGTAGCACTCAATTCGTAAAATATCTATAATATGACAGATTTTGTCATGCGTAACAATAAAAATCGTTATTCGGAAGTACTCGGAAGGATAACTATAATCACTTTGAAATTTAAAATTCAGGTAAAAATTGCTTAAAAAATCGAGATAGTTGTAAATTGATTTTGAACCTTACAAATACATGTAAACATTAGTAAATATTAATAAATAAAACTGTTCTTACCAGTATTATGATGATCCATAGTAGTTTTGGTTAAATAACTCACTATTAAAAAGCACTGAGGTCTCAAACGCAGTACGTTTTTAATGTAGCCAGTAACTGACGCGAGCGCATGCGACAACGATTAAGTTCCGACTGGCTTGCTAGCTGACGGCGCGGGCGCTCGAGCCCGAAAAGGGTCGCCTATTGTTCTGTATCTACCTGACTCGCTGACTAGTATTCATTTTTGCTTTTATGTTGTAATTTGTTTTTACCAATTTCGCCCGGCTAGGAATGCAAAATACCCCGACTTCACGAACCTTATTTATATTCGTCAAATCTTTGAGAAACTCACAAGACCGATAAGTGTGGTGACACTTGGGAGAGGCCTATGTCCAGCAGTGGATGTCATGCGGCTGAAATGATGATGATGATGATGAAATTAATAGCCGTTTAAAAATTGTCAAAAAACTACATTTAAAAGTGTTATATTTAACTAGAAGAAATTAAATAAATACCATTTATCAATCATCTCTCTAAATTCATTATGAATCATCCATCGAAATAATTTTATACGTCGGTGTGTTACCATTCAAACAATTTTGCTCACCTCAAAAACGCAAATCAAGCTTGCACACAGTTCACAATGAGATATCAAGCCGTTACTCAGTTCCACATTTATTCCCAACTGCACACACTAAGGGTCAAGAATGCCATTAACCCTACGTTAGCCACGTAATTTTTAAAGGGTACATTTTTCTCCTTTTCTCCACGTCCCAGTGCGGTCGCTTGAGTTTTACTTTTAATATAAAAGCCCTGAGATAATTGAAATCCTCGCCGATTCAGCCTTGTCCGCTAGAGGGGATAATGAAGCCGTAACTTTGGCTCATTTACAAAAGGGCTTATGTTACTCTTTATGTCTTGCTAATTTTCAGTTTCGTTTTGAGTTTTTGCATTTTTGTTGGAAGAGTTGACGGTTAGACATAGTTTATGAAGAGATATTGTTAAAAGGGTCCTTCGAATCCTACGGATAGTTACCTTACCTTTTAGGTTCATTATCTCTAAATAGTGTATTTATAACAAGCACCCTCTTATAAACTTCTACAAAATTTAGAAAGTCATGATGCATGTTAATTATGCATCATGACTTATGATAGCATGCATCTTAGTATTAATTAGAATATATTTTATTCTAAACTAGCGGTTAAGTAGAATTTATTTTATTTTAAACTAGCGGTTAAGTAGAATTTATTTTATTTTAAACTAGCGGTTAAGAAGAATTTATTTTATTTAAAACTAGCGGACACCTCGCGGTTTCACCCGCGCTGTTCCCGTTCCCGTGGAAATACAGGGATAAAAAGTAGCCTATGTCACCCGGGGATAGTGTAGCTTCCCTATGGTGAAAGAATTTTTGAAATCGGCCCACTAATTATTAACTTTATTCGTTACATACAAAAAAACAAATCTTTCCTCTTTATAATATTATAATATATAGTATATTAAAGTAATTTCTGCTTCTCCACTAACTTCTTGTAAACCACGCAATGGATTTTGTTACGGTTTTCACTAATATGAAGAGCGACACACGAGGAAGGTTTTTGTACATTATTGTACTACGCAAAACCGAAGCGGATCGCTAGTCGGAGATAAATATATACCTATCAATAATCAAGCCAACCAACCTGTCAGAAAATCATAAACCTCATACAAAAAAAGAAAACATAACCTCTAACTCATAACTCTGGCTTAGTTTAAGTATAGGGTAAAAAGTTTATAATTTTATCCTGTAAAAGCAGGTGGTTCGAAATAATCCACGATATAACGTTAGTTAATTTTGATGGACCAATCCTAGCTTATTTTGAGTCTTATTACCATTGAACCAAACATTTCGTTAAATTCACAAGTAAAATTCAATTCAATTTGATTTGTTGGTGGACTAGTTTACGTATTTACAGTGGGAACAAATCATTAAATATTAACATTTTGTATCTATTTAATTTTGTGATAAAATTACATAGCCTTCAAAGCAAAATGATCTCTATACAATAGTCCTATTCTACTTTATGCACCAATTAATTATTTTGGGCATGTTGATAATGTTAAAACAAATTATATGGATGTACCTCCATCATAGCATTTTAATTATTTCTGTACCAAATCTATTTTACAACCTTTGCATGTTTTCCTAAATAAAAATTTCACCTGTTTCTTGTGACTCATAAAAATTTAAAGATATACTTCCCTTTTAACATTGGGGAGAAGACACAATACACAACATTAATTTAAGGCAACACTTCATATGATTGATTTAATAAATACGCGAGTGAACCGTGTCGCCCGCGTCTTAGTCGATGCCATGCAACCGCTCGGCCTCATCCCAACCTCGCTTGTATTTGGCCCCGTCCATAGAGCAAGGAACAGCCCGACTAGAGACGCTATTCTACTTCAGTAATTTTACTTCAGTATTTTTTTCAATTTGTATGCACCTGCCATGTTATCTCTCCACCAATCTAGGTTGACTGGTAGATAATGCCTCAGGCATTAAGTCCGCCTATGTATCTGTATGTTGCATGATGTTTTAAATAAATAAATATTCTGCCGCTATATGTAAAAAGGCCACTGCTGACCGAAACACAAAAGCATAATAAATCTCAAATGTTAAATATCTGCTCGTTGAAACAAAATTTTTCATTAGTGAAACTCAAGCATAAAAAATAATATTACTAGACTAGCTTCTGCCAGCGGCTTCGCCCGCGTGAATATCGAAAATTATCCCAGGGGAACATATTCCCGGGATAAAAAGTATTCTATGTGCTATTCCAGACTGTAATCTATCTCTGTGCCAAATTTCAACCAGATCCGTTCAGCCGTTCTGGCGTGATGAGTAACAAACATACTTCCACACACGTGATGGATGGATGTATCCAAACTTTTACATTTATATTAATTAATTAGAATTAAGATAAGATATCATGATATGATGCGCCTTGTTTGCCTGATGCGAACATAATAACAACTTATTTTTTCCTAAAAGAACAGATTCGTAGCTTTTTCTTAGGATGGCTACACTGTTTAATAGTATTCGAGACGGAGCTGAGAATTGGCACAGATCTTCAAAATTTATATGATAATACGGTAACACTCACTGACACACTATGTTTGTATGAAAACTTGACAATGCCGTCTCTAGTAGTGACATATCCTTACTCTGTGCTTCCATGACACTTCACAGGCTGTCAGGTCACTTTCGTCAATAGATGAACCGGAAAACGGAAGCAATCCCTAGCTCATAGATACAAAGGATCAAAACCATTCGAGCCACAGTATATACGGTACCGAATTGAATCTCCGGACATAGTCGCTCGGTAAACCAATCAATGCTCTGCATAGAGTGCCGAGATATCTACATGATGTGAACTGTCGTGCCTCGTAAACGGCACACAGGACTTGAGTCTGTTATAAGGATCAAGATTGACTGGGCGTAGTTTGCCTGAGAGATTTAGGGTTGAAATAATTGATTTTGATTATGGTCTAAGAATTATCTACTTTATCATACAAACATGCTATAGGGTGCTGTAGGTATAAAATATGTTTTATTACGCCTACAGAATAGAGAAAGGAATTGGACGCACATTCGTTTCGTCCCTTTCTACAGATTGGTCATTTTTGTGGCGGTTATGCATAGTCCAGTTCTCTCCCTTTTTCTATTTTAGTTTAGAAAGATTAGACGTTACATTAGACGCCTCAGCGGTCAGTGCTAGGGACAATAGTGATTGTCCCTAGCACTGACCGCTGAGGCATCTTGATGATCTGTGGTCCTATCATACGTATTTCTCAGTAAAAATGCGTAGCGGTAAACCCAGCAACAGAGGGTTAGTACAACCGAGATGTAATTTATTACCGAAACGTTTTCGCATACGTGGGAAGAAACATGACAACAACATTGCCTTTATTTGTTCTTAGAAAATCTGGTGTATTCAATAGGCTTATTCAATAACTCTCGGATATGGATGTAGAATTTAAATGGCGGATAGAGTAGGCCGTGTTCCTTTTATGTTACATTTATACGACGGTTGAGAAGAATACGAATAATGGCGGAAAGTAAAATAGTCGCTTGAGACTAAATCGTATACTATACACGTATTTCGAATTTTTTACTTAAATGGGAGTCAATATTCTATCTTACCAAATAGGTTGTCTTTTAATGCATTGGCAATATTTTTGGAGTACCTCAACAATTTTAACCATGCAAATACGCTGAAATATGAAAAAAATCTGCTGTTCATTTAAATCTACAAGTCTGCATAACTCGATAAAATGTTAGCAACACCAGATTTGTTTGCTTCATTTGTTCATATTCATGAGTACTTTTCCTCCCTGAAAGATTGGGTTCAAAGGACAAAAACGATACCTAGACACAATAATCATACTCTCGAACATAATAACCTTTTTCGTAACCAACATACATTAAACGGAAGCAATCTAATCAAAAGGATCAAAACCATTCGAGCCACCGTATAGTACGGTACCGAAGTGAATCGCCAGACATAGTCGCTCGGTAAACCAATCGCTCTGCATAGAGTGCCAAGATACCAACATGATGTGAACTGTCGTGCCTCGTAAATACGACACAGGACTTGAGTCTGTTATTCTGATCTGGACTTAATAGATAGGATAAAGGATCAAGATTGACGGGGCGGAGTTTGACTAAGAGATTTAGGCTTGAAACTGATTTTAGTTATCGTAGTGTGATTGGGTTGCAAGGATTATATACAACAGTTAAATTATTAAAAATATATCAAAGTACAGATAATATAATACTAGCATGCATGCAAAGAAACGGTGCCGATGTAACTAGCGTTTTTCGTCTGATTAAACTAATTATTTTTTGTACATCGATCACGTTCGGTTCCGTTCCACGGAACGGTAGACGGTAGATAGATGGTGTTAGCAGCGACTTGCAAGAAACAGGGTTTACTTGGTTCGTGAATATTTGTTTCCATAATACACACAATTCACTAAGAAATCGGTGTATGTCGCGCCATCTAGTGACATTTATTTGAACCAAATTTTCTTTCTTAGAGCTGGGGCCCCGTGATCAAAGTAATAATAAAAAATAATTGAATGTAAAAATAAGATCGCCCATCACCAACAGTAACTGTAGGTACAGTTACCTACCTACCGACGTGGGAGGTACCCGCCAAAAGTAATTAGGTGTTACAATCATTTGTTTCAATTTCAATAAAGTTAACAATGAAGATAAATTACCTTTTTGTTTGGAATTATATAAACACAGTAAAAATGAAGAATAATAAGACACTTTTTAAAGATACCTACTCAGGTAAAACTAAAACTTTAAGCTGGTTATTATTTGTTCATAAATCATTTACAATATTTGGCTTCTAAATCGAAAAAAAGATTGCAACGTTTTAAAATAATTTTGCAAAATCGTTACTCCATAGAAGGAAGGACACTATCATGAAGAAACCGGAATATAGTAGTAACAAAAATTCGAAGATATGTGACATCTTCCAATACACACTAGTCCCTCGCGCTGGATAACAGCCCACTCTCTTTCACGGAGAGAGGGCTTGTGTCCCAACCGTGAGTAAATTATAGGCTTTATTATGCTAATTATACTTTATTCCTATTCCAAAATGGTTTAATATAGTGATGAATTACTCATCCCAAACACAAAACATTAATAACTAAGTTAACAATATCCTTAAATCCTCATTCAGACATGATTAAGTAAAAGCTAAGTATGCGTAAGTCCGGGGATTTTCCGCCAAGGATATTATATAGTGGAGTGGGAGGGCTGATCTCCAACTATTGATCAACTCTACTTCGCACATTGATTAACTAGGGGTCGTAAAGTATTTAATGGATGTGTGATTATTACTCTATTATTTTGTGAGTTTGTTAAGCCTTTTAACCGAGTTTTTGGGACTCAACTTTACGGACTTATTTATTTTCACAATAAGCCTGCTTATAACCTTATTTTCAACTTATAGGTCATGGCTAAATAATAACAGCCGCACGGGTCGATTTTCAAGGGAGCAACCCTTGCTAAGGTTGGATCGGTGACCATTTTTAAATAGCGAGTTTCCTCCATGCCTCGGCAAGCAAGTTAAACTGTTGGTCACGACTGTCATTTAAAGATCTTTGTTGTTACATGTAGTCAGAAGCCTGAAATCTGACAAAGGGCTGATCAAGGGTTATCGTGTTACCTAGTGACTGGGTTGTGGAGGTTAGATAGGCAGTCACTCCATTTAAAATACTTGTACTCAAATGAGCTTAGACTGGAAGCTGACTCTAGCATAGTTGGGAAAAGGCTAGGCAGATCGCAATAAATGAGCTCTAAAATTGAACTAGCAAACACGGCAGCATTGGTACCCAATTTGCTTAACGTGACGTCTGTACTAAAAAGAGGCTGATCTATCGAAATTTCATGAGCTTCAATAAATATCTATCAACCTCATCATCATCATCTAATCAGCCGAAAGACGTCCACTGCTGGAAATAAGCTTCCCCCAAGCGTCGCCACATTGACCGGTCCCGTGCGTCTCGCAACCAGCGGATCCCCGCAACCTTCACCAGGTCATCGGTCCACCTGGTGGGAGGCCTTCCAACGCAACGTCTGCCGGTTCGCGGTCGCCACTCCAGAACCTTTCTGCCCCATTGGGTATCCGTTCTGCCAGCAATGTACCCTGCCCACTGCCACTTAGGTTTGGCAATTCTTCGGGCTATGTCGGTAACCTTGGTTCTCTTACGGATCTCTTCATTTCTGATTTGATCACGCAAGGAAACGGCGAGCATAGCCCTCTCCATTGCCCTTTGAGTGACTGTAAGCTTTCTGATGAGGCCCATTGTGAGCGACCACGTCTCAGAGCCATATGTTATCACTGGCAACACACACTGGTCATAGACTTTACTATCAAACTAGTAAGAAATAATTTACAATTTGAATGAAAAAAAACTTACAATGAAAAGGCAGTTAGACTAGTGTTTAAAACTTTGAAAGTCTTAAAGATACAGAAATCTTAACAAAACAAATATTTCGTATAACGTATGAAACCATTGGTCACGGAAAAAAGCCGAGTAAAAATTAAAATTACAATATTTTCTTCTTGTTCTTCAGCCAATAAGATGGATGAAGTTTCCTACCAAGGAACAAAAAACTAAAGAACTGCGCACTATGAAAGTCCAGTGTGGAACTATCTTAACATCACTAAATGAAGCCTTTTGATGGATTATAGCAGAAAACTTCTCGGCTCGCCTCCCAATGAAATTACTTTTACTTACCTTTTATATTTGTCTATGTGTGGTATAAGTGCTACAACGTCTACGTGTGTCTCATTGTCTATATTTGTGTTGTATTGAGGCTCTGTAACTGCCTGTGTAACAACTCATTCAATTGTGTTTTAAATTGTGAAAGTGATTTTTTAAGGTTATCTACAGAATTAGCGGGAACAAAATAGCACATAACGTGCTGTTTACAATTTATGTTCTGTATTATCTTTGATAAGATTTCACGTTTGTATTTATTTAATAGATAGCTGTTGCCCGCAACTTCATTCGCGTGAAAAAAGTAAAAAATAAAAAGCTCACAGTACATAACTGTGAATTTTTCAGGCATAAAAATTAGCATATGTTACGATCCTTATAACATCAGCTCCATCTACCAGTGAAAGTGCTGTCAAAATCGGTGCAGCCGAGAAAAGAAGAGACACATCTTAAAAAAATGCGTATTTGCGTACTTTCACATGCATTAAATAAAACGTTGTTATTTTGATATCAAATACAGACACTTCAATTTTTATTAATTTGTATAGATGACCTCCTACGAAAGATGTACCTACATAATTATAATAAAATAAAATGTATAAGAAATAAAGTTACGGTTAGTTCACTCTTCATTGGCTCTCTCAATTTTCTTTTAGGTGGCGACTGTAGAAAAATGAGAAAGTAAATCTAGTACGCAATCATTTTGCTTGCGTAAAAGAAGCCTTTCAAAGTAAGGGGAAAAAATAACTAAAACATTTCTAGTTACACCCATGTTACACCCAACGAAATCTCAATAAAAAAAATAGGAAATCATAAACTGTTAAACTTTATAGGGGAAAATATAAAAGAGCTGCAAATTAGGCTTCAGTAAGAGTTCGACGTAAATATTTACGTAAAGGCAGGCGTTTAATGTTGGACTCGGAAAAAGTCCGACAGACTCTTTTGTGAGCTTCTCAAGTCCAAATAACTATTTCCTTTTGACTACCAAGTTGGAGAGACTCGAAAACGGCAACTAAAGTACAAATAAATCTGGATAAATGAACTGCAGGAGTTGTGTCCGGAATTATTTTTTGAGGGGAAAGGACATTTTGAACGATGCACATGAGGATATAGGTGTTACTAAATCAGTTGACCATTCAGTATAAGTGCAGAGTTTGTTATTTTTGGAAAAAAAAATCAAGTATGACGTCATAGTTTTTCTAATCAATCAACTCAGCCTATCGTAGTCCACAGTATCACAATCAAAGTACTCATCAAAACTGCGCCAGAACAGTCCACCACCGCCTTCCACACCCAGTCCGTCCTAGCTACCCTTTTAAGGGTGCTCGGTAGTTATCGCTATATATAAGTAGATGAAATAATAATAACAATACCTAATACATAGTTTTCAGCAGTACCCACACATGGGAACCTGGCGTTAAATTCTATCAATCAATACAAAAACAATCAAACAGCGATTCAAACAATCAATCAAACATCAATCTCCACGCAAACATCACAGAAACAAAGCCAACTAGAAAAGCCTTTATAACCCACAGAGCGTACCTAATGCGCATGTTTTGTTCCGTGTGTACCAACACCTACCATTGTCACGTCAATCCAAACGCTTTCAGCAAACTCGACGATAAACAGAAAAAAATACTAAAACCTTTGCCGTGAAACGGGAATGAAGTTAGTGGGAAAAGCGTGTTTTTAGTTGAAAAGGATTCACATTCTTTGTACTCGAAAATTGCGTTTGGAGAGCGCTTCTAGTGGAGTTTTGAGGTCTCGAGTCTTGGACATAAGTAGAGGGTGTTGTTAAATAATCATTTTTGTGGAATCTTGAGTGTCTGTAGAAGAGGGTTCAATTGGGTTAAGAGCACTTAGTTTTTGTGAAATATTTTGGCAATACAGCAAAATGTATTTCAGTTCGACTCTAAGAACTAGGAAGCATTTGATAAGACATAAGTATTATGATTTAGCAATATCATTTTTACAATTCATGGAATGCTCTCATGGTAAATGATTATGTGGCGACGATGGAGTACGCTTGCCTAGAAGTAACCTACCTTTTAACTTACCTAGGATCTCCTAGATTGTTCTAAGTTCCACAGGCATTTCTAAGTTCCATATTCAAAAGCAATATTACGGTCTGGTACAGTTCTCGGTGTCTTAAACATGAATCATTGGATCGCGGAAAGTAATCTCGTTCAATCTAATATTATTCTAGTCCCAACGTCTGAATTTATGCGAAATTGCATTTCGAATACTTGTGAATATTGTAAAACAATATTTGATATTGTACAATTTTGTTGAGAGATAGAAATTGTTTGGAAGATAAAGGGTGTCTCAGAATGTTTTTCGTTTTTGATACTTTAAAAAAAGGTAATAGAATAAGTTAAAACTCGCTTTATTTACTGTTTAATTAACGAGCAGTTTTCCAATTTTGTTTATTAAAAACAATAATAAGTTAATGTGCATCCTTGACTTCCTGACACTCAATTTTCCTGGAACTAAAATCTTAAATCACACGCCAAAAAGTGAGGGACCGACTATTCCTTGACGTGATATGGCAGCCCAAATAGCCCAGATTAAACGCTTGCTGATGTTCTCCTATAGAGCTGCTTAAAAAGTTAAGTTTACAAACTAGTGCCACCCAACCTGAATGTTTCAAAGCAAGCAAAGACTCACAGACGAAACAAATAATGAAAATTTTAGTTGCAGGCCAAACGAGTGTCAGGACGAGGAGGGTGCGAATTTACTTAATTTCGTTTTTTACAAATAAAATTACAATACTGCTCATTAATTCAACAGTAATTAAACTGAGTTTTAACTAATTCTAGTACCTTTTTTTTAAGTATCAAAAACGAAAAACATTCTGAGACACCCCTTATATCCTCTTCTCTATTGTAGTATATATCCTCTAAAGCTTTAAAAAACATTGTATAGTTTTTATCTTCAGTAAGAGCAATCTTTGTGTTTAAGCATTATGATTATAAAAATGGGGACTGCTTAACATATGCAAGCAAGATCCAATGCAGTATTTTCTTAATATCGACATCTTATCAAACATGTTTCATTTTATGTTCATATACTATCGCTAGTCTATCGCTAAGATCTTCATAATAAACTCAAATTACTTTTACGTATCAGCGTTATCGATGCTTCTGGTAAACGACATCTCATGTCTGCAGGTTTCAGTATTCACGTGAAACCGCTGACTAAGCGATGACACTGCACATTTGACGTTACATTAGGTGAATTACAGGAAAAAATTCACGGAGTTTGTTCGTGGTAGGTTACGTTTTATTTTTGGTTACAGTGAGGAACAGGTCTCATGAATATTAATGTCAGTCGATCTCGAGTCAGATTTTACGGTTTTTTGGTAAATAACGATTTCATAAAAGTATATATCAATCGAAACACAATAATTAAACGATAATTATTTACACTTAAATAACAAAAAACGTATAATTAAAACGAAATTACTGTAAAAAAACTATTAACTTCTATAGCAGTTCTCTAAATCATAAAGCATCGTCTACAACTGGTACACATGCAGCTATAAAAAGCACACACATGATCACATAATCTGATGAACACAAAGTATCTGACGTAGCAATCGCACACGATCTGATAGCACCGAAGCGTCGTCGCGATATACCAGGCAATCTCATCTGGATCGCTAGCTGTTTGCTCTGACGCAAAAACAAAGAACCAGCAATCATGCCACATAGCGTAGTCACTATCTCTAGACTATGGAACATGGAATGAAGTTACGTTCAGGAATGGAAATAAAATTCGTGTTGACAATGGAGAATGAAAAACGTTGAAGATTAACTTAACACAACTGTATTCCCCGTAGGATTAATCTTTGTACACCAACATTTCTCCACTTATATTTGAGTAAAAGGAACAAGCCTAATTTCATCAACCGAGGGTAAATTAAGAGTCCAAGCTGCTACTAAGATATTACTGATGGAGACATGACACTTAACAGTGTTTTAAATGATAATGAAGATAATTATAACAGAAATAAAAAAGTAAACGGCCATACTCAAAAATCACGATTGTAAAAGGTAAAGAAAAGCAAAAATTGAAACTTGACACGTTGGATTCAAATAAAATGTAGTAGTAGTAGTAGTGAAACCAGGCAACATTTTGGTAAATTCTTTTGTACTGAATACGCAGAATCTGCAAAAACATAAAATGACTGTTGTGAACAAACAAAACATTCAGAACACCGGAGATAACTGGAAATCGAAAAAGAACAAGAAACAGGAATGTTATGGATGTGCAATAAAGCTCTATACTAGGAGACAAGACGTTAGTAAAGACATAACGACATTTGCGGTGGAGTGAGTCCAATCGAAATAGGAAAGAGGTTCTGTATTGACTCTTGTGATAGGTCCGCAACGTATCGAGAGTTAAGATAAAGAAAAACGAATACTTTTTTAAGGTCTTTTGCACTAATCTTACTTCTTACTATCTTATCTTATATATCTTACTTCTTACTAATGTTATAAATGCGAAAGTTTGGATAGATGTATGTTTGTTACTCATTCAGAACGGCTGAACGATTGGGATGAAAGTAGGCAAAGAGACAGATATAGTCTGTAGATATAGTCTGGAATAACACATAGGCTATATCCCGAGCATAAGTTCCCTTGAGGTGATTGCCGACGTTCACGCGGGTGAAGCTGCGGGCAGAAACTAGTGTATATATCTATGGATTCAGTAAGTGTTTAGTGAAATTAGAAGCATTTTTGCATTTCTTTTTTTAGTTTAGGTTTTTCATGTTAATTAAGAGCTTAAAGGGATAATAGGTTTCTGAAATGAACATTATTTAAAGTTAGGGATTTCGTAATTGAGAATTCTCAATACAGGACAACTCGTAGATTTGATTCAATCATCAAACTTTTAACGTTGTAAGCATGTTTAAGTATTCATCGTCTACATGTTTTAACCCGAAAGCCTCATAGGCAATAAAATAAAACACCGAACTCGTACATATCCAGGTGCTAATAAAAAACAATATCGTCAATAATCTAGTCTAGTAAACATCAACGCGCCAAAGCGATTGGCTACTGGATATAACCGTTGAGTAGGCGTTATATTTTACAACCAACTGCCGCTACCAACTATTTGCCATATAAGGCATATTGCTAAAACACGAAAACTTGAATATTGGAACAATGCTCTCAATTTTATTACGGTATGGAACCCTTTTTATACAGATTGAATTCTTATTTTAAGTAACAGGTGAAATTTATTAGCTTTTCTCCTTTTCTTAGCGATAATTAGGACAAATATTTTTTTATTAACCGACTTCAAAAAAGGAGGAGGTTCTCAATTCATCGGAATCTTTTTTTTTAAAAGATCCGATTACTCCAAGGCGCCGGAACCGATTTCAAAAATTCTTCTTTTGTTTGAAATGGTATACTCCCTAGTTGGTCCCATAGTCATCAGGTCAGGATTTGATGATGGAATCCTAGAGAAATCGACGGAACTCCTCAAATATTATAGGCAAACATATAGCGATTTTGGTATTCTCATCAACAATGCAATCATTTGCACTCAGAAAGTATCATTTGGTGAAGTGGAACTGATGAAGAAGACCACAGATGGCCACTAGAACTCCTAAATGCTAAGTATGTCACGGGCATAAGATATCTCGAATAGTAAACCGACTATTATGAAGCAAATACTTATAAATAAATAGTACCTATTGATGAAAATGGTAAAACACGGAAAACAATAGGTAACAAAGACACCGACTTCGGAAAAGAAAGTTATTTTTCGCTTTGCAGGGTATTTTTTGGAAGTCGGTTTATTTTTTTGTTAATTTTTTTTTTAATGTCTAAAATTGTGTCTATGTTTAAGACACGTTCAATTATGTTTTAAAAGACTTTATCAAAGTTAGATCGCTTTGAATGAAATTGAAGTTATCAAGAAACTAATTTATTAACGGATTAAACTTTCAAAGAAGATATATTTATTGCATATTCTAACATTCTTGATAAAATCTGATTTATTGTTTATTCGCAGAAAACAAGTGATATTATTCATGCTGAATTGCTGAAAGTGAACTCAGCTGAAAATTCTCATTCGACTTTTCTTATTATTAGTTTCATGGTATCAACAAGAATAATATATAATTTGAACACTAGAAATATTTTCATGTTATTTTTAAAGTAAAATATAGTGTATGAGTTCATTGCTGTTATATTTTCTATCTTTCTTTGTTCTCAAGAGACGGCAAAATATAAAAGCCATCTTAGATAATCTGCTGCTTGATCTAAAATAACATTAAGATTTTTTCCTTCAAAAGCAAATATATATAATAAATAAATGAACTTGTTATTTTCAACACAATATTAACCTTCAAAGTTCCTTTTGTAACCTTGAAATCTTCAATAAATATTAAAAATGGCAAAATCAGCTACGGGTTTATTATAAATGCCGTAATATACTGTAGGATTTCACCGCTCCTGTTCAATTCAAAACAGTTGGCAGAAGGTCGTTCCACCAGAACCTGTCTGCGATCTACCTGCTTTTACTAACTCGAGTAACTCCAAATCCAACTATTTGGAGTTTCTCGAGGGACATCTTCGCCTGTGGTCAAAGTTATTGTACTAAATATTTTTTTACTATCTAACGACCTAACCTCGTCAAATGAAGTATTATAGACCCAACCAAACACCAAAGGATTTTTTTCTGTTCTTTGCAAAATACAGTGCCAGTGTGGGGCCCTTTTTAAGATATGGTCCACCTCCTTGTCAGCCCTTCCTGCCCATCTGCACCTTACGGTATTTGAACGTAGAGCATGACAGAGTTGTCCGAGAAGCTACATACAAAATCTGAATAGTTTGAGTTAATTGACATGAAAGAAGAATAAGACCACCTATTGAAAATTATACATATTAATAGGGAACGGAAAATGCGTTTTCTTTTCAGTCTTATGTGCCCGACCGTGAAAAAAGGAAAATTATAATAAAATTGTAATATTACAATACACAATTTTTTTTATTCCTAATATGCTTGCGCTTGACCACTATCTCACCTGATGAAATACCAAGTTAACTTCTGTTCATATTTAGATTTATTCAGTTTATTTATTCATTCTAAAGACAATTCATTTTTAAACAAAAGCATAGCACATCAACTAATATTATAATTATGTGGATTTAGACTCATTTAACACGCTCTCTAACCACCGTAAAAATGACCGGCACTTGTGCGGTAAAACTTTTATGTTTTCGCTATTCTCTGCTTAAATTAAATCGGTGCAACCAACCGCTAGAGAAATAAACGCTTAGATTCTATATTTGTTTTTCTTTTTCTACATCTGTTTTATCTTTATTTGAGATTTCGCATTAGAAAACCGGTGTGGAATTCAGCAAAGTCATGTATTTTTAATCTAAAGCTTTGGAATTAACATAAAACATATGGCAACAAAAAGTAGGAATACAATTTGGTTACTAATATTATTTTAGCTTTGGTATATGCAGCGATTTGTTTTATCAGAATGCTTTGTATGTCGTATGTTCCACAAACTTCTTTTATGTCACAAAAATAATAATCGATAAGATACGTAGGCAGTTCTCATTAATCTTTACTCCAAGCTTTAACCTTATTGGTTGGCGATAATCGAATTTCATCCATCTATCCCTCGTTGATGGGTAATAAATTATGTGCGAGCTTCGTATCGAACTGTCGACGGATAACTGCCACGATAACGGGATTACATTGTTACACATCCCCCGTAGGAACTCGTTCGCGCATTGAAGCGAAAACTTGATTGGAAACCTGGACATATTTCAATAAGGAAAAAAAATCTTCGAAGGTAACGCAGCCTTTTTAATGATTTTTTTCTCAGGATTCCTGTTCATTCATTAATGGTCGTTTGTCAGTCACTTAAAACAAATGTTCTGTTCTGTTTAAGAAATTAATAATGTTGATGAAAAATATTCGAATGAATAACGAAGTCATCAACATAAATTATCCTTAAACAAAATTAATTCAACATAAAATTGTTATTAAAACGGGCAAATTTATAATTACTTAATTTTAAATCACAATAGGAATATGTAAAGTGTCATAAAAAACTCAACTTAATTGGTTTCATAATCGTTTGCTTGAATGAGTTGTATTTTGTATCTGATGATATCCATTTGCTAGATCTAGTGGTGTAATTAGGCCGTTTTCTTCTTCTTCTGCGAGTCAATTTTTCAAAAAAAAATGCCAACCATTGTGTAGCCTGGTAATCTGTGTCTGCCTTTGTGTCGCGTCAGAAAGTTACGAAGAGTGACGTCATGGACCGTTAATACATGGAAATTTCCAAATTGTTGGATCAGAGAACATCTACGAGTATTTAATTGACGAATTTCGCTCCAGGGCTCGTGAAACGGCTCCCAATCAAAATGTATAATGTCCCGAAAATTACTTTAGGAGCGCTGATAACTATTGAATAATTAATTTTGTATCTAATGTATGCGATGGGTTTTAGTTTAAAGCTAAATTGAATAGGGCGATTTAAAATTAACAAGGAAGTTACGGAGATTATTATTATTATATATAAATATACTTACGAAGACTAATCGCAAGAAGTCTAACATTACCTGTTTTTTTTACTTATATATGAAAGGCGACTAACAAAAGGTATTAATTTTTTTGCATAAAAGGTAAGGAAGTAGAAACGAAAGGGATGCTCTACGTGGACATACACAGAACTTATTGGTGATGTCCTACAGAAAGACTTCAGTTCTTCAGTTGCGCAGTACTCATAACCGACGTGCGTGTGTGAGTGTGTAAGGATCGTAACAGGTAGCGTTCTGTAGTTTCTGCGCACACTCATGAGAAAAAGGCGTAAGTTTTTGGATGTATAGTATATATCTAAAATAAAATAAAACTTCAAAATTCACAGTCACTTGACCTGATTTATCGTCCTTACCCTCAGACGTCCTAAAATTGTCTAGCTCTCGTCAAAGGTAAGTTATTTGTTCTAACTGCTAAACAAAGCTTGACTTTGATAGTTTAGACACAAAGCCTTTACATCTTTCCATCAAATATGATTGGTAAGCAACCCTACATAAATGAATTACAGAACATGTCACAAGAATGAGGCATTGTTTCAAGAGTAATTGTGTAATCGTAACCTTACGACTTTGGTAGATGTATGGTTTCGATGTTGCTATGGAGAGGTAACTTTATTATGTCGATGCGAGTGGAAGTTTTCAGTTCATTGAGTTTACTGCGAAATTACTCATGAAAGTTTTTAAAATAAGTCCTACTATGAAATTTGAACTAAGATATTAGAAAGAGGTAAAGAGGTTTATATGTTTGCAGAAGGGTGTCTGGAAGTATGTGATCTGATCTATTTAATTGATAGATAAGAATGATACGAGACACACAGGACTAGTCGACGTGGCGACGCTTGGGGGAGGCCTATGTCCAGCAGTGGATGTTTTTCGGCTGAAATGATGATGATGAATACAATATTGGTGTATGAGAAAGAAACGCTTTTGCTGAGTGCCATAGGCCATGTTGTATCATGTAAAAATGGTCCTATTCAAGCAAAAATACACCGAAACGTACACTAAAAGATAACCAATGAATTTAATACCCACCTGTAATGCCTACAATAAACATACAGACATATCCCCATTAGCGTTAGAGTAAGCAAAACTGAACAAGCCCGGATCGATGTCAAAGGCAATACTCGTAAATAATGCCCAAACGTGTATTATTTGGAAATCTTTCAACACATTTACCCAACTCATTTGTCGAGCAACTTTTCCTTTAGAAACAAGAACCCTTAAAACAATGCTCATGTTTAATGCTTTTCAACTCAAATTAACGAGTGTTTTAGTGTAATTATTTTACTGTTGGTCTACAATGAGGTAATTTATTAAATTAAATAAGATTTCCCATTAAATATTAGTTATTAATAGAAGGTTTATTGAGAGGTCAGTGTAATTTGTTTAAATTAGATATTAAGAGTTAGATAGTGTTTTATTCAAAGATCAAATAAATATTAGCCGAAGATTGAAAGCATAAAAATGACTGTCAGTTCTTAGGATGTTGTATTATGCACACAGAAATGGAAAAAAAAATAGCTTGGTAACAAAATTAGAAGAACTAGATTTGACTGCTACTTCGTCGGAGTGTTTTAACACTAAAAATATTATCACACTAGGCAGTAGAGTATCTTTAGAACAGAATGAGACAAAAAGAACATATCAGTAATTACTTTTACAGATTTCGTTTAAGGAACGTACATTTTTCACAAAAAAAATCACGTCCTTATAAAATTACTCTAAGTAAATAAAATACATGTTCACTTCAAAAAGGCTAGACATATGATGAACAGGTTGCTAACCGCAGTTACGGCGTTTAAACAAGCCAGCCAAAACGACATGAAAATCTGTGCCACAATGACAGATAAAACCGTTAAAGCCTACTGTACTCGGAGACATAGCTTCATAGACGCGTATTCTTCATTATACCTACGCTTGGTGAACGTCTGCTAGCGGCTGACATACAAAACTATGAAACCCTGTCGACGGAGCGGCAGGACACCATATCGACCGAGCGGCAGGAAACCTTGTCGACGCAGGCTTCATGACGCCTGCCAAACGCCACCGAAGCGTATATCACGTGTAAAACACGTGTTTTTTTTTTAAATGGCGGGAACGGCAGCGGAATTTTTTGAAATGATTGAAAACGTACGCGTGCAATATGCGTCATGAACATAGATCAGTACGCTGGGTTGCATAAGCTGCACGGCGTATTTCGAAGGCCTAAGGTAAGGTAATGTAGGTAAGGTAGGTCTACATAATTTAATTCAAATAAAAAATATAATTTAATTAAAAATAATATTGGATGTTTTTAGAAACAGATAAATAATTGTTAGTTCTGCGGATGTTATCTTGTGATAAAATTGGTAGACAGCATGCCAAAAAATATTCCAATTAGGTTCTGCCCGCGATTTCGTCCCATATTTTAACATTAAAAATATCCTGTGCCACTGATTACCGTTTACGAACATTATAAACATACAATTTTATCTCGCTAGGTAGATGCTAAAAATCTAGGTTAGTAACCGAAGTCGCGGCGGTTAAACAAGCCAGCTAAATAGACATGAAAATCTGCGCCACTATTACAGACTAAAACCGTTAACCTCACGAAGACTGCCTTAAGGTAGGTCTACACAATTTATGAGGGCCGCTCGTTAAGGCCCTTCCAGATTGAGTTATAAATAAGGTTCAGACGAAAACACCTGGGTTATTGCCCTTCTCGATTGATCGATGTCCCACTCCGGATAAAGTGCCCAGAAATAAATTAGGCTTATTCTGATTAATGATTGCCTATGTAGACGTTAAATCTTAGGTGGCACCATCTTGGAATGTTTTTTTTACCTTCTAGTCAAGATCTTAACAAGATAATATTTATCAAGAAAACTTAAGACTAAATGAAGCAAAAAAGGGTTAAAACAGCTACCTACTTATTTCATTTCCTCTTCAAAGGCATAGCAAGAGTCGAAAATGAAAATTCTAGAACTTAAAAGTAAAAGGTAAAAAAAGTTTTCAGATGTTGAAAACGAAACAGCAAACTTCTTGAAAAAGGCTGAAGAAAATAACTTGTAAAGGCTTTTAGAAAAATGGCTACTAAACGAAGGTTGGTCGTTTACGAGGGGAAACACCTTCGACGTGTGAAATAAACGACTTTTATATTTTTATACGTTGTGGATTGAAATTCATGTGTGTCGTGGAAAAAGGAATAGAATGACAAAGAAAAAGTGGTGAAGAATAAAAATGTATTAAACTAATAAGAGCATTTCCTTCTTCTCTAAGATACTAAGACAGAAAGAAAGAAAACCAGTTTATTTGGCACACACAATACAATACACACAATGTAGGTACAAATAAAAGGAAACGTAATTTAAAAAAATAATTACATACATAGTGTGCCCCATGGCTGCGCCAAAAAGGTCCAGTTCAGCAAAATGCCAGACAACTGGGAGTTCCCTGAAGCTGGTTTTCAACTGAACCTTATTTTGAAGATAAGAGGACGATATGGAAGATAGGAAAGGAAGGAAGGTAGGAAGATAACAGGTGTTTGACTTTAGATAAAACAGTATTATTTTATCCAGCGTAATCATGGGCATCACCAAGCTGAAATCTACTAATTATTCTATACCATTGACTTGTTGTCGTATCGGTCGGTTACCCGGGTTGGCTGGAATCTAGCTTTGAGTTCAGTATACGGCAAAAGGCTCGCCCCCCATCACACAAACCTTAAACATAACTGGCGATAACATTAACATTCGAAACGGGATATATTTACTAAGTTTTCTGTTTGTTGCAAGTTTCCGATATTTCGGTGCTGTTGCAAGCACCATGATCACGGATAAACTGAAGTTCTTGCGGGTGGGTGTGTTGGTGGCGATATGTGTTAGTACCTAAAGTCTTCGCCGGATAGCAAAAAAATAAATGTCATTGAACCGACTTGTACCAAAAAGTATAATTACGTAACTTGAAAACATTTTTTTTAGTTTATTGAGATATTTTGAAGGTATAGGCGTAGAACCATTTTATCCGTTAAATCATGTAAATCAGTAAACGCGTTTATGAGATATTAACTCATTACTGAATGCCAAGTGAAAGGGTCAGGGGACGCCCTTTACTGCGATACGTGTGTTTTGATGTGTTAACGACACTGCGTTTACATTTTTTTTGTATAAATTTGAAATATTGAAATACATTGGTACCTATAGGTGTTAACACTTTTATTTTTTGTTACTAGCGATGACTTTAGTCGGTACATATAAACATTTGCCAATCCCTTCGGCGAAATTAAGGCGTGATGCTGCACAGATACCGAAACTGATGCGAATTTAATGCCAGTGAATATGCAGAATTGTGCAGACTTTTCAAAGTTTCTTTGTCTATCCTAAAAGTTAACTTTCTACTTTTCTCACTTCCTCAGTTTTCATTCAGTTCCAGGTATATTCCTAAGCTTCATAGAATAATGCTATCTTTTTTCTCATAATTGCAAAATGCTAGAAGAAACCCACTCAACAAATAATATTAATTTCTCTCGAGTTTTGTCAAAATTAAAACTATGAATTTCACAACGGCGATGGATGTTATTACGTACACGGTTAATATTTAATTGTACTTAAAATATATTATGCAACCAGAAATAATGTTTCATGAGAATAAAGTTGACTTTGAATATTCAGTTCTCTATTTATCACAGGTGGTAGACCGTGCATGGATGCATCCACGACATCCACTACACACCGAGACCCTTGAGTGCCTCGAAAAGCTGTTGATCCTGGCAATCACTTGTAGATCGTTGACAGTCATAATAAGAATCTAAAGATGACCGTGACCGCATATATGCTTTTGAGATGTGGTGCTGGAAAAAGATTTTACAAATCCCTTGGACAGCCTTTCATACTAATGTCTCTAACCTCCGCGAGCTGAACATAAAGATCAGACTGTCCACGATCTGACTTCGTAGCTTTTTGGAGATTTTCGGTCACAGTGCCAGAAAGGATGGACACAACCTCGAACAGCTGGCAAAGTCGAAGCACAAAGTACGGAAGCGGCGGCGTGCCGCAGACAGAGGGGCCACTACAAACAAAGTGTCATTTTGCACACACACTTTGACATTGCGGTTTTACAGGGAATATTGGGCAATATTGGACCGAGCTCAGTCGCGGCTGTCATGAGTGCTTTGTGCGGGCGTTTGTCACGTCAATCATACATTAAGTACTGTAATGAGGTTGATTGCATTGGATGGGTTACTTTTATAATTTGTTACAGACCGAATTTACTTTTTTGTTTTTAATTATTTCTTTATTATATAAATAATTTTAAGTCCATAGACGAAATTGGGAACTTTTCATAGTAATAAGGTTCAAGTCAGACAGTCAGCTTACAAATATGTTTCCTCCGACTGCACAGCATAATTTTCTTCTTGTTTAAGATCATCTTTGGTTTTTTGATTTTATTAGGTACCTGTTTTTCCACATTTATATTTTTGTCGAGCTTGGTGCTTTTTACAATTTAATGTTTTAAGTGAGATCATTATTACACTATTACTACGTCTTGTTACTCTCAAATCTTCGTCGTATGTGGCGTAATATTAAATTTTTCGTGATATTAAATGGATATTTGATGCCCTGTCTACTCTCTAAGGCATGTAAGCATATGATATGATGATATGATGTATGTTTAGACGAATCGATGTATTTATGTTTCTAACTTATACAGCCTGTTTTTTCAATTCGCAATCAATATAGTAGCAACCCTAGTGAATCTGTCAAGTTTAGCTGTCAATTTTCCAAATGGCGGGAGTGGCCCTTCTGTATACTTACTATTTTGTGGTCAAAGGGTGCTAGAGGCCGCAGTCTAATCAGATGGTCAGACCACAGATAGTAATACTAGCATACAGATGCCTCATCCCATAAAAAGAAATTGTGCCGACGTAACTAGCGGTTTTCGTCTGATTAAGATGCTTATTTTTATAAGTACTTCAATCGCGTTCCGTTTCGTTCTACGGCTATAGATGGTGTTAGCAGCGAATTACAAGTAAAAGGGTTTTCTCGGTTCGTGACATTTTTTTCAAATACAGTGGCGATTTGTTTTATAGGGTTTTTTGCAAGTTTTTTTAGTTTGTGTAAAATGTGTTACAATACAAATTTAAAAAACCTCACACTCAGAAATTTAAAACCACGCCATCTATTGACATCAATTATAAATGATCCGTTCAAATAATCATTGAATTGTAAATTAAGAGTCCAATATTCCATTCCAAATTTGTGCTTAGAAAAACATATATGGCGGTGCTCAGTAATGAGGAACACTATGCGAGGTGGAGGAACAGGAAATTAGAACTCCGAAAGTGTGACATCCATTCTTGTCAACATGTCACTCATTAAACTAGATTGTGGAGGACAAAAAGGAAGTCTACATTGCAAAATACTGTTTTATACTTGTATTTCCAATTGGGCATTGACATGTTATGTTTCATATTTTTCGAGAAATAAGTACACCGTAACTTTCTTCGCAAACTGTTGTGTTTGAGCACGACATCTCAGTTTCTCTTAGACGAGATAATTAATTAAATTAACTCAAGCGCAGCAGACGAGAGTCACCTACACACATCTAATTCAGTAATGTCCTCCGCTCACAAAGTTAAGTCAATATTTTCGCTGACTCGCACATCAGGTTGACTGCCCTGTATTTGTACAGCGATATCCTTGCTTTTTATTCGATGACATATCTTTATTCAATGCTATGTTTATTGGATAAAGTCTCGTTTTTATACTCATGAGCTGAAGGCTTACGAGACGCGGATTTAAATCCCGTAACCAGTGAATGTATGTCGTTCAGTTGAACGTTTGGATTCCGGAGCTTAGCTTGGATCTGGGCCTTTTATAAAATTCTACTAGCAATGATTCACTGGTTGTATGCATGTTAAGATCATTCAAATTGGATTTTGTAGCATGTTTATTTATTTATTAAAATTTTATGCACAAGTACAAAGGCGGACTTAATGCCTTAGGCATTTTCTACCTGTCGATCTAAGGGTGGTGCAGAGATAAAATATGGCAGGTGCAAATAAATGAAAAAAAAAACTATTTAAGACGGTACCCTGACCAAAAAATCGGCATGCGATATGAGCATTCCTATTGGTCTAGCGGCACTGGTGGCGCATGAATTACAGTAGTGAATACGCCCAGATTTTAGAATAAAATCTTTATAAAATCGAATTTAGGTCTTTTGAAAAAAAAATTACTACAAAAATGTTCGTTATCAAATTGTCTATCCATTAGTGTTAGTACAAAAAATTATTAATGAACACTTTACGAGGAGATGCATGCTGTCAATAATTATTTCTTGTTTTTATGTTTTTTTTGGAAGGAGATTAGTGAAATATATACAACATTAAAAAAAAACGAAATCTACCATTTTAGAATCAATATTATGTAGAAATTTAATGTATTTTTATAAATTGATATTTCTTTTTAAATAACGAGTAGTTAGCTCCTAAAAACAGCACGAAAAACGGCTTGCACGGCGTTTTGCTCGGGGTACCGCCTTAATATATATATATAAATATGTACTCAGATACTTACATACATATAAACAATGGGTACAAAGTAAAAAACCTGAAACAACGACTCCGAGTTACATAGGACCAGGTTAGAAGATGATGGTTGTTCAACCGCAAATAAAAGTATTCCTACTATTCCTTCTACTTCTCTTGGCGGCGTCTTTCTTATCATGACAGATATTGAGTCGGATTTAAAAAAAAAACCATAGTGATTGTAATTTTTTTACTTAAATTTATTTCAATACTTAGGCCCACTTGCACAAATTTGCAAACCCAGGTTGCTAACCCAGTATAAACTAAAACATATCTTACATATTGTTAGCTACTAAGGGCCGATTTCACCAATGATACTAATCGCGATTAGTTTAACTAAACTCAGTTTATGCAAACACAGCGTTCTGGTTGGTAGTTTCTCAGCGATTTAACCAATCAGAGCGCTGTATTTTGCATAAACAGATAACCCAAGGTAGCGCAAGCGGGCCTTTGACAGTTAACCCAGTTGCATTATGCAGGCCAGTCCATTCTGTCAGTATACTAACACTAAGCACACGTTTGCCCGTCAACCGCACATGGCTGGGCTGGGGGTAATATAATGCCGTGCCATGTACTCGCTATGGATGGTACATTAACTGCTAACCGACTACCGTTGTACGAGAAACGTTGCTTGACATGTGTCCCTGGTAAAATAGACTTGGTATTGAATGTCGCTGGAAAGCGCGTTTTGCTTAAAAGCATGGAAAGTTAGCAAACGGTCACCTGTTTCTGCTTTTTGGAAGGTTTATTTTTAAATAATTTCATATACGTTGTACCTACATCTTACCAATACTTCTCTTTTACTTTGTGTTTGTGGCCGTTGTGTAGTGTAGGTACTTCTGTCTGTGCCAAATAAATGTTTTCTGTTTGATTCTATTATACTCTATAATATTAATTTATTTCATTCATTTATTCATTCATAAACATTGTTTTTGAACTTATTACCATTAAATAAATATGTCTATGTCATAACAGGTAATACATCAAAATAAATACAACATAATTCACTACATAAAAGTTAATTAATTCAATGTCACATTCAATATATAAAGAAAGTCATATAAGAATAAATGCAATTTATACAATAAAAAAAAAACATTTTTTGTTTTTGTATAAATAGATAAAGATATTATTTGCTTAGAGACGTGTATACATGAATAAACAATACGTGCTGGCAGGATATCATTAAAAAAGTACAATAAGTTCGGACATGTTAAGGTCAGGGTTGTCAGGCTTAATTCTTATCAAATACAACACACAACAATTATGATTAGGTATCATTCCTTTCCTGGGATCGTTTCATCCACTTCCTGTAATCTGGATAAGTTCAATATTTTGGATAAATTAGTGTCTTAAGTCGACCATTTTCTAACTTATTTTAGTCATTTGTATAACAAAATGTAATTCAAAAATAAAATATAATTACATGAAATGAATGTGAGTTTCTTCGTTGAGTTGTACATTCAACAAATAAATCATTTAATAACTAAGTGCGAATTTATTCAACATAAATATTGTATCAGAAACAACATCAAACAAATTAAGTTTCAGTAAATAACGCAGTACAACATTATTTATTTATTTATTAACTATTCCAAACTCAAAGCGAACGTTTTCTCCGAGTCAGCGCCCTAGTTAAAATTCACTAACTCTTCACTAATTACGTTAGACTAACTAGAATCTAAATAAATTGATTGTAATTGTTGAATATTAATCATGTTTATTTTGAACTCTTTGTTTTTCCGAGGGGGCCTACAATTTTAGAAAATATTTAATCAATTAATTTGTTTAAGATAACGTTTTGCGTGTAAATTATATATTTTTTGATTTTATTCTGGTGTTGTTTCGCATGGGATTTTGAGTTTGAATATCAGTTAGCAATGTTATTGGGTTTTTCATTTGTAATCACTAAATCTTCGCTTGCAATATCAACGTATAAACCTTTTACAACCTCTCGGAGAACGCGGCCTGAGTTTATGTTTACTTAGAACCATTTTAAAGTTATTTTCGTTACGCTATACACAAAATCTACTTGTATACCTACTATAAATCAAATACAAAAACAATCTCATAAAACTGCAAAACATATTGAAAGCTTTTACTCGGAAGCTGTAGAAATGCCGCCAAGTCTTCAAGTCGCCAAGAGTCGCCAAGTTTCTTAAAGGCTTACGAAACACGAGTACGTTGACAACTAGCGACTACTGGCTGTAAGTTGGCTTGGCTTGTGGGTACCAGTTTCTTCACTTTATTATTGCTTGGGTAGTTACGTCACCTTGGTATTACTAGTTGCTACATATTGCCAAGTAATTGAGACGATTTGTTTTGCGAAGAAAGCTTATAGTTAGTGGAGTCCGAACAGAATATGGAAGCAAAAGGTTTCCTTACTTAATAAATAGAATTGTAAGTAAGGAAACCATTCAAGAAAATCTATAAAAAAAAATGAGTACATACATACATACATAAACTCACGCACATCCAACAATTCCAAAATAAAGTGTTCAGGGATGCTGTAAATGCACCCTGGTACATAAGAAATGACGATCTTCACCGTGACCTTGAAACGGAATTCGTCACCACCATCATCCAAAAATTAGCTGAAGCCCACGAACACAGACTTCATAAACACGTGAATGTTGAGGCTATCCAGCTGCTAGACAATACAGACTTAGTGCGTAGGCTAAAAAGAACTAAACCTTTTGAGTTAGTGTAGTGTACAAAGTGATTGAATAATGATATTAATGTTTTAATTGTTCAACATTGTTGTTGTTTTTATAAATTATATCAGACTCTAAGAAAGTGCTAACGACTTGTGTAAAAGTGCAAATGGACACTATTCTTAGTTTTAACACAATCTAAAACGTAACATATTAAGTAAGAGTTAAATTGCTTATTAGTCTTTTAGGCTAGATCGTAATTAATTATTAAGAATTTTGTTCTTACTAAGAAAGTATAAAAAACCCACGCCTTTTATTCCATGGGGGTAGGCAGAAACTACAGAACATAATACATTATACTCCAACATAAATATAGCAGATATTTATATGCAGAATAGGGAAGCAGAATAGGGCAGAGCATAACAACTCCGCACTAGAAATGTCTTGTGCTACAGGTACTGGCCACCTATTCCACCATCAAAGTTTCAACACACGTAGGTACAAACATTGAAGTAGCATAGACAATTTGATTTACTGATTTTCCAGATAAGACAGGCCGGTTTGCTTCCAAAAATGTATATTAATTCTGCTACAAGTTTACCAAAATTTATTTTAATGGAAATGGTTACTAGGTGACACAAAGTTCAGGACCATTTATCATATTTGTGTACAAACATTTAAAAACCAAAATCCATTAAACGAGAAAGTAGTTACATAAGTACTATTAAATACATTTTACGAAGCCTACATTAGTGTGGCTGTGATGGATAGCTCACCACCCCATTTGTCAGCATCGGTTGAAGGGTTCTTGATGAATATCCACTTACAACTACCCACTATCTAGTAAATATCTATGTACTGATAAATAATAATAGTAAAGCTTTATGTTTTCCCATCTTTAAAGATTTAGATGTATGTATTAATATTAATATTTAATTTTGTTACCTCATGGTTAACACTAATACATTTGCCCTCCTATACCTCCTACAGAATTTTTTATTGTTTTTCTAAGGTTTTATTTTGTTTATTATTTTATCCGTTTTATTTTTCTTCAGTTTTTTTAATTCCGTGCTAATGCATAATATTCTTCTACCATCCTCCTACCAATCGATCGTTCACGAACAGAGAGTTTTACATAATTTGGAAACTGTTCTATATTATACATACGAACAACGCTAACGCTCTTGTGACATCAATCCTTTCCTCAGTACATACATTTGATGTAGGTACACACCACACATACACACCACACGCACACACACACTCACCATTACAGTTTATTACTAACAAACCTTTTGTTTTTTTTTTCTGTGTTTCTCTTTACAACTTTGGTTTTAATTTCATTTTGATAACTGTTGCATAAGATTGAACTGTATTTGTTGCCGGGAGAGGGCACTGGCTCCTGTAACACAGGTTAATCACCTAGCACAGGAGTCAGGGACTTCACTGAATTGTATTATGTTTCTTATGTAAATAAAGATATTATTATTATAACAAAAACCCACGCGTTTTTTTTTCCCATGGGGTAGACATAAACTACAGCTAGCTCCTTTTGATACATTAGGTTGAGATTCAATCCTTCGAGGCTGCAAATGCATAAGCCAAAATAGTTAGAATATCAAATTAATTGACCTTGTCTCGATATGGTTGTGGTTTCAGTCAAAGCTAAGTTTGTTTTTACTCTATTACTTTGCAAACAAAGACGTCAGTATATGAACAAAAAAAAAAAAACATTTGTTATAATTACTATCAAGCAAAGCAAGTAAATTGGATTAATACGTAGACTTGATTAGATGATTTATGTAGGTTAGCACTACATATAGGCTAGTATTCTAGTCTAATCTAGGATATTGCCTTCATCAACGTAAGGCTTCACTCCGTAGCACTAACGAAGAGTCAATAGTTCACGCCTGTGAGGCTACATGTGTAACATAATATTGTTCGTAGAGTTTCGTAGCAAATGCCTCTCGTAGCGGCTCGTAGCAATGTCGGCGTAGCACATGCCTGGCGTAGCAGGCCGCGTAGCAAGAGCCGGGTCTCCCTTGTTTGACCGAAACGAATTTGACAAATTTTCACTTACCAAAAAAATTTTCGCATAATTTCATTTCCCAAATTATTACTTAGCAAAAAATCTATTCACGAAAATTTTTAACGCAAACATAATGTTTGGGAAATGAACGTTTAAACTATAACTTGTTTACCAACTAGTACTTTTAACATTTTTAATTTATTCAAATATTTCACTTGGAATAACAGTTTTTACGCAAAATCAAATAAGCCAAATATTTATAGTTTTTTATTTCTCTTTTTTTATATATATTTTTTTTAAATTTAATGCAGGTCACAGTTTTAACCTAACCTAACCATTTTTTTTTAAATAACTAATTATCCTAATCTTAATAGTTCAGTTCCGGGTAACCTACTAAAAACAATCTCTTTTTTCTATTAATGCAAGTCGTTTCTGGCACTCGCCGGCCGCTGCCGCGGCACCGCTCGCTTCGCTCGCTCGGCTCGTGCGTAGGAGGTCACAGTTTTAACCTAACCTAACCTAACCATTTTTTTAATAATTAACCTACTCTAACTACTTCCATAAATAAATTAATATCAAGTAACCATAAATTTGACTTGTTTCAGACAAATTGAAAGAATTTTTTGTCTTAACAAATCATTTCACCAAACGTTTATTGTCTGAAGATTGTTTGCTGTAATAAATCATTTGATTAAAGACCAAATGCCATAATGACATTATACTTGGTAAAATTTTGCCATGTAAAAAATTGACCAAATAAAAATATGCGTACTAAAATCATTCGAAATATTGCAATGGTATAAAAAAAGATTGCTGAAATTTGTTTGGGTAATGAAATTTTGTCAAAATCTTTTCGGCAAAACGGCAGGATCCCGCAAGAGCCGCCTGTCATTGTTAACTTAGATTATATTATACTTTATCTACACTCACAACGTAATGTTCCAAATATTAATTAAAAAAATATTGTATAAATATATACTTGTTTTTCGTGAATACGTAAAATTAAAAAAAAAAACTTTTCAGTGCAACTTTTTCCTTTGATTTTCAAACGACTGCATCATTAAATAACTTTTATCTACACTCACAACATACTGTTCCAAATATGAATTCAAAAATTATTGTATAATATTATTGTAAAGTACGTGTTACTTTATATTTGTGGATAGTTAAAATTAAAATAAAAACCATTACAGTGCAACATTTTTCTTCGATTTTCAAACAACTGCATCATAAAATAACTTTTTAATTTGTATAGCACGCTTTTACTTTTTAATTTATTGGTGCTTAAGGGCTCATTGACATTGACACATTCATGGTGCAATAAGAATCTAAATTGCCCGCCATACTGCATATTTTTCCGTTTCCACTTTTATTTTATTTCAACTGTATGAGTGAAGATGAAATAGTGTATGCAACGGCATTTAATTAGGTATTAAAACACTCGCGTGTTAATATTATCACATTCGGCTTCGCCTCATGTGATAAACCCACGCTCGTGTTTTAATAACCCCTATTATATGACCATTGCATAAACTACTATTATAGCACACTTATGCTTTTTAATTTTTTGGCGCCATGGGCTCTTTGATTTTAAGTAGAAAAATAGGGTCATTGTCTATGGGTGCACGCGCTGCGCAGTCATGCGCAATGACTAAATTTCTAAATACTTTATCATATTTTCCGTTTCCAGTTTTGTTTTATTTCAACTGTATGAGTTAAGATAAAATAGTGTATGCAACGGCATATAATTAGGTATTAAAACACTCGTGTTGTAATAACCCCTATTATATGACCGTTGCATAAACTACTATTACGGCCTCGTTGGACAGTGACTCCAAGCGCTACTACTTAATTTGAGGTCATGTACTCGATTCCCGGGACGCGTTAAAGGTTATTGGGTTTTTCCATTCGTAATTTCGCAGTAGAAGGCAAGATTTGTGATCGGTGTATGGTCATTGGCTCGCCCTCTTTATCATTAAGACTTAAACATAACTGGCGAGACGTTGACATGATCGTAGGAATAATTCTGCCTGACTCTTTGACGAATATCTGCGTGATATTACGTTAATACAAGATGGTTTTGGCCTTCTGAGAATAAGATATGTGTAGTATTTTTTAATTATTCACGAGAAAACATTGGTCCTTTTATCAGAAAAATATCACCGAATACGTTAGACCTCTGACTATCATAACAAAAGCTTAGGACTGATCGATTCTGGTAACTATCAGTACTGAAAGTTTCCAAGAATTTATGTTTACATCGTGTCTCCCGGAACTAGTATCGGGCAATTACTTGTCATCGTAAAAAAACAATGCTTTTTCGTTGAAGAAAAATAAACAGTAATTTCTTAACTTGTTTACATTTTTTTAAATCTATATTGCGTCAGCACTGCGTTGATAAATATAAGCTTTTGAAATTGTTTGGTTTATTTATTTATTGAATATATATAGAAATATACAATTTTCTTTCTTTACTTTGCCAGTCATTTTCAAACAATACAGTTACCCTAACTACTTCAAAACCTACATTTGCCTAAATCATATCTTACCTCTAAAATAAACGCGAAAGTTTGAGGATGGATGAATAGATGTTTATTACTTTTACACACAAAAGCTACTGAATGAATTTCGATGAAACTTTACAGTAACATAGCATTTACAAAAGAAATTAGGGGAAGTGCTAATTCCACGCTTGCGGAGCCGCGGTCGTCAGCTAGTAGTCCATATTGTTTTTCCTATTTTCATCGATTTCTATCAAACACAGTTACAATTACCGCCCACACTTTCTTCCATCTATCATCCTCTATTCACCTGCCAAAGCAACAATTCCCGTTACTTACCCGCATAATACAAGGTTAGCAGAGTGAATGGGTAAACAGTAAGTTTTGTCGCGGTTTGCCCCAATTATCCAATCGTTGGTTCCGACCGACGCCGACGGGCTGGAAGGGAATTAGTCGTCGCCCACTAGAATAGAACAATCACTTTGTAGGTGGAACTGGGAAGTTTTGTAGTTGTGTTGTACTTTACAGTGTTTTAAGACGGTTCGTACATTTACTGGCACCGAAATTTCGAATGTAGTTACTTGAATCTTAAGCATTTGTGAGATGTTAAGATTAAATCATCATTCTGCCATGGCCTATGTGGAAAGCACTCAATCGGATGCGTACCCAGGAAGGCAGCTGTAAATATAACATGGCAAAATAGGGTTTTATGAACTCGTAGGTATATAAATAAAACATATTTATATAAATAGGGAATCATCGGCACCACGAACAAGATGGACCCGTCGGATACCAATTCGAGTGCGGTGCCCCAGTCCAAAATATGAACCACACATTATGTGACCCAAGTGCCCGTACACCTACATTTTAGAGGATTTAATGAATGTAACCGACGCTATAATTAACGTGGCCCCGTACTGAGCTATCTAAACTTTTTTACCACCGACTCGAAGAAGAAAGAAGAAACTATTTTTTTTTTCATGATGGTATTTTAAAGAGGTTACGGTCAAATGTGCTGATGGAAAACTACAGGGTGATTTTAGTGGTGACTGTACGAATCCTAAACCAGATCTTATCGCCAAATTCCGGGCGCTTTTTGTAGGTTTTTTATTTAACTTCTAACCAACAAACACAAGAACAAAGTCAATCCTTAATTTTCCGTGAGATTCAATTAGTACGCAACAATACCTCCCCTTTGCCGACTTTGAAACTGACAAGTCATTTCTATAAAACAAACAAATAAAAATAAAAGGATTTCTACTGGACGGTACGATGATGGCAAATAATGGATTTTGTAGGGCAGTTGTTTTTATTTTTATTTTTCGATTTCGCTCAACGTAGTTATTGACAACAAAGAATCCTCACTTCAGTGTAAATGGGGACAGTGGCGTCCATATACACATGGGCGTAGGGTTGGCATGAGTTTATTTATTTTATTTTATTCGAAATGGTTTTTTTACAGATAAAAAGCTAAGTCTAACTTCTCACAATAAGTCGGATAGGAAACACATATTTTATGTGTAGAAAGAAATAAATATCAGCATTTTAATCATGTAAAAGATAAAAAAAAAATATGATAATAGAAACGAAATTTTATTTTATAATCTTTTAGGAAGGCAAGGTTTTCAAAATAACCGAACGTTTAATAATTGTTGCCACTTCTAACACCTAATTTTTCACGACCCTTTATCCCCGTTCATCCCTGCCCGCAAGCTGTCACCTAGACAGCTCTCACCATCACAGGACACATTTTATGAGCTGCTATCGATTTTACATAAAACGAAGCGCCTTGGCGCACCCCTAGCCAGGTAATAGAGTACCTATCACGACGGTGAATGTTTAAAACTTGGCTACCTGGTGTTACTGTAAAATAAGGAGGATTTATTTTTAAAAAGTTTAGAAAAGATGTTAAGGCGTTTTACGGAAAACATCACATTATGAATAAATGCATAAGGCAAGCACTATAGAGGTTTTAGTTTAACGGGTTGGTGTTGCCAACTAGTCTTCATAAATATGTAATACTAGTAGCCCTCCCCGGCTTTGCCCGGTTCATAATAATTTATCGCCTATAACCATCTGGAATACTGTAACTTTCAAGAGTGAAAGTTTTTTTCAAACAGGTGTAGTGGTTCCAGAGATTACCCTACACTTAGGTACAAACTCACAAAATTCAGGCCCTCTATTATATTAATTAAGATTAGGATTTAAAAAAAACGCCACATTTGATGGCAAATAACTTATCAAAGCCAAAATATTCCCTATTAAATTAATACATTTTTTACACAAACGGCATTCTTCCTCCTTCAAAAGTGGCTAATTAAAAAAAAAAAAATTTGTATAACCTTTTTCATGTTTATTTCAAATGTAAGTGGAGGATGTCGTTTTTATATTATATGACTCTTTAGAAAGTAAAAAAGTGCATTGGTTTTAATAATTCTAAAGTTCATGGTTCAAGAATTTACTAGAGTAGAATTTAGTACGTACCCGTATTGCCTCGGGGGCCTCCTAAACTCTCTTACAGTACCTACACACAATTATAAACCAGCTAAGGACATTTATGAGATATTACTTACACGGTAGAGTTTTTCACGAGTTTGGTTGGCCGAAAACCGTTGTTTCAAACACACTGAATTAGAAAAGTGGTGCTTACCCTGAAAAGAAGAGAAATACGTCATTAGTATAAATATTTTTTTTAATTTATCTCATATAGAAGCTTCAATCTTCTCATAGAGGAGCTCGTGGCTAAATAATAACAGCCGCACTGGTCGATCATCAATTTTAAGCAACGCTTGACGAGGTCGGTACGTGGATGGGTGACATTTCAACGTACCGAGTTTCCTCCGTGCCTCGGAAAGCATGCTAAGCTGTTGGTCCCGGCTGTCATTTGAAAATCTTTGACAGTCGTTACGAGTAGTCAGAAGCTTGAGACGTTACTGCATTCGGTCCATGTAAAACACTGGTACTTAGCTGAATCCAGTTAGACTGGAGACCGACCCCAATAAAAGCTTCAATCCTTAAAAATCGACTTGAAATTGGATTATTCGTCATAAGTTCTTCATAAAATTAGGCACAAGGAGAAACATTTCAAAAAAAAATACCTGGAACCATACTAAAAGTTCACTACCCCAAAAGTAAAGTTTCTAAACTCCAACACCCAGTCTCCTTCATAAACTAAAACTTAGACCAGCCTTTCAATCGTCCAACCGTTATTATTTGAATAATAAAATCCGCCTGAACCCATTTCATCATTATTGTTTGACGCTAAAGAGGGTAATAGAAATCGTCGGGCTATCGGTTATCGGGCTAAACTGTAGAGCGAGCCGTCCGTCAATGGTTCCGGTTCATTGAACCCGTTATTGCCCCGGCACGGCAACACTGGGGCAATACACGTCCTCTTGTTTTATGTACCAACTAGTATATTGGCTGTAGAGATGTGTTTGCTTTGTGAGATTCATTATTGTTAGGTAATTGGAAAAGCTCGGGCATCCTACTATCACACTAATTTAAAAAAAGTGAAAGTTTGTGAGTTAGTGTGGGTTTGTATGTTTGTTACTTCTGCACGCTCAAACGGCTTGACGGATCTGTATGAAATTTGGCACAGAGATAGATTATAGTCAAGAATAGCACATAGGATACCTTTTATCCCGATAATATGAACCCTTGGTATAATTTTCGACATTCACGCTGAAGTCGCTGGCAAAAGCTAGTTAACTATAAAGTATCTTATATCCTGATTAATCAATCTGCCAAGACTATATTGGGGTCGGCTTCCAGTCCAACCGAATGCAGCTGATTACAAGTATTTTACATGGGGTGACTGCCTGTCTGACCTTCACAACCCAGTAACTGGGTAAAACGATACACCTTGGCAAGACTAGAGCCAGATTTCCTGGTTTATATCCGTAACAACTGTCAAAGATGAAACAAATGACAGCTGGTACCAACAGCTTAAAGTGCTTTCGAGGCACGGACGAATCTCGCTATGTAAAGATAGTCACCCATCCACGGACTGACCTCGTCAAGGCTCTTTGAAGAATACATTTTATGTTCAACGCCAATTAGCAATAACGCTAGGCTATCGAAAAACAACCGGTTATAAAACGATATGAAAGATAAAAGGCAACTAAGTAGGTGGTAGGTGTACGTAGGTGGTTCGAAGTGATACCGCTTTCAACGGCAATATAATGATATTATCAGTTGCATTAAAAACCTTTCACATCTGACGTTACCGACCTCGTAAAACATCGTGTGCCGTAGAGAGTCGTTGTAATTTTCGACTGGCCAATCTTTTTATCACAGTATGAATCTGATATACGTACCTACATAAAGAATAGAGCGTGACATAAAATACAGAATAACGTTACGTAAAATATATGTGTATCGGCTCCCTGTGTGTAACTGTCTGAATATCAAACTGGAAAATATCACCTCTAAGACAAAATAATAAAGCAATTAAGGCGCTATATACGGCCCAATGTTAACGCAGTACTGGCCGTGAGCCCGCTCGATGCCAAAATATCAATACTAGCTGACCCTCGGGGCTTCGCTCCCGTTAACTGGCTACCTACCTACCTACCCTGCCTGTCCTGCCTATCCTGCCTACCCTGCCCTGCCTACCTTGCCTACCCTGCATATCCTGCCTTCCCTGCCCTGCCTACCTTGCCTACCCTGCCCTGCCTACCCTACCTACTCTGCCTACCCTGTATACTCTACCTACCCTGCCTACCCTGCCTACCCAGCCTACCCTGCCTACCCTACCTATCCTACCTACCCTGTCTACGCTGCCTATCCTGCCTACCCTACCTACCCTGCCTACCCTCCCTACCCTGCCTACCCTGCCTGCCCTGCCTACCCTGGCTACCCTGCGTACCCTGTCTACCCTGCCTACCCTGCCTACCCTGCCTACCCTGCCTACCCTGCCTACCCTGCCTACCCTGCCTACCCTGCCTACTAATTTTATCTATCATCAATAGTTTTATCAGCTCACGCCAAATAATGAATTTTATAGGCAACATTTTGATACCATAGGTTACATTATTGCAATTTTCATATGGATCTCTATTTTTTTTGAAAATATATTATAGCCTATGACACTCAGGAATTACGTAGCTTTCTACTGGTGAAAGAATTTTCAAAATCGGTTTAGTAGATCCAGAGATTACCCCTTACAACGACACAAACTCACAAACTTTACCTCTTTATAATATTAGTATAGATTGAACCTTCTTTTGAACAGTTTTGTTTGCAAAATATTAAGAAATTCCAGCCATACATTTTTCTGTGTAAAATATTTTTGAACATCCAAGTCGTTTTGGCGGAGTTTCCAAAATTTACGACAAAATATCGTATTGTTAATTATTTTTTTAAAGCAAAACTATTAATTACACGAAAAAACCTTGTATTCCAAATTATGTACAAGAATCTATAATATAAAAATGAATCGCAAAATGTGTTGGTAAGCGCATAACTCAACAACGCCTGGACCAATTTGGCCAATTCTTTTCTTTTTAATGTTCGTTGAAGTTCAAAGATGGTTTTTACGAAGAGAAAAATATAATAATAGCCGGAAAAAAATAAAAACAGCCCTTTTCTTTTGCCCATACAAAAGTTTTCTAACTAAAACGTAGAGTGAATTTGAACTTTATTGCTATTGTATAAGCTATTTTTGCTTTGTGTAGGGTAGGGTAGGGTAGTGTAGGGTAGTGTAGGGTAGGGTAGGGTAGTGTAGGGTAGTGTAGGGTAGGGTAGGGTAGGGTAGTGTAGGGTAGGGTAGTGTAGGGTCAGGTAGGGTAGGGTAGGGTAGGTAGTGTAAGGTAGGGTAGGTAGGGTAGATAAATGTTTGGTGTTTATATGGCAAAACAAAGTTTGCCGGGTCAGCTAGTCAATAATAAATTTATAATTGTTTTTCAAACCTTTTAACCTAGCTGTTACTAAGGAGTGTGGTTTAGAAAGTTACCGTTTTAGGGCACTAATGCGGTTGTAGGCCCTTAAAATATTTTAAACTGCAATGAAAGTCTCATTACCCTATACATTAGTTTTAACGCCAATTACCTTTAGCACTTCGCTATCGGAATAACAACGGGATATATATAAAACAATATACAAAATAAATAGCTCCAAGGTACGTATGTAGAAATGAAGTGAAGTGAAGAGGTTATTGAATCTTAAACTGAAAAATATCACCTCCAAGACAAAAAAAATACGAAGCAACGTCTCATTGCCATAATATATAGTAATTTATGCTACAAATGCGGAATGTAGGTGATTTCCGAAAATCCGAAAATCATCTTACGTACGTGTATCATACAACATTTTACTATGCATTGTGCGAGGAAATAAAAAAAATATAATTTAATAAAATAAAATTAATAAAATGGCGGGCTTATTCAAGCGCGCTCAGCATATCCACAGATTAACTAATAGTTCCTCGGGCATATCTACTGCGCATGTGCAAATAGCTGTCACATCGTAACGCAATAAGGCACGAGCAAAATATACGTTCTGCCAAACATATTTAAAATTAATTTATTGATCAAAATCTAAATCTAGAGTAATTAAAAACGCCTAAAGTGAAGTATTAGTTTTATTTTACCTTTTATATGAATGATAATCTGTACATAACTAGTTTTAGTAAGCACTAGTGGAAAAAGTGACACTTTCCGCACAGTTTGGCTGCTTGGAAAACCGCTCTTTTCGAGGACATGCATTGTAATAGTTATTTATGCTACAAGTGCGGAAGGTAGGTGATTTCCGATGAGTGGCATTTGTATTCACGAGCGAGCGAAGCGAGTGAGTGGATAAATCGACACGAGTCGGAAATCATCTTACGTACGTGTATCATACAACATTTTACTATGCATTGTGCGAGGAAATAAATAAATTAATAAAATGAAATTAATAAAATGGCGGGCTTATTCAAGCGCGTTCAGCATATCCACAGATTAACTAATAGTTCCTCGGGCATATCTACTGCGCATGTGCGAATAGTTGTCACATCGTAACGCAATAAGGCACGAGCAAAATATACGTTCTGCCAAACATATTTAATGAATATTTAAAATTTATTTATTGATCAAAATCTAAATCTAGAGTAATTAAAAACGTCTAAAATAAAGTATTAGTTTTATTTTACCTTTTATATGAATGATAATCTGTACATAACTAGTTTTTAAAACTTTTCTCAAATAATAAAAACTCTATGCGTCGGGCTGACGTTGGAGATAAAATTAAAAAAATACAGGAAAGTAAAAAGCACTAGTGAAAAAAAGTGAAACTTTCCGCACAGTTTGGCTGCTTGGAAAACCGCTCTTTTCGAGGACATGCATTGTAAAATTATTTTCAACGCCAATTAGCTATAACACTTCGCTATCGGAATAACAACGGGATTAAAACAATATACAAAATAAAGGCTCCTAGGTACGTAGGTAGTTCCAAGTGATATTGCTTTCAACGTCAATATCGCATTACTATTTTACTTTCAGGATTGATTTCCAACTTTTCGAGTTAAAGAAAAGATGGTTCTGGAGGTACGATTTGTTTGTTTTTTAAGCTTAGTTTTAACTCCATCCGGCTTCTGGGAGTGATAGATTATGTTTCAAGAAACGTGGGTGTTCTAGAAGGTAAACTGAGTTGAAAGGATGAGATGATTAGCATTATTTTCACAGGTGTTATTAACAGAGCTATTTATTTGGAAAAGTATTTTCAAAGAAGTATTGTAAGGATCGTAGCAGGTGTCGTTCTGTAGTTTCTGCCTACTCCCTTTGGAAAAAGGCGTGAGTTTATTTATGCATGTATGTAGTATTTTTTCAGAGCTTTGTGATCAGAATCATTTTCAGTTTCAGTTTTTGAACTAAAGTAAAAATAAACATCATTATATAAAATACAAAAGAAGTAAAATTGTTTGTTTGCTTGTATGTTTGTATAATGTGATCTCTGGAAGTTCTATCCCATTTATAAAAATTATTTCACTGATAAAATTTTCATATTCATAAATACATTTATCTACACTCACAACGTAATGTCCCAAATATGAATTAAAAAAATAATAATAAACGCGTACATTTTTTCATGGATAGGAACAATGCAGCTGAGCATCATAGGCAACTTTTTGCCTGAGGAATACAATATTCTTATTTAACAGGCCACGAAAGCAAAGCCGATAGAAAAAACCAGTGTAACATTATAAATGCAATATTTTTTATGTGTCGATGTGTTGAATTTGAAAGGAAAACAAACTAAAAACCTTTTATTTTAATATTTGGCATTTCACATTCTAATAACTACACTAAACCTATTGTTAAAACTAAAATAATATTAGGCTGGACGCTGTTACATTGTTTACAGATGAAAGTACTAGCAAAAATCCAGGCACAGAATAAATTTTAGCAGGATTAAACGCAAACAGGGCGTGTTGGTCCATCCAATACGTACAAAAATATTGCACCAACATTTTGAACAAATAAACGTTGGGTCCATTACTTGATGGGAAACAAGGATAAAATTTTAAGAGTAGTGTAACGTAATAGTAGTAGGTATTAAAAGTAATAGTAGTACATTTTTAACCCCCCGATGGAAAAAGAGGGGTTTTATAAGTTTCACGTGTGTACCTGTTTGTTTATGTATTTGGTTACATGTGAATTTATGTATCTGTCTGTAGCATCATAGCTCCTAAACGGATGAACCGACACTGTTTGTATCGGGGTATTTTCGCAAGACATCGTGTCATTATTACGTGTTTAATAGATTGTCGATCGCAGCTTGTCTACTACTAAATAAATTGATTTATGCCGGTCGGATCCCCGAAGGAGCAGTGGTGGCCCAGTGGTATCGGCCGCGACTTACAAGTTGTAGGTCGTGGGTTCGAGCCCAGGCAGTCGCTTTACTTTGTGTAGATTATTTCTTCACCACTGCTCTCAAAACGGTGAAGGAAAACATCGTGAGGAAACCGGCACGTCCTAGAACCAAAAATTCGAAGACATGTGACATCCACCAACCCGCACTGGGCCCGCGTGGTGGATTACGGCCCATTCCCTCTCACAGAGAGGAGGCCTGTGTCCCAGCAGTGGGAACATTAATAGGCTGATGATGTGATGTGATGTGGATCCCCTGAACTGAACTGCTGGTTAATATTATTTTTTAATTCCTGTCTGATCCACTATAGATTTTGACATTCCGGTCCCCTTACTCGTTTTGAGCATGAAATAAAAATGTGTCGTAGAAACTATTTTAGTGTAAGGTAAACTTGGTCTCATTACAAGGAAAAGTAAAGCACCGAACCGTATCGACACACCGAACCACATTGCTTTCAGGCCATTTAAGCAGATTTAATTTGAATATAGGTTTTACAGTTCATAAGAGACTTAAATTTATAACAAACTAAAATGCACTTTGTAAATTGAACATGCCACCATAGTCCTCAATAATATTTGTATGAAACGTAGTTAAGTTCGTTCCCTTCATCACCAACAAAAATTTAATAAAAAAACCACACAAAAAATATTAGAACAACCTTCTGTTAACAGTAATTAAATCAGCACAGTAAAACAAGAGTTTCATATTTTGCAAATGAAAGCCTCTGTGGCCGCCCGTCACACCGTGACGTAACAGTGAACAAGCCTTGAGCTCATGAACAATTCAAGCCAAGTTACATCTCATTACTCTGAGCAGCCAGCTCGAACATTTATTATTTCTCAGAGATTTCAAGGGACTTAATAAATCAAGATTATTTTACTTTACATTATACATGAAGATAAGAAATGTAGGCGTAAATAAAAGTGAGCAGTTTTTTTTTAGAAAAAATATAATTTAATTTGAGATGGTGCTTGTTTATTCATGTTTGAGAAATAAGCATAAATTAAGCTTGAAGAACAACTGTAAATTAAAAAAAAACAAAGCACTGTTATTTTTAAGTTTATTTATTATAGTGAGTAGAATTTTTGCAGTCTTCTGTCAAGAGGGTATCCCGACGAGGCAACGACTCTATTGAGTGGCTTATGGTCCAGGGTATAGTGGAAAGAACAAGAGCGCTCGGCAGGTTACTTATGCGATGGACTGATAGAATCAAGTTTACAGCAGGCGGTCTACCGCATGAGTGGACACGAGTTACAGCCGACAGAGAGAGGTGGTGTCGCATCGTGAGGCGAATTATGGCCCAGTTTCTCACTGCAACATGCTGACCACGATCACGAGGCTAATAGTGAAGCGACGACGAAGAAGTCAAGAAAAACCCACACATTTTATTTCATCTGTCACCAAAGTTACCGATAACTCGATATCCGATTTCACCTTGACCTTTCCAACAACTAGCTCAGACACGGCGACAAAAGCGAAGCAACACAAATAGTAACTGCAAACATTACGAACTCAAACACGAAAGCCGAACACAATCAACTTTGTTTATTTATTTACCGATACCTATTCGGCGTTCCGCGATCGGTAAATAGTCGAACGTTGTGATAGTCGGCCTCGGTCAATATCGGTCGTCATGCAAATACAATCGCTCATTGGGATTCCCTTTGGTTGGAACTCATGAAGAGATCGGTAATCCTTGAAAAACGTTTACACGAATTTTTATTTTAGGCAGTTTTATGAAGACTCAAAAATATAGGGTTCGAAGTCTGAATTTTTATTTTTTTTCAATCATTTACTGGATCGGAAAGCTCAACTCGCCGTTCACAACAGAAAGGCCAAGTGCGCAGTACCCATAACCGGCGTGTGTGTAAGACTGTGTGTGTTTGTATGTATGTATTTACAACCATACTCTACAACAATTCTGCTGCAATTCAAGAACTGATTAAAGAAAACAAGAAAGAAAAAAAATCTTATCTTATTTTGCTTGCCTGACCTACAAATATTATAAATGTAAAAGTCTGTATGTTTAAATGTTTGTTAATTAATCATGACTCAACGGCAGACAGGATATTCATGAAACTCTGCACACGACTAGTCTATGACCTGAATAAAGGAGATAGGATACTTTCTATACCAGTAACAAAAGATCCAAAATTTATCCACGGGTAAGTTCTCCTGTGGATCAATTTTGGATTTACTCGAGGGCGAAGCCGATAAAATATGTGAATTTTTAATAAAGTTGTTTCTAGATTAATATCTTTTGTTGAATCAGTATCAGGATAAAAGGATACCGCAGACAGACGCAACGCAACGCTGTTGCGTTGCGTCTGTCTCCGATCCGTCAATAAAGCACCATTTCTTATAGAAATGACCCAAGGGAGTAGGCAGAAACTACAGAACGCCACCTGCTACGATCCTCACATATGTATTATCTGCCTACCCCCGCGGCCTCGAGGGAGAAAGGCGTGAGTCTATGTTTATTTGTACGTCGTATACCTTTCATGAGAAACTTTCATGTTATGAAAATGCGTACGTTTTAATAGGAAAAATAATATCATATCAAAAGCCTTTTTATCACTACGATCGATATTGAAAAATAAGCCCCTGTTACGATAATCGTTGTGCTTGTGCCGAGTGTTTAACAAATTCGCTTGTGGGAACGTAAACGATCTCTTATATCAATTTGTATACAAAATATTACTCTCCTTCGGCATTCGGGTAACAGGAGGTTTCTCCTTACTGTCACTGATACAGACAGACCGGCGAGCACGGCCTATTGTTATAGGCTTGAGTCCCGTGCTGCCAACTTAGCGCTTTCAGCGCCAGATCTAGCGTTTTTTTTGTTCAATAGCGCGTTCTAGCGCCTAGCGCTAAATCTAGCGATTTATGAAATCATATTATGATACGCACATCTACTGTTATCAAAGAATAATCTGTGATGTGCGTAATACGGAACGAAACACAATTTTTTTTAGTACTAATACACCTAAACGCTGCTTAGATTCTTATGTTGGTGTCTTAGTCTATAAGTTGGGGATTCCTCGAGTTGGCAGCACTGATTCCTCGCTAACTATTTTGTAATTTTATTCTATTTTTCGACAGTAATTTATAACGTTCCGACAGTTATTCTGTGTCAGTTTTAAAATGGATGTGCCCTTAAAAAAACAACTATAAACGTTTATACACACCTAGTCTCAAATTATTGGGCGTTGTTTTTAGGGTTCCGTAGCCAAATGGCAAAAAACGGAACCCTTATAGATTCGTCATGTCTGTCTGTCTGTCTGTCTGTCCGTCCGTATGTCACAGCCACTTTTTTCCGAAACTATAAGAACTATGCTGTTGAAACTTGGTGAGTAGATGAATTCTGTGAACCGCATTAAGATTTTCATTCAAAATTAGAAAAAAAACAATAAATTTTGGGGGTCCCCATACTTGAAACTGAAACTAATTTTTTTTTTTCCTTTAATCCCATACGTGTATCTATGGATAGGTCTTCAAAAATGATATTAAGGTTTCTAAAATATTTTTTTTCTAAACTGAATAGTTTTTGCGAGAGACACTTCCAAAGTGGTAAAATGTGTCCCCCCCCCTGTAACTTCTAAAATAAGAGAATGATAAAACTAAAAAAAATATGTGATGTACATTACTATGTACTCTACCACCGAGAATTGGTTTGAACGAGATCTAGTAAGTAGTTTTTTTAAATACGTCATAAATCGTAAACCGCAATTTACCAAGTACGGAACCATTCGCGCGCGAGTCCGACTCGCACTTGGCCGGTTTTTTTAATTTGGCGCCGTATAATGCGGTTTGTATTTTGACAATGACCATTTAGCGCTTTCCAGCGCTTTTTTAAACAGCGCGTTTTTGCGCAGACGAGTTGGCAGCACTGCTTGTGTCATACATTTTTATTAGAGTTCTGGAGCAAAACCCGTGATAAAATGCGTAACTCAAGCAAGCCTATCACAGAGGACGTGTTTGCTCGCCCCGCAGCGCTTATCTAGTTGCAATAAAAATTGACGTTTAAGTTAATGCGATTGAGCGTGAGTAAAAACTCTCACTAAGGCCTCTGGTCACCTAAATACTATGGGTATCTATATCAGTAAACAGTTTACCCGCAAGTACATACATATATCGTTAGAATTAGCATTTGGATAACCAGCACAACGATACAAATGCTAATTCTATCGGTTCTCCATTAATTTGTTACTTCGAGCTACCCGCTAAGCTGTAATCTATGGCGCTGGCTGGATGCAACTGAGGTGCCGTTAGTACCTGTGATCTATTTTCTGCTCCTCTTCGAAGATTTTTCACTGGTTAGAGGAATAAATAACCACTGTAAGGCAGTAAAACTATTCGAGTTAGAAGGCGGTTGGGATTTAAAATGCATAAAAAATGCGATATCTGTGTGCGGGTTCTGTGAACAACTTAAAATATAAGGAAAATATAACTATAGCTAACTTAAAAAAATTCATAACATCTGATATTTTTGCAGATTTAAGCAAGCTATGGAACTAGTAGAAATTAATTAATGTTAACATTTGTTGCAAAACAAATATTTTATTATATATAAATCGTATTATTTCCTTTATTTATCTTATTTATTACATTTTTAAATATTAAAAAAAAGAAAACTTAAAAACATTATTATGATTGTTAGTTATTGTGAACAAAAGGTTTAGTTTTAATAAATACTTAAAAAATAGCAAAATTGACAAAATAGCAAACTCGACATTCGATTTTAAAACAGAAAAACAAGCCAAGTGCGAGTCGGACTCGCGCACGAAGGGTTCCGTACCATTATCGTAAAAAACGGCGAAAAAATCACGTTTGTTGTATGGGAGCCCCACTTAAATATTTATTTTATTCTGTCTTTAGTATTTGTTGTTATAGCAGCAACAGGCATACATCATCTATAAAAATTTCAACTGTCTAGCTATCACGGTTCATGAGATACAGCCTGGTGACAGACAGACAGACAGACAGACGGACCGCGGAGTCTCAGTAATAGGGTCCCGTTTTTACCCTTTGGGTACGGAACCCTAATAATAGGGTCCCGTTTCTACCCTTTGGGTACGGAACCCTAATAAAAATTAAGTATCTCCCAAACAGGCTAAAAATTAAAATACACCGAAAACAAGCTCTAATTAACCTTAGTTAACTCGTAAAATTTCTCGTTACAAAGTGAAGTTTCTTGCTGAGAGGCAATTAAAGGGTGAACACGGGACATTTGTCATAGTCTCCCCATTAACGTCAGCTAGGAATTCGACTCCATCATTCATCTTGTAACAAATTCTTCGAAGTCTTTCGGCCCCTTCATATTTCTATTAGGGTTGGTGTTAAAAACTTTTCAATGACTTTCGACAGGCGGTCGGTTGGGCTGTTAATGTCATTTACTGGATATGAATAATAATTTAATTTCCATGAATACTTGAATCATTGGCAAAATTATTGTTTCCGTGGACGAATAACCATTACATTGACATTCTAATGGCCAACAAACATAAAGTCATGACAGTTTTTAGGTATGTAAGTATAGTCATTAACCTGAATGGATTACTTAGAATTTTGACATGCACTGCAGTAAGTACTGTGAAGACTCATATGACTCTGCGCGTCTATTCGTAGGGGCGTAGCTCATATGAAGACTCTGCTTAACTAGAAGGCAACCTACTTGCCTATTAAAACACTGGCAACAAGTATTACTTGAAAGGTGTATGAATTTAGAACAGAAAATAGGTATAGATGTTTTTTGTTAAGCTTGAATGTCAGAGAATTGGATAGAAGCCACCTAAAGGCAGGCATTTTGTGGAATTCTTGCTAAATATATCAAATATAAAAGTAATTTCTGAGTTATTTCACTAGCCGCTGGCTATAGTACCTAGTTTATGTAGGTTAGATTAGCTAGGCAGAATAAAAGTAGAAACCATGTCTAAATGCACCTACCTATGTTAGTTTTTAGGGTTCCGTAGCCAAATGGCAAAAAACGGAACCCTTATAGATTCGTCATGTCTGTCTGTCTGTCTGTCTGTCTGTCTGTCTGTCTGTCTGTCTGTCTGTCCGTCCGTATGTCACAGCCACTTTTTTCCGAAACTATAAGAACTATGCTTTTGAAACTTTGTAAGTAGATGTATTCTGTGAACCGCATTAAGATTTTCACACAAAAATAGAAAAAAAACAAACAATTTTGGGGGTCCCCATACTTGAAACTGAAACTAAAAATATTTTTTTCTTCAACCCATACGTGTGGGGTATCTATGGATAGGTCTTCAAAAATGATATTGAGGTTTCTAATATAATTTTTTTCTAAACTGAATAGTTTGCGCGAGAGACAGTTCCAAAGTGGTAAAATGTGTGTCCCCCCCCCTGTAACTTCTAAAATAAGAGAATGATAAAACTAAAAAAAATATTTGATGTACATTACCATATAAACTACCACCGAAAATTGGTTTGAATGAGATCTAGTAAGTAGTTTTTTTTTAATATGTCATAAATCCTAAACCGCAATTTACCAAGCACGGAACCCTTCGTGCGCGAGTCCGACTCGCACTTGGCCGGTTTTTATTCGTTTTCGCTTGGCAACAACAAATATCTCTTGGTAGGAACAAGAGTAATAAACTATGTATCGTGTTTCTATTGTGAGAATATTGAGGGTCACGATTGATGTTGACTCAGGACTGCAGCTTTGACTTTACTTTTTAGGGTTAAGTATCCGAAGGGTCCAAACGGAATCTTATTGCTGTCACTCACGTGTCCGTCTGTCCATCGTCTGTCACATGGGTTTTACGGCGCCAAACGGTTGGAACAACAGTCTTCAAATTTTCACAGTATAAGCATCTGGTTGACCCAAAGCCAAGCAGATTGTCAAAAAAATAAATAAATAAGGTAGGCTCCCATACAGATAAAGGGGGGAGTGAAAAAAAATACGTACCCCATCAAGTGGGGTATTGTTGTTTAGAGCTTGTTGACTAGATATATAATTTATTATTTGTTTTAAAATCTATTGCAAAATAAAGGAATAAGAAGCCACCAAGTCAGCTTTTTTTACAAAATTTTGTCCCAAAGAATTTTTAACACCCCATTTACCTATGAATTTGAAGTTTGGTGATAATGTTAGGTATATTTTACTTAAAAATACAAATATATTGATACATCCAATTTTTCTTGAGAAATTCTTTCACTTTTTTTCGATTACAACCTTTTTAATTTTGCGGTTTCGTACGGCAATGTCTTAAGTCCAACACGCACTTTGCCGGTTTTTTTTTATATTAGCCTACACTGTCCCACAGCTGGGCAAAGGCCACCTCCAAATCCTTCCAGGTAATCTTTTCCTGAGCCACTACGAACCAGCCTTCTAACAACTAACGTCAATAAATGCAAGTGGAGCAAAAGCTATATAACCTAATGATCATACTAATAAATCTTACTCGTTCCTCAAAGACAAGTAAAAATGTAAAGACTTTTTCAATGAAAAATAAGGTTTCATGCTGATACTTTGACGCGGAATCTAATTAAGCTTTTTCCTTTGCTTCCGGCTTATCAAAGCATGTTTTTTTACTTAGAAATATGGCTGCAGCGGCTTGACTGATTAATTCCTTTTTGCTTTCTACCAGTCATGGAATATTTGTGATGGATTTATGTGGGCGGATTTTTCCTTTTGGATGTCAGGATTAATCTTGACAGGAATATGGAAAAGTTATTTTGATTTTTTCTTCCATACCATCCCATTCTTCCAGGAAATGCGCTAGTATAGATAAATAATTTATTTATTGGTTCATATTAGCCATGGCTTCTTTCTGTTCTTTTTTAGGGTTCCGTATCCTAAGGGTATAAATGGGACCCTATTACTGAGACTCCGCGGTCCGTCTGTCTGTCTGTCACCAGGCTGTATCTCGTGAACCGTGATAGCTAGACAGTTGAAATTTTCACAGATGATGTATTTCTGTGAATATGTTGCCGCTATAACAACAAATACTAAAAACAGAATAAAATAAATATTTAACTGGTACTCCCATATAACAAACGTGTTTTTTTGCCGTATTTTGCACTAATGGTACGGAACCCTTCGTGCGCGAATCCGACTCGCAATTGGCCGGTTTTTTAATGTAATCATGTGGCCACCTCTAGTGTCAGAGTTAACTAAGCCGCCTCTGGGAACCCCACAGGTCTCTGATTTGGCTATTTCCGACTAACATTAACTACATAAGTCCAGGTTTAATCACGATGTTTTCTTTCACCGTTGCCTGTGACGTCCAAGATAAACTTAGAAAACACATATGAATTTGAAAAAGTCACATTGATACTTGCCCGGATTTTAACCCACGACCTCAAGCTCGAGAGGAGAGGTCTTAGCCACTGGGCCACCACGACACTAGTCATGGCTTATAGGTGAGAATGGTATTAGAAAAAAAAAAAAAATGTGTCTCAAACAGTTACATAAACACATATGAATGAAACAGCCCCAGTAAGTAATCAATAATACTTGTGTTGGGGTGGACTCGCTCCTTCCCATAATAGACAGTTAACAGACTTAAATTAAGAAAAACAATGACTTAAAAAGTAATTATCAGCTCTGAGTAGCGTGTGATTGTGAGAATGTGTATGTGTGTCTATATTAGTGTGTGCGTGTGGGTTAAGTGTTTGTTTGTGTGTGCGTGTGTTTGTTAGTGTGTATTTGTGCGTGTGTTTAAGTTTTTGCTGAAAGTGCCTTTTTACTCGAATGGTATTAGTTATTCAAGTTAACGTCCGTATTCCCTGATGGGGTAGAAGTACACATAAGTTTAACTCAGGGTTAAGTACCATAGTTTTCCTATATCGGACTTTAGTTTCATATATTGATTTCAAGTTACAAGAGGCCTTAGGCAAGTGATATTCTATCTTCGAAAGCTTGGCGATAGCGATTGTCAAAAAGGCAAGATTGTATGGGATTGACAAGCGATATCGAAAGATCACGTGATCAATCATTTACATTTTGACATTTCGACTATCGCCTTCACTGACATCTAATGCCACTTGTCTAGAGCCTAAGAGATGCCTCTAGCATCTTATAAGGATATTTCTACACATTATTCCTGCTACGCTAAATTTAACTTATGCTTATACCTTTTAAGGGTTCCGTTCCTAAAGGAAAAAAGGAAGCCTTATAGGATCACTTCGTTGTCTGTCTGTCTGTCTGTCCGTGTGTCAAGATCTTTTTCTCTAGAACCCCTTGAGGTGAAGATATTAAGTTGAAAATAATATATTATATTCAGGTCTACAATCAATTAAAGCTGTGAAAAAATCAAACTTCTAAATCAACGCGTTCAGAAGATATAGCCGTTTATGTCACATTTTATGTGAGGAATTGTTAAGGAATCAAAATCTAAAGGATACTTCTCGTTGACCTAGAATCATGAAATTTGGTAAGAAGCAATGTCTTACAGCACAAGTAAAGGAAAATATCTGAAAACTGTAAATTAGTACCTGATAAAAAAAAGATTGTTAACTTATTTACAGTTGGTAAACTGACCACGACCTATATTGATGTATGGGGACAACTGTTTACGAGCGGCAAAGTTAACTTTGTCTTGTTTTTAGAGCAATGTTCGGTTCTTTCATAATTTATGAACGTCAGAAATTTTACCTAATTTCTTTGGTGAATGTAGCTGTTTATACGGAACTTTCGGTGCTCGAGTCCGACTCGCACTTGGCCGCGATTTTACCACTTAAGACTGTGTTGTGTGCTATGGTATGTGTGTAATAGTGTTGTGTCAAAAATATCAAATAACAACAAAAAGTTTTACAAGTCTACTTATTGAATGATCTCTACAAGTCTATAATTATTATGACTTTTTAGCAGCTAATCAACAATCTGTCACAGTTCTAATTACTAATCAGTCGATAATTAAGAACCTAATTAATTATCCCGTCTGGTACTCAAAGCTCAGTTAATCTATTTACTGAGATTGGAATATTTCGTGTCAGATGCAGAACTGCAATGCCTTTCAAAGTGTAGATGCTCACGGTATCCTTAGTAATTTAATAATAATAATTGATTCGGGGAATGGAACCAGACTCGCTATTCATTTGTGAAGTGATAGGTATATATATATGGTTCTTTAAGTCAAGAGTGAATAGGTTATTTCTAAGCAATCGTTTATCACCGTCGACCACATCATCGCTTACCATCAGGTGACATTGTGGTCAAGCGCGAACCTATAAGACATTAAAAAAATAAGTAGGTATGTAATTGTTATTGAAAATTCGATGGAATAATTTTTTTAATTCTTCTTACATTTTTTATAATTTGTGTAGAAAGCACAAAAATGCATTCTCAAAAATTGCATTGTGTGGGTTAGTTTCTAGGTGGAGCGACGATCTTTGTAGGGTTGTTGGTAGCAGCTGGATGAGAGTGATGAGCAAATTGAAGCAAATGGTGCGCATTTGGAGGGCTGATGATGAGCTGATGGTGCTCATCATCAGGTCATCATCAGCTCTACAAATCTCAAATAATACAAATAACGAAAAAAAAATATACTAATCTACTTATTGATTGTGAATCATGACCATTTGTTTTAAGCGAATAAATTAAAAAATAAAGCTAAATTATTCATCTCTACAAATCTATACGTATTATGCCTCTAACACCTAAACAACAGTCTGTCACAATTCCAAGTACTAATCAGTTGATAATTAGTAACCTAATGAATTATCCTGTCTGATCTTTAATATTACGTGTCACATGCAGAAAACTGCATTGCTATTGAATGCCTGTAAAACTGTAGACGGATTATCATCAATATTTTAGTCGAAAGAGGTCCACAGCTGGACATAGACCTTGTTCAAGCGTCACATTACACACGACCGATCAATGTATGCGAATCTGTCCTTCTGCTAATCTGGGATTTTGCTATTCCGGGATTTTGCTTATCTGTCCTTCTGCTGCAGAGGGGATTATTTTGAACGTAGGTACAAATTTGCCAAATACTTGATGCTGTGAGTAAACACACAATCTTTTTCTCAGTTTTCCTATAGTCAAGTAGAAAGAATTCCAGCAAGATAGAAGCTTATAGTATATCCCTGCGGCTCTCAGTTGACTTTGCTTCAAGTCAGCGTAAAACCGTGTTCGGTAAACCGTGGCTTGCCTAAGTGAATGCATAATTTTGAATATTTTCCAGGAATCCTGTAGGAAAGAATCTGACAAGCAGAATATTCAAAACATTGTTTTTTTACAATCAATGACGCCTCCAAATATGATTTGATTGGCTTCTTCGGCTATTTATGTTAAAACCCGGAATGAGTCGGAAAATTCCGAAATTAACAAGATTAATTTCGAAAATTTACAACTACATACTTGTATTTCAATTTTACAGCTGATGTACATTGTATGAGGTTTCGCTTAAGACGGTACCCTGACCAAAAAATCGGCATGAGATATGAGCGTTCCTATTGGTTAGCGGCACTGGTGGCGCATGAATTACAGTAGTGAATACGCCCAGATTTTAGAAAAAAATCTTTATAAAATCGAATATTGGTCTTTTGAAAAAAATAATTCTACAAAAATGTTCGTTATTAAATTGTCTATCCATTAGTGTTAGTACAAAAAATAATCAATGAACACTTTACGAGGAGATGCATTATATCAATCATTATTTCTCATTTTTATGTTTTTTTGGAAGTAGATTAGTGAAATATATACAATATTTAAAAAAAAACTAAATCTACCATTTTAGAATCAATATTATGTAGAAATTTAATGTATTTTTATTAATTGATTTTTCTTTTTAAATAACGAGTAGATAGCTCCTAAAACAGCACAAAAAACAGCTTGCGCGGCGTTTTGCTCGGGGTACCGCCTTAAATTGAATTGCATATATTGATTATAAACTAGCTTCCGCCAGCGGTTTCACCTGCGTAAAAATAGCCCAGGGGGCATACCGCCGAATTAGAAAGTATCATATGTATTAATCCAGGACATTTTCTACCCGTGTGCGAAGTTTTATACAAATCCCCATTTGCATTATTTTTGTATTACTAGTTACTAACTAAATATCGATAAAATAACGTAACATTTCTTTCAGTCTTTCATATTTCTTTAAACCAGACTATCTATACAGTCGTCAATCTCTTCCAATACAAGTAACTTTATTATTCCCTCCCAATTCATATTAATCCACTTACAGTCTCCACCATACCCCCCCACATACTCAATAGACCCTTTATAACTTAATCATAATTATGATTAATCAAATTACCCAATAGAATAGGCTCACCGCTTGATACAAATTGAATTATATCCATAAGTCAGCTGAGCTATTTTGTTCACAAATATTGGATAGATTTTGAAGGACTATAATCTTAATTCTAATATGGACTTGCGTAGTTAGCATGGAAATATAAATACAAATGTGTGGCTTTGCAGTTAAGAGACATCTATTTCTTGATTTAAAAAAATAGACTAAGAATAAGGCAAGTTCCAGGGTATGTATTTAAAAAGAAAAAAAAAAAGAAATCATATTCTGTAAGTTCAAATAAGTAGTTGAGATTGGACGACAGAACAATACGGAATGAAGAGAAATGGCTCCAGAATAAACTCAAAGAAAAGTGAGGAGTATACTTTAAAAGGAAGATTTGGCGTATTGGAATTTTAAAAAGTTTCAGAAAAGAAAGATTTAAAAGAATAATGTACATGATGTCAGAGATAGACATTGAGCAGGTAAAGAGCATAACCTTACTATTCCTTTTCTTTTTTTCTCAATGTTAGTTCCGTTCAATATCACAACATCCCAAACAAAATATGGCAGCCTAAGCTAATATAAAACAAAACCGCACTGCTCCTTCAAAAAATTAACAAAATGTCGTGAGATCGTATCAAAATCGCATAAATAAATCCATTGATAAAAAAATATTTTATATAAAGGCTCAAATGCCAAGAGTCTATTCAAGAGTATTGTGCCGTTTAAAGCCTTTTTATTATAAGAAAATTGAACCGACGATATAACGAACTGAAAAGCAAAAAATTATTAAATTTCGTTTTTTTTTTTTTTTGTTATAAGTTTTTTTTTCGCTTTTCAGTTTACTTTTCAACCGAATCGGTCCAAAATTGAAAATCCAGTGGAAAAATATCAATAAATCTTTTTTCTACCTTTAGGGGTGGATTTTATTTTTCAAATTTAAATGGGGACCAACCTTGAGACCAATCAAATAAAAAAAACTGATTTCATATTTTCGTAAATATCAAAACCTAGCTTTTCAAGAAATTCAAATGAAAACTTTACTTTTCCAAAAAAGGCACAACAAAACATCACTTTTTCATTTACAGTCAGTGGTAAAGTACAGATTTAAAATCAGTACTTTACCAAGTTTAAAATGACATTATCAAAATAAATGTACTAAATTGTGTGGAGTAAATTAATTACATTTTATTCTTCTAAGTTTTGAAATGTGGAAAAGTGAGGTGTTGTGTTTTTTACCTCCTCAATTACCAAAACATTGAAAGGAAGACAAAACCCACTAAAGATAATAACTAGTGCCAAAAGAAGTGAGTAAGAATTTTTTACTGCTAGTTTTAGTTAGAGAAAAAGCTAAAAGAGAAACAATAAAAACACTGTTCCCCAACCCAAAAAACATGCAACACTGACAAGTGCTGGGTCCACGATTTTAATTTTAAATTCACAGCCACTCTCAGTGGTCCAAGCGCGACCTAGTTTTCGTTTGTATAAATATTTTTTGTGTTAACAATTCAAGATGGTTTAATTTTCATATTGCTTCCAATTATAAATGAGTTTGTTTTGCTTAGGACATATAATTGCCTTGTAAAAGTAATAAAGCTGCACTAATTAAAAAAAAAACAGATTTAAAAAGTTTTCATTTGCTTGTATTATGCTTAGGTTAGCAGTGGCAAGAATCACTTTCTAAAAAAAGTATATAAATGCCTAATTAACAATCAAGCAAATTAAAAGAAGAAGATATAAATCTTTATCAATCAAAGAAAAAAAAATACTTTTCCCACGAATAAAAATGGCAAAAATCACTTTAAAAAAAAAGTACATAATTGCCTAATTAACAATCAAAGAAATAACCCCACCGCAGTATCTCTACGTTGACGTCGTGGTAGGGCTTGCGCGCTTCAATGATCCCTAGGTTCGTGCCGGTAGATTCAAGCAGGGCAGCTTTGTGGCGAGCTGGTGGACAGTGGCGACCGCACGGACCTGATCTCCAGGTAGAAGTCTTGTTCCTCATCTCTGGCTTGCCTTTATTGGCCGGTTGGAGTGAAACCTGAGGGGACCAGAGCTGTCACCTTTCTCTCTTATCTTAATTGGCTGGTTTGATTGGAGATTCACAAGAACAAACATGCTCGAAGGAAGGAAATTAACCCAGTAAGGTGCTGGTAGGGATCTTGTTCGTATTGCCGAGATTGTCCTTATAGCCGTGGTATACCTCTCCACTCCTCAAGCACCTCCGTATATGTTGCCCCCTTGGTGCTACGTCACTCAAGTGCTAGCGACCCTTTATGGGGGCCCATTAATTGAGTGTGCAAGTCACCGCCTGCCATTTTATAGCCGTTTAGTTCAACAGGGGCCAATGGTACTCCTATAGTTTTGGGCAATCGATCCACTAAATCTTCAAAATCCATAGCCCAACAAATTTTTCTCCATAATTTGCAATAGTCCTGCACCAACCGGGGATTGTCCTTGGGTGCAGTTGCGTAGTGCATACAGAGATAATCGGCGGTTGGTGTCACATTTCGTGATACATGCCTTACGGGGTCTCTACGAGTTGGCTTCGGCTCCTCGCACGCCTTTCAAAAGACCTGGCTCCTAAGGTCTCGAGATAAAAAAAGAAAAAGCTATTCAACTTAAACATCAAAATAATTTTAGCCTGGGCTCTTAACAGAAGATATAAATCTTCTGCCCAGTACGGTCTAATCCCACGCATTCCTCAGTACAAAGAATACTGACGTCAGTCCACAGTAATTTGATGGCGAGAAGCGACATCGTGGCTTCATACCCGTTGTTATAGTTACTATTTTAGTACAAAATCGATATTATGACGTCAAAACATCTCTGCGGAGGAAGTCCATCGAAAATAGATAGCGTTTACCCGGCTCGTATATTTTACCCACTGTTATCTGTTAATATTAAAACTCGTTTACCTGAAATTATGATAAAACGCTGCTATTTTAGGTAACATATTAAATATGGCTTGTATCGTAGGCACTATACGTTTTCGATTAACAATGTTACCAGATAAAATTAACTTATGACCAGTTAACCTTAAATTACGAGTAGTGAAAACGACGCCTCGTTTTCCAATATAGGATACATTATTTATTTTGCAGAGTCTGTTGAACGCCGAGAGCTGAGTAACACAGTTTTGTAAACTAATTGTCTTTTCATTAAGCAGGAATAACAGGCCCTGAGGGGTTCTAAAAGCGATCAAGAGTACGACGTGTTTTAATTGGAATTATGCAGAATTTTAGATGGGAAACGTAATTGGTTATAAGCGATATATCCGTGACTAGAGGACGTCGGGTTACATAATAATAGCCACTCGGGTCGATCTTCAGGGTTAAGCAACTCTTGCCAAGGTCAGTACGTGGATGAGTGACCAGATTTCTCCGAGCTTTGGCAAGCAAGTTAAGCTGCTGGTCCCGAGTGTCATTTTGTAGATCTTTGACAGTAGTTACGGATAATAAGAAGACAGGAAATCTGACTTCAGTCTTGCCAAAGGGTATTGCGGTACCCATTAACTGGGTTGTGGAGGTCAGATAGGCAGTCGCTCTATGTAAAATACTGGGACTCAGCTGCATTCGGTTAGACTGGAAGTTGACCCCAATATATTTGAAAAAGTCTAAGCAGATTGATATATTCATGCCTCGTAACTAGATTTCGGCTATTAGGTATTGTGGTACGAGTAGTTATGCGCTCAACTACGCGATGGACCTTGCATATTAATTCAAAAATGGGCAGTGTTTGAAACTAAGCACAGCAATTAGTGTTCATGTACTGAATTAAACTCGGTCTTACTTACAGATCATTTTGATGTGCGAATCATCATCTTCCTGCCCCATGTTACATACCGCCCTGTCCCCCGTCACGCCATCACTGACACCCTTTTCTTTCATATCACTCCTCACACAGTCCATCAATCTTTTCTTTGGCCGCCCCCTCTTTCTCCGTCCATCCACATCTATATTCATAACTCTTTTAGTAACATGCGTTTCATCCCTCCTCATCACATGACCATACCAGGATAAACGGTTTATTTTCAACTTTTCTGTAACTGGCGCCACTTTCGTTCATCTAATATACTCATTTCTAACTTTATCCATGCTCTTCTCGCCGGAAATCCATCTCAACATTCTCACCTCTGCTACATGTAATCTCTTTTCATCCATGTTTTCACAGTCCAACATTCTGATCCGTACAGTACGACAGGTCTAATCAGTCTAACGTTGATGTACAAATATGAACATTAATTTGAAGACTAGGCTCAAAGGTCAATTTAAAACAACTCTGCATCCAGTTTGGATGAACTGGTGAAGGCTGACTAATAAGACTATGCCATTGAATTGACGGAGAAAGAATGAGCACCAATATCAAACTTGCCAACTTTAGAAAATCCAGTATATTTGACTACCGGAACAGTACTTTCTAAGACAACAAGAGATATTGATAAAAATGCTTATGAACAGGTTTAATAGAAGTTTAAAAGAATATGTAGTGACTACAATTGAAAACAGTATGCTAAGACGGTTTGGCCATGTTGAGAGAATGAATGTAAGGCAACTAACGAAATGTATTTACAAGGCAGACGTGAATGGAAACGAGAGAAAGAGAGGACGCCCTAGAAAGACATACATAGACCTTATTGGTGACCGGCGTGTGTGTATGACTAGATGTATGAACGTGAGTGAAGCAAAAGAAGTAATTTACGATCGAAGCAGGTCTATAGTTTCTGCCTACCCCCATGGGACAAAGGCGTGAATTTATGTATGTATGTTAATTAGAAGTCAACTCCATACACCGATTTGTCCAGTTAGTATAGAGCAAGGGGTTTGAAACTACCTGCCCTCCCCTCCCTCGCCTTTCATACATGCATATAGTCTTTCGCAGTACGCCATTTTGTGACCTCTGGAATAGAAACACGTTCCACTCAGATGCACTAATTAAGTTTATTTAAGTTGAGTATGTTACAGTACTAGAGTGGAAGGAGATTATTTATCTCAGTTGTTGCTACACAGTTATGAATTCACTTTAACTAATTCCATTCGTTAGTCATGTTATTTTATTATGCTTAATTATGTTGTACACACAAAAAACGTCATCATAAATCTAAAGTAGTATACAAATTTTATCAAGCAGACAAATGTACAGCCATGGGAACGTATTTGGTGAGATTCTTTACACCGATCTAAGAAATAATCAGTTACACTGGTCGAAAATTCTTCCATATAAACGTAGTCTAGAGATTACTCCACTGTTTGACGATGTACGTTCAAAATGAAAAATGATATCAATTTGTCTCATCATTCCTGTATGGAAACGAAAATGAAAAAAAAAATATATTTGAAATTTTTGAGCGTCGAAAGTTCCATATTTCAACACAAATTTTAAAGCATCTTTGGGCAGAAATAAATACCATAAGAAGAAGAAATTTGCAAAACGGCCTCCATACAAGAATAGATTAGTGATTCAACAATGCAAATAATGTTATTTTATAAATATACATTTAGTTGTTTTTTCATGATATCTAGACTCCCAAAGGTCTGTTTATAAAATTTCGCGCGCTCGTTATCGTCCAAAATCATCATCCATTTCGATACAAATTTGCAAAAGTGCTAATTCGTACGCGAACTAGCTTCTTACTGCTCATCACAGCATCTATTTCTTTCGCACGTGTTGTCGGATAAGATGGCATACATTTTAACCGCGCGCACAAGATGGTTCGTGCCGTCTAATAGTTCAACCTTAAAGAAAGACCAAACCACACACGTTGTTACATTTGTTTACGAACCTCATCAACAATCCTTTAGATAAAACATTTCCTAAGCCATGTTTTACGACACTAGAGAATGTTCTATTTATCGCCGACAAACTATACCACCGAAGTTTATTAAACACCTATTATTTCTCGTCACTATTACTTTCTGAATCAAATCTTCACTCCCTAAAGACAAGCAAACTTGCTTTTATTATATTTTCGCTCCAATTTCGACTTAATATTACAATCACGACCACAATATTGCTGTCTCAGTTGCTCTCAAGGGTGTGGAGATGTAACAAAAGAGGACAAAAGAAATGTTAGGAATCTCTGAAGAGAACTTTTGTATTAGCTTTGTGTTCTTAATTAAAGTGGTGATAGTTAGAATTGTGTGGCGCGGTTAGTGTGAGAACTTTGATTGTAGTGTCGGTAAAGATTAAGTCGATTAATATTATTGTGTTATTCTCTCTGGGAATGGCTAGATGTATTTGGTATCTACATGTATAGTAAACACAAAATAATTCAACAATGCCCTCGTCAATTAAGGTGGCGACAGTCGCCAACGTCCTTGAGGGAACAAAACGCGCACTCATTCACACCCGCGCGGCCCAAAATTCAGTAGTTTTTTGTACTTTCCTTACTATTCTATGACCTTAAAAAAGCTTAAGATCAAAATGTAGATAATTAAATTGTCTTTGAGATGGTGAAAATTTCATTAAGAGACGCCCGGCGAATTTCGGTGCGCTAAATTATACGAATAAAATTCGAAAGGTTCACAGATCAAATTATTAAGAAAATGTTTTAATGTAACATATATTTTTCCAAAAAATTACGACTAGCCGTTTAGACATGATTCTCATTTTAAAGTCAGCTACTGAGGGGTATCTGCGCCTTAAAGAGAGAAAGATCCGTACTGTATCGTTCAGAATGTAAGTAAAACTGTCGGCCCCGGCAATTCTGACAACCAGCCTTACCATTAGGTATCGTGTTAACTAACAAATAACTGATTTGAGGTGTAGAGGTCTGATGGGCAATCGCACCGTTTATAAAAATGATTTTTATTCAGATGCATTAAAGAAAAACTATAGCGGAAAAAACCTTCAACCGTCATTCTAGAGAGCCACTCGTTTCTAAATACTAATTTTAACACTTCCAATTTTCAATTTTGTACTGTTTCTTAATAAGTAGCTTAAGTTTGATTTTTTATACCTTCACGAAGGCATGGTCTAACATTGAATTCGGCAGGAAGTATCCTAAAATAGGCAGATTTAAGAGTGCCCTATCCCTAGTGCGAGACCGCAAAATATATAGAAATTCCTATAGGTAATCTTACTCCGTCTTACGAGACACGTACTTTAAATTTCAAACTGTGGGCGTGGACTTACCGATGAATAAGCAACCCATCAATAGTTATATACCTTCAAATTTTCTATCCCTTACAAGTTATCGCGGTACGTGACTTCGCCCAAAGCGTTTTTGCAGTTTGAATTTTTATTCTTTGAAAGACACAAAAGAGAGTAAATAAAATTCGAATTAGGTCAGTTTTTTTCTTGACACTATGATCAGGGAAGACTGTAGTCTATTTTAGTAATATTTATATCTTTGTACACAATATAAGAAAGATAACACCAGGTTTTGCTATACGACTATCGTGTTCATAGCTGCATTGTTGAAAGGTGTTGAATTTTGTTTTAAGGCCTTGGTTAAATTAAATTCCAGAAAATGATATGACTAAATAGGGGTTTAATTTATATCATCATCAGCCTTATAATGTCCCCACTGCTGGGACACAGGCATATGTGAGAGAGATCATGGGCCCTAATCCACCATGCGGGTCCAGTGCGGGTTGGTGGATGTCACATGTCTTCGAATTTTTGGTTCTATTTTTTTCCTCACGACTATTTTTCTTCACCGTTTTAAGAGCAGCGGTGATGAAATAATTTACGCGAACTAAACTCGACCTACGATACGTAAGTTGGCCAACATTTCTCAAAAAATAAAAAAAAATGTATAGTCTATCTATATATTCTATTATTTATATCCTTATGGTCAGCGTAGAGTTTTATATCAGTAGTAATCTACTGATATAAAACTCTACGCTGACTCATAATAACTTGATAAAAGAAGTGAAAGATATGATGACTTGTGGGGATTCTTCTGATTCAAAAGATCTCTTACCACTAACCATACAATCTGACCCTATCATACCCCACGCAACACCAACCAATAGAATCTTACAATGACATACCCAACCTTTAAAAACTATATCAATAGACATCCACACTTCTCTCTTCAAAGTAGGTAGGTAAGCAAGGGACGCGTCGGGTCCAGATTAAGGGATTTGGCTCGGCATTCAACAACGAGGCGTGAGCAAGGAGGTTGTTTATCTTAGGAGCGTGAAACGGCAGGTATTTAACGTCTTTGTTCAGTGCTACTGAGCAAGAGGTTCTGTATTGTGAACTAGTGAACTGTGAACACAATTGGATGTGTAATTTCGAGGTTGTGTGGATTATTGTGTTTATCGGCTTTGGGGCTGTTATTGGTGATAAGTGATGCGATAAAAACTTTATCACGTAATGTAAAACCTACCCATCAAAAACATAAATATGAAAAAGGGAGCCAAGTTAATTACGGCGGATTTAATATAATTGAGATCTAAATGGATGCCAAGTTCTGTATCCTGAAAATTATTAACAAGAACATAAAACATTGTAAAATAAATGTAAAAACACAATTTATTGCTTTTTCTGCTCCAACAATATTTGCTATTTTATAGTAAAAATTATAAAATTTGGCAAGTCGAATTATTTACATAAAGCAGATAACTTAGGATAAATTGTAGCTCAAGATTTGACTTGGCTGGTTAGTAGTGATAAAAATTACGATTTTTGAACTTTAATGTCTAAATAACTGTTTGAGCTAAATTTATGAAATGTTGTTTAATAGATAGTTTATTTATTAATTTATTTAAACTTCATGTACAATGATTATACATAGGCGGACTTAATGCAGCAAGGCATTCTCTACCAGTCAACCTTTGGGATCAAAAGGACACAACAGTGGTAGGTGTACAAAATAAAAAATAAAAAACATGAACAATAATTAAAATCGGATATTAAATAACTACCTAATAAAATACATAAATAATTTATAAAACAATAAACAAATAAATATTATAATAAATACCATATTCTAAATGAGATTGAAATTTAAATATAATAATTATGACGAAAACAAATAATAGTGCCAAATGATAGTTCATCTTAGGGCTTTTAATACATAAACCAAATTTCATGTGTTTATGTTAAATAGATTTTGAGTTATTAAGATGACATAAGTGGCTCCAAGTGGTTCGTGTAACACACAGCCGCGTCGCCAGTACCTTTTTTGCTTGAACTTGGCTTGAAACGCTACCTCACTGGCAGAGGTGTACCGAGCATCCATTTCAAAAATCATGTTAAAGTGCCATGTTATTTCCTATAATCAATTTCCCATCAACTGGGCGCTTACCAAGACCCCCGGGCTGCTACAAAAAAATCTGCAAAATCCCAGTAATGGTTTGCTCGACATGGGAATCGACACCAGGAACTGTTGGTAAAGAGTTGCCCTTGCAATCACTAGAACAATTAAGCAGGCAAACTCGAGTGGTTGATCTTTTCTTATTGTGTTTTTTATAATAGCCCATAGCCACGGGCACTCAACTCGAAGAAAGAAAATTTGGTTCAAATAAAATGCACTAGATGGCGTGATATGCTTCGATTCGTTATTGAGTATTGTGAAATATTAAGTAGAGACGATCATAAAAATGTATGTTCTTGTTTAGTTAAGCACTCTTCTAAACACAAAATTTAGGAATATTGGGCACTTAATTCTAATTTTAAAGATTATTTGAATGGATCATTTAAATGGCGTGGTTTTAAATTTCTGAGGCATCCACTTGGTTTTTCAATTATGTTTTGTAACACAATTTGGTACAAAGAAACTGTAAAAACGTGTCTTCAAATCGTCACTGTATTTAAAAAAAAAAGTATTCACGAACCGAGCAAACCCTTTTACTTGCAAGTTGCTGCTAACACCATCTATATCCGTGGAACGGAACTGAACGTGATCGATGTACTTAGAAAAAATATCTTTTTAATCGGACGAAAACGCTAGTTACGTCTGCACGGTTTCTTTGTATGTGATGAGGCATCTGTATGCTAGTATTATATTATCTGTGCCATAGCTTAACTCTGTGTCTCTGCTCTTTATTACATTATCTAATAACAATTAAAACATAACGAAGTTACAATTTCCTAGTACATACATCAAATGTAATATAATATTGCCGAGATCACATTAATATTTGGACAATATTATCTAATTATATTACCAAAATAATTAATCAAATTAAGCTTAACATTATAATATTACCGTCCTACTGCAAGGCAAACGCTTCTACAGAGAAGGCACGTTCAATACCAAAAACGTTCAAAGTAAAAAAAAATAAAAACAAAACTTCGAAAGTAACCATAAAGTAAACAAAAAATGCTACGTTGAAAACTTCAAACGGATTTTACACACCTCGTCACTTCGCAAAAGGAAACTCCTGGGCAAGTAACCTCGTTTCAAAACTCGGTCAAAATGTGGTTGAAGAGGTAGTGACAAAACTCGGTAGCCCGTTTGCACATTTAACGATGGTAGAACCACAAAAAAGTACAGAAGGTCGACTCAAAAACCAGTGCCGGATGTCTGTCACCCAGCAAATACTGACTTGGTAGCCTTTTAGGTATGGGAATGCTTAGCGCAATTTTTGATTTATCTTTTTTACCATCTCGTTTGCTCTGTCATTGTTGCTGTTGTATTGTGTCTTTGTCAAATACATAAATGTTTTTTACGACAAGCTTTACAACACTGAGACGCCTCAGCGGTCACTGCTAGAGATGGCATACTCAGTGAGTGTCACCGTTTACTCATATAAATTAACGATCCGTGACAACTATGATTATAGTTACGACAGTTGAAACTTGCGCTCAGCTCAATTGCGTGGCCACGAATATTATTAGCGACGGGCGGCGTCTCTAGTCGCTACTGGCTTGGCTTTCCGTATTCTGTGCAAACACAAACAGCAAAAATGCACGCACACATATATAAACGCTTCAAGTGCAACGAGTGCAAGAGCACTCGCAATTGGCATTTGTTTGTGATCGCCAATGCACTACACACGTAGACGTGTGCGTACGTTTTCGCTCATTGTATGATGATGGCCTTGCTTTTCAAAGGGTATCAATGTTCCCCATCTACTGGGTTTATGGAGGTCAGATAGTCGCTCGATGTTAAATACTGATATTCAACAGCATAACGTTTGGCTGGAACATAGTTGCTAGGCAGATTGATTGTGTGAAGCTGCCTTTCTGTATCTATCTTTCCTGTGGCAATATCAAGGAGAGCTTCAGCCATATTGTACAGAATTCATGAGCTGTTTGGAGTTTTAGAATATTATCTTACACTTAACGGAAAGTTTTGATGTGGGACTTAAGCTTGTTTTAAATTTCAGTTTTTTGTCAGAGAAAGTGGTTATTGAAATTAGTTGTTGGACAGAAAAAAGTCTAGAAAAACCTTGTAAAAAAGGCAGATCTCAGAATCGTCGTTCTTATGTAGTATATTTGCTGTGCTGACTATTATAGTTTTTAAATCCAGACACATGTGACTAGATTAATTTCTGAAATCATCCACGGCTGCGAGCGGTGAACCGGAGGACGCAGCGTTGGAAGGTCACCGGTCCACAAAGAGGGAGGATCTTTGTTGAAAAACCTTGTAAAAAAGGCAGATCTCAGAATCGTCGTTCTTCTGTAGTATATTTGCTGTGCTGACTATTATAGTTTTTAAATCCAGACACATGTGACTAGATTAATTTCTGAAATCATCCACGGCTGCGAGCGGTAAACCGGAGGACGCAGCGTTGGAAGGTCACCGGTCCACAAAGAGGGAGGATCTTTGTTGACCTTTGACCTGGTTGGCTGCGGTCATCGGCTGAATACAAGACGCCTGGGACCAATCGGTATAACTAGCAGTAGACGCCTTTTGTCCTGAAATGATGATGATGATGATGATGCACCACATGCCTTTTTACCCGACTGCCGAAGGAGGGTAATGTGTTTATCAGTCTATGTATATATGGATGTATGTAAACCATGTTCTATAGACCAAACGCGTTGGCCGATTTTGATGATTTTTACCTCAATCGATTCGTCTTAACCTTGCGAGTGCCACTGGCTACATTAAAATTGGAAAAAGAAAAATGTCGGATCTTGGGCGCCATGTAAACAAGAAGAAAATCATGCTATGCAGTCGGAAGATACATCTAGTTTTGATGAGCCAGCTCGCGAATATGTATCCTCCGACTGCACAGCATGATTTTCTTCTTGTTTACGTCTTTTTAGTTCGCTTCTCAAGCAGTCGGGTTTCTTGAATTATCTTTTTAGGGTGCCGTACCCAAAGGGTAAAAACGGGACCCTATTACTAAGACTCCGCGGTCCGTCTGTCTGTCTATCTGACTGTCTATCTGTCTGTGTGTCACCAGGCTGTATCTCATGAACCGTAATAGCTAGAGAGTTTTCACAGATGACGTATTTTTGTTTCCGCTATAACAACAAATACTAAAAACAGAATAAAATCAATATTTAAGTTGGGCTCCTACAACAAACGTGATCTTTTTGCCGTTTTTCGCGATTATGGTTCGGAACCCTTCGTGTGCGAGTCCGACTCGCACTTGGCCGTTTTTTTTTCGTGATAGATGTTTCTCTATGAAGCCGTACTGCTGAACCAAAGATCCCCATTCAACCCCATGCTTTTCATTATAGGAATGATAGATTGATAAAAAAATTAGGACACGTATTTTTTATAAAAAACCGGCTAAGTGCGAGTCGGACTCGCTTACGACGGGTTCCGTACCATTATAGCAAAAAACGGCGAAAAATCACGTTTGTTGTATGGGAGCCCCACTTAAATATTTCTTTTATTCTGTTTTTATTGTTATAGCGCCAACAGAAATACATCATCTGTGAAAATTTAAACTGTCTAGCTATCACGGTTCATGAGATACAGCCTGGTGACAGACAGACAGATAGACGGACCGCGGAGTCTTAGTAATAGGGTCCCATATTTGCCCTTTGGGTACGGAACCCTAAAAATAACGACTATATCGTGCGTCGAAATTTCGCTTCACGTAACGTATTAGTACACTGTTTACTCACAAATGACGTCACAAGCCCCCACTCCTGAACTTTATATTTGTAATTTTTTATTGATTACATAAAGCAAAAAATGCGTATCCAACATTTATTGTAAATCTAACTGATGGATTAAACAAAATTATAATTTTTTTTACTCATGAATCTTCCTTATTCCAATTATTCTCGTTTGCATAATATCTCTCGTTTCTCGCAGATATTTTTATAACATCTACCTACGCTTGCAGGGATTTCGCGTCGAGTTTAGCAAAGGGATTTGGTTCAAGGTGACAGCACTTTATTTTGACAGATTTTCATCGTCCGCCGTATAATTTGTTATATTGTTAGTAGTTTATGTATGTCGAGTGAGATTGTATCAGACTATTTTTTTCTATACAGAATATAATTCTATCCTACAAAATTCTGAAGAGAAATTCTGTATGTTTGGAAATGTATGTTATTTCGCCCTTCATACCTCAACGGTTGAACGGATTTGTATAAAACTCGTGTGTATGTATTTGTTTTATACTTTACACACATACACATACTTGACTCACCTTCTGTATTTATACTATTTTGTTATTATTTATTTTATTTTTTAAATATTGTATGCTCCGTGAATGTGTCCGTGACATCAACTGTGGGCCTTATCAGAATAAAAGCGCAGCGTTATTTTCTTTTAAATATCGCTGCACATGCTGGAGCCTTTATGGTCTCGCACGGGGTTTTTTATTTTTTATTATTGTTTTTTTTTTGTGTTTTTGCTTAGCTCGTGTCTCCTGTGCGTATTTTTTCTTTATTTCTTTAAACTTGGCACACGGATAGACCATAGCTCTGAAATAGGATTAAGGATAACTATTTTTTATTTCCTTTGAGATAAATTACGATGTTCACGCGGGTGATGCTGCTGGAAAAAGCTAGTCTCTACATAAATTCATGTAAGTTCAAATTAAGTTCCGCCTGACTAACTTAACTGAAGTTCTGCAACAACAACAACAATTCAGAAACTTGCTTTAGCTAGATATGGTAGAATTAAAGACGTTCACTTAACTATGAATTTTGGCGTGTTAGGTACAGTTAGTACAATGTCTCTAACATTGTTAGAGCATGAGCTAACATTTATATAGCTTAATAAGTTTTTTTTTTATTCACAGAACTATCAAACTATATAGTTCCTTTTTGTGTGACAAATCCGCCACACTATTTCCAAGCACTACCACTTCTCAAAGCTAAAATGAACACACGTCCACCAGAAAAACACAGAGGCAATAGTTTTAAAAACTATCAGAACAAAACAGGAGTGCAGTTATAAAATGTTTTACTAATTAATTGCCAATATATTCCGCTTCATACACTTATTAAGGCAAAAATATTGATTCTAATTTATCTCCTAATATCTGTATAACCTTAAATCATTTCAAATACTCAATGCAAACGTACCTCGCAAAACTCAACTCAATAAAATATCGAATCACCCGGAAAAAGATTAAGCATTTCCTCACTCCTTAGACGCCGACGATAAAACGACTTGAAAGAGCAGAGCAGATTAATTTATAAACAAGTGACGTCATAATAAAGTCATCAGCAATAACAGCTCCCTCCCTCTCTCCACGGGAGTATTAACATCCCGACACGTACCATACGAGGTCGACGCGGAATTAAGATTATGTAATAGGAACAGTGCAGAAGAATCTCGGGGAGGTTTCAAAAATTCCTTGTGTCAATTTTATTGAGAAACGGTTTTATGAGTTAGGGAAAGAATATCTTAATTAATATTGTAAACATAAAATAATTTGTTTACTTGTTTGAATTACTGAACGGATTACGAAATTCTGTTACTCTTAAAGAAAGTTATTTTCGTTGACTGTCATGGCTTTTTTTTTGTTGGTGGTAAATCATCCAATGACTTCTCCCGCTTTGGGTGAAGCTAGAGGGCGTGTCAGACTTTTACTGACTAAAACCCACCCGTATTCCTTCAGTTGCTTGAGCCAGGGACGCGGTAACTCTCTTTCAAATTTATCCGCAACCCAGACAGGCATCGACCCTATCAGGCCCCATCACTTTTGCTGATATCTCTTTGAGGCGCGCGTGGTACACTACGCGCCGTAAACTCGGTCTTGGTCCTTATCGGACGCTGAGCTACCCATAACTTGTCGTCCGCAAGCCCGCGCCTACGGTGGTGCTCCGCCCACGCGGGGCAGATCTCGACCGTATGCTCCACCGTCTCCTCCGGGCGGTCCACACAATGGTGACGCCCGAGCGTTTCCTCCCGCCTTATCCTGAACAAGAACCTTCCGAAACAGCCGTGTCCGGTGAGGACCTGCGTCAGGCAGAAGGTGAGGACGCCGTGACGCCTCTCAAGCCACTGTGACTGTCATGGCTGACTGTCTTTTTGTTAAGGTAATTTAAAATCCAGGAGCACAAAGACAAGAAAGGTGATAACTTACAATCCGCCTTGAAATGTTGAAGTCCATGAAAGGATTCCTGAGTTAATAAGTCCCCGTTAAAATTATATTTTTGGCCTTAGAAAGGCAAAATGCTGCACAATGCTGTTTCTTTCAAGTTACAAACTTCCAGCGCAGCTGCCCCAGCGTACTTCTAACATGAATTTTATATTTTGTTACCAAAGTTATACAAAGTATGCTGCTTCTTAAATATTCTTGTTTCAGTCATTTGGTTTTATTGAGAGCCGCTTCTGTTTCGTATTTTTTTGGCAGTTTGAATGGACTTAGTCTGCAAAACTATGTATTAAATTTTCCTTCTGCTAAACATATTTATACTTTTCTTTGTACTTAGTAATTAATTTTTACAACGAGGTCGAGTATTATGTATATTTGTGAAAGCTAATGTTTGGTAATCGATGAAAATATTATATATTAAATTATACAAAATATCCGAGTGACAAAAATATACCTACTATTAAATAATTGTGTGAATTTCCATGCCAACCCGCGAGGCGCAGCTAGTTATTAATACCTTAGTGTTCATTCATCATCCTGCCTAGCCTTTTCGCATCTGTGGGGGTCAGCAACAGCCTAAAGTCGTGACAATCTATGAAGTCGATTTTGACAGCTATAAAAATACTAGCGTCGAATACTTAAGGTTACACTAGTCGATCATTCTTCCATACAAACGCAGTCTGGTGATTACTCCACTGTTTTACGATGTACGTTCAAAACAAAAAAAATATAACAATTTGTCTCATCATTATCTAGCCCTGTATGGAAACAAAAAAGTAGAAATAATAATATTTTAAAGTTATGAGCGTCGAAAGTTCCATATTTCAACACTAATTTTAAAGCATTTTTGGACGGAAATAAATAACATAAGAAGAAGGAAAATTGCAAAACGGCCACCATACAGGGATAGATTGGGAATGCAACAATGCAAATAATTTTATTTTGAAAATCTACATTTAGTCGTTTTAATTTAATGATATCTAGACTCCCAAAGGTCTGTTTAAAATTTCGCGCGCTCGTTATCGTCCTAAGTCATCATCCATTTCACTACAAACTTGCAAAAGTGCTATTTTGTACGCGAACTAGCTTCTTACTGCTCATCACAGCATCTATTTCTTTCGCACGTGTTGTCGGATGAGATAGCATGCATTTTAACCCCGGGCACAAAATAGTTCGTGCCGTCGACTAGGACAAGCTTAACTCAGAAACCGGCCCTTGATGCTTACGAATGATATTCGTTGTTATAGTGTACGGGTAACAAAGTAATTAATTGGGATTATTAAATTATTTTTTTAATTTCTTACGTACAAAGTTATCAGAGCATGTAAAATAAGAAACGTCGTCGGACTTCTTAGATTGTCACTATTAAAACTGGATGCAACTGAATATAGCTCTTTATAAAAATAACGTTTTTTTTTAATTAGAGGCACATAGCAGCTGCTTTATACGTCAGTTACTCTTACTAAGTAACACGATAAGTGATTAGTCATTATTAAAGTAAAATAAAATAAATTACTCCAAGTAGATGCCAAACATTTCTCTACCAAAATTAATGCACTACCACATAACTCAATTAAAACCTAACAGACAAACAGACGAACTATTAAGTATTTTCTAGTTCTAAGATATATCTAAACGTGATGAAGTGAAGGTCGCCATTTTGTCTAGCGGCCATTTTGTTGTGTAGCATCTGTTTGTCACGGACTGTGCTGTGGCTTGATTAATGGTGTTTACTGTCCTCGCCTTATCCTTCCGGGCTGTGAGAGATCTACTGTATTTCTGTGAGTTCATATTACATATAGTGGAATGGTATTGTTTGAGGGATTTGCTGTTGTGAATGGAATTCTGCTATAATATGTAGTGTTATTCTAATTCCTCGACCGAAAATTAGTTAAGTGATTTTTAATTACGTTTTAACCCTGTTTAAATTAATTAGCCCTGTTTGTTTAAGATAAAGTTAAGAATTGGGTAAAACTGTATTTTAATTGAAATAAACAGCTTTTTTATTTATTATATTATTATTAAATAGGCTGGAAACCTTCGTGCGATAACCTTTTCCGGGAAAATCTTAATCTCTTTTTAGGGTTCCGTACCCAATGGGTAAAAACGGGACCCTATTACTAAGACTCCACTCTCCGTCTTTCTGTCTGTCTGTCTGTCACCAGGCTGTATCTCATCAACCGTGATAGCTGGACAGTTGAAATTTTTACAGATGATGTATTTCTGTTGCCGCTATACATATATGCATATACTAAAAAACAGAATAAAATAAATATTTAAGTGGGGCTCCCATACAATAAACTTGATTTTTTGCCGTTTTTTTGCGATAATGGTACGGAACCATTCCTGCGCGAGTCTGACTCACACTTGGCCGGTTTTTATTGCGTTTTAGCCCTGTTCAAATAGGCTGGAAACCTTCGTGCATAATCTTATCCAAGGAAATCTTAATCTTTTACTTACACTTGGCAACACCTGAATGATTGCCTAAATTCTACTGTTAGATTTTCAGCTAATAATTGTTGCCTAGCGTCAATGAAAATGGGAATTATTATTGTGTTAGACAAAGTTAGAATAAAAGTGTTAACCGTAAACAAAACCGGTATGTTTCAAATCAAATAAAGTTTTACTATACTTGTGAACCAACTTGTAGTTGCCAATGCAGTGAATTAATGATAAGTGTTCCAATGTTAATTAGATCATAAATTGATACTACTTTCAAAACATGATCTAATTGTACTTTCATTTTTACATTTTCATAACAGAAATATTTTAGTAAACTCTTAATTTCGCTTATTATTTATTGAAAGCTTTCTATTCAAATCAAATCTATTAATTCAAACTGTACATATGTATATGTTTTGACTCCCAATTCAGCAACATATATATCACTTCTGATTTGTGGCAAGAGGCATCAACAGTACCTATACCATTAATTCAGAATAGGTAAGACATCTCGAATGGATCCGATGAAGCTTAAAATTCGTACAAACGTAGACTGAAGGTTGATTTGAATAGACCTTTGAGAAGATATTTGATACATTACATAGTAAACCACATAGGTAAATAAGTAGGTACTCTGAGGTTTGAGGATATCTCAGAATATAAAGTACTTTGTACATAACATAACGTAGGTAAAGTTGAAGACTAGAGAGAGGGATTTGTTTAAAACTTTTGTAAACAAATTCCCAGTACTTAAATAGAAACTTCAATATGGTTGAAAGTATTTTACTGTCACATAGACCTTGTCGTTTTTTGACAGACCGATAAAATTAAATAGAAAGTCTATTAAGAAATTTATTTTTTATTCTACTCATAGAAAGAAAAAGAAGATAAAATTGAATTGCCACAAAAAGACATACAAACCTTACATTACAAGAACAAGAACAGTGGTAGATTTTGAAAACTAAACCCTTAACTACTCACTCTCGCCTGTTCCATGTATGGGTGTTGATTTAAAAAATAAAATTTAGGAAAAATCCTTCTTATGCTTCAAACACCAAAAAACTAAAGAAAATCGGCAGACCACTCATCTAACGAGAAAAATGCATGAAATTTATATTGCTCAATTACATAACAACAAATACTCGGACAGACTCACATATCTACCTGATATATTATCATATCAAAAGCATACTTTCAAAGTTCCAGAGCTATGAAAAATTGCTGGGACATAAATACATGTGACATTTGTTTCGACAGTCCCATACTTGAAACGCGACGGTCATGAATGTCGAAAATATTTCAGCTATGATTTACGATGGTACCTTGTTTCAGTATGTTTCGGTTTATATGTATGTGGAGTAGGAATAATTTGCGTAATGCTTTATGTGATAACTTTCGTGAGTGTCGTGAGTGACTTTCGTGTTTCTGAGAAATTGGTTTGCTGAAATGTAATAAAAATAAGTACTTACCACAGATATAAATCTAACTAGATGACGCGTTTGTATGTACTTCGCGTGTCAAAAAACGGAGAAAAATTTAGTGTCCGATCGTAAGTTCGGTTTCGATCGAGTTCTGGCAAAAAAACGAGTTTCGTAGAAACTACGACCGAAACCGAAATTGCATTCGGCGGATCTCGCGCTGTGATCGGTCATGTTCGGCGCGTTAAATTCCATCCAAGCGAGTATTTTTTCTTAAATGAGGGGTTGTTATGTTGATTATGATTCCAATAAGTGAACATGTTGAAGACTGCATAGCTATGTGATTTAATGATAAAAAATAAAGACTGACTGATTATAATAACATTTTCTTTATTTCTCCCTCAAAACAATCATGTTTTGAGTTAAAAATAAAGAAAATCAAGACAAGGTGATCCTAGTAAGGATGTTTCGGTTTCGTTTTTGGCCGAAACTGAGACTGTTGCCGAAATTTGGTTTCGGTTTCGGTTGTATAAACCAGTTTCGGTCGGACACCAGTAAAATTACGATCAATGACCGGACCGCATATCCACCGAAATCTAGATAAATGCCTTTTTATGCCATATTGAGCTGTAAAGACTCTATAGAAAAAGTTGGCCGAGGTGTTAGAAATGTTTTCTTTCATTGGTAAGTAAATTTGTTTTTTAATTTTGTGTGAAAAAGTGGCACGCCTGGTTATATCGTGTGTGAAAAATGTGTTTCAATACAGATGAAGGGACTTGCATTATCTAGTTAGATTTATGTCTGTAGTAGGTACATACCCACCACGCATGGAAAAACTGGCGTATTGGGTGTAGTACGCCCGAAGATAGCTAAGTATAATCTAATGGCTAAATAAAAGGCTGATACTCATTTGAACCCGGTAAAGACCGTCACCGGCATAGTTGGGCAAACTCTAGACATTTTGATTGAATGTGCCCACTGCTGAGACACAGGCGTCCTCAATGTGAGAGAGAATGAGCCGTTATCCACCGCGCGGGCCTTTTGTCACAATATGTCTTCGAATTTTTGGTTCTAGGACAAGCCGGTTTCCTCACGTAGTTTTTCTTTCCACCGTTTTAATCCAGAGGCACCATCATCACTATCATAAACATCATAATTTTAGCCGAAAGACGTCCACAGCTGGACATAGGCCATATAAGTGATGTAAAGAAGATAAATTGTAGCGGCTTTATAAACGTGTTACAGATAGTTCAACTCATCTGTGCGTGTGCGCGTGCGCTTGTATTATACATTATACATGTGTGGTAGTGACGCGGCAGTCATCGCGTACTCCGAGCAAACAACCACCCACACATGCTTACCCACACATAACACCGCGCGCAAATATGAGTTGAACTATCTAAACTTCAAAGTAAAAGCTTCGTACACAAAGTACTGATACTACGGCCGCAAAACTAGTTATACATAAATGATTTGCCCTGTACATTAACAGCCTCACACATCATAAATCGCTCCGATATAATCTTCATAATACACAACGCCATTCCTAATTGCGACGCAGCGGCGCGTGACACGTGACCGCAGTGATAATAATGATACCAATACCACAGATAATATAATACTAGCATACTGATGCTATCAGTTCTACCTCCCTGAGCTGAGTGTGGACTATAATCCCTTAATAGCATCATTACTAGCTTATGAGTTATGGATCCGTTGGAGTTAGGTAGATATGGCTGATGTTATGCTGTGATGTATGGTATATTATTGACGTTGATCACTTTATTTATTTACAATAATTTTCATTAAAATCTATAGTCTGGTGTCACAGTTTTTGACAGGTTAGCATTATGCTCTAGTGTTGTACAAACCAAAAGAATTTACTTTTAAATTAGGATAAAAAAACCGGCCAAGTGCGAGTCGGACTCGCGCACGAAGTATTCCGTACTTGGTAAATTGCGGTTTACGGTTTATGACGCATTAAAAAAAAAAACTACTTACTAGATCTCGTTCAAACCAATTTTCAGTGGAAGTTTACATGGTTATGTACATCATATATTTTTTTAGTTTTATCATTCTCTTATTTTAGAAGTTACAGGGAGGGGGGGACACAAACATTTTACCACTTTGGAAGAGTCTATCGTGCAAACTATTCAGTTTAGAAAAAAAAAAAAATTAGAAACCTCAACATCATTTTTGCCCCACACGTATGGGTTAAATAAAAAATCAATTTTTTTGTTTCAGTTTCAAGTATGGGAACCCCTAAAATTTATTGTTATTTTTTCTATTTTTGTGTGAAAATCTTAATGCGGTTCACAGTACATCTACTTACCAAGTTTCAACAGCATAGTTCTTATAGTTTCGGAAAAACGTGGCTGTGACATACGGACGGACAGACAGACATGACGAATCTATAAGGGTTCCCTTTTTTGCTATTTGGCTATGGAACCCTAAAAACGACAAAAAGAAGAATAAAATTTGCCAAAATGTAAAAATCTAAGCAGAACCCGTATCTATCTTAATCTGCCATATTTGGAAAATATTCACAACAATAAAAAAAGTAGTGAATAAACTCGCGCTAATAGCCAAAACACTATAAAATTTGACATTTGAAGATCTCACTCTAACCAGCGCACTTTCGCTGCAAATTTAAACGCTATAGCCCTCATTCGAAAGCGACGCACTCATTTGTTTTTAAAACGTGAGGAATGTACTATATCTAAAAGTTCGAAGACAGTTCGACACACTTTACCACTCCACACTGGTGTATTACAGGCCACTCTCTTTCTCAGAGAGGAGGCCTTTCATCCAGCATTTTGGGACGAGAGCATGATGAGTCCTAACTTCTCAAAATACCAATATTTTGAGAAACACAAACATAGCTAAACCAATCAATACTAAACCCAATCACTAAAAACCAAATAGAAACTAATTAAACCCTTGACATATTATTATTTAACCCTGCAATACCCGAGGGATTTATCTGAAATGCAATTAGTAAAGTGTCAGCCCTGACAAAGCTGGGTTGGTAAACATGGGTGGTCGGGCGACCGGGGAAGGGTAAGTATACAAAACGATAGTTGAATGTAGGAGTATTTAGATATTCGGTGCCTACTGCAGACTTAGGGTTAAATTACCCTGTTGTACCTGTCTGTAAATAGCTGAGGAGTTTAGCTACCGTGAAAAAGGGAAATCCATGGAGTAGTAATAGGTGGGGTTGATAATGTTTTTGAGAAAAGGAGACTGCTCTAATTTGTTCTAGTAACCAATATAGGCATGGTTGATAACCACATCTTCTTTATTGCAATCAACTCATACTCCCCATTTAAAAAAAGTCACATCATAATATCTGACCCAACATTTGACTGTGACAAAATTAAGAGGGTGAGACTAATAAAAAAGTGCCTTAGGCAGATGAAATCATTACTTTCTGGAAGTTTTGCCACGATAACAAGAAGAAGAATCATTGGCCTAGATGAATGTATCATCATCATCATCATATCGGCCGAAATACGCCCACTGCTGGACATATGCCTCCCCCAAGCGCCGCCACATTGACCGGTCCCTTGCGTCCCGCATCCATTGAATCCTTCGTCAGGTCATCGGTCATCTTGGTGGGAGGCGTTGGAAGGCAACGCACCGTCTACCGGTTCGCGGTCACCATTCCAGAACTTTTCTGCCCCATCGGCCATCCGTTCTGCGAGCAATGTGCCTTGCCCACTACCACTTAAGTTTGGCAAATCTTCGGGCTATGTCGGTAACCCTAGTTCTCTTGCAGATCTCTACATTTCTGATTCGATCACGCAACTCCGAGCATAGCCCTCTCCATTGCCCTTTGAGTGACTGTAAGCTTTCTGATGGGGCCCATTGTGAGCGACCACGTCTCTGAGCCATAGGTCATCACTGGCAACACACACTGGTCATAGACTTTAGTCTTGAGACCTTGTGGTAAGTTGGACGAGAAGATACCGGGCAACTTCCCGATCGCTCCCCAGCCGAGTCGGATTCGATGGTTGACTTCTTTCTCGAAGTTATTAAGATAAATGTATGCTTCTGATATAATCGGAAATTTGATATCTACTATATTATTAGCGACATTATTTATATCTACGATATTTTTGCACAAGTAAAATATCAATAGATCCTGTCAACTCAGGTAAGTTTGTTCCTCAGAGGTCGGAGGCAGAAGTTGTCTCACTAATTGAGCCTCCCACACCCTCTCGCACAGACCCTGATCAATATGTTAAATTATTCAACGGTCTCATTAGAAATTCCGGCGTTATTCTGTCGTATCTTTGTGTATGTTTTGCTCTTTTGCAAGGTTTTATGGGACACCAAAATTATTTCTCAGTTTAACAAACCCTATGAAAATAGAGAAGCAGAAAAAGAAGAATTAAGACACTGCTTGTTTAGTGGTCACAAGCGCTACTGCTGAGAATGACGTCTTGGGTTCGATTCCTGGGTCACAGATTATATAATACTAGCATGCAGATCCATCATCCCATACAAAGTAACCGTGCCGTCGTTACTAGCGTTTTTTGATGGACTAAACCGATTATTTTACAGTACATCGAACGCGGTTGGTTCTGCCCCAAGCGATAGATTGTGTTAGCAGTGACTTGCAAGTAAAATGGTTTACACAGTTCGTGACATTTTTTATCTTAAAATACAGTGACGATATATTATATAGTATTTTTTGCACGTTTTTACAGTTGCATTGTACCTAAATGAGTTACAAGACAAATTTAAAAAAATGAGTGACATGCCTCAGAAATTTACAACCGCGCCATCTATTGGATCAATTTTAAATGATCCGTTTAAATGACCAAATCCCACTGTTCGGGATTCTGACTATCCATAACTGTAAAAACTGTAAATAAATGACAGTAGAGACAAGCCGAATGAAGCTGCTTAATGAGCGATAGTTTTTTTTTTTTTTAATTTAAATTGATTAATTTTAATAAAAATTATAACTAGTGCATTTGAATCGGTATTACGGGCAAAAGTAACTTGTAAAGTTACGATTATGTCAAGTTAACTCAAAATCAATTAATGAGAAGCACTAATGAGTAAATAACATAAACTCAAGTTGAAGCTGCATATCATGAGAAAGACGTCACAGATACAAATATTCTACATATCGTATTACAAATTTTGATAATGGAATGGAACATTATAAAAAATATTAGTATCTACAATGTATTTCAAATATTAAAAATGGAACAGGTACATTCTAGAAATTCCATAAATATGATCCAATCTCTATTGTTTTCTGATTAACTGTATAATAATTCAATATTGCGACTGGCCTTTGTACATACTTGGTCCTTTTATCGATGCATTTAGGTTGTAGTGTAGCTCTACTTACCTGAAACAGAAATAATAAAAATTAATATAAAATCTTTGGAATTTTGATATCTAATTGGAAATCCTAAAAAATCAAAAAGATAAGATACATATCGATGCATTTTGTTTCTTGTGATCCCATAATATTAAGTTATCGGCAACTTACAGTTTTAGAAAAAGTTGTGAATGATGTTATATAAGTATATATTATTGGTTTAGAGGTTGATTTTAGTGTTATGTGATATAATTTTTCGACATAGGGTCTTATAATACAAACTAAAGTTGCAAATAAAAAAGGCTGTGAATGGCAAAATGAAATTACTCCTTCTTATAAGTTCAAGTGTCAGTAATTAAAAGTTGCATGTTATATTTGACCCACTTCCCAGTGTCCTTGTTGAGCTAAAATTATCACACGCGTGTCTTTTTCGACATCATCATCATCTGCCTAGCCTTTTTCTCAATTATTGTTGAGGTCGGCTTCCATTCTTACCGGATTCAGCTGAGTACCAGTTTTTTACATGGAGCGACTGCCTATCTGACCTCCACAACCCAGTAACTGTGTAACACGATACCTCTTGGTAAGACTGGTGTCAGATATCAGGCTTCTGACTACCCGTAACGACTGTCAAAGCTCTTCAAATGACAGCCGGAACCAACGGCTGAACGTTCTTTCCAAGGCACGGAAGAAACTCGGTATGTTGAAATGGTCACCCATCCACGGAATGACCTCGTCAAGCGTTGCTTAACCTTGAAGATCGACCCGTGCGGCTGTTAATATTTAGCCACGAGCTCCTTTGTTTTTCGTGACAGTGTAATATTTGAATACTAAAGCTTGTTTATTTAAAGCTTCAAACACCAGCAAACGACTATCACTATCCCATAAAAGTCTAAACATCAACAAACATACTAAAAGTAAGATAAGATAAAACAATTATTTATTTGCGTAAAACATGGTATACATAGGAGTTATTATAGCATATGAGATCATACAAGTTTTGCTCAAAATTAAAGCATGCAAACTTACAAATTTGAATTTACAAACATGATAATTTATGATTAAAAAAAATCTCAATATTATAGAAATTATTTTATCAGTTTAGTATCAATCTTTCGTTCCTTTTGTTAGCAATTTCCTTAGAAAAGAACACCAATCCACTTCATAAGCGAATAAGATCGACTTTTCTCGCGCAATCTCTTTTATCAAAAACCTTGTGTATGCCTTTTCATATACCTGACAAATGTTTTGATAAGGGGTGATCTTTTTACAAGGGTTTAATAATAATAGAGACAGGAAAGCTCCCATGTATATGTGATATAGCTTCCTACTTCTGTATTTTGAGAAGAAGAAAAATTGGTGAAACCTTGTGTACATTGGTTTACTTTTGTTTTGCTTGCAACCCCTTTCCTGTAAATATTATTACTTATTTGTTTTTAACACGCTTTTATCAGCTTGTTATGTTTGTATCTACGTAACGGAATCTTTGAATGTGATCTTCACCCCCTTCAAAACGTCGGATTTGTTCGAAATTTTACACACTTATCAAGGACCGATGACAATGCAATAAATTAAATAGTTTGTCCCATTATCCTTACCAGGCTTTTCAGGAGCAGCAAATTAACTAAAGAGTAAAAAATAAATAATAGTTTAAAAACACAGGAAAAATACGTTTTAATAGAAAACTAAACTAATAAATACAAAATAATTATCAATAAATTTAAATTAAGAATAGTGTGATTAACAAAAACATATTTTACTGTAAAAAAGCGTGGGGTGCCTGATCTCAATTTTTATATTATTTTATTTTAAGATGTTAGTAAAAGTAGTGTAATTTAGAAAATATCTTAAAAAGCACCCCACGCTTTTTTAGATTTTAATTGCGCTATTCTTAATTTATATTTATTGAAAATTATTTTCTACTTTTTAGTTTGGTATTCTATTTAATTATGTTTTTTAGTGTTTAAACTATTATTTATTTTGGTAATCGCTCTATGGCACTGAGGTTTGCTGTTAGGAAACCCAATTCTGAGTTAAGCTCGTCTACGAACATACCCTGTCCTATTGTAAATATTTGTATCAGACCGTTCGTTTTTGTGTGCAATAAAGAATAAGTAGTATTTTAATGAATGAGTTTTTTTTTATATTTGTAAGTTTCTAAAATTTTAATAAACTGGCAATAGTGGTGCCTTTGCCCTGCAGTGGAAAAATATAGTCACATAATAATATTAACAGTTTTATATAAACAAATTAAGCATATTTTCACCTTCCCTTGTTAAACAAAACTAACTACGAAAGGAATTATTATTTAAACCATAATTACTGCAAGTACTTGTATACTCATTATGGTGATTTATTAAAATAACGAGTACGTTACAGCCCGCTTTACGACCGGCCATATAAATTGTGGGGTTAAATCTGTGACGGGTTTATGTATCATGTCATAATACCTGGCGGTACGACTTAGTGCCTATAAAACACACATAAAACAAGTATAAAGTCACGCCTTTTGCTCATGGTCATTGGGGTTGGTCTGCAAAATTCTCGTACTTTTCCCGGCTTGTGACTTTTAGACTGCAGGACAAAGGCATCTTCTCATACAAAGAAATAATGGGCATTGATGGTTCATGCTTGCTAAAAGCTGCCGGGCAAGCACGGCCTTTGTTATAGGCTTGAGTCGCGCATTTCATCATGGTTTATGCTCCAAACTGTGATAAAAATGTGTGAATGCGTGCCTGTCACAGTAGGCCGTGCTCGCCCGCCTGGTTGGCAATTTCGGACATTTATACAAGGGTTTTGATGAGATCGGCTTTGTCAAATTAAAAAATAATAAATTCTTGCTTGCCAGGTTCGAAAGCCAAAACTTCAAGCTGCATAAGTAAATTCCTTAAACTTTTGTATCATTACCATATTGCCTATCACGTAAATTTGATATAACGTCGGTTATCCCAAATTAATTATATATATTTTCTCCATACGAGTATAACCCTCGACCAGACACGGGACCAGGAGACCACCACGGGAACAAATGTGAGTATTAGTTGTAGGTTGTGCATGCTTGTATCACTTTCCACCTATACGGGGATCGGTATCCCAAAAACTGGCCAAGTGCGAGTCGTACTCGCGCACGAAAGGTTCCGTACCATTATCGCAAAAAACGGCAAAAAAACACGTTTGTTGTATCGGAGCCCCACTGAAATATTTATTTTATTCTGTTTTTAGTATTTGTTGTTATAGCGGCAATAGAAATACACCATCTGTGGAAATTTCAACTTGCTAGCTATCACGGTTCATGAGATACAGCCTGGTGACAGACAGACATACGGACCGCGGAGTCTTAGTAATAGGGTCCCATTTTTACCCTTTGGGTACGGTACCCTAAAAACAAACGCCTAGCTACCGCTGCCGAGTATCGCAGTTTCGCAGGTATAGACCTTGTAGGATCCAAGAGTTGCAGCATTGCTCATGAGCCCCTGTGTTGCCTCTTGGCTTTGTGATCCGCAGGCCTGTATTCAACATTTGGTCTGGAATCTAAAAAAGAGCGAAGACAGGAGTCTTAACAGAAACGGAACAGTTTTGTCAGTGGATTGTTGGTCAACTTATGACTTTCATCAAGCGCACGCCAACATCGAGTTCAAAGACCTATAGTCAGTTTAAAGACAGTCTTGACTCAAGTCTACAAGCAGCTTTAATACCTTTTCAGCTGAATTATATCTCTAGAGCAATATTATATGTAAACCACGTTATAACACCGCCTGTTTGCGCAGCCCGGGGCAATGGGATGCTGCAAGTTAGCTTATTAAACGGCAGAGCACACTGTTTCAATATGGACTCATGATTAAGTTTTAAAACGTTAATTAGCGGTAGTTGTTGTATTGCAGACATTATCATAAATAGTGAAGTGTAGCAATACATATTTAGTTTAGTTAGCAAAAAGGGTGAAATAGATTTGAATTGATGTGTTTTATTTCTTCAAAATTGTATTCTTCGTGTCTTCCTCTATCTGAAGTTTACAAGAACATTTTGAAATAGAAAGTGTTTACACGTACTTGATTGCTTTAAACCTGTAGGTATTTTAAAGACAAAATATACTTTTCTAGGCATAATCAATCAATCTTGAGTTATCTCAAACCATATTCTTAGGGCTTTTAGAGCTGGCAAACCTACAACTTATTTACTGAGTTCTATCCTGAAGAATTTCATTTGCCTTACTTACAGCTGCCACTAACTTATGTTCATTTGCATCTTATTCTTCATCGGTACACTCTTGGCAGATCGGTCGTGGTCATCATGTTGCAGTGAGACTTAACGATGAGACGCCAACCCTCTCTATCGGCTGTTATTTGTGTGCACTCATGCAATAGGCCACCCACTGCAGACTTAATCTGGTCGGTCCATCGCATGGGCGACCTGGCGCGCACTCTCGTTCCTTCTAATCTACCCTGAACTGCAAGCCACTCGATAGAGTCGTTGCCTCGTCGGGACACGTGTCCAAAGAACTGGAGTACTCGTGCTTCGATTATAGCCATATCCGATAGATGCTGCCCGATGCCGAGTTCTTGAAGGATGGATATGTTATTGTCGTCCGCGTATCGCAGGTTTGATACTCTTATACCGCCTTCGATACATCGATTTACATACCTATAAACATATTACAGCCCTAAACCATGTAGAGAATACCACAAAACAAGAGCCCTAATGGCCATACCCACCAACCGTTGGTCAATACCACCACAGGTATTTACCACCACAGGTATTAATATAAACTATTACCAAACCAATAGTGTGGTAATCGGTCGATTGACGAAACTTTAATAACGTTTAATTATTCATTCAGCTACTACTACCCCGAAATATTTCAATTTTCACATAAATGATTAACATATTTGGATAAAATCACAAATAACTTAATTATTATGATGATCAATAAAGCCGAACCGATTAAAACATTTATTTAATTGAGCTAGCAAAGTGAAAATGTTTGAAAACCACCTCGTTTATCAGTTGTGTGCTAAATTTATTGGGGTTTTTTCAATTCATTTTCATTCTGATATTTTTTTATGAGTTGTAGATAAAGATTGTTTGTTTTTAGGGTTCCGTCCTTAAAGGGTGAAAACGGGACCCTATTACTAAGACTTCGCGGTCCGTCTGTCTGTCTGTCACCAGGCTGTATCTCATGAACCGTGATAGCGAGACAGTTGAAATTTTCACAGATGATGTGTTTCTGTAGCCGCTATAACAACAAATACTAAAAACAGAATAAAATTAATATTTGAGGCGAGCTCCCATACAACAAACGTGATTTTTTTGCCGTTTTTTGCGATAATGGTACGGAACCCTTCGTGCACGAGTCCGACTCGCACTTGGACGGTTTTTTTTTTATAAAACGTCATTTTATCCGCTCACTACTCATACATAGCTGTAGTACAGGTCAAACTTAAATTGAAATGAACTGTCGTAAGCTAATTGATAAATAAATATGTGAGCATCTCGAAATTAAGGTACTATTTCCTCGGATGAATTCTTTCACAGTAAGAAATTGACCTAAACTATGCAGAAGTCTAAATCGGCGAAGTCAGACTGTGGTTGATGAAGATATAGAATTTGCCCGGACTTGTAGTAATAAAACTTTTAGGCCGTAAAATACACTTATTAATATCGATAAAAACACCCCTCAACTTTTATTGCATTTTATAAAATTCTGCAGAAATTATAAGGACAAAAATTTGCATGGGTTCTTTAAAGGCAATATTAAAATTAAAACTTACTGGCTAAGAGCTGAGAATATTTTGTCAGTTTGCAGAATTTTAGGAAATGGAATAAATAATTGTGAAATTTCGTTTAAAATCTGCATTTAATGGCTCAATACAAATAATATCTTATTGTTGAATGTTAGATGAATACTTTTTAGATTTTCTATGCTATGGCCGTAAAAATAACATGAAATATATGGCTCTGTGAGACCTAGGTCCAAAGTTATGGTTGTTAGACTATGTGGATATTGTAATAAGTAAGTCAGGTACTAAAATCACTCTACCTATCCTTTGAAGATGTGCTGGTTTCACCCCTTATTTGGGATGATTTTATCGATAAGATTAACTGTATTTTACTACCTGAAAGTTATATTACTACAAATCCGGACAGATTGTATATCCAGTATCCACCAAAATTACGATTAGATACACTCTATATTGTACAAAAATTTTTTGATCAGTTTTATTTATTGAGCATGCAATTTTTTTCCTAAATTCCAACGTATACCTAACAGATTAATCCGTCAATAGAAAAATATGCCAGATTCTTTCAGAATCATCATAATCTCTTTTCTTTAAAGAAGCTCAACTTCGGTATTCGCATAACAACACAGAATTTCTTCTTCGTTAGCCGTATCAAAAACTGTTTCATCTCGAAAGTTGGCAACACTGCGGGCTTGTGTTCTACACTGTTGCGAAGTATCGTGAACTTTATCTACTTGTTCACGGGGTTTTATGTGTTTATATGGAGAACGTTGAGAGGCTTAAGTAGATAATTTTATATTTAAATTAGAATAAAGAAAGTTTGGATGGACAATTAAATATTTGTGCAAACCGTTATTTGATTTAATTTTAATGGTTTATGTATTTTTATTTTGAAATAATTAAATTATGTGAATGATTTACTAACATAGTCTATAAGTTGAGTTATTTAACATTTATTGATTCTTGATCTGATTAATAGACAAAACTTGTCTTTTAACATTAAGTACTAGCTTCTGCACGCAGCTTCGCCCGCGTTCAAAGTTAAAAAAAAATGATCTCATCGCCACCAAACTTTACAGGAGTATCCGCTGGGACAATCTAAAGATTATCTGAAAATTTTATTAAAATCGGTCCAGCCGTTTCGCAGTCTATAAGGAACATACATACTTTCTCTTTTATATACCTTTATATAGAGATTTCGTCTTTTGTTCCAATTCATGAATACGATGTTCATCAGCCATGCTATGTTATCTCACCACCGTCGTTGGTTGACTGGTAGAGAATGTCTAAGGCATTAAGTCCGCGTGTGTACCATTATGTTCCATAAAGTTTTATTAAAAAAATAGGGAGTGTAGAAGACTTAAACATAACATATTATCAGCCTCTATTGGTCTCACTTCTGGGGTCCTACTCCCTGTCTATGTCTTACTTTAGCGATATAAACGTGTATTATTTTATGTGGGTGTATACTAGATACACCTCTGGTTCCCTGGTAAACCCTTCGGCAAAACCAAAGTGATTTTCTAAGTTTTTAAATTATTCATCATCAGCCTTTTTTTTTAATGTTCCCACAGCTGGAACACAGGCATCCTCTCTGTGAGAGAGGTAATTGGCCATAATCCACCACGCAGGCCCAGTGCAGGTTGGTGAATGTCACATGTCTTCGAAATTTCGGTTCTAGGACATGTCTGTTTCCTCATGATGTTGTCCTTCACCGTTTAAGAGCAGTGGTGATGAAATAATTTACACAAAGTAAAGCGCCTGCCTGGGTTCGAACTCACGACCTACGACCCGTAAGTCGGAGCCGTTACCACTGGGCCACCACTGCTCTCGAAAATTAAATTATTCGCTTCGTTATTTTGTCTGCATTTCAAATAACAAAGTACGTACCTAATAACATCCAGCCGCACTACTAAATATATTTTATTCTCATTCAAAGAACCCACACCCAGAAGCCCACATTACTTCATAAACGAAAATTAGTCTAAACACAAGAGTCTTGTACAAAGTACAGTTCATTGATGTCAATCGCGCGCGCAGTCAGCAGTTCCACGCTGACCCAAATATTTAGTTTTAGTATTAAAATCATTATAAAGTTAGTTAACGATCGGTCACCAACCAAGCCGCGTTTGCTCATACCATTAACCATTACCATTTTACCAAACCAATATACCATAATTTAACCATACGTGTTTTACTATTCATTTGTTGGGTTTACGCCCAACAAATTGGTCCAAAAACGGGATCTAACATAGAGTTTATCAAAGCAAAAACTACGTTGTTCTAAAGTTTATCATTATAACGAAGTTCAACTGAATCCAGCTTTAAGCGTACATTCAAAGAAATCTGAAAATGAATGCTGTCTGTAATATAAAGCCTTTTGTTAGATTTCCTGGGATCAGGGAAAGATTACAAGACACAATCTTTTGTAAAAATTGTCCAGTTAGGTACAAAAGAGCAACATAGCTTCATGACCGTATTCTAAAAAACAGAGCTTACCCAGATTTTTTAGTAAAAACCTGCCTAATACTGGTTCTAGAGGCAACGCCGGCTCTTACGAAGAATTTAATATAGGAAAATTAAAATTTTAGTTTTATAGTCCGGGAGATCGAATACAGGATCTGACTCTCGTGACTGTGAAAACATCGACCTAGTAACAGCTATAGAGGTGCTTTATACCCACTTTAAAAGCAAGGTAGTTCAGTGACCTATAAAACTTTCAATTTTCAGGTCAAAATTGTGCCTAGCTTTTTGTGAAAACCCAGACTTTTGCTCATTAAAATCTCCCCAGTGACCGCCTGCGATGTGTCTAAGCATTTAGAAGAGTTTAGCTTCAACTTGACACTTACACCTATATATTCTAGGTACTTCTTTGTTTGTTTATTTTAGTTTCATCTCAGTCGCATAGCCAAAAGAACTACTTAACTAAAGTAGTTGTAGAAAGGGTACATTTCACATTGCACGAAGAACGGATGGCCGTTGAGGTCGAAAGATTCTTTGGTGCCAATAGAAGAAGTTACGTTGAAAGGCCTGCAACAAGCTCAACCAATAACCTGGTATAGGCCTGGCTACTATATGATAAAACGAGAATAGAGCACATTTTAGTTTAGAGACAGGGACTCCATCTTTCATACATACGGCCATACTTGAAACAACAATGCTACCTGAATAAAGATAAGCATAAAAAATAAAGCTTTCATTCCTCCCCTTTTGATAAAGATCTCACTCAGCCATGACGTTTCGTTAAAACATGAGCAATTCGAGGAAAAAAAATGCCATATCTCGGCAACGTGGTCGCGTTTTGTTAAAACTTCCAAAAGTAAGCGAACGTGAGATGTGTCCATGAGTGGAACGCGCAGTCTTATTAGCATTTCTATGAAATAAAAGGAAAATTGTATTATACAACCTTGTAGGATGAAATAATTAGCGTATCCAAGAAAAGATTTGTATATGTACGTGAATGGAAGTGGAAATCTCCTGATTTCGCAGACAAACAGAGAAAATCCTATGGCTGGCTGTGGATTATGACGAACTTTTTACTCTACTGCAAGGAAAGGGTCATGTTTTTCGCGCGTGTCTTGTATTTTTGTATGTATGTTATATTCTTTATTGCCTCATATCTTTCAAACCACTAAACGGATTTATATAATTAAGACATCGTTAGATACGTCTTGACCGCCCAAGTGTTCTTAGATAGGTGAATTAAAATAAACTAACATTGCGGATTTTGGGCACCATATTTTGCGGGTCCCAATTTTTTCTTTCTTTCTAACCCATCGAGTGGGGTATCAAAATTAAGGGTTTTAAGAGGTGATTACAAAAATATATACCACTTATGTGTTTAAAAGTTATTCGAAAAAAAAAGATAACTCAAAAGTTGTAAATAAAAAATATTAATTTGAAAATCAATAACCCGGCTGCCTAAGAAGCGAATTTTCTTGCTTATAGCTTCTTAAGCAGTCGGGTTTTAGATTTTTAAATTAATATTTTTTTTATATAAGTAATGACATTACATTTCATACCTTTATTCTCCCAAAGGTTGCACAGAGATGCACTTATTAGTACGCACATACACATTTTGCTCATTACCACGAGCCGGGGTCAAATCCAGACACCGGACTGCTACTTGGAAATCCAAAACTCAAGACCTTGTGTCAATATTCTGACCAAATTTAACAAATCGATCAACGTCTGTCAAAAGTAAAATGATAAAAAGAAAATTCGCTCTAACGAGAAACGAGACTATTTTTCCAGCGCAATATTTATTCAAATCTTCATCAAGGTTAAATTATAATTAAAAATTGCCCGAGTATATTTTTATATGCCACGACCTGTCATCGATTCCCGTCTGTATTTCTTTAACTGTGTTTAATTTAATAACTCCTAAAGATCATCCGATAGGTGTTAGAAATAATACGAGCTGTTTACTTGCGAATCTATTATTAGAGTATAGTTTTTGTGTCAATGTCAGCTGTACAAATGTCATTGCCGCTTGGTTGCTAGTCCGCCATTGGCAGCCCGGTCGAGTTCTGTCGAGATATTGAGCTAGAAAACGCTGTTAATACTATCTAGACTAAAAATATAAAGAGGGCAAATAACAAACATGAATCTAACTAGATGACGCGAACGTATGTACTTCGGTAACCAAGAAAGGGAGTAAAAGTAAAGGCAATGGGTAAAACTTGAGCTGAGGCCCTAGATAAGTGATCATCAAAAGCGTCTCGATAACGATTGTCAAAAAGGCAACATTGTATGGGATTGACAAGCGATATAAAAAAATCATGTGATATATCCCATACATTGTGACATTTCAACTACATATCGCCTTCGCTGACATCGAATGCCACTTGTTAGTTACCTCGGTTTCATTTATCATTATCAACACCGGCTATCAACCGAAATCTAATGTGACATTGTGCGATTGGGACATTTTGCGAATGGGACTTTGTACGAATGGGACATTGTGCGAATGGGACTTTGTGCGAATGGGACATTCTGCGCCATCGGGACTTTTTGCGAATGGGACATTCTGCGTCAGATACGTAGAAACTCTACAAAAAAGGTTGACCGAGACAATAGAAACATGTCCGTTCATCAGTAAGTTTTGTTCTTAAATTTTTGTGTGAAAAAATGGTATGCTTAGTTTTCATACAGATTAAAGGAATTGCGTTACCTACTTATTTTTTTTTGTCACAGATAATTTCTGGAAGTGCTGATCCGATTACAAAAAATATTTAATTGATAATGGAAATCTAGACTATCGCTAAGTAACTATAGTACTTTTAATAACGGGAAAAGCACGATTTTTTTATGAAGAAGCTGGCAGAATCTTTATTGTAAACACGGCCGTCCTTGAAATTTAAAAATCGCGAGGTGTATAAGAATTAATTCACAGTCAATACCTAATACTTATTAGAGACGCGGTCGATTTCAGAATTGAGTATTTGAGGTTAAGAACGAGTTAAGTATCTGTCAAACTCTAGTTTAACCAGAAAACCTGTAAAAATTTGGCACTGAAGTAGTGTCTGACACGAGTAACCTCGAATAACCTCCAATCCAAAAACGTCCATCGCTCAACATTCTCATATAATTATATTATGACTAAATGTCTTTGACTTATCACCTAAACCATTAGGTTTTCCTGTGGTTTCTCCCAATAAAAATTACGCCCACAATTAACGGAAAGTGGAAAATTTCCGAAATGGTGTTTATGAATGTTTTGCCAAGATTTTTAATTGTTTGTTGTTCTTAGTATGATCGGAGGCACTAGACAAGTGAAATTGTATCTACGAAAGCGGGAATTGGAAAAACGTTAAACAATTATGGGAATGTCAAGTGCTATCGACATTTACCCAAATGCGTGACGCGACCAAACGCGTTGGCCAATTGGTTTGTTGAACCAATTTTTTTTTTGTAAAAAATGAAAAGATCATACATAAGTTTCCGTACAAAACTATTTTTAGTTTTTTTTTTTTCACTGTAATTATAAAGTAAAATCCAATTGAAAATATATTTTTAAATCCAGTACCGAAAACACCCCGATAGTTTGCCGAACAAATCCGAGCCCGTGTGACGTCACAACGTTCATTTCTGCTCAGTGTAGCACATAGCTGATACATTGTTTTGACTTTTAACCGATTCAATCTTGTTATTACCGTCAATATATTGATGAATATCGAATATATTGATCATAAATATCGAACCTTAAAAGTTATCGTGCTTGCTTCGTACCATTATGTACGAATACTACAAAAAGATCCCAATGATATGTGTTTCGCGCAATAGCCTAGAACCTAGCAATCTACTAAATTTAAGCAATGTTCTATGTCTAACTAGATTCCAATTATAATGTGTTAATTCTGTTGTTATCTTGTTCTAATTTAGTATTAGATTCGTATTAAATTCTTACTTTGATCATTAAAGACTGATAATAGTAAATTTTTAAGGGAACTTTCGAGCAAAGTTGACATTGTTGTATAACTACGTAACTTGAAAATATGATTTTTTGTTTATGGTGATATATTCATTATTTTATACTTAAATGACAGATATAGGCGTAAAACTAACATTTCTGTTTGAATTGTGAGAATCGATCGACGTATTTAAGAGATATTTACTGAAGAATTAGTGTAACGAAAATCTAAGTACCAAGTTAATATTTTTACGTTTCTGTTCTACAAACTTTTTAGTGTTTGTAAATATATAATAAAGACATTAGTGTTCAATATTATTAAGGGATATTGTCAATCTGCCTAGCCTTTAACCCAGTAACTGGGTAACACGGTACCCCTTGGCAAGACCTGTGTCAGATCTCAAGCTTCTGTCTACCCGTAACGACTGTCAAAGATCTTCAAATGACAGCCGGGACCAACGGCTTTATGTGCTTTCCAAGGCAAGGAGGAAACACGGTATGTTGAAATGGTCACCCATCCACGGACCGACCTCATCAAGCGTTGCTTAACCTTGATGATCGAACTGTGCGGCTGTTATTATTTAGCCACGAGCTCCTCTATTAAGGGATATGTAAATAATGGGAATTACCAAAAATTTTATGTGTAAGTATGTGTATCATATTTAGTGGTATCTAATGAAGTTTTTTGTTAACCAAAGTCAAAGTTTCGCGCCAATCGTGTTTGTTTACTTTTTATTTTACACCAATATCACCTACCTATATGTAAAAACGATTACATTATGACAATTATGTTTCCTAATGTACCTGGTAAACAACATTATCTAACACCGGTCCACTCTCACGTATTATTTATTACGACTACTTTATTTAAGCTCAAAACTTCCAATTCGTCCATCAGGTGGGTATATTATCGACATTAGCCTTTATAAATCCTTTATCACACATGACTAAATAAAATTTGTTGTTTATTAATATTTTTGCACAAATTTTCGGATATTTTTAGTCAATCTCCGTATAGTTGACACTATAGTATCATGATTTCCTTGAACGTTATGACGTCACCAATATGGCGACCAATTGTGGCCCGTTTGTAGTCACGTGGTTCTATTCAAAATTTTATCGATTTTCAATTGCTTATAATAAATTGAAAAAAAATATTTAAGAGTTTTTTGAAACGACAATTTAATTTAAGTTATGTAAAGTTTCGAAATAAATTAAAAAAATCGTATTTTTTTTAAAATTCAACAACCCAATTCTGATGATTCGTACCTCAATCAATTCGTCATAACCTTGCGAATATCACTGGCTACATTAAAATTGAATAAAAAGAAAAATGGCGGCTTTTGCATGCGCGATATTGAGCGGGAATATTTTTTTTTGTTTCTTCCACAGCCTTCGTAGGGGGTATCAAAATGAAAAAAAAAATGATTCATCATCATCATCAGCCTTATAATGTTCTCACTGCTGGGACACAAGCATCCTCTCCGTGATAGGGGTAGTTATAAAAATGTATTGTACCACTTGTAATATTTAAAAGAATTAAAAAACAAAAAGAAAAACGTAACTAAAAAGTTAAAAATAAATAAGTTAATACAAAAAACAAAAGGACCGAAGCGAAATAAAAAGATGTCACTTTGGTGCGTATTTATTGCAAAAAACATAAAAACACTGAAATTAATGAGCTGTGTGATCAACAATGTGCCGTGTGGGCGACTGAGTACCCGCTACGGGCATGCACTTAGATTAGTAGGACCAAGCGCTGTGAGCAGTCCCGTATCTTCCTCTTTTTAATACATCAATGCACGTAACTAAAAAGTTAAAAATAAATAAGTTAATACAAAAAAACAAAAGGACCGAAGCGAAATAAAAATACGTAAACAAGAATAAAATCATGCTGTGCACTTGTGCAGTCGGAGGATACACATGTTTGTGGTCAGTCAGCTCGCGATTATGTATCCTTCAAGTACACAGCAAGATTTTCTTCTTACGTCTTTTTAGTTCGTTTCTTAAGCAGTCGGGTTTTTGATTTTTGGAATTAACTTATTTTCCAATCGGTATCACGACGCTTACGTTGATAGAATTCCACTTCCGTCTAGAGCTTTAAAACTTTTGTTTTGGACTCGATTACATTCGATACAAGAATACAAAGGTATTGGGAAACTAACTGTTTACGACTTTATTCCGATCAGATCCAATCCAATATAACTGGGATTTTTATTTTCTGTTTCCAACTGTAACCGTATTTATTGATATGGTCTGAATACATTATGCATAGGATTTTTGTATGGAAGGGTAGAGGCATATTTTCTCTGCCACCGAGGTTGCACAGGAGAATGTCAGATTTTTATTTTTGTAATATATTGAAAACAAAATATATTAAGCCTCGTGTAGCGATTTTTGGTAGCGGTAACACGTAAGGATTCGTCTCAGTGAAATCTTAGTGTAACAATGTCATCGACATACTGCTGTGTATGTTATGACGGATTAACTGTAATGTGTCCGTCACACAAAAAACACTTTTATTCCAAAGTTTGAAGTTTTTGTTCACTTCTGTAGGCAATTCCCATTACTGCCTTTTTTTTGTCGAAATGCTTCGTTTACTATTCCTACTTCAGTTAGTTTAGCTACGCAATTATTATTTTTTAATTAATAAAAGGATTAGACTATTTCCTTATAAAGGTGAACGCGCACCTAGACGCACCGCACTCGCCGCACGCGCCGCAGTCATCGCATTTTCTCTTGGCCCCGCGCTATCCGCGCCGAACGCGCCGCACGCATTGTATCCACTTCTGTACATCTTGAACTATATTTTCATACGGATACGGATCATGTTGCCGCGCCGCCCGCATCGCCCGCCGAGTCTGATGACGTCATCCGCACGCGCTGGTGGAATCCGTATACCTACAGCATTTTGCTGAAATGCGGCGCGTGCGGCGAGTGCGGTGCGTCTAGGTGCGCGTTCACCTTAAGAAAGCTACAATGTAATACAAATACACCCTGCAACCATCTTGCGAATGAATAGAACGTATCATAACTTAAGCTAAGAGGTTCCTTTTTCCTTCCCAAAAGAAAAAAAGAAAACTATTACATCGTGGCTTAAATAAACAATGTTTTACTTAGCTCTTCAGTGGTTTGTATTCAGACTTTGTTACTTCTTGCCCTACTTCAAATGAATAAAAAATAGTCAAGTAGCAGGAAAATCAAGAGCAAGAAAAGTTATCTACATGTGAAAGAAAATTTGAGCGACTTTTGTTAGAGGCAAACAAAACTCATGGGTCGGCGTCAGTGACATGCTTTTGAAAGACAGACTGGCGGTAGTCCTTAACACAGAACCACCGTCAGCCTCTGAAGTTGCGGAGGCAGTCCGCTCTTCGAAGACAGGCAAAGCACCAGGACTCGACCTGATAACTGCGGAAATGCTACAAGCCGACTTACCCACCGCAGTCGACGTCCTGACGCCGCTCATTGAAAAGATCTGGATTGCCGAAGAACTCCCAGACGAATGGAACTAAGGTCTTCTTCTATGATGCCTATTATTTTCTTTATATAAAATTTGTATAAACTTGTCACAGTTCAAATAATTTAAAAGAAAAACACTTGAAAGTGTTTATTTTCTTCTCCCAAATTTGATTGAACTTACTACAAGACATGGCTCTCATGAGGGAGAAAAAATACTTGTGATACCCAAGGACAAATGGAACTCCAAAAATACTGTAGCAAAATACAATGTATAAATACGTAATGTTTATGAGATTATACCGCGTATAAGTGATAATATTCGTGAGAAGTGAGAATGTACGCAATAAAAACAAGCAACTAAGCTGGGGAGGGAAAATCGCACACAGATGACGTAAATGTGCGGCATTAAAGAGGTGGAAACTGTACAAATTGTGTATGTGAAAATACTACCGAATTTTCTCTCTGCAATTATTATGATGAGTTGGGGCATTATTTCAGGATACTTATACGAGAAATGCCGCTGTTTCATAAAGCAATTTATTTTCATTTTATTTCGAGGAAATGATAAACAATTTCGATATCAATTAGCTTTTACAGTGGCCACTGCATTTAATAAAGTGCCTAGAGTCGAGTGCAGTGTAATTAAAATGTGCCAGTATAGGGAAAAACAGAAATGAGAGTGTATTGTACTGTGATTACCGAGGCAATACTGTTAATCTACTCAAATTTATACCTTAGTTACCTACAAGAACACCCAGAACAAGCTTTTTATCAAATAAAGTTTATTTAAATAAGGTTGCGGGGATCCGCTGGTTGCGGGATGCACGGAACCGGTCAATGTGGCGACGCTTGGGGCAGGCCCCTGTCCAGCAGTGGACGTCTTTCGGCTGATATGATGATATGAAATAAGCTTTTATATAAAAAATGCATTGTTACAAGAAACAAACATGTGTTCAAAATTTTAGCTTAATCGGACACTGGATAGTGGATCAAAATTAACTTGCAAAATTTGATTACAGACCGGGACAAATGAATGTAAATTAAAGCAGGAAAAAAAAAAACAAAAAATTAAACCGACTTCCAAAAAAAACTACAAAGCGAAAAATAACTTTCTTTTCAGAAGTCGGTGTCTTTGGCACATATTTTTCGTTTTGACAAAGAAAAAAAACATACGCCGAACATAGAATCTTCTCCTTTTTGGAAAGTCGGTTTAAAAAGATAGCGTATTAACAAATACACTTCTTTCAAAACTACCCGATTCATGAAAAAAATCTGACTTTAGAAAATATACAGTTAGCATCTCTATAATATTATAACGATAGGTAGTACGAATGTGAAGCCAAATAAACGAATCCATACCAGCGCCTTAATATCCACCATATTACATTCCAACATGGCGCCCATTCCAATGATAATTCAGAGATGAATCAAATGACATACTCACAGTTTATTTGTGGGGTTGTTTTATTTTGTTGGCAAGCAAAATATTACAGTTGGCAGACCACCTGATAATAATTAGTACCTACCTAACTGCCATTGGTAACACTTACTATTCACATAACATAGCCATATTGGTATAACTAGATCATCCCAGGTAGGCATCTCAGACAAAACTCACTTTTGTAGATGCATACAAAATTAGCAAATATATTTATATATACACGTTTAATTACAAAATCAGAAACTGAAGACATGTGAAAATTACTTTTTGAAAATAACATTATTCAAATGTCGTCCTTCGCGGCTCTGGCACTCTTCAAAGTGATCTGTATCATTCATGAAAACGCGCCTCGGAAGTTGAGTAGCTCAGACCGCACACCTCCAAGTTGAGTGAGAATGTTATTTATTTGTTGTCTAATGCTGTCCTTCAATTTTATATATGGTTTAGGGATTACTGTTGTCTGGGCTACTCAACACCTAAAGCGAATTTTCATGAATGTTAGAGGTCACTTTGAAGAGTGCTAGAGCCGAATCTTTGATTGAGGAGTGTTATATAAGTACTAGCTGACCCGGCAAACTTTGTTTTGCCTTAAAAACACCAAACATTTATCTACCATACCTACCCTACCTTACACTACCTACCCTACCCTACCCTACCCGACCCTACACTACCCTACCCTACACTACCCTACACTACCCTACACTACCCTACACTACCCTACACTACCCTACCCTACCCTACACTACCTTCCCTACCCTACGCTACACTACCATACCCTACACTACCCTACCCTTCCTACACTACTCTACCCTACACTACCCTACAATACACTACCCTACCCTACGCTACACTACCATACCCTACACTACCCTACCCTTCCTACACAACTCCGCTTCGGCCGTCAAGGAAACCGGGGTTTCGTAACTGGTTTCCATGAAGGCTTTTTTTATACGTCTACGTAACTGGTTTCCATGAAGGCTTTTTTTATACTACTACGTAACTAGTTTCGAAGGAGTAATTATCCAATGTTCCTTAAGCCACCTACGAAACTGACTAGAGAGATAAGAAAAGTGTTTATTCGCCACAAAAAAGACATACAAACTTTATGATTTTTCCTTAAGTAGTATTATTAAGTACTTAAATTATGTTAGTAAAGCAAAGTAAGATTAAAATAAAATACCAAATTTGAGTACAGTACAAGGATGATGAGTAAGTAAGTACAAGCAGAAGCATGTCGTGAGTGGGACAAGAAGGGTTCCCCTCAGCATAATGCTGTGCCATGGGAGACCCACAGTACTGCGCTGATTTTCAGTGGTTGCCTAAGACGTGACGAATATTAAATTGAATTGAAAACATAGTTGTACTATTTATTGCAATATAAACTTAAAATATTAAAATAAAATGCATATGGTGAAATTATTTCAATGCAGTACCCCCAGGTATTTGCCAGTTTTGCAAATCGTTTATAGCATTATCAATTTCGGTATCAATTTCAAGGTAGCGTTTAATTTTCTTACAGTTATAAAAATATTACTGACTTTGGTCTCCTTAATTAATATGTCTAGTAAATTGGCTACTGTAATATTTTTCTATCCGATGAATCGATTAATCCGGCTGTGCCAACCTGCCAAGTTGTTGATTGTTCTGATTTGTTCCTTGCTACAGCAACAAGTTTTCTCAAATTCAGTATTGTTTAGCCACTGATTTCTAAAATAAGTATTGAATCTATTTATATCTTCACCAGCGGGCGTCCTACGCATCACATATTCAATACCACTTGCAATAAATGCCGGTGATAATCGTGCTATGCCTGCACACCGTGACACATGTCGTTTCTGAGTTTACATAACAGTTACATAGAAGAATAAAAAAAGCCTTCATGGAAACCAGTTACGAAACCCCGGTTTCCCAGACGGCCGAAGCGCAATACACTACCCTACCCTACACTACCCTACCCTACATTACCCTACCCTACCCTACCTTACGCTACACTACCCTACCCTACACTACCGTACCCTACCCTACACTACCCTACCCTACAAATAAAAATTAAACATAAAATATACGTAAAAACCATCTTTGAACTTCAACAAACATTTAAAAAAAAGAATTGTCCAAATTGGTCCAGGCGTTGTTGAGTTATGCGCTTACCAACACATTTTGCGATTCATTTTTATATTATAGATTAGGGTAAGTGCTGCCTATAAACTGTATTCTATAGACTGTGTTCTATAAACTATTTTCTATAAACTGTGTTTTGCGTAACTGTGCATTTGATATGAGGATAAACTGGGTGAGTAAACCCTTTTAAGCATTTTTATTTACATTACCATCCCCGCTGGAAAACCTACACAAGATTTAAGTTTTTTAAATAAGAGACAACAGTATAATAGTTAATTTTGTATGCATCTACAAAAGTGAGTTTTGTCTGAGACAGAGGCCACAATGTGTCATGAATCAATTAATATTCGGACAAGAGATCTTCGAGCAATCGTGATGCACTTGATTATCCTGGTACCCATAAAAAACAAACAAGGAAGCAGCAGAAGTTGGCATGGTGATGCTGTCCTCTAGGTTCTTCAAAAAGGTCACATCTAACTGTAACCCCTCAAACTAGAACACAGCAACGTTGTGTGATGGCGGAAATAGGAATTGGAATCGTGTTAGTGGTGTGGTTGTGGTATTGGTGGAGGTGTTACGGTACGTTCACACGGAGCCACGTTTTGCCGAATCTTATTTTCATCGGATCTGGAAAAACCGAATGTTGTATTCACACAGCACATCTTTCATTGCCGTATCCGACGGCCTCGTATAGAGATAAAATCTAATAACCGAATCTACCCCTGCGTGTATCGTATGAACGCATGTATTGAATGCGCTATACCACTGCACCGGATCTTACATTTTGCAGTACGGCCGGATCGGTTTTTAGTCGCAAAATCGGATGTCAACTTCAGCAAGATTCGGTTTTTTTGCCGTGTCTTGAAACTGAATGCATGTGTGAACTCATTCATTGAAATACTGTTGCCACTAAACCGAATCCTGCAAAAAACCGATTCGGTAGAGAAAAACTCGACGCCGTGTGAACGTACCGTTACGGTTGTTTGAGGTGCCTTCTAGACTGGGTCGAAGCGTTCGTGCAGTGTCTGTACCGAATCCGTAATGATTCTTTATCAATGGCTGTAATCAAATGAGTTAACCCTGACTGAGCCGTTTCGAAACAGATTCGTTACCAAACGCAGGCTTGCGATTCTATGTCGAATCAGTAAAGAATCACGCGCTCGGTGAAGAATCTGTACGGAAACGATTCAGTCAGGAAGGCGTCTTAGTCGTTTCGGTACATATTTTTTACAGAGTGCATAAGCGTGCAGCACATCTGTACAGATTCGGTACAGAAATAAGAACGTACTGACCCGGTCAGGGATGCGCCTTGGATAGGTAGGAATTACGATCCTTTACATGATGTTGCCAAATAAACGTATTATTTCTTCTTCTTTATCAATCGAGTTCTTTTAAAAATAGGGACCTATTTACTTCTATTGTAAGTATACACAATTCCGGCTAGTGATGATGCACTCAGGCGGGCATGCAGTCCATTTGTTTTGTCTAGTCTGATTTTTTTTTTGCTCTCTAGCTGAACTAACTCCGGTAGTCGTCGGACTAGGAAAAAGCAAATTAATCGTGGTGTCGTTTCGATTGCATTGTTGGTTTGTTTTCTTTACATAGGTGTTCTTTTTACTGCAACAAAGTTGACCGAGTGATAGGATTGTGGCAGAAAACAAAAAAGCAAAATAGTTTTAACTTCTAAACCTACACGGCCTTAATCGTCAGCTCGTGAGTAATATGCAATCTGTCAAAATCAATAATGACTTTGACGTCTGTCACATTGACATTTATAAAATTTCATTTTTATTCTCTAAACATTGTGTAAATTTTAGAAGCTTCACTAAATAGTATTTTAGATACTTGTTCCATAGTTTACCTACTGACAATATTTCCTTTTGAATCCTCCAACTAAGCCAGTCAGCAATGACGATATAAAAAAAATATATAAATCATTAAAAAAAATGTCTAACAAATGTATGGAATTGACATACGCTACTGAAATTACATGCGGCCAATTTTTTTTTACAACCTGTAGGCTCGCGCTTGACCACTATCTCACCTGATGGTAAGCGATGATTTCCATTTTACAAGCTTTTTATTAACTTGCAATCAAATGTATGTATGTATGTTCGGGTCAAGACTTGCAACTGAATTTTAAAGAAAGCGGTTATCCTCAACCGATTAAGATGAAATTTTGTATACCCGTATGGTTTAGATGACAATGCACGGTAAGCTCAAAAGGTTGTTTTAAAAAAAGAATGGAATAAGATTTTTACGTTGTTTATGATGTATTTTTGACATTCGTTCTCACCACAGACTACTTAGAAATACTACGTATGTTCTCACTGACAAAAAGTCTCGTTGTCTAGAGCTCCAGATTTGGTGATCAATTTTATCGCCTCGAATTCCTCGAAAGTCAACTTTGATCATCAAAATATGACAGAAATAGACAGAGCAGCCATTTTAGTGGTGCGTTACGACTTCAGTATCGGCACATTATTGGTCGCTCTGGCCAATAAATATGCTATTATGAGCAGATGCGCGCTGCCAGCTATATATAGATGTTCGCTGCATCCAGTAGATGAGTGATCGGTTTTAAAGCGCTGAATGATATCATTGTGTTCAAAATAATAAAGAATGTTGGTTTTACTCATCTTTATAGTTGATTAGATCTGCTTTTATATCGAAATGACAGCAAATACACGTCTGTGTCTCAGTTTGAACCGGCACACTTCTGCGCAAAGATCTTTCCATTTCTCTCGGTGTTGTACTTCTTCACGCCAATTCATGAGAAAGATATCCAACCATCTTTACACTAAACATACGTTTGCAAAATTTGTTAATGTGTAAAACAGACCGACGCAGCATCTTTCTATATGGCCAACTTCTAACAAATAATGTCAGCTCAAATGAATCAATCATCAGAATATTTTTTTCCAACAATGAACAAATCATAATTTTACCGGCAAAGCTTGTTTTTCTTTAATAAGTCACCTGGCCTATAGGAGGATTTGGTTTTCTCAATATTTGCTGTCATAATAATACCAGACTGTTAAGGTTGCACTAGTCAATCATTCTTCCATACAAACGTAGTCTGACTATTTTTCCACTGTTTGACGATGTAAATTCAAAATAAAAAAATTACATCAATTTGTCTCATCATTATCTAGCCCTGTATGGAAACAAAAAAATGATTTGAAAGTTATGAGCGTCGAAAGTTCGTCCATATTTTAACACTAATTTTAACGCATCTTTAGGCGGAAATAAATACCATACGAAGTAAAATTGCAAAACAGCTACCATACAGGGATATATTAGTAGATCAAAAATGAAAATAATTTTATTTTAAAAATATACATTTAGTAGTTTTTTCATGATATCCATAATCCCAAAGGTCTGTTTATAAAATTTCGAGCGCTCATTTTCATTCTAAATCATCTTCCATTTCGCTACAAATTTTCAGAAGTGCTAATTCGTACGCGAACTAGCTTCATACTGCTCATCTATCTCTTTCGCTCGTGTTGTCGGATGAGATAGCCTACATTTTAACCCTGCACACAAAATGGTTCGTGCCGTCGACTAGGGCAATCTTTAGGTCCCGCAGGGAAAAAGCTTCTTCTCATACAGAGAAGGCCCGACCATTAATCACCACGCTTGCTCAAGACGGGTTGGCGATTTCAGACTCATATTATTTTCCTTTATCGTTGTCAGTGATGTCCAAGATAAACTTAGAAAGTACATTCATTTATGAATTGAAAAAGACCAAACTGTTCTATAACAAAGAATGTGTATTCCATGATTATAATAATTAATTGATTTTAAGACCCCACGGACCTGATCTCCAGGGAGAAGTCTTGTTCCACATCTCTGGCTTGCCATTATTGACCAGGCGGAGTGAAAACTGACGGGGACCAGAGCTCTCACCTCTCTCTTGCCCGGCTTGAGTGGAGATTCACAAGAGCAAACGACCTCGGAGGAAGGAAGTTAACTCAGTAAGATGCTGCTAGGGATCTTGACCGTACTGTCGGGATTGTCCTGATAGCCGTGGTAAACCTCTCCACTCCTCAAGCACCTCCGGATTTGTTGCTCCCTTGGCGCTACGTCACTTAAATGCTAGCGGCCTTTTATGGGGGCATATTAATTGAGTGTACAAGTCACCCCCTGCCATTTTATAGCCGTGTAGTTCAACATTGGTCGGGCAGGGGCCAATAGTCCTCCTATTATAGTTTTAGGCAATCGATCCACTAAACCTACCAAACCCATAGCCCAATGCATTGTTTCTCCATATTTTGCAATAGTCCTGCATCAAACGGGGATTGCCGTTAGGTGCACGTGCGCTGTGCAAACAGGGACAATCGTCGGTTGGTGTCACATTTCCTGATACAGGCTAACAAGGCCCCTGGCTTCGGCCCTTCGCACGCCTTTCAAAGGACCAGGTCCAAAAATTTAACCAACTTCCAAAACAAAATGCTACAAAGTAAAAAATTACTTTATTTTCGGAAGACGGTATCTTAGGTACCTATATTTTAAGGGTTCCGTACCCTAAGGGTAGAAACGGGACCCTATTACTAAGACTCTACTGTCTTTCTGTCTGTCACTAGGCTTCATCCCATGAACCGTGATAGTTAGACAGCTGAAATTTTCACACATTTTTTTAAATGTATTATAGGTTCGCGCTTGATCTCACCTGTCGATAAGCGATGATGTGGTCGACGGTGATGAGACACGTTTGCTTAGAAATAACCTATTCACTCTTAACTTAAAGACTCCTATATTGAAGCTGTCGGGTAACACTGACTCAACTTAAAAACCAGATCTCAGATCTTGATAAAATTTAAATGAGACCACATGAGAAGCACCAGCAATCAAATATAAAAGAATTATCAAAATCGGTTCATAATTATTGGCGAAGTAATCGCGTATCAAACATGCAAAATCCGATGGACTTATTGAGAACCTCTCGCTTTTGGAAGTCAGTGAATAATAGTCTGTTTTTCAGTTCAGCCTTCTTGTTTAGTTTTGAAGACTTTCTAATTCTATATTCTGAACACTTAGGTTAGGTTAGGTTAAAACGGGCTGGTTTCCGCAACTCCACGACCAAGCGCGTATTTTGCGCAATTTTTTTTTTTTTTTTTTTAATTCTGAACACTTTTATTCTGTTTGATTTGATTAGTTTCCTACCAATTATAACAACTTGTAATAATGCTTCAAATGCAAAATATTGACAACCATTCTTCATCTTATTGTAATCTGAATTAAGTCAGCTTAGAACTTTGCTACAAGTATTGTATTAAAACAATAAAACATGAGACAAGTCCGTAAAATTGAGTTTTAGTACAGGAATTAAAACAACTTTGTTGCACGAGATCTCAAGTATACGTGCACTCAAATTTTATATGGGAGTAAAGCGAATGGGTTTCCTCGGACATTTCTACATGGACACTTAATTCTTCCAGAGTTATTGTTATGACCATGTTATATAAGGACGTTTGTCTTACACGTGTTTCTTCTCGTATGTGTTTTTATTATAAGTATTAAAAGTGAATTTATTTATAAGATAAGCTTTTGGCTATTAACAAACCCACGGGTTGATCTTCGATGTTAAGCAATGCTTGCAGAGATTAGTTCGTGGATGGGTGACCATCTTTATACATGGTAGCCGGAATAGGACACAAAAAAAAAATTGCTGTCCTCGAATTGTGGGGTGTCAGAATCATCCCCATGTATGTGTCGCAACTTTTCATAGTTTACGAGTTATGATTTTTTTTTCAAATTTTTTGAAATTGCCCGACCTGACAAACTTAAAAAAATCTAAAAGAAATGTAGAAGATTTTGTTGAGATTTTTTTTTTGCAGCTGTATCTTCCTGAGTAGTACTTTTATGCATAAAATAATCAGCTTCGTAACTATGATGAAAGTTATAAAAATTTTGGCCTAAGGTGAAAAATTTAAGTTAAAGTTTCAAGTTTAAATTAAAATTCTAAACAGATGACTTCATGGTTTCTAAGTAGGCCTCATAAATGCGCCAGACTACAAAAAAAAAAATTCTCCAAACGCATTTTTTTTTCATTTTAGACCTAATCTATTAACTTTTGTCAAAGTTTGGCATTGAATATTTTTACGAAATAAGATAGGAAAAAATGGCAATCGCTGGCCAATTGACACTCATCATGACGTCATCATCATCTTACCTTATTGTGATTTTTAATTGTGTAGACTTAACTGACAGTTGCCGATGACCATTTTTTTTTAAATTTTGCAAGCGAGGAGCATAGTGTTGTAGGTAAGGCTCAATCGTAAGTGATTCATCGAATCGATGTGACATGACTCCTCAATTTAATTTTACTAAATTGGTAAAGTAAAGTAAAGTAAAGTAAACGTTTATTTGCATAGATTGTAGGTACAGTAAATAAGATGTGACAGTTAAAACATGGGTGATCCTTGTACAATCTACCATATATTAGGCATGCAAACATTATTTAAAGAGATGCAATGATATTATAATTAGATTATTTTTTAAATAACAATAGTCGGCATGGTGCATTCACATAACAATATTTTAATTTTAATGTCTAAGTACAGTATAATAGGAAAAGAATGAATAAACTCGAAAAATGTCTTAGTTAAGAATGTCAATTATATAATAGCAAGTTATAGATTACAAAATAATATGTCAGTGTCATTTACAAATTCATTTACAGAATAGTAGCATTTTGCAATTAATAATTCTGTCAGTTTCTTTTTAAAGTTTCTCATTGTGTCATTTTTTATTATGTTAGGTATTTTATTATATATTATTGGGCCCATACTAATAACACTTTTTTTCTGTAAAGCAGTATTACAACTCTCAACATGTAGTAGATATTTATACTGACTTCTTAAAGGTCTCTTTCTATCTTTTGACACTGCAGTGAAAAGGTTAATATTACATTTAACGAAAATAGCAACTTCCAAAATGTACATAGCCGGGAAAGTTAATAGTTTGAGGGACTTAAACACAGGAACGCAACTATCCGTCACTTTCATATTAAGCATTGCCCTTAAGCATCGCTTTTGGGCCTTGAACACCTGTTCTCGTAGAGTACAGTTTCCCCAAAAGATTATCCCGTATCTTAAAGTGGACGCGACTAGACCATGGTATGCAATCACAGTTGTGGTGATGTTGACCTTTTTTGCTAGATTGTATAAGACATACGCGGATATGCTCATTTTTTTACAAACCTCTTCTGCTTGAGGTTTCCAAGTCAACTGACTGTCTATCACTATACCTAAAAATTTTGCAACTTGTGCCTGGTCTATAATACAGTTATTACATTCTATTGTTATATTTGGTACTGATGTGCGTTGATAAAAATGCATAACGTTAGTTTTTTGCAGGTTAATTACTAAATTATTTTCGTCAAGCCAATTTACTATGTCCTTAAGGGTATTATTTATGTCCTGTTCATATTGATTGATGTCTATACATTTGACTAGTGCGGTGCTGTCGTCAGCGAATAAGACCATTGGGTGTTTAATATGGTGTGGTAAGTCATTTATGTATAGCAAGAACAAGAGCGAGCTAAGAACTCCGCCCTGAGGTACACCATGTCTGATAACTCTTGATTTAGATATGTATTTCTTCTCAAGCCTAGTGTTGTGCAGATTTTAGATATTTCCGTGTATTGTTTACGGTCACTTAAATATGATTTAATAAGACTGAGTATGTTGCCTCTTATTCCATACATGTTAAGCTTATCAATCAGGGTTGCATGATGGACACAATCGAAAGCCTTTGTCATGTCTGTAAGGATTGCGCAAATTGGTACTTTTTTATCAACCTGTCCCATTATTATACTAAGTAAGTCGTAACTAGCAATATTTATACCTTTGTTCTTCCTAAATCCTTTCTGCTCATCACATAAAATATTATATTTACATAAAAAGTTATTAATTGACTCATAAATTATTTTTTCGATGACTTTCGAGAATATAGGTATTAGGGTCTGTAGTTTACTAAACTTTCTTTATCGTGTTTTTTGAAGAGCGGTTTTACGATAACTGTTTTAAGACCATTTGGGAATACTCCAGAGCTAATGCACAGATTTATAATATGGCATAAGTGTGAGGCAATATTATTCGACACGAACTTTACCACTTTTGTAGCTATGCCGTCATATCCAAAGCTGTTTGTGTTTTTTAATGAATGTATCATTCTTATAACGTCTTGAGGTATCACTGGAGACATAAACATTGAATGTGTGTTGCTAACTAAACCAGTTGTTACATATTTTTGTGATGTATTAGATTGTACCTGATCGATGAAGAAATTGTTAAAAGCATTAGCAATACCTTCTGGGTCACTAATTACGGTGTCTTGGGTTCTGATTTTGCATATTGGCTCGATATTGCGTGTATTTTTATTTATAATACTCCACGAGGCTTTTGATTTATTAATAGAGGTGTTTATAAAATAATTATTTTGTGCTCTTTGGGTTAATTTTATTATTTTCCTGAATTTTAGGGAGTAATTTTTGAACTGTTTTTTATTTGCCTCTGAAGAGTCACGTCTGCATTTCCATAGCAGATGTCTCTGTCTTTTACTGCACACTCGTATACCACGTGATACCCATTTAATAGTTCGATTTGGTTTGATAGTGACTAACCTGTATGGAAAACACAGATCGTATAGCATACGGAAGTGTTCCAGAAAATAATCATATGCTTCGTTTGCATTTTCTGTGAGGTATATATCCGAGAAAGAAAGAGAATGAAGATAGTTTTTGAACCTAGCTAAATTTTCAAATGAAAGGTCACGTTTCTTAATGCGCCAAGAATTAATTCTACAGGTTCTATTTACCTTTACTTCCAGTACCTGTGCAGTGTGATCGGATAATGCTAGATCTATTATTTCACATTTACATTTAAGTTGAAAACTACAAGCAAAATTATCGATGCAACTGTTACTGGATAGTCTAGTTGGTTGTCGTAGTTCCAAATTAAGATTGTACCCCAATAGAAAGTACTCGAAGTCTTTAGTAACGTTATTTCTTTTCAATATATCTATGTTGAAGTCCCCACATACAATAACCTTCCTATTAGATTTATTACATATTATTTTCAAGACAATGTCAAAGTTTTCATAAAACACAGTTAGATTATTTAATTTTGGTGGTCTATAAATACAGATAATAATTAATCCTTGTTTGATCAGTTCTATTCCGCAACATTCGAATATATTTGTTTTAGATTGGCGTGCGATATCCGTTAATTCTTTATATTCTAAATTTCCTTTGATTAGGATGCACGCTCCTCCTCGTTTTTTTGAATCTCTTGCATAACATGCAGCCAGTTTATAGTTCGGAATGTTCAATACTTTTTCATGGCCAAGCATAATGAAGTGCTCCGTAATGCAGATAACATCTATGTCTCTTTGTTTTCTCGACATTTCCTGAAGGTGAACAGTAAAGTGGTGTAAATATTTTTTATGAATAAATGTTTTATATTTAAATATAAAAGTATTCATACACATAGTACATAAACTTTTATTGTGTTAAGTATAAAATCAACAATAAAATCAATAAAATATAGTCTGACAAAATTATTAGAAACTTAATAAGGGCCGCTACTTTCTTGAAATAATTCCATTTCCGATTTACTTCGATTAAAAGTAACAACAAAAAAGTAAAGTAAAATAAGGTGACAACTCCCCAAATCTCAGTTCAGTCTACGAAATTAAAAATCAGAGTATATATATTTTGAAAAAAAGGTTACTACTTGAGGCTCTAGAAAAAGTGTCATTCTCTACGCAAAGGTGACTATTGAAATGTTAAGATGAAAGAGATTGATCACTAAACATTTTGATAGTGCTTGGCACTCTCATACATTTTTTACGTTTCCCCAATCGCTTTCGCGAAGCTTCCGTACATAGAATATCACTTGTCTAGAATCTCTAGTCGACAAACTTCAATAAACCTGTAAACACTTTACCCTAGCATATACAACTATTCGTTATATCTTAACAAACCATCTCATATCGACCTTTGTCAGTATATTCATGTTCAACTTGATCTGACTCCAACTTTACTAAGGTGGCATAGTTGTTGACACGGGATGAAATAGTTTGGCCAACTATCGTGATAATGATTATGACACAAGTTTCACTTAAGTTCATTTAGCTATGAGCTTGGTATCATAAGTTTTAATTATACTTAATGCTAAACTTGACTTGCAGTTAGGTAGAGTACATTCAAGATTCAATTAGAAGACCAGAACGATGATAAAAATAGTTAATTAAAAAAATCTAAAAGCCCGACTGCTTATAAAAACCAGCTAAAAAGACGTAAACAAGAAGAAAATCATGTTGTGCAGTCGGAGGATACATATTCGCGAGCTGGCTGACCAAAACCAGATGTATCCTCCGACTGCACAACATGATTTTCTTCTAGTTTAAGTCTTTTTAGTTCGATTTTTAAGCAGTCGGATTTTAAGATTTTTTTAATTAACTTTTTTTAATAAAATGTAGATGTGTTTATTAATCATTATGTAGGTATGCTCTCTACTACTATAATAAAGGCGCAAGTTTGTGAGGATGGATAGATGGAGGTATATTACTCTTTCACGCAAAATCTACTAAACGAATGTTGATGAAACTTTATAGTGTAAGTGAAAAATAACTTCAATTTCGAAGGTCGGTGTTCCTATTTCGTATTTTCCATTTTTTGACACCGACTTCCGAAATTGAAGTTATTTTTCACGTTGTATTATTTTTATTTGGAAGTCGGTTGTATTTTTTTATAAAAACGTTTTTGTTTTCACTTTTTTGTGGTACTTATTGGAAAAGTTCTTTTGTAAGGTAGGTAGGTATTTATAATGCCCACAGTGATGCCAGAATAGCTTACCCGAATAACATGTACCTAACTTGAACATAACCGGTGGAATGATTATACCAGGATGAACTGTACCTACACATCAGCGTACCCGTTTAGAGCGTACTGGCGTGATGGTTTGTTGTGAAATGGTGTAAACAATAAACAGAAATGCGATTGCAGCAACCCCGAGAAATTTGCCTTCATTTATTGAAGAGTTCTGTTGTATATCTCCGAAGTTCTTCATCAGATCATTTTGCAAATTCGAATATATGTGACGGATTTATGCCCGAATAAACATTAAAAAAAAAACATCCGAAATGAGAACCTCCTCCTTTTTGGGCGGTCGGTTAAAAATATATAATATTGAGTATAAGTAGTAATATCGTCGATTCCTCGAACTGATCTGTCAAATGTAGTCAATATAGCAGTTTCTCCGATTGACGACCTTTTACTATAGTCACGTTGAGGCAAACTATTTTTAGCAGTCAGACAAACATAAAAAGACATTTCCAAGAAGGTAGCTAACGTTATAATATTTTTATCTTCTGACGGAATACCTTTACATAAGCATCAGCGTTTACTGCCTAACTTTTTCCAAAATATTTTGAATACCAGTATTTCACATGAAACTTTTTCACATCCGATATTCAAAACATAGTTACTAGGTAACGCTATCCCCTTGGTAAAGTTGTACGTTGTTGTTGTTTTGTGTTGTGTTGTTGTTATTATTGTGTTAGTGTTGATGTTGTTTTTGGTGTGTTGTTGTTGTTTTTGGTGTGTTGTTGTTGTTTTGTGTTGTTTTTATTGTTGTGTTGGTGTTGTTGTTGTTTTTGGTGTGTTGTTGTTGTTGTTGGTTATGGTTGTACTAGGTTGTCTAATTTCCCGTAATGAATCTCAAAGATCTACGACTGACAGCGAAACCAAAGGCATAATGCGCTTTCCGAGGCACGGAGGGGTCTCGGTAAAAATATCTTCTAAAGCTTTGTGAGAAAGCAAAACCCATATTTTATATCGCCACTCCCTCACATTTTCTGTCGTTTCAGAATTTAACAATTGACGAAGGTTCCTTTCAACACAAGCGAACATTACTAAGCGTTTTCAGTAACACGTATAACCTTTTTATAAGCCCTCAGTACATGTCTGTGATTCCATTATTTTTTAATTACGAAGGGTTATCAAACAAAATGGCGCCTAAATCGGCAATGCTTTATTTTAATAGAGCAAGTCGGCGTGGGCGGCCATTTTAATAACTTATTATTGTTTACGCATGGGCGCTAAAAGTTATTTGTTGGTTTTTATCACATTTGATGAAATATTTGTAGGCTCTTCTCTTGATTTCTGAATTGAATGTTTGAAGTTTCTACATAATTAATGTAGGGTTTGACACATTCCTAACTTATATTTCCAAACATTTTTCATTCAGGAACCGGAACCTAGCCAAATTAAAGTTTAGAGATTCATATGCACTACCGAAATTTCTGCGGCAAGATCAGCAAACATTTTGGACTTCTAAATCAATAAAACAAAGTTTTGCTTTGACCCTCAGAGTCCGTGATTGTTCCTTGCTTTAAACCAATTTTCATGAAAATTCGGGATGCAAGATGCTAATAATGTGATACATGAAAATTACACAATTAGTTATGACAGTAAGTAACAGTAATAATACCACAGCCAAAGCTGAAGTAAAGGCAAATAAAATCCAATACATCTCCCAAGTTTATACTGTAAGCAGCATTAAAAAATACATTTTGTTCTAAAAACCTTGTGACACCGACCGGTTGGCCGGTGAAGCAGAAAAAGCCATCAGCGGTGCCCCGCGATGGCGACGTGAAAAATAGGGGCTGATTGAAAATATATATTCATTCTTCTTTTTTTACTTTTTTCGTCAAATTAACAGGCATTGAGGAACCTGATGATATTTCTAGAGGCGCGTTCGGAGAAGTGAGAAATATTTTCAATTTTATGTTTTATTTTAAATGAATTTCGTTTGTCACATGATGAGCCACCGCTTAATGTCGACCTCGCCTGATGTAAAGCGATGGGTTTGGTTCTAAGGATTTTTTAAATGTTTATATTGACCGTTGTATTGGAATCTTTGTTTATGACAATTAATTTTAAAGGTATGTATTATTATGGTAGAGTAAGCCCAAGCGCTGAAAGATTCAATTTCAGTACACTATAAATGATTAAATTCATAGCGCACATATTAACTTGTAAGTTAATTCAGCATCGTGTAGTACAATATACCTACAGCCTATCAAAATGAACCCTTTGAACGGCTTCATCGGACGACCAATCATTTTTCCAATTATCATCACAAAATGGTCAGTAATAAGGCTTCCTGCAAACGCCGCAGAAATGCGATTATTTCACACAGTAGTGTATTCAATTGCACAGAGCGTGGAATCGCTTCGCCGGCAACAACCAATGGAGACAAAAAAATCTGCCTAGCCTTTTCTATAAATAATATGTTGGGGTCGGCTTTCAGTCAACAACTAATGGAGACATTATAACAAATAATATTAGTGCCTCGCAATGTGCATAGAGCGGAACTTTGAGTTGTCATATCCATATATGTTCAGAATTGTCACAGGCCATCAATTTGTATGAATAAACAGCACTCTGACATCTACCGCATTTCGTAACAGAATTTGGCGAAAATAGTCTCAAATTGGGAACCAAGAACCGGGCGCGGCGATTCGGTTGGCACAGTACAAAATGGCGAGATGAGTCGGACTCCTACCGAAAGGATTGGGTTCAGATTTGTTTGCTTGCTCAATGTAGAAAAAAATAGGAAGCAGAAAAAGATGTCTTTGCCGCGCAGAATCTCATAATATTAAAAACAACGGTGAAAATAAGGAGGTTTTCGCTAAGCAGCTGGGTCAAGGGCTTGATTCAGAAAGCAGTAGTTCTGAACATGGCTCGTATTGTTAAGAGGTTCCTCTCTATGAAGCCCTGACCGCCGATAGCTTGAAGCCTGTTTCCGATGTTGATGGGCCACTATTTTTGATATGTTGTTGCAATTGGTGTGATTGTGTTCGATATGTTGTTGTTGTTTTTTTTTTAAATAATATACTAATATTTGAAAATGTTTTTTAATAAGAAAACGAGTTAAATATACGGTGTCAGTCACTGTCACTTGGTTCGTATGGAAATCTTTGACAATGCTGTCTCTAGCAGTGGCCGAAGAGGTGTCTCCATGCTCTGTGTTCATTGGTATCCAATGCACTCAACATATTCGCAATTTTGGTGAACATTTAAAATCGTATTGAAGCGTTTTTTTTTGTATAAAACTTGATTGAAAGCTGAATTGGTTAGATATACTGATTAATATAACGTATTTGATTCGCATGTTGCATATAATACCGCCAGTCGATTTGATTGGGAATTGGTATTACCGCTAATGTATTCTTGAGAGGTTTTATACATAAGTAACCATACTTACATATATTTTTTAAACGTTTCCCCATACTAGGAATTTCTTCCTGTATCGTGGTAGCGTTTACAAATATTAAACAAAACATACATAAGACACCCAGACCCGGAACCACTATCTGTAGACTATACAAATATTTGTTCCGTGCGGGAATCGAAACCGCTTCACACAGCGCAGCAGCCGATCGCTCGACCACTACGCCAACCGTGTCGTCTCCTAATTATACGTAGGTGTTTGATTTATTTCACTTCTAGTATAAAACTCTTTGACTCTATCAATATCTTAAGTTTCTCTTGGTCATCGCTGACACCGTTGTCAAGAGGTGAAGGAAAGCATCGTGATGAAACATGGACTTTTAGATTATAAGTTTAAAATCGCCAAGCCACATTAAGCAAGCATGGAGTTTAATGCTCTTGCCTTCTCTGATAAGAGATCTTTGCCCTACAGTGGGACGGTAACAGGCTGGTTTTATTGATTTACTAGTTTCTGCCAGCTGCTTCACCCGCGTGATTGTCGAAAATTACCGCAAGGGAACATATTCCGGGGATTAAAAATATCCTATGTGCTATTCCAAACTATAATCTATCTCTGTGCCAAATTTTATCCAGATGCGTCCAGCCGTTTGAGCGTGGAGAAGTAACAAACATGCAAACACACAAAAATTCATAAACTTTCGCCTTTATAATATTACCAGCGGATTCACCCGCGTGAAAGTCGAATATTGTCCCATGGGAAAATATGCCCAGGATAAATAGTAGATTATTAACCAAGGGGATAAAGCAGTGTCTTCTGTCGCGGGTGACGATTTAAATCGCGAGCGCAACGAAGGACTCGAAGTTTACTCCCGAGCGTAGCGAGGGTGTTAAAAACTTAAATCACGAGCGAAGCGAGGGATTTAAGACGAGTCCTGAGTGTAGTGAGGGATTTAAGTTCACCCAAGACTAAGACAGCTTTATCACCGAGGAAAATACTCTACTTTTCGTACCATTTGCGAAAAAATTAACACAATAATTATATGAGATAAGCATTTATTAAAAATAATGACAATTAAAAGTAAAATAAACTTAACGTTTATGTATTTGAAGAAAACAAAAACGCGGCAAATTCCTAGACTAATATTTTCAAAAAGATGTATAATGCTTTTTAAACAAACTCAACGGTGTAAGCACAGATGTAGTTCAGTATAAATTTCGGTAAGTATTCCAAATTTAAATCACATTCTCCCCCTAGAGAATAAATGAAATTCAGTACAATTTTCTTGCCCTGTTTTTAACAGATTAAAAATGACTATTGTTATGTTCGCTTTTTGTGGCATAGAATGTCACTTTTTTGAGCAAGTGGTACGAAAAAGTATCTTATGTCCTATTCCTGATTATAATCTATCTCTGTGCTTAATTGTATCCAAATCCGTTCTGCCGATCTAGCGTGATTGACATACACACATCCAAACTTTCGCATATAGTGTGATTAATTCGTTGATTTGCCTGTCTCATTTTACTACCAGACATAAAATTGGGCTCTCCAAAAATGTCCCATAATACTACATAGTTCTTCCCCTTTCAGTTAGAACCAACCACTTATTTTGGACAACCAGACCATCCAGTCTTGTTCTTTGACTCTAAAGCTAAATTAAAGTAAGCTCTTAAGCTAATATACTCAGGTCAAAGTCCAAAAGATACCCTCGGAAAACTTACTAAAAGAGTCGAAGTAACTCTTAAGCTCACGGCTAAGTATCCTGACGAGCTAATCTTCCAAACTAGTTGCACTTTTTTAGGACCAATGCGCGACTTAGTCCTTTAGCAGTCCTCTCTTTTAAAGCTCGTTTAGACGTGGAGAGTTTCTCGCATGTACAAAGTGACATTCGGGCGGCGGGGATTAAGTAATCACGCGCAAGGGTCAAGGTTGTAACGATTACCGAGGCTATTCTGTGGATTAGTGATTGTCCATTATATATCAAGCACGTTAAGGTGTTGTTCAAGGCTGTGATTCGTAGATCTAAATTTTTTTTTACTAAAAACAACAAAACGAAATAAAAAACTTTCTTTTCCGAAGTCTTTGTCTTTTGTATCTATTGCTTTCCGTTTTTCGACATCAACTTCGTAAACGAAAGTTTTTTTTCGATTTGTATTTTTTTTTGTTTTGGAAGTCGGTTTGATTTTTTTGATAAAAAGTTTTTTTATTTATATTTAAGTTTTGGTAGGTACCTCCAAATACGCCAAAGCAAACCAAGCAAACCTCATGTCGATTCCAATATACCCAAACACGACTGGGATCATTTGTTTTATTTCAGTGTTCCAGTGCCTACGTTCCCGCTTCATTATCAGATCAGTTCGATGTTACCATTTTCATCAGTACCATTTATCATAGACGGTTAACTATTCGATATATCTTATACCCGTGACAAACTTAGCATTAAGAAGTTCCAGTGGCCATCTATGGTGTATACCATCATATATCATCATCAATTCACTCCAACAATTCTTGAAAATACCAAAATCGTTATTTATTTATTTATATATGTATCTATGACTATAATATTTGAGCAGTTCCCTCGATTTCTCCAGGATCCCGTCACTAGATCCTAACCTGATGCCCATGGGACCACCTGGAAAGTATACCCTTTCAAACAAAAGAAGAATTGTCCAAATCGGTCTAGGCGTCATTGAGTAATCGGGGGACATACATAAAAAACAAAAAGATACCGACGAATTGAAAACCTGCTCCTTTTTTTGAAGTGGGTTAAAAGCAAAAATTCATTCGTCTGTTTAGAATAGAATCGATCTCAACATAATTGGGAAAAAGAGATAAAAAGTTGACTCGTGTAAACAGTACGTATTGACAATAAATGACAGGTCATCAAAAATTCCTGAAAAGTTTACTATCAAATAATTGCTAGCAAGATTACTTGCATTTGCCTTACATTTATAAGAATATTGCCAGTAGAGTTTCGCCTACAACATTCTCGCCTTTCTACGGGCAAGAAAATTCCCTTATCTAAAAAACCCTTTAGTTCGTCTTCGCTCGGTACACTTTGTGAAAGCTAACTCCAACCAGCAATCCTATTTTCGCGAGTAGCGGTAACATAAAAGTAAGTCGCCTTCTCTCTCGTCCTTTTAAGCTGATATTAAAATCTAGTTCTTTTAGCATCTGAAAAGACTACAGACGTGGCAATTATAGTTAAAAAAATTGTGTTAGACTGAATGGATTTAAAAGAGCTTTTGATGTTTTTTACCAGCGTGCATGTGCGAATAAAATCTTTTAGAAGTTTGAGTAAAATTACTTATTGCGATACTTTACATTCATTTAAATACTCGAATGTAATTAAGTTAATTTTGCTTTCTAATAATTTGACATCCATGAACACTATGCAACAAGCAAGTGATGGTTTTCATCATTTTTCATTGCATCGCGCTTAAATTCCCCGAAGGGCTCAGCTGATATGTACCTATACAGATTTCGCCAGTATATTAAGTCCCATCTGATAGAGGCAAAACTACAGCACAAATCTGGAATCCAGGCTGCTACTGATATATTCCAGATGGAATCATCATCATCTTCATATCAGCCAAAAGACATCCACTGCTGGACATAGGCCTCCCCCAAGCGTCGCCACATTGACCGGTCCCGTGCGTCCCGCACCCAGCGGATCCTCGCAACCTTCACCAGGTCATCGGTCCACCTGATAGGAGGCCTTACAATGCAATATCTTCCGGTTCGCGGTCGCCCATCCAGAACTTTTGTGCCCCATCGGCCATCCGTTCTGCGAGTAATGTGCAGTGCCCACTACCACTTAAGTTTGGCAATTCTTCGGGCTATGTCGATAACCCTGGTTCTCTTGCAGATGTCTACATTTCTGATTCGATCACGCAAGGACACTCTGAGCATGGCCCTCTCCATTGCCCTTTGGGTAAGCTTTCTGATGAGGCCCATTGTGAGCGACCACGTCCCAGATGGAATATCCCATTAAAACATTGCCTGACTGGGACATCGAACCTCATGCTCAGCAGAAACGCTTGCGAGCACTAGACCAACGAGGGATATTCGTAGTGTTTAATATGGATTCAAAAAAACCTGTATATAAAATTATCACCAACAAATCACACAACAACAATGCCAAACAAATATTTTCTCTTTGCATCGTGATTTATACTCTAGAAGTTCAAACATTGTGACCACTGTATTGACCAGCACCCGAACACAATGCCAGTAATACGATAGGTATTATATTTTCCGACCGATACGAGCGATGCGTTCGTTTCCAATTTCGAGTCACAATCATAAAATTGCTGTTACAACTGGGGACACAAAAACGAGGACCTATATAGAAGATTTATTCTATGCTATGGCCAAAAGTTACCAACAAGACCTTCGATTTCCAAATCAAATGATTATTTGTTTGTTCTAGAACTGGAATTCAAATTATTTCGTTTTCATTGATCGCCAAGTGTTGTTGTCCCGGAAAAATGCACGATGACCATACAAATGGCCAAAAGTTACCAACAAACTAATATTTATTAAAATACGATTGCAATTCATGACTTTTAAACTACATTAACAATTACAAAAGTGTTTCAAATTTGACACAGTTTCACGGTAAAATTAAAGACATATAAATAAAACGTCAGATGGTCACACAATCCTTAAAAGAATCGCGCATAAGCATATCGAACGCCGAATAATTTATCGACAGGTGTTGAACCAAGAGGTAGTACGGAGCGAAAATATTGCCGAGGCGTATACCCAACCACAGCACAGCAGCTTTGCATGCAAATGTTTGGTTAAAATGGAAATAGATGCACATAGCCTGCAGCAGGACCGATTTCGTAGTCGTGTGGCACCTCCCCCTCAGCCATAGATGGTAAAGGGAAATTCAGCCACCTAGTAGTGGACTAAACCCTGTATATTGAACGCCTAATTTAGGTGTCTGATCTGGTCTCCTAGTAGTAAAATTTGTGTTAATTGATTGATCAAGAAATTAACAAATATATTGATAAATAAAGCTCAATAAAAAAGATTTCAGTCCCCATAGTTAAACGTCCTTTTACGCAGTCGAGAAATAAAGTCACAAGCTATAACTAGCTATAAAAGATAAACTCCTTTACGCACCTAAATACATGCATCTGACAATAGGATATTGAGGGTTATTGATATACGAGGTAAACTATTATACATAATTATGGCAATTTATATTCCAGCTATTATAATAATAATGTGGTTTTCTAGTGTTTTGTTGTAATTTGTTTGTTAGTTATTATTGAAATATAAATAATTATTTTCTCTACGGCATCTATTTTGCATTTTTCAAATGCTGTCTGCATTCAAAGCAAAATACATTATAATCGGGTAGTTGACAAAAAATATCTATTTAGTCCATCAGCTAGATAACCTAAAAATTTTGGACACGTATTTTTCTTTTACCACGGTAACAAACAACTACGACGATACAGTGCATTGAAATATCGTGTGACGTCACGGTGTGCTACATTTTATACTGCCAAAGTGACGTCACAAGCCACCACTCCTGAACTTTGATACGGTCTTATCTTTGTCAATTTGTATTTATTTGATAGAGCAAAAAATACGGGTTCAATATTATTTGATAATATCACTGACGGACTAAATAGAATTATCATTTTTCTACCTAGGAAACATTTATATTGTGTTAAAAGAAGTATCTGCAAGGCAAATAATTGTTTACCCCCTTAGTTAAGGTATTTATATGCGATAAAGGTACTCAATTAATTAAAGTCTGACTAGCGTTTTCCCGAAGTCTTCCAGTCTTCCACACGAAAACATGCATTTTGCCGGGGTTAAAAGTTGGCTATCCTAGAGATAATTTGGTTTCGGATCTGGCCAGTTCCTCCTCTAGGAACAAACAAACCATTCTACATATTTATAATATCAGTCTAGTTTGTCAATTCAAGACGTCTTTGTACACTGTACATTTACACTTCAGTGCCAAAGTATTGACCCGCACATTTGAAAATCATTCTTTACTATGAGAAATGTTTACTGACGAGGATTTGCCACCATTTCGTTAGTTGCCACTAAATCGTTGAGACCGGTTACAAATCGTTTTTGGACTTACCTATTTAGCTGGCGACCTAGATATCCACGGACAGTTTTCAGGAACGGATGTCGATTTGTTTTAAAAGTATTTTAGGGAAGAACTTGGAAATGCTTTTAAGTATGTGTGTGGTTAAATATTTAGTGATAGCTGGTGGTATTGTGTAGTTGTGAGATGGTTGTTAAGAATGGCCAACAAAATATAACATGCCTGACTTACAATTTACATTTTATTTTAGTGTAAAAATTGGTAGTGCTTAGGTATGTTTTTTTTTTCAAGAAAAGTGGACCTCACAAAGCGACATTCTGACAACGATTTTTTTTTAAATGTAATGAAAATCACACTAATATTATACAGGCGAAAGTTTATGTTTGTGTGTGTTTGTATGTTTGTTACTTCTTCACGCTTAAACGGCTGGACGGATCTGGATGAAATTTGGCACAGAGATAGATTATAGTTTGGAATAGCACATAGGATACTTTTTATCCCCGGGATATGTTCCCTTGGGGTAATTTTCGACAATCACGCGGGTGAAGCAGCTGGTAGAAACTAGTCGCTAATATGATTAAAAAACGCTAGTAAATCAGATAATAATCAATTTCATCAATTTAGAACTTTATCTTATTTTTTTTGCAGAACTCACATTTTATGTAGAGCCCTAAATTTGATCACGATTAATGCGGTTTATCTCGCAGATAATAATAAAATGAATAGTATTTTTTCGACGGCCCCTACCTCTTACGCATAGCATGAACGACCTCTTACGCATAGCATGAACGACCTCTTAGCTGTCAATAAACAAAAACCCAAAACAGTGCAAAAGCCAATAAACCCTTTTGATTCACTCCATTGTCTGTATCTGACAAAGGAAACTCGATTAACCTTTCGATAAGAAAAACCGGCATGGGCATGGCACTCTTAAGTCCCATTTTCCCTAACCATACATATAGAGGTAAAGTGGTTTAATTTGACATAAGCTAGGCTTATAATTGAAATTGAACGTTTGGGGACAATCGGCTAATTGGACGTGGATTCTGACTGCATGGTCCACCGCGGATTAAGGCCCGCTGTGATTAGCACAAATTGGCATAAATTGAGGTTTGCGGTCTCTTTGTAGGTTTTAGTTAACGTTGATACTTTGAGGTTAGCTGTTCGTGCGCGTCGTTAGTGAATAGAGGTGTTACCGGTTACCCGTTTGGGTGGTTACGGTTATCGGTGTGGGTCGTCATTTTGTGATGGAGCCTGCATAATTATAATCAGGCTGTGGATATGTTTTTACTGCCTCAAAATAACGAACCAACGTTAATGGTCATATACTTACAACAGACCGTTCACTATAACTTGTCCCTTACCGTCATGTTGGCACCATAGCTTGCAAAACTTAGGCAGAATACAGCAGATGCCTTTGTCGACAGTAGCAGTTGTCTCTGTCGACAGTTGAAGTTCGCTCTGTCGACAGCAAAGTGCTCGTCTGTTTGACGCCTTAGTTTCAATATTAAAACTAATAATAATAACAGTCCTACCAATCACGTCACGGGACAAGTTATAATGGACGCACTGTACAAAGTTTACAACTGTGCACTATCTAGAAAAATAATCCATACTTCTATATATCTATAATATAAAAATAAATCGCAAAATGTGTTGGTAAGCGCATAACTCAACAACGCCTGGACCAATTTGGCCAATTCTTTTTTTAAAATGATCGTTGAAGTTCAAAGATAGTTTTAACGTATTTTTTTTTTTTTAATGTAGGGTAGTGTAGGGTAGGTTAGTGCAGGGTAGGGTAGGGTAGTGTAGGGTAGGGTAGTGTAGGGTAGTGCAGGGTAGTGTAGGGTAGGGTAGTGTAGGGTAGTGTAGTGTAGGGTAGTGTAGGGTAGTGTAGTGTAGGGTAGTGTAGGGTTGGGTAGTGTAGCGTAGGGTAGGGTAGGGTAGTGTAGGGTAGTGTAGGGTAGGGTAGTGTAGGCTAGGGTAGTGTAGGGTAGGGTAGTGTAGGGTAGGATAGTGTAGCGTAGGGTAGGGAAGGTAGTGTAGGGTAGGTTAGTGTAAGGTAGGGTAGGTAGGGTGGATAAATGTTTAGTGTTTTTTCTGGCAAAACAAAGTTTGCCGGGTCAGCTAGTACTTAATAATATTATAAAGAGGCAAGATTTGTATTTTTGTATGTAACGAATAAACTTAAAAACTACTAGACCTATTTAAAAAATTCTTTCACCATTGGGTAGCTACACTATTCCCGAGTGACATGGGCTACTTTTTATCTCTGTATTTCCACGGAAACGGGAACTACGTGGGTGAAATCACGAGGCATCCGCTAGTGACAAAAAAATTGCATGGTAAATACAAACTATCAGCTAGATATCTGAACCACAACTTATACGGAGATAGCGAAAGATTTATTAGCCTAGGGCCAATCAAACTGTGGTATTCAGATATTCAGGCTTCGGTTGATTTTAGTCATTAATACATTTACATTGGCACGGAAAACGGTTTATTTTAAAGGTATTTTAGGATAGAACTTGAAAATGATTTTTAGTTTGTGTCTGGTTAAATATGTAGTGATAGCTGCTGGTATTGTTTGGTTGTGAAAGGTTTGTTAAGAATGGGCAAAAAATATAACATAACTTACTAAATTGTCCATTTTATTTTAGTGTAAAAGTGGTTAGAACTTAACCTAAGCACTACCAATGTTTACAACTTTTGTTTTCAAGAAAAGTGGACCTAACAAAGTGACATTCTAAGAGCGCTAACAATTATTAAAAATTTTTGTAACTGTACATTTAATTTTAGTGTAAAAATGGTTAGTGCTCAACCTAAGCACTACCAATGTTTACAATTTTTGTTTTCGAGAAAAGTAGACCTAACAAAGTGAGTTTCTGAGAGCGCTAACAATTATTAAAAAAATTGGAACTGTACATTTTATTTTAGTGTAAAAATGGTTAGTGCTTAACCTAAGCACTACCAATTATTACAATTTTTGTTTTCAAGAAAAGTGGACCTAACAAAGGTTCATTCTAAGAGCGAAAACGATTATTAAAAAATTTTGGCTGACATGTCGGATTAGAACTTACCACACAGAGCAATTGAAATTGAAAGTAACTACTTTAAATACGCTCCAAATGTCATAAAACAACCATAATACAAAATATATGCACATCGACACACAGTTACAAAGTTTTAGGGTATCTCTTCAAGTTGGAGGAGCCACGCAAATGTTCTACGTTTGAAACAATCTAATTCCAAGTTGAATGAAGTTAGTGACGCGTGCCCTCATAATTATCAAGTAAGGGCCTGACATGGGCAACCAAGTATGTACTGAAGTTTGTGAGCACTATGTACTGTGGCGTAAACACACAACTTGCTGTGGGATTGGCTGAGTAAGGGTATGTCTGGAGCCCGCAAATCTAATTTATGAAATCTGTTCAATCTTATGAATGTCATTTATTTCATAATTAGCTCAAACGCCAAATAAAAATAAAATGCTGTCTATTACAATTTGGTATGATTAGAAACCCACTCAGAATTGCCAAACTTAAGTGGCAGTGGACAGGGCATAATGCTCGAAGAACGGATGGCCGATGGGGCAGAAAGGTTCTGGAGTGGCGACCGCGAATCGGAAGAAGGTTGCGGGGATCCGCCGGATGCCAGATGCACGAGATCGATCAATGTGGAAACGCTTGTGAGCCTATGTCCAGCAGTGGACATCTTTAGGCTGATATGATGATGATGAGAAACACACTCTGCTCTATTGTGTAAGGAATAATGATAAGTTAAGTGCACATAACAAGCAGCCTTGCAGTTTCATCTTTTGAAGTCATCACTGTGTCACACAAGATAATTTCTAATAACCCCGTAACCAAAATCGTGGTTAATCTCTTAAATACTAAAACGGGTCTCGTAAAGAACGAAACGTCCAGCAACATTTAATTAGAACAAAATGTCAATTACGATAGCATTCTAATTTGGATCATTGGTGGCCCACAGAGCACGGAGCTACTTTAGAGACGGCATTGTCAAACATTTCCATATAAACCTACTAGCTTCTGTCAGCTGCTTTGCTCGCGTGAATGTCAAAAATGATCCCAAGGGAACATATTCCCGGAATATCATAGGTGCTATTCCAGACTATAATCTATCTCTATGCCAAATTTCATCCAGATCCGTCCAGCCGTTAGAGCGTGAAGAAGTAATAAACATACAAACACACACACACACTCACAAACTTTCGCTTTTATAATGTTAGTGTGATATTATTATATAGTGTGATAGTGTCAGCGAGTGTTACCGTTTACTCATACATAATGACGGTCCATGACAAGTCCGACTATGGTGTGACAGTCAAAACTTGTGGTCAACGCATATTTGACGGCACCAATATAAATAATTTAAGTAACTAAGTTATGCCCGCGTGCAAAGTATTTTCCCAAGAGAACTTACTACCGGGATGAAAAGTCCAATGACCTAATTCAAGTTATAGTAGGTATATCCGAGAGCCAAGTTTCATAAAAACCACTGAACGGTCAGTGGCTTAGACGCGAAAGCGTAACAGACAGACACACTTTCGCAATTATAACAAAGGTAAAAAAAGCATGGAGTCTAGTTATTGCCTTCGCAATGATTCCGTACTCTGTGGTGTAACCGGACCCTTGCCTTCAATGTGTGGTACGATCACATTCAACTCTACCTAAACTCAGATGTGATTCTACGATCAGGTTATTGATTAACTAGTTCCTCAAAAGGATCTGACTATCTTTGTTTTTGACACCGCAATTTGGACCATCATCATCATCATTTTAGCCGAAAGACCCAGGCACAGGCCCAGGTGTGGCGACGTTTGGAGGAGGCCCATGTCCAGCAGTGGACCTGCTGGACATGGGCCTCCTCCAAACGTCGCCACACCTGGGCCATACGGTTTTCTTTTTCATTTTAGTAATTGTTTCTTAGTTTTTCATTCGACCGTGGTCATGTAAAGTCTGGTTGAGGAGGGATGCTACTTACTTGTATTTTTCTGTAATTTTTTTTTGCCCGCAAGAAACTCTGGTGTGATGACTTTCAAATGTTTATGGGAGATTCACAAGAGAAAGCCACACAAAGGGAAAGGGAAATGTGGCTTCTATTGGAGATACCTCCACCCAGGAGTGGCGTCTATTTAGATATGGCAAAAAAATGGTACAATTCACCACTGCCATTCACATCATCATCATCAGCCTTTTAATGTTTCCACTGCTGGGATACATCCTCCTCTCTGTGAGATGGAATGGGGCGTAATCGGGTTGGTGAATATCACATGTCTTCGAATTTTTGGTTCTAAGACATGCCGGTTTCCTCGCGATGTTTTCCTTCGCCGGTCACATGTACAAAACAACTATTTTCTTAATCTCCTTCGGCAATCATCGCATTTCCGAATACAAACGAATGGTAATTTCCATGTCCATTAATTATTAGATTTATCATGTAATGTAATTTGAATTTAGAACTATGTACTTTATTGTTGTTTTGTTTTCCGTGCGAACTTTAAAAAGCTATAAAACCTTTTTCTTTTAGCAGCTTTCCTCTAATTTTAAAAATAAATTACATTAAGTTAAGAGAGTATTAACAACTTTATATACTTGCAAGTTGATTGAGAGCGTCCGTGCAAAGGGCATCTGATAGAAATCCGACGACTGACGAAACACGAAGTTTGCCGAGGGACATTAAAAAAATAGTTGAACTGTACATTGGTATTTGTTGAATAATTATATCGGTACTTTCATCAAATAATTAATTAATCTGTAAAATAGTGCAGTTTATGTTAATAACTTATACCGCGGTTTTGCCCGTCACGTTAAAATATTGAGTGTAATAAACAGGGATCAGGTCGAATTTTATAGATTATTATCATTTTTTAATCACTTTATTAAAATATAAATAAATAATATGTGTTCCTGAATTAAAATAGGTATAATTAAAACTTAGGTACCCTATAGTACAGCAGCAAAGGCGGACTTGTGAACGAGGGGTCGTGGGTACTCTTAGCGTAAGCATACTTAGCTTAGTTGGAATGTTGGAAAGTTTATACTGGCTAGGTTTATACTACCCCATGACATTATGGTGGTTTAAAAACTCAACAGTATTAAATGGAAAGAACAATGGCAGGTCCCCATACATTGTTTTAGCTGAGATCAAATTCCTACGTCTTTAAATGAAAAATATCTGGTTTAACTCAGGGTGATATTCTGAATTAGTTTGTGCAAGAATTTTTGTTCGAGAATGTCGAGAATAATAGATATTCAGTCTTAAACTTTTGTAGGTTATGTCTGGGTAATTTTTAATAATGTGTTTAATAGGTAATAGTATCCAATTTCATGGAAGTAAATGGGCAATATCGCATTAGTATTTCCCTTGCGTAGATATTTCAGCATGTAATGTATAATATACTCTTTGGAAAGAGTGTATTTATTTAAACTAAGCGGCTTTGACGTGTATCAAAAGGTTCACAACCAAGCTATATATTTTTTACTTGGATTCTTGTCTTTTTGCCAATCATTCACATCATCAGCCTATTAATGTGCCCACTGCTGGGACACAGGCCTCCTCTCTGTGAGAGGGAATGGGCCGTAATCCACCACGCGGGCCCAGTGCGGGTTGGTGGATGTCACATGTCTTCGAATTTTTGGTTCTAATTATTAATTGAAAGTAATTCATTTATTCTACCGCACTACAATAATCTTACCTACCTGCAAGGAACATCTACATTTAGACATAAACTGTATTGTTAACTCATTTACTGCAATAAATACAATAATGATATTATAACTTAATATAGTTACTATTTGTCACTTAGCAGATAAAATATATAATGGCAACACTAAGCTAAATAAATTAACTAAAAAGTCAAATAACTTTATACTTTAAAAAATGTAGACAATTAATAGAATGTCTTTCGTACATAACTCACTTTCAGACGCTCAAATTTAAATCAGCTAAGAATTCGCCATTGTTCTTTCAGTCTTTTAAAAACCTTAGCAGATAAAGATAATGTATTTATCCAAACATGAGTTCACATACAATAGGCATGCACGATGTTCAATAAGTATTCTTTTTTTATTCGCACTGACATGTTTTTTCTAACGAGGCGTACAAATATTATATTTTACAAAATTTGTTAAGTAATTGAATCTTAATATGTTAAAATACGAAACTTCAAAAATAGATGAATGCGAGATAGAATTAAGCAAAAAACGCAGTGGATCATAAAAAACCAGATTCATAAATTAAAATAATGTCAAAAACGTAAAAAAAATATGTCAGAAATAATAAAATCATAAAATGTCATAAGAAATAAAATGAAAGGAAACCTTTTTACCATGGTGGACATCGCACCCATACGCACTAAACGTTTTAAGAATACTTTTATTGTGTGCACAGCAAAATAATGGAATTCCCTGCCGGAGTCTGTTTCCTGATAGCTACAACCTGGGAGTCTTTAAGTCAAGAGTGAATAGGTTTCTTCTAGGCAAGCGTGTCTCACCGTCGACCACATCATCGCTTACCATCAGGTTAGGTAGTAGTCAAGCGCAAGCCTGACAATTATTAATAAAAAAAATAAAAAAATAAAATTATTATAACCTAATTATTATTTAGTATTTACACAGACACAAATCTAACTAGATAACGCAATAAGTCTCTCCGTCTGTATGAAAACCAAGCGTGCCACTTTTTCACAAACAATTTAAAAATAAATTTATTTACCAATGAAAGAAAACATTTCCAATTCGGCCAACATTTTCTGTACATTCTTTACAGCTCAATATGGCATATGAAGACATTTTTCTAGATTTCGGTGAATTTCCGGTGCCGATAATGCTGAAGGATAAAACTCAGATTACGATCATTGATCGTAACTTTACTCCGGTTTTTGGCACGCGAAGAACATACAATCGCGTCATCTAGTTAGATTTATGTCTGTGGGTTTTTAAGACAAGACTTAAATTGCGTCGATAGCTGATATCCCATACTATTTTCTACGAAAATTTCAAGTTCAAATCAGTCGAATCAATGTGATATAAATCGAATCAAATCGAGCCATCAGCTAATCGCTTAAAAACTAATGCCTAAACGATATTTCAATATTGCTAAAGCAATCACCGACCAATACCTTTCAACCTTTATTCCCACTGCACTATTAATTAAATCTTTAATCAGAAGTAACAATCCGACAGAAATCCAATAACTTAATTAAAATGTGTTCACAGCTAGACTCTAGCACGTATTGTGCGAACTAGACGACGAGCGTAAAGGTCACTCCAGACTTAATTGTGAATGTAGCCTTCACAGAGCCTTCATCATCATCTACCTAGCCTTTTCCCAATTGTTGTTGGGGTCGGCTTTCAGTATTACCGGATTCAGCTGAGTACCAGTGTTTTACACGGAGCGACTGCCTATCTGACCTCCACAACCCAGTAACTGGGTAACATGGTACCCCTTGGCAAGACTGGTGTCAGATCTCAAGCTTCTGACTACCCGTAACGTCGTAATTGTGAAAGTAGCCTTAATAAATTTAATTTATTTTCAAATGGTCCTATTTCTAGTTCTTCTCCACTTTGGAAAGGTCAATTGTTTTGGTGAAGAGATTGGCTAATGAACAGGAAAATAAAGCGATCCTAACAGCCCATGGGTTCTACATAAATTGTCATTGTATACAATCATGACCGTTGGAAAGCCAAAATATATGATATAAGTTTTTAAGCTGACATGGTCACAATCATTACAATTTATATTTGTTTCGGGATATTTACCATGTATATTTTGCATTTGGTTGAGAGCTCGATATTTCGGCACCGTTACAAGCGCCATGATCACGAGAACTAAAGTCTTTGCGGGTGGGTGTTATTTACGAACTGACATATCTGTCTACCCTCTTCTTCACTCGTTTTTCACGCACGATACCGCTACCACCAGAACTCGTCTACTAGTTACTCGACATTGTTCACGACAGACACGATACTCACTGTATCCACTTTTGACACTCGTTCAGTAGTTTTACGACCTTTACATAATTGAACCACTGGATTCCAGGCTCGCGACAATTGAAACCCGTCGTCCCTATTGATCAACCAAATGCAAAATATACATGGTAAATATCCCGAAACAAATATAAATTCTAAAAATATATGATATTGATCGGTAGCGTATGTCAATCACATTATTTTTTGACCTTTGGATTCGCTGGAGATATCTAAGCGTTTTTAACAGAATTTCCAAAAAGGAGGAGGTTCTATGTTCGACTTTTTTTTGTGTATTTTCACCGATATCTCCGTCAATTGTGGACCGATTTTGAAAATTACCGATTTTTTACTTGAAAAGGTACGTTCCGAAATTGGTTCCATTTTAATTTGGTAAAGATCTGATGAAGAACTTCGAAGATATATAACAGAACTATTCAATAAATAACGGCAAACCTCTCGGGATTGCTGCAATCGCAAGTCTGTTTATTGTTTATGTCATTTCATAACATAACACCACGCCAGAATGCTCTTAAAGGGTACGCAGATCTCTCATTTCATCGGTTATGTTCAAGTTTCATGATATTTGGGTAATATATTCTTGCTTTATAGGTACATTACTAAACAACTTGCCTATTAGGTAGATACAACTAAAAAGAGAAAAAAACACTTTTTTACAAAAAAATACTACCGACTTCCAAATAAAAAAAACTACAAAGTGAAAAATAACTTAGTTTTTACGTAAATAATTACGAAAGACACCGACTTCCAAAAATTAAGTTATTTTTCATTTTGTAGTTTTTTATTTAGAAGTCGGTAGTATTTTTTTTAAGTTTATTTTGTATCATCTTCTTCCTGATCGACCCGTAACAGTACACTTAAATAGGTATCAGCCAGTCAGCAAGATTAGAAGTTAATGTCTGTGACTGCACAGGGTACACCGAACATACCTTTAAGTTAAGTGTAACCACCCGTTAAATCATTTTCAATGCACCTTACATACCTACCAAATACAACCGATACGTTTCCAAAAAAAAAACGAAATGCAAAACTTTATAAATTGAACAACAGTTTCCCACCAACCACGTTTGGCCACATCCCTATATTATCCGGAAGCGTCCCCAGCGCACGTAATATCCGTCCACCATCCATAACCTCATAGACCCATGTAGCGGTGTTTGTTCCAGCTAGAAGCTTTGCCGGTGATAAACGAATCACTTCGGCTGTTTCCGCCGCACGGTGACAGCTGTCAGGCTATTGATGGCCATCCATCATTCCGACTGTTAAGTGATGCTGATTTTTGTGAGAGAAATTAATTGGACATACATACTTCTAACATGAGCGGTAAATTGCAAATTTTAGTTTATTTCCTACTTTTAATACTTAAATTCTACGGGATGTAGGTCAGATTTTCTACTCCAGGTGCTGCTAAATTGTTCTCGATGCATGATTGGCTAAAATCTCTTTGAATCTCTAGATTAATATAACGATAACAGTTTATCAATCAGCGCTATCCAGAGTTGTCTAGGACCTGCTAGGTAAGCAGTTGTGCTGGTACAGCTGCTTCCAGTTAGACTAGAAGCCGACCTCGTTTGGTTTTGCTTGATGCATAATGCATTCAATCTAATGGATATCAGATGGATAAACTATTTAGAAATGGAAATAATTTAGTTTTAAATGGTTTTATTGAGTAGCTTTTGCCTGAGAATTCGTCCACATTGAAGTGATCCTATAGCCCTCGGCAGTTATTCGAGCTTTCTACCAGTCATCAGACTGGTAGAAAGCTCAGGCAGGCTTATTACGTATCTTTTGCAAGAGCAAAACGATAGCGATATGACATAAAGCTGTCATGAAAGTCGGCATTATCTGCAGTGTAGGTCTGTATGGTAAGTCAAATAAGCATTAAAAAAAAAACCGGCAACAACTCTAAAACTTCTGTATTGAAGAGCAATTATTGCGCAAAAATCGCTATCGTTTTGCTCTTGCAAAAGATACGCAACAAGCCTGCGGATCTAACAAACAAACCATTTTACGTTTTAATAATATTACTTTAGATTAGCACAAAAAGCATTCAAAATCAGATTTGATTTCTGCTCTGGCAATCTTTCGTCTTCTCAAAATCACATTCAAAATGTTATATCAAGCCTACAATTTGGTCGCGGATAAATTTGAAAGAGAGTTACCGCGGCCCTGGTACAAGCAACTAAAGGAACACGGGGTGGGTTTTAGTCAGTAAAAGACACGCCTTCCCGCTTCACCCAGAGCGGGAAAAGTCATTGGACGATTTCCCAAAAAAAAAAACCTTCAATTTATCATTCTCTACGTTATTTCTGAACATAATACTTTATTGTATCATTGTTACTAAGAAAGCTGGAGATTAACAACAACAAAGGACGAACAAAGCATGAGCTCATGGGTTCGAGTCTCAGGTTGACAAAGTGTTATTAGGTTTTTGTTCTGGAATTTCTCAATAGCAGAACAGATTACGGATCCGGTTGATGGCATTTATACATAACTGGCAAAATGTGGGTTTGCAATTTATACACCTCTTAACCCGACGACAGCACAGTGAAGAATTTTAACATCGGGTGCACGGTTTAGCCAGGATGACCCAACTATTTGGAGCAGTGGTAACAGCCGCGACTTACAAGTTGTAGGTCGTGGATTTGAACCCAGGCAGGCGCTTTACTTTGTGTAAATTATTTCTACTCTACTGCTCTCAAAAACGGTGAAGGAAAACATCGTGAGGAAACCGGCATGTCCCAGAACCAAAATTTCGAAGACATGTGACATTCTCCAACCCGCGTTGGCCGCGTGGTGGATTATGGTCCATTCCCTCCTCACAGAGAGGAGGCCTGTGTCCCAGCAGTGGGAACATTAATAGGCTGATGATATGTGATGTGACCCACTATTTAAAAATTAATTATCACCAATATTTAAAGGGATTACTAAAAAATTTCTTTCTACTTTGATTAGAATAATGTATTATTAAATGAGGGATTTTGAGACATAAGATAATTAAAATAAGCACAAAATATGCTATTACTGAAAGCCAACTATAAAGGTTCATAAATAAATACAAAATACACCTTCTGTCTTATGGGAGAAAAATGTTAAAATAATATAAATTTACAAAAAAAATAGCCAGTAATAATCATTTTAAATAAGATTTTATTTTAATCACAATAAAATACAACAAGTAAAAGCAAAATTTAAAAAAATACATTCAATATGTAAATTTTTATGCATCTATTTTTCCTGTGGCCTGGTCTATTCACCGGTGCAGGTGCAATACGACTGAATAGTGGCAAAAATCCAAAAGAGGGGTTTCTTATCTGCAGCTACAGAGAAGTTCAAAACGTCACACAATATTAGAAAAAACAAGTGATGGTGTGATAGAAAAGTCAAATGTTTTAAAATGTCACGGATCAGACAGACCCTATTGTGCGCTCGCTGGGTTAAACCCTTCAGGGAATACAGCCATTGTGTTATTCAATGAAGACTTTTAATGAATATTGCCTGTTTTATGTATTCACTAGCTTCTGTCAGCGGCTTCACCCGTGTGAAAAGGGTTTTATTATTCCAAGGGAACATTTTGCTGGGATAAAAAAAGTGTGTGGTATTCCAGACGATAATCCATCTCTGTGCCAAATTTCATCCAGATCCGTTTAGCAGTATCCGTTCAGGCGTGATTGAGTTACAAACATCCATCCATCCAAACTTTCGCTTTTATAATATATGTCGCCGCGTAAGCGTGAATTTGCTCATTTATTATCCTAATTAAGCATTTTAAGTGTCGAATGTCTATTTAAGTTGGGTTTTGAGTTCAGCGCCATCTATTGGCTCACTGTGGAATCAGTATTGATTCATAATTCGTATGCTAATTTCAATGTTTAATTAATACGAGATGTTTAAATAAAACAGGAACACTTATTGTAGTACTTTTGGATTTGTTCCCATTTTAACTATTGCACATTTGACGAAGTAAATGTGTTTGATTATTCTTATTAAGTTGTCAAACAATGGCGGATGTTATAATTTCTATGACCAATAACCAGATTTAATAATTTAATACGAGAACTAAACAAATTTGAGTAAATGATTAAATACTAAAAAGTCATAAGACTATTTTACACAGCTATGTGATAATGAGAAACTTTCTAATTAGTAAGATTTGCAGATCACCGGAAACTTGAATAGTTTTGTTATTAGATGTCTATTTCAATAATAAACTACAAACAACTTTGTATTTGTGAGTATTGGGGTTGTTTAATGTTAAAATAATTAACTGATCAGCATTTTAGTATTGTTTGCTAGCTTTACTCAACTATCCAAGTAATTAGTGTCTAAACAAAAACAATATGGAAGTCCCGCCCATTGTTTAGAACACACATGGCGCGTACGGTGCATGGTGTGTGTAAAAAATAATAACTGTAAAACTGTTTAATAAATCTGCTAATTGAATAGATGTTTGAAAACCTAATAAACATGTAACGTTAATTGTCATAAAGTGATTGTGTAATCTATAAAAACATTTAAAAAGAGTATCCTGGAGTTTCTAGCTAGGTCTTCTCCAGCGACCGACGATAGCTTTGTGACCTAGCAAGCCACACGATGTGGTTTTAGCTTCAAGTTCATTTGAAAACTCAAAGTGCCTGTAACTAAATCAAATAAACACTCTTGAGTTTCAATCCAGTGTTGTGTGTTATTGAAGTAACCCGCTCCAGTCAAGAATAAAGGAATTGCCTCTAGACATTGGGGTTAAAGATGGCGGTCCTATGATTCATAGGTACTTCGACGTGACATATACTAGCTTCTGCCAGCGGCTTCGCCCGCGTGAAAAGTCCTCTGGAATCACTCTATCTATTAAAAAAACCGCATCAAAATCCGTTGCGTGGTTTTAAAGATCTAAGCATACATAGGGACAGACAGACAACGGGCAGTGACTTTGTTAACCCCCGCCGGAAAAGAGGGATGTTATAAGTTTCACGTGTCTGTGGCATCATAGCGCCTATACTGATGAACCGATTTTGATTTAATTTATTTTATTTGAAAGGTGATTTCATCGAAAGTGTTTTTAGTTTTGTTTGAATAAAATCGGTTCAGCCATTCAAAAGTTATGGGCATTTAACTGTTTGAATCGGCGTGTTTTCGAAAGATAAATTTGTCAGGGGTTTTTGAAATTTTGAAATGTTGCTTGTTTTATACTATGTAGTAGTGAAGTATGAAGTAGGATTGACGTAACTAAATATCATGAATGATATGAAAGCAAAGGAATCTTTGTACATAATAACTAAACATATAATTGAATTCCTTTATTTCACACATAATAAAAAACAATACATAATCCCTAATTGCGAACGCCGGTTCAGTTAAATGTGAGTAATCACTATTCAATAGTAGGTAATTGCGTCCGTACTCCGTATTGAGCGAACCTCGACGTGAAATAAAACGAATTCATTCAGCAATGGAAAAGAATCAGCACACCAATTTGTTGGGTTCTAATTGAATTACTGTTCAGTATTGAAATACGGGGGTTTAGGATATGAAATACCAGTTGGATTGTGTTTTTTTTTGGTCGTGTCAATTATTTGAACCGGTTTTCATGGATACAGTTATTTCGTTTCTTTTTTGGGATTTTGTAGTTCATGTCGTGGTGACCCAGTAACTAAGACCTCGGCTCTCGTTGTTGAGGTCATAAATTCAAAACCAGGCAAGTATTAATTGGAAATTTTCAATTCATATGTACTTTCTAAGTTTATCTTGAATATCGCTGACAACAGTGAAGGAAAACATTGTGAGTAACCCTGGACTAATAGTTAGTTTAAGTGTGTGCTCCATTCATGTTATTGCTGCTAGGCGTTCCAGTGCGAGGATAGAAGAATGAATAAGTCCTGTGACACTTAGTAGGTATCAAGTGACTCCAGAGAAAACTGTGGCACAGTGATCACGTGATGCTGTGCACAGCGAGGCTCAGGGAAGACGCTTTTTCAGTCGCCCTAGAGATGTGCCTTAACAGGCGTTGCACAGAGGGGGCAACGGGGTATTTTTTTAAGATTTCACGGGGCCCCTTGTGCTGATGGCTATCACCGGGTTGGTTTTAGTGAGGTAATAATCCCAAAATCCCTGGACTTTTCACCAAAAAGATCAGAGAAAGGTTAAAGGTTTCTCCCTAATTAAAAAGATACCTACCTACCAATAAGCGCAGAGCAAAAGCTTCTTCTCATTTAGAGATGGAAATAATATCAACCATCAGGCGTTCATATTGTGTTTTGCCAATTTTTCACCAGTAAACCAAGATTTTCTTACTCAATCCATAATGGAAAATGTCTAAGGCAATTAAACCTTATACCTATTTCAAGTCATATCCTCCAACTTGATTTCACTTCGAATTATCAAATCGATAAAAAGCTTGTATAATAATTTACGAGGTTTTTGTTGTTGTTGACAGGCTCGCGTTTGACCAATATCTCACCTGATGGTAAGCGATGAAGTGGTCGACGGTGAAGCACGCTTGCCTAGAAGTAATCTTTTCATTCTTTATTTTAAGAGCCCCAGATTGTAGATATTATGTACTATATTGTTATTAATTGAGAGCTTTTCTTCGTTGTCATGGTGATTGCTACTCGAGTAGAGATCCTGTAAATTGACTTGAAGATGGACTTAAGGAAAATAGTAGTACTTACGACATAGGTATAAATGGCATTCGTTGGTACTTGCCAGTTTTTGAACCCGTGACCTCTATCTTCTAGTATATACCTAAACAATGAAACTTTCATGAAACTATGACTTAATGGATTCCCATGTCTATATATTCTCCTTTGTTTGTACATCTATAATAATACCTAGTAGATGTATTCTGTTTTCCTTTGTAGTCAGTAATAATGATTAACAGTAACAGTCCTAGAATTACTAGCTTATTGTCAGATTCTGGGAAAATAGGTCGACGATCATTAATTACTACCAGTTGTAATATTATCTCGTCTTTCAGTCGAATAAATACCAAACTACATTTATTTAGGCGTAACAAAGCCAATAAAACAACATAATCGTGTGTTCGTGACTAAAGCTCGATTTTAACAGAACTTTAATAAAGTGTGAAATAAATAACGTGAATGCTCGCTTGTTAACTCATAATATCAATATTATGTTCTGCATATTTCAAATTACTAACTGAATCGCATACTACGAATATTGCCAACGATTTTTTACGATTCTAACAACGTCCGCGAAACGTACAGCTGTACTCTATACATCTCGTACTCAAGATTATTACATCGCATTCCTTTCTTTCCACACCTGTAAAAAAACTCAGGTATAAAAATAGATAAACTTTATGATCTCGTAATGTCTGCAAACAAGCAATCTTCTCATTTTTCGCACTTTACGAGCGTCTGAACATTAACGTGTATATAACAAGGTGTCAGAACCTTGACATCAATATCCCCCTTGTTTTCACACAATTTCCACAATATTAATCGTTCAGAGCTTATCCAAATAAATCTTACGGCCCGATACATTAATGAAATTCCTTCCACGCTATTTCTGTAGTACGCTGAACCACCGCGCGGACTCAGAGAAAAATCATAAGATCAGCTGCGAGTCACAATGACCAAAATACTGACAACGACTCAAGGTTGAGCGTTCGTATAAAATGGCCGTAAGCTCGACGGGTGATTGAGATAAGTCGCTGAAGTTTGTGGAGAGAGTACTCACTGTAGGCGACGTGGCAGGGCGGCAGCTGAGTCACTAGCACTGTCACACTTCACTGTCAGGTCAACGGTATAGCAGAGGAGAGTAACTGGCGTGTAAAATTAGCGCGGCTGGGCAGAGAGCGGCATGCGTCCTCGCTGAGGCAGCGGCGGGCGGTGACTGGGGCGTCTGGCCGGCGCCCGCCAGCCGCCGCCCGCCCCGCGCCTTATCACACGAATAAAATTTATTTAATGGATAACCGGCTCGACGATGGGATGCCCATTGAAATTTTCCCGTTTTACGACGATTATTAATGACTTAAATGGTGTTTGGCATATTGTTGTCGGCTCGCTGCACAATTACGATCATCGTTAGCGTTTCATTGAGAGCATTAGGGAATTATTGATGGTAAAAGTGTGAATTTGTTAGGGTTTTCCTGTTGAACTGGAAGTAGGTCATAGACTCCGGATAACCCGACGTTTTAGAAATAAATCGTGATTGCTGCAATACATCTTACTAAGTAGTCGTTCGTGTTGTATGAGTGTTGTTTAATAAATAAGTTTCGCGTTTTCTCTTGAACAATTTCTCTACAATGTTTGGTTCGGCTTTCAATGGAGAGATGCGACTGAATATTATCTAGGGGAATTTTCCACGGGGTGCTTGCGTTCTAACCTATTTGACCCAATTGCTGGGAAATAAAACAAATTAAGACTGGTTGTTTGATTGACGGGGTGGTTGGTTCTGACTAAAGGATGAACTAAAATATATTATTTCAACTGCTGTGCTGGAAAATCCTCGGAGCAGATAAAGTTTTATGGTTATTTTCCATTATGAAATTCTTAGTAGCATTCCTGAGTCTGGATTTGAGATTGTTTGATGGCAATTGGCTTGCCTTCAACAAAGCTTCAAGATAGTTAAGCTCATATTCCGAGTCATATCCTCCAACTCGACTCCACCTTGAATCATATTGATAGTTAGATCTTTGTTATTTATTGACATTTCTCGAGGGATTTTTTCCGTTATCATGGTGAGTGAATCTATTGGAGGTCCTTCAAACTGAATTGGAATATGGGGTATAGCTGCAGAACAGTAGATCTAGTATTGATACAGCTATGTCGCCTTCTTCGTTAAATACAGTCATGATGCTACTTATTAGTTTATCCTCGCACTGGAACACCTTCCAGTAGTTACACCAATGGAGCACAATCTTATAATAAACTCACTATAAGTCCAGCCCCCGTACCGTGACGAGTCAAAACTATCATGGTTCGACAGTGAAAATTTGACAGATATATACAAGTCATATACATCGGTCCCTTAGGAACACTCTAAATAACCTTGCTCTAAGAGCTTATGATCACCCCTAGTTTCAAATCAAATCAAATCAAATAAGTTTATTTGTTCGAATATGGTAAAATAGATGTTACAATATTGGTACCAGCATATCCTGCCATAATATGGCGTACAAATATTTATTAATAATTATGAATCATAGTATATAATCTGAATCTGTTATAGTTCATTAATAAAGATTGAAAATATATTGCAGTAATAATAATGAAGAAAAAATAAAAAATTGTATTCAATTAGTAACGACTTATCTTCTAAATATTCTTGAACACTGTAATAATTTTTCGCCAATAACAGTCTGAACAATACCCTTTTGAACAACGGCAATGGCAAATCTTGAGTATTATTTGGTAAATGATTATATATAATAATTGCCATGCAGTAAGTATTTCTTTTAGATAGCGTTAATTTTCTTTGGGGTAATTTCAATTTGTCTTTGTGTCGTGTTCTACTATTTATTTTGTAACTGCTTTTTTCGGAAAGATTATATTTGGTTTTTACAAAAATGCATGTTTTAAAAATATAAAGACATTTTCTCACGATGTTTTCCTTCCCCGTTGTCAGCAATGTCCAAGATAAAATTAGAAAGTACTTATGAATTGAAAAAGTCACGTTGGTACTTGCCCGGATTCGAACCAACGACCTGAAGCACGAGAGACGAGGTAGCTGTGTTTCTTATACATCTCATTTGCTCATTCTATATCTTCTGCAAACATTTCTGCGAATATTTTCAGATATCCTTGTACAAATGCTTTACATTCTCCAAGAGTGCTGGTAGAGAGCATTTCTTTGAAGTCGGTTCACGGCCCGGCACTGATCGGGGTCCTTGGAACAGATCTCGTTTTCTTAGAAGCACTCGCAAGATACACGCTCCAGAGGACTTTGATTGCTCTTCATTAGTCAAGGAGGCGTTGTCCTGATTATAAATTAATGATAAATTCCTTATACGTAGGTACGTACTAAGAAATTCGGGTCGTTTACACTGTACCAGTTTTTGGCCCCGTTGTTCAGTTAAGCCCGTGCTACATGGTTTAAAACGGCAGTTTCAAACCGAGGTTTAAAACCGTGTAGACAGTGGTTTTAAACCAAATTTAGTTAAATCTTTAAAAGCCCTTGGTAGAAAGGCGTGCGTTATTACGTTGGAGTTGGTTTTAAGCCGTGTAACCGGCATCGCCCCATCCACTTTTAACCAAGGTGACCTTGGTTTTTAGGGTTCCGTACCCAAAGGGTAAAAACGGGACCCTATTACTGAGACTCCGCGGTCCGTCTGTCTGTCTGTCTGTCACCAGGCTGTATCTCATGAACCGTGATAGCTAGACAGTTGAAATTTTCACAGGTGATGTATATCTGTTGTCGCTACAACAAAAAATACTAAAAACAAAATAAAATAAATATTTAAGGGGGGCTTCCATACAACAAACGTCATTTTTTTTCCGTTTTTTACAAAAATGGTACGGAACCCTTCGTGCGCGAGTCCGAATCGCACTTTGGTTTTTTGTAACTTGTTTTAAACCGTGTAGCACAGGCTTTAGTATCAACAATAATAATTAATAAGAATAGCAGTGTTGGTCCAGTGGTAACGGCCCCAACTTACGTGTCGTAGGTCGTGGGTTCGAACCCAGGCAAGCGCTTTACTTTGTGTACATTATTTCATCACCACTGCTCAAAAAATGGTGAAGAAAAACATCGTTAGGAAACCGGCATGTCCTAGAACCAAAAATTCTAAGACTTGTGTCCACCAACCCGCACTGGGCCCGCGTGGTGGATTAAGGTCCATCCCTCTCTCACAGAGGGGAGGCCTGTGTCCCAGCAGTGGGTACATTAATAGGTTGATGATGAATAAGAATAGATAAGGAATCATGATTGTGTGAGGAATTCTATAAAGGGTCTCAGTAAAAGTGTGACAGTTGACAGGATGAAATGGAAGTAGAAAAAGTTTTGCGCTGACTCCAAGTAATATGGGGCAGGGCAGGAAGATGATGTTAAGGATTATTATGTTAACTTGCTCCGACAATGGCTATAATATAGTCCTTAAATGTGAGATAGTTTTGATTATTTATTTTAAACCTTATTTTACCTCGTTCTGCTGCAGAACGAAGGCATCCTTTGCCTTTTTCGAGTGAAGTACTAATTCCACGCGACTAAAGCCGCGTGCGGTGGCTGGATGGATGTTTGATACTCTTTCACTCAAAAATGACTAAACAGATTTGGATGTAATATATTTTTTTCTTTTTAAACCTTGGCTCACACTAAATTACTTCCTGTATCGTGGGTGCGTTTAAAAAATTTAAACTCACATACACAACACTCAGAGCCGGAACTATAGGTCATACAAATATTTGTGCCATGCGGGAATCGAACCCGCGACACGCAGCGCAGCAGTCAATCTCTCAACCACTGCGCCAACCATGCGCCCAATTTGGCACATATATAGTTTATAATCTGGATTTACAAGTTCACGCGGGCGGAGACACTGGCAGAAGCTAGTTTGATAATAAATGTAACATAAAAAATTTCTTTGAACCTTTCAGTAACGTTATACAGAAAACTTAGTTTTTTTGGTTAGTATAAATTTCTTCTCGGAAGGTAAACTGAATGTACTATTAAAATACCTCAAGGGTCAAGTCAAGAACCACGGCTGATGAATGCATTACAATAAGCACTACCTTGAAAGTAATTCTGGTTAAAATCGCTGGCGGGTAACCGACGCAACGGTATCGCTGTAACACGGATATAATTATGAACATGCACCGCTAATATTATATTATTATTTAGGTTAAGTAACTCTGTATCTCATTATAAGGTTATAAGTGAACTGTTATTTATAAGTTCATATGGGAAATAAATATCTTTAAACCTAAACCTAACATGCACCGCTACAGCGGTATGCCTCTTATTTTTTAACCGACTTAAAAAAAAGGAGTTTCTCAATTTGACCCGTATGTTTGCAATCGCAATTTTCTCGCGTTTGGCTGAACTGATTTTGATGCGGTTTTCAGAAAAGTATTTGTCACATTCTGGAGAAGGTTTTGGTATACAACCAATGGATACCCCGTGACGTCGTCCGCATGAATCCGTTATATGTATGTGTGTATCATCTTTGTCCACGCATTACTACGAAACTCATTTTTTAAATAGTACGAAATTCACATCAAATAAACTTCCAAATACGATTTACAATAAGCTTCAAGACCCATCCATCCCACAGTAATCTTAAAACGGGCGACGTAAAATGATAGACCATAAAGTTGGTTCACCACCGCGTGGGAGTACCGAAGGAGCATGTATTGTATTATTAACAGCACTGGCGCCGCGATAATGGCGTGATTTCTGTGTGCTTAACATGCTGTTAAAAAGACGCAGAAGGTCGTGTTTCAAATGTATGATTTTGACGAACTCGTGTGAAGAGCTCGTGGCTAAATAATAACAGCCGTACGAGTCGATCTTAGTGGTTTTGCCAAGGTTGGTCCGTGGGTGGGTGGCCATTCTTCCGTACCTCGGCAAGCACATTAAACTGTTGGTCATTTGTAGATCTTTGAAAGTTGAAAGATATTCAGAAAATAATCTGTCACCAGTCTTGCCAAGGACTGTTACACCTCTACTGGGTTATGGAGATCAGATAGACAGTCGCTCCATCGATGTAAAAAACTGGTCATTGCATTCAGGTGCATCAGATCATAGTTGAGGATAAGCTAGATAGATTGATTGAGGACAATTTTCACTTAGATCATAGTTGGGGATAAGCTAGACAGATTGATTGAGGAAAATCTTTACTTAGATCATAGTTGAGGATAAGCTAGACAGATTGATTGAGGGCAATTTTCACTTAGATCGTAGTTGGGGATAAGCTGAACAGATTGATTGAAGACAATTTTCACTTAGATCATAGTTGGGGATAAGCTAGACAGATTGATTGAGGACAATCTTCACTTAGATCGAAGTTTGGGATAAGCTAGACAGATTGATTGAGAATAATCTTCACTTAAATCATAGTTGGGGATAAGGTAGACAGATTGATTGAGGACAATCTCCACTTAGATAAAAGGCCAATTTTTTTGTTTATCCCCACAAAAAGTTACTTCTCAGCCATACCGCCATCTCCATATTGGATGTACTGACGTACGGGGATATTGGTACCAACGTATTACTGAAAAAAACACGTTAAAAGTCTCGCTGCAAATGAAAAGGATCATCTTACATCAAAAGATCATCTCATACACCTTTACGGCTTTTTCCCTACACCTAATCTTTTTTTGCAAGGTTTTGATAAAAAACCGAAACCAAAACCGTTATAACAAATAGACAAATAGACACTATGAAAAGTATCTTCAAATATTTTGTCGCAATAACGCATCATGTGCGTGGGTACCATAAAGCTTTTGTCACATTGAAACAGGATGAAGCTTAAAGTAAATTGTTTGTAGAGTCTCGAGTATGAACGATGCATTGCTTTCGCTGCACAGATTATGTAATCACTTTATGAACCCTGCATCTTCGTAAATAGGTAAACGAATGTTTAGAAGTGTCATAAATTCACTAGTAACGATATTTAAATTTACCTGCCTAAGGGTAGTGGTTATTGAAAGGAGTGGAGGGAACACAGGTGAGGGACAGAAAAGGCGACCAAAAAAGGGTATCGCACCTTTGGGTGGTAGTCACACCAACTTGTTAACGTATAAAATTTGGAGTCAAAATTAAAGATTCCAAATATTAAACCAAAAACCATACATTCTCATGAAGTAAATAACTTTGACCGATGCTCATAGGTGTTGAAGCAAGCTTTAGTGATTCGTATTTCAAGACTGTGGCGGTTTCCATATCGCGACTGCGGTTACTGCGACCTAAGCCTTACCCTGAGGGTTCCGTAAGGGCGTAGAGTCATAAATGTGAGATGATATTCGTGTAATTCAACGCAAGTGCAAACATTTGTAGACATCACGATGAAATATCGTTAGAGTTGTATGCGTCAGAGTGGTTTTATATGCGAGAGGAACGCTCTGATGACGTACAAGGTGATCTTGTGGGCGGCATTAGGTTATATTGTTGGTTTAAATCATATTGTTTAATGTATCAAGCGAGACTGGAACATTAAAGTGATGTCTTTCAAAATTTAAAGTAAGGTTTTCTTCTATGATAGGAACGTTTTTGAAGTTTTCTATTCAATGGGTAGAGTTGATGTCTTATATGCGACTATAAAATAGGATGCGTTTTATACTGCTGTCGCTAGTAATATTGTAATAACAAAGCTGGTATATGTCGTTGATTTCGCTTCTGTTTCGATTGGACACTACAAGTTACTTTACGAAATTATTAAGAATTATTCGCAAGTGCAAAAGTATGTAGACATCACGATGAAATATCGATAGAGTTATGTTGTATGCGTCAGAGTGACTTTATATGCGAAAGGACGAGCTCTGATGACGTACAAGGCGATGGTGGGGCGGAATTAGGTTATATTGTTGGTTTAAATCGTATTGTTTAGTGAATTAAGCGAGACTGAAATATTAAGTGGGTCTTTAAGGTCTAAACTGGTGTTTTTAAAATAGATTTTCTTCTGTGATAGGTTACGTTCCGGAGTTTTTCTTTTTAATGGCAAGCGTTACAATCTCGTATGGGATGCATTTTATACTGCTGTTGCTAGTAACATTGCAATTACAAGGCTGGCTGGTCCGTATGGTCTCGTTACTGATCTGATTATGGTTTACGAAACAACTGTCTAAGAAAAATTATCAAACCGACTGCTTTCTGTCTTTTTCAGTACCATTATAAATATCACAATGATAATCAAACTATCTAGCTTTAAATTATGCAGAGGCAAACCTAGTATCACTTCTTTCATCATGACATACAAATTATCTTCTAAAAGTGAACAAATTCTCTCTATTATTCAAATTCTTCTCAGCTTTGGAACAGTTAAAGTAGTAAAAAATGGAAATTTCGCTATTCCGATATCCGTGAGGTCTGAATAAACAGCATTATGCCTGATGGAGGATATTATTCATACTGCCCGGCTAAAGTGGGAACTATTCCAGTTTAATGTTTGAACTAGGAATACGGACCGACTCAAAAGTTTCGAATGCACTTTTTGATTTAATCTTGAAAATTAATGTAGTTTATCAACTGTTTATAATCTTCTTCTTATATTCTTTATATTATTCTTCTATAATCTTCTATACTAATATTATAAACAGGTAAAGTTTGTGAGTTTGTGACGTTGTAAGGGGTAATCTCTAGATCTACTAAACCGATTTTGAAAATTCTTTCACCAGAAGAAAGCTACGTAATTCCTGAGTGTCATAGGCTTTAATATATTTTCAAAAAAATTAGAGATCCTTAAGATAATTGCAATAATGTAACCCAAAGAAGCCAAATATTGTTGCCTGTAAAATTCATTCTTTGGCGTGCGCTGAGAAAACTATTTATGATACATACAAATTATTAGCTACCTAGGAAGGTAGGGTAGTGTAGGTAGGGTAGGGTAGGCAGGGTAGTCAGGGAAGGTAGGGTAGGCTGTTTTGATTTTTTGTTACACATGATTGATATTATCGCTCGATAATGATAGACACAGTTGTAACACTAGAAATAAAGATAAGTTAGATCAACCACCTTATAGATTAGCTAAAGTACACACATCTTCCATGAGGGACTGTGTTAAATTCTATAACAAAATACCATGTGATTTAGTAAAAACTTAATGAACGAAAATTTAAAACTTTTTTTAAAGCACACTTTGTAAACAAGCATATTACAAATTAAATGATTTTATTTAAAATAAGAATGCTTGGCAACGTGCTGGTTCCGCTCCATAGAGCAATCTTTAGTGTAGACTAAATTAAATTTGTTAGTTTGTAAATACCTATTCATAGTTATTATATTCGTTTTTTTATAAATTTACTCACAAATTCCTCCGTTGTTGTTGAATTATGTATTTTACCTGTGTTTGCAATATTTGTAAGTATGTGAGAACCATATTCCTATTTATCAAATGAATTTACACCTGTTAATGCTTAAAACCATTAATAGGTAAATTCACTTCTTACCTATACGTAGTATAGTATGAAGTACTATTTTGGGAGCATCGTCCTTACGTATATGAATTAATGTATTATGTAAATATCGTAAAAAAAAAATATTTTAAAGAGAAATTGTGGAGTTTCTTGTCGTTCTTTTCTATAACAAGCTACTTTTCGAATGGACGATAGAATCACGTTCAAAAATGCCGCTTATTAGCCTAATTGAAATAAATAATTTTGACTTTGCATGTGCGCAAATATTTTGAGCTTTCAATAAAGTTATGCAATTAGAGTGCACGGTACCCCATTATCAAATCTTTGAGTATGGCGTGCACCTTGCTGGAGTTACTTCACATCATCACATCATCAGCCTATTAATGTTCCCACTGCTGGGACACAGGCCTCCTCTATGTGAGAGGGAATGGGCCGTAATCCACCACGCGGGCCCAGTGCGGGTTGGTGGATGTCACAAGTCTTCGAATTTTTTGGTTCTAGGACATGTCGGTTTCCTCACGATGTTTTCCTTCACCGTTTTGAGAGCAGTGGTAAAGAAATAATTTACACAAAGTAAAGCGCCTGCCTGGGCTCGAACCCACTACCTACAACTTGTAAGTCGCGGCCGATACCACTGGGCCACCACTGCTCTATACCACTGGGCCACCACTGCTCTGGAGTTACTTAATTTATCTTAAAAAATGCTTGACAAGATACTTTAACTCATGAAGCATTTTCTTTTAGAAAGAAAATCAGATAGAACACTATTATGATTCACCATTTTTACACACTATGTAGGTTTCATACATTAAATACAAGTTGTTATTTAACCCTTTAAAAAATGTGTGATAAGGAAGGTGTTTTGCTCCTCCCCTCTCTCTTTATGACCTCCTATACATCGTTACAGGCCTTATCGGAAGCATACGATACTCAGATATTCAGCGCATAAAACATTTACAGCTGATAGGGCTGGCTCATTGCCTTATCGGGCGTTAGGGGCGTACAACGTATCTGTCATTTTATACCTGACTGTCCCATAAGGAGGGAATTTCTTTCCTGACTTTGCTTTTTTGTTATTTCTATTAAAAAGTACTGATATCTTTTTTACCTGTCAATAATGATTTTGTAGTAGTGTAAGCCATTTTATGAATCGTTTCTTTCTCCTCACAACTTAGGTATACAAATACAGGAACATAATAGGGATGTTTCTTGGGTATAAAAATGATAATTCTATTTTGTCCGTCAGTGAGATTATGAAATAATATTGGACACCTATTTTTGCTTTACCAAATCAATAAAAGTTTACAAAGGTAAAATGCATCAAAGTTCAGGAGTGGGGGCTTGTGACGTCACTAAGGCAGTATAAAGTGTACTAGCGGCGTGACTTTTCACGATATTTCAACGCATTATATCGTCGATCGTGTCAAAAGAAAAAATACGGACGGACCAAAAATTAATTTTCAGTAAACTACCCTATTATGCTCGTAGTCTAGAATGTGTGAGGAGCTGCTGCTGTATGGCATAGGAATGCCTGTATTACAAATCACCAAAAATAATAACAATCAAATTCAATCAATAATATCAATATTTTAACCAAAAATTACTTCTTCTACAATCCTTATCCACCTAATGCTGACCGTAGCTCTCCAACTATAGCACCACTTAAGCCGGTGCTGGGCCTCCACCATTGAAATCCTTGCCTGCTATTTAGACCAGAACGTCAGTTTAGTGTACTTGGAAACCATTTGTTAAAATACCTTACAATATAAAATACTTCAAAGAATCATTCAACCATTAAGCATTTTTCTTCTTATAACTAAATCATGTTCAAAGGCCTTTGCACATTGCTTTTTATTTCTCAGAAAATTCGTAAATCAAACTTATGCTGACACAAGATGAAGTTGCTTTGTATAAGAAATGTTTAAGAGGCATATCGACTCAATTCAGACGTCGAACAGCCCTACACCAGAGACGAAGGTCGAAGGGTAAGTGGGGGTCATTCGAACCTTTCAGCATTCCGGGAGGGTGTTCAACTTTACCCTATCTAATGCTAACGAGCAAAACATAATAATGTAATTAATGGCGCCTTTGTCAAATGAGGCCATTTTATTAAGGTTTTAGGGATTTTTCGGGCCTTCGTCATCGGATCTGCACGTGAATGTCTAGCGCTGAACATGGGTTTTACAAAGACTGTGTTTTAATCTAAATCTGATCACACTAATATTATAAAGGCGAAAGTTTGTGTGTGTGTGTTTGTTCTTCACGCTCAAACGGCTGGACTGATCTGGATAAAATTTGGCATAGAGATAGATTATAGCCAGGCATAGCACATAGGAGACTTTTAATCCCGGTAAAATGTTCCCTCGGGATATTTTTTTTAATATTATAAAGAGCAGTACTATTGTTATTCTTTTATTAGCTTTGATTGTCTCACTAATGGGCAAAGGCCCCCCCATATGTTTCCATACGCTTTTTTCTTGCGTCACCTTCGAATCAGCCTTCATGGTCCGCGTCCAATTATTTACAAAGAGGGAAAATTATTGGTTGTTTATTATGTTTGTAAAAGTTAATCTCTGGAAGTTCTTTTACTGATATAAATCGACACTATCACTGAGTGCCATAAGACTCTATTTTTCTAAAATTACTCGGTTCTCATAGGATAGTCTACGTAGAACCACGGTAGGAAGCTAGTGTAAAATAAAATTTCAAATCTAATCACTAATAAATATTTAGGCTTAGTTAGTTATTAGTTTTTGTTTTAGTGTATATGTTCCAAAGAGCAGGTGTATGCACACGTGGGACACTCCAGCATGTGTGCCATATTTTGCAAAGGGGCACCGCATTAACACTGGGTATCAGGCGGGAGGTATAAAACCCCATGTTGCCAATGATTGAGTGCTTTCCATATAGGCCACAGCAGTTCACGTGGCAGCTGTTCCTGGGGTTTCAAGAAGTCTTTATGCTCGCCTAAAAAATAAACAAATGTTTTTTTTCACAATCTTGAAAAAAACTTGGCACCGTCGCTCATATTTGGTTTTTTTCAGAAAAAGTGAAACACTAAATATGGTTGTTTTAATTAAAGTCAAATAATGGTTACCTATTATTATGAACCTAGAAAATACTTAATTTGTTACACTCAGAATTAAGAATCATCTTTTCTTTGTAATTAGAAAATCATAAATGGTAAACTTCAGTGGGTGTTGCCAATTATTTTTAAGACATTTATGTACTATTTAACAAAAAACAAATGGCATTTTCTTATTAGACAAAAAAAAAATAATATTAACTCATATGCGATAACCGCCATACCATATTACTATTTTCGTACTCTTGAAAAAAACCTACTACAGAAAAAAATACAGTTTTTCTCATGTTTTTTGTGAACTTTTTTTTCATCTTAGGAAAAAACCATTTTTTTTACAACTCGATGCTCGCCACTGACGCGGACGTCGGGGTGGCCAGCTACTGGGCACAACATTTAAAAAGATTTTACAATGCATGTCCTCGAAAAGAGCGGTTTTCCAAGCAGCCAAACTGTGCGGAAAGTGTCACTTTTTTTCACTAGTGCTTTTTACTTTCCTGTATTTTTTTAATTTTTAACTCCAACTTCAGTCTGACGCATAGAGTTTTTATTATTTGAGAAAAGTTTTAAAAATTTGTTATGTACAGATTATCATTCATATAAAACATAGAGCAACACGGACCACCGGCGGACCGGAGCACGCCGGTGGTCCGTGTTGCTCTATGATATAAAAGGTAAAATAAAACTAATATTTCATTTTAGGCGTTTTTAATTACTCTAGATTTAGATTTTGATCAATAAATTAATTTTAAATATTCATTAAATATGTTTGGCAGAACGTATATTTTGCTCGTGCCTTATTGCGTAACGAAGTGACAGCTATTCGCACATGCGCAGTAGATATGCCCGAGGAACTATTAGTTAATCTGTGGATATGCTGAACGCGCTTGAATAAGCCCGCCATATTATTAATTTCATTTTATTAATTTATTTATTTCCTCGCACAATGCATAGTAAAATGTTGTATGATACACGTACGTAAGATGATTTCCGACTTGTGTCGATTTATCCACTCACTCGCTTCGCTCGCTCGTGAATAAAAATGCCACTCATCGGAAATCACCTACCTTCCGCACTTGTATCATAAATAACTATTTTCATCGACGCGAAAAGAAGAAGAAGAGTATATGTTTGCAGTTATTTATTTTTATACTGTTTATATTTTTATCTAAGTCTATAAATAAATGCCGGCACAAGGCAGCACAGGACCTACTTAAAAAAAACCCTACTTATCACCAATCCACCACCGTCACCGTCCGTAATTTTTTGTTATATCCGCCTTTGCCTTCTACTCTTGTTTTGATTGATTCAATCTATTCCGTTTTTTTCAACACTCACAGGGAATGGTCGGCCTTGGCCTACATTCAAAGGGACACTCTACATTCAATAAAATATTACTTACTGGGAAGGTGAAAGAAGAGGAAACACTCCAGCATAAAATCATTTGACCTTAGTGAAGGGATGATTGTGTTGAGATATCAATCGTTTAATTAAGAATATGTAAGGATTTTCAGTTTTTAGGGTTCCATACCCAAAGGGTCCAAACGGAACCCTATTGCTGTCACTCACGTGTCTGTTCGTCTGTCTATCCGTCTTCTGTCACACAAGCTTTACAGTCAAACAGTTGCAGCTACAGTCTTAAAATTTTCCAAAGCCATACAATTGCCAAAAAATATGTTTAATGTGTTTAAAATATTTTGACCTACCCCATCAAATGGAGTATCATTGTTTAGAGCTCATTGAGTAGATAAATACTGTATTTTTTGTTTTAAAAATATTTAAAAAAACAAAGGAATGAGAAGTTTTTTAATTTTTTATTTATGATGAGTTTGCTCTTGACTCTAGTCTAGGTCAGAGGTGACAGAGACAGAGTCTACGATGGAGTGAGCTTACCCAGAAGAAGCCTGTTCACTCTAACTTTGAAGAGATTCGGGAGTCACCAAAGTAAGTAAATTCCCAAGATTTTTTTAACTTTTCATTGCCCTATGAACTTTAAATTATTAGATAATGTTTATATTATTACGTATATTTTACTGACAAATACCAATATATTGATTAATCAAATGTTTTTCTTTGAAATGCTCTTATTATTCCTAATACAACCAACTTAAATACTTGCCCCGTGTGGTGTCTGGGCCGTAGAATTACACCACCCCATCTCATCCCGTGGGTGTCGTAAAAGGCGACTAAGGGAATAAATGCCAGAGGACACTTCTGTTTCCTTCTGTGCGGTGCAAACATCTCACCCCCAAGCTAAGGTCGCCGTGCCGAGAGCTGCATGGCTAGGGGAGAGCCTAAGTCGCGAGCGTGCCTGCTGTCTGGGACCGGGCGCCCCCAGGCACTATCCAGCCTTACCTCTACAAGCGGGGCTCTGTAGAGCGTGGACATAGTTTCCCTTGCCATTCGTGGGAATAAAATGAGGCTAAATAATTTACTCGGCGACGGCGGTGATGCTCGCCACACACCACGTCAATTGTTCTCATGGGGCGAAAAGCGAGCTGCGGAGTGTCGCTTAGCTACGCTGAATGTGCAGAGAGGGATGATAGATAAGATGGATGAAGTATGTGAAATAGTGAAGGACAAAAGGATAGATGTGTTATGTGTGAATGAGACAAAAAGAAAGGGAGTGGATATGTCTAAACACGGGTCCCTGACCGCTGTCTGGTCTGGTGTTCAAGAGACACAGAGGGCCTGTCAGGGTGTGGGGATTATCCTCTCAGAGCGGATGATGAGCTGTGTAAAAGATTACGCTTGTGTGAGCCCTAGGATTCTGTGGGTGAGAATTAAGGTGGGCCTACACCCTATTTTTATTTTGTGCGTGTATGCACCCGATATGGGATGCTCACTTTCTGAGAGAGAAGAATTCTGGGGAAGTCTAGGAGATATAGTGAATGAATGTAGGTCTAACGAGAAGATTGTTATGCTCGGCGACTTTAATAGTTGGGTTGGTGTGAAGAGGAATGGGTTCGAAAGAGTATTAGGGGCATTCGGGGACAATAGAGTGAATGAGAATGGGAGGAATTTACTAGAAGTATGTGTAGAGAAGGGCCTGTGTGTAATGAACACTATGTTTGATCATAGAAAGATCCATAGGTATACGTGGGAAAGGCAAGACAGTAGAAGTATGATTGATTTTGTTATTGTAGATGAAAGATTGAAGAGCAAAGTTGCAGATACAAGAGCCTATCGGGGTGCTAATGTGGGGACTGATCACTATCTGGTTATGTGTCGGGTGGCTGGTCTGTTCAAGCATTGGCGTCATCGAGTTCAAGTTCCTGTGACCGCGTTAGAAAGAATAAAAGTAGAAAGATTACAAGAACTAAAAGTAAAGGAGGAATATAAGAGGCAAGTAAAACAGAAGACGGATAAGATATTTGATGATATGAATGATTTCAGTTTAGAGGATGTGTGGGAAATAGTGAAAAGTAGTATGGTGAACGTAGCCGCAAAGTTATGTGGTGTAGCGAAGAGGAAACGTGGTAGTAGTACGAATGATACTTGGGTAGATGATGAAGTAAAAGAGGTGGTGAAGAAGAAGAAAGAGGCTTGGCTTAATGTGTTAGCCTGTAAGGCCCAAAATAGAATGAATGAGGCAACAAACGTGACGGATGATCTGGCAAGAGTGAAAGTAACGTACAAGCAAATGAAAGCGAAAGTCAAAGAGGTGGTAAAAATGAAGAAGGATGAAAAGGAATAAAAATATAACAGGAAGTTCTCCGATAACTTCAGGGCCAATGTTAAGCTGTTCTGGAAACAGGTAAGATTGGCTCGCGGAGTAACAAAAACATCGAGTATGAATGGAATAAGAGCAGAAGATGGGTGCTTACTGAGTGAAGAATGTAAGGTCTTGGAACGCTGGAAGGGATATTTTGAAAGTTTATTTAGTTGTCAGGATAGTGTGCAAGGAGTGGGTAACTGGGCAGAGGCAAGTTGTCAAGACCCAAACTCGGACGAAGAGCAAAAGCATGAGAATGAAATAGGAATGGATGAGATTATAAAAGCACTGAGTGGGATGAAGATTGGTAAAGCTGCAGGGTATGACCGAGTATCTGCTGAAATGCTGAAGGGCGGTGACGGGATGGTAGCGAGCCTGTTGTGCCGGATCTTTAATATGTGTTGGAGATATGGCCGCGTGCCGGATGACTGGTGCAAGGCTGTAATCGTACCACTATATAAGGGAAAAGGCTCACAGCAGGAGTGTAAAAACTACCGCGGCATTAGTCTTTTAAGTGTTGTCGGCAAATTATATGCGAAAGTTTTAATAAATAGAGTGGTAAAAGTGACGGATGAACAATTATGGGACGTGCAAGCAGGATTTAGAGAGGGAATGGGCTGTATGGATCAGATCTTCTCCTTGAGGAGCATAGCTGAAAAACATCTGGCTAAGCACAAAAAAGTCTACTGTGCTTTCGTGGACTTGGAGAAGGCCTATGACAGTGTGTGGAGGGATGAACTGTGGTCGACGCTATCCGGGTACGGTGTGGACTGGCACTTGGTACGGGCACTGAAATCTCTATATAGGGATTCCAGTGCTTGTGTTAGGATTAATGGGGCGTATACGATCGAAGTGTGAAGTGAAAATAAATGATAAGAGTGTGGAGCAAGTGAACGAGTTTGTATATCTGGGAAGTATGTTCACAAGGGATGGAAGTTTGAAGAGGATGTGGAAAGGATAGTGAATGCAGGGAATAAAGTGAATGGTGCTATGCATGCAGTTGTGACCAGCAAGTCGATGTCTCCGGAAGCTCGACTCGCCGTTCACAACAGCGTGCTGGTGCCTACACTTATGTATGGAAGTGAAGGCTGGGTATGGCAAAAAAGACATGAAAGTAGGATTAATGCAGTAGAAATGCGCTCCTTGCGGAGTATGTGTGGTGTAACTTTAACTGATAGATTGAGGAATGAGGTAATAAGACAACGTTGTGGTTTAAAAGAAGATGTAGTGACTAAAATTGAAAAGGGTATGTTAAGATGGTTTGGCCATGTTGAGAGGATGAATGAAAGTCGACATACGAAAGGTATTTACAAGGCAGACGTGAATGGAAACGCCGGGAGGGGACGCCCTAGAAAGACATACATAGACCTTATAGGTGATGTTCTTCAGAAAGGCCAAGTGCGCAGTACCCATAACCGGCGTGTGTGTATGACTAGATGTATGAATGTGTGTGAAGCAAAAGAAGTATGTAAGGATCGTAGCAGGTGGCGTTCTGTAGTTTCTGCCTACCCCCATGGGAAAAAGGCGTGAGTTTATGTATGTATGTATGTACAACCAACTTAATTTCGCGGTTTGGTACGGAACCCTAAATGTGCAAAGTCCGATACGCACTTGGCCGGTTTTTTATTTTTATGAAATCGACAATAGCCGACTGCTCATTAATGAACTCAAGAAATCATTCCAACAATCTGCAAACTTATTCTTGCCTTTTAAATCAGCAAAAAACGTCCCCTTCTTATTCAAAACCGCTAAATCTTACCTAAGGCTGTATATTTTGATGCCGTCACTACCGCATGTCGCCTCATTGTCGGCCTTGCGACCCGCGTCGCCCCTGCCTCCCCTTTTGTGATGAATGGCTCTTTGCATTATGACCCCACTCTACTCTCCTTGAAAAAAATAGGACAAGAACTGATAAGGTTGTAAAAAGGCCCTCAAATGCTGTTTTATCGTTTTGGAGTGTAGGAATTAATTAGGTTGTGTTTTGGTGAAGTAAATATTTAATTATATCAATGTATACATATTGTTGTATTTTTCAGGGCTCATGTAGTGTTTGTTCTTAAATGCCTATATTTACATCCTTAATATATGTTACCCACAATTACAATTTACTTAAAAACTAGATTGGCTACAGCTAAAAAAATACTGGAAAACTGATTTACATTAATAATAAATATAAGCTATTAAAAGTAGGAACACTTTCTATGGCGGTATCGCCCGCGTGTAAATCTGAAATTTTCAAGTTTTTTTTTGTTTTGCCTGTCGCATTTCAAACAGAAGGTTTGGCTACTGCTTAACCGGGCGATCCTGTGTAGACTAACTAGAGCTTCCAGCCAGTGCTACAAAAAGCTTTACCTAAGCTACTACGAAATTTTCATGGTCTACACGAGTGTCTTTCAGGATGGACCACAGATTAACTCCCAACCCTACCTTGGGAGGTAATCTGTGGGATGGACTGAATGATAATTGAATAACGAACTTTATCATAGAAACACCCTTCACATTTAATATTAGTGAGTAATAATTAAGAGAGTGACTGAGTTTTTTTATTATTTGTTATTGTGTTGTGTGTTCTTGCTTGTGTCAAATAAATATGTTTTCTTCCTTTCTTTTTCTTTCTTTTATCTAGTGAGTAGAATGAAAGTCGGATTATTTTGCTTCAAATTAAATTAAATATTTATTTGTACAATCATAGGTTTAAATAGGTATTGTAAATAAAGTACAGAGATCGCTATGCTGTGTTAATTGGCGCAAATCTCATTGTTGCGACGTTTTGATTTATTTTTTTCAAATAAATGCATATATCTATATAATTACATTAAATATAAATAAAATAAATAAATAAATTAACCTCTTTATGAGACGTTAATTTATGATATGCATGCATGTTAAGACATATTTAAGATTAGACATATTTAAGTTTAAGACATATTTATGATATGCATGCATGTTAGGATTACTAACTTGAACTTCTTGAAAAATTAATGCTTCCAAATGAATGAACAATATTTACAGAACTTTAAAACAAAAAGAAAATAACATGGATCGCGTATTCTCAAATTAAGTTAAGCCGTGGTTCAATGCGCGCCTGTTTAAATAAAGAGCGCAAAAATACGCTAAAGCTTTTTAAAACGCATAAAATAAGTGAGACAAGTAACAAACACACAATTTAACATAATTAAGCTCACAGTACGGGCTACGTGACTTGGCTGAATAAGCCTAATATCGCCTGATAAGGGCGGACACACGCTTACGAGAAAATAGTCGCGACGCTGCGCGCTTGAGCACTTTTACAAGTTGAAGATCGTAGGATCGAAACCAGGCAGGCGCTTTACTTTGTGTAATGTATTTCATCACTATTGCTCTAAAAACTGTGAAAGGAAACTAAATGGTGTAACCAGCATACCCTAGATAAAAAAATAAGAAGACCACCAAGCCACACTGAACCTGCGTAGTAAGTTACGGCCCAGTCTATCTCACAGAGAGGTCTGTGTCTCAGCTGTGGGAAGATTATAGGCTTCCTGCAGACAGGCGCGAGGATATGATGAGACAACGATACGACACCATGTTTACAGAAATTCCAACCTTACATTGTTATTCTTATGTTGTAGGTCTTTAGCCAGCAATGCCGAAGTCTGTGTTTCTCTACAGCTACAATCTAGGAGTCTTCAAGTCAAGAGTGAATAGGTTATTTCTAGGCAAGCGTATCTCACCGTCGACCACATCATCGCTTACCAACAGTCGAGATAGGGGTCAAACGCGAGCCGACAAAATATTAAAAAAAAATGCCAAGTTGACTTTCAAAACAACTATTTATACTCATCAGGTGATTAATTCAGTGGCAGCCCGAAGTTTAATATAATAGGATTTTTAATATAAACTAGTAAATATAATACATTTCTGCCTGACCCTATAAAATATTCCAAACAACACTGAATTGATAAATTCATACATAATTAATCCGTCATAATCGATAGTTAAGTGGCCAAAACACTGTTATGAAATACATTAAATCAAATCTATTCTAATGATGCGTGTATACCTAATTTCATTTCGTCCAATCCGTTGTGCGGTGGACCTCGCAATTAACATGTAATAGATGATTAATAAAGCAGAACAATCCATAAATATTCTTTCTAATTAGTTTTGTTTTGTTTGTTTACTTTCTCATTAAAATATTGGCGACACGTCCCTGTGTCGCACTTTTTTTTCAGATTTGTGTACAAGGGCAATTAATTGCGCAATTGTTGGCAGTTGCGGTTAAATATTATGTTCCGGGAACACCATCTAGAATTCATCATCATCTTCCTGCCTTTGTTAATTGTGGTCGGCACAACACGTTTTCTTCTTCCATACCTTCCTGTCCCCCGTCACGCCATCACTGACTCCCTTTTCTTTCATTTCCTTCTCACACAGTCCATCCATCTTTTTTTGGCCGTCTCCTCCTTCTCCATCCATCCACATTTATATTCATAACTCTTTTAGTAAGATGCGTTTCATCCCTCTTGGTCACATGACATTAACAGGACAAACAGTTTCCTTTAAAATTTTCTGTTACTGGCGCCACTTTCAAACTTCCTCTAATATACTCATTTCACACTTTATCCATTCTCGTCACTCCGTACATCCATCTCAACATTCTAATCTCTGCTACTTGCAATCTATTTTCATCAATCTATTTCTCAGCCCAACATTCTGATCCATACAGTACAACATGTCTTATCACGGACTTGTAAAATTCCCCCTTTAACTTGAGGGGCATCCGTGGGTCGCAAGCTGTTACAGTGACCTGTCGCCATTTAGCAATGTGCGACAATTATGATTAAGATGTTAAACTGTCATGGTTACTAACACTAACATTAACCTTAACTAATATTAACGTTTCCTATAGGTTGGGTTAGCTTCGGTGTTTCACTTGGTTCACTGAGCAGCGCCTCGACAGTTCAACTTCTTCCCCAGCAAACTCTAAATTCACATAATGACCAAAGCCGCACCTGTTTTTCCTAACGGAGATGAAGATAACAACCTCGTCGGACGTGGCGTACCTGAACTACCCGGGTTGACATATGTTGTCGTCGTCTCCGTTGCTTTGAGAAATCGGGTTTTTCTGCCATATGGCTACTTGTGGACACCGGCGTGGAGAAGTCTCTCTACATCGGCGTCTACCGATCGCACGCTGGTGACCAGGAGACAACAGCGCTCTTTAATTGCCTCGTGGAGTCGGCTGATTTGGCCCAGCAACGGTACCTAACAGCGAAGCTTATTTTTCTGTGGGACTTTAATGCCCATCATAAGGAGTGGTTGTACCCGTACCGGAAAACTGACCATGCCGGGTTAGAGGCGCGCAAGTGTTTTTTACCGCTAGATCTAACCCAGCTGGTGAATGTGGCAACGCGGGTACCGGATGTTGACGGCCATACACCCAATTGCTTAGACCTTCTGTTGGCAACTGATCCGGACAGTCATTCGGTATCGGTCTCAACCCCGCTGGGAACGTCTGACCACTGTCTGGTGAAATCTGTGTCGACTGGTTCTCCTCCAGATGAGAGGCCTAGAGGCACGAGGCGAGTATGGCGATATGAGTCAGCAGACTGGGACGAGATGCGGCACTTTTATGCGTATTATCCTAGGCGGCATGTGTGCTTCTCCTCGGGTGACCCCTCGAGCTGTGCGGACGCGATTGCGGATGTGATTCGACAGGGAATGGAGTATTTCATTCCATTCTCTGACATTCCGCTCGGTCACAAATCCCGACCTTGGTATAATGCAGAATGCGCCCACGCTGAGGCCCGAAAAGAGTCTGCCTACCAAGCCTGGGTCGGAGCCCGCGACTGCAAAGTTAGAGCGCGTAGGGTTCGCGCGAGGAAAAGAGCCTTTAATTCTGCAGCCAAGTTCTGCAAGCGGGTTCTGCGTCGGGCGCGTTTTGACCATATTGGACGTATTGGGGCCAAGCTGGCATCGCATCCTCCGGGTAGTAAACAGTTTTGGTTTTGTCTAAAGCGGTTGAAACGAATTTCTGTCGTCCCACTTTACCTCCAATGCTGAAACCTGATGGGTCGCTGGCTCACTCTGCAAGTGAGAAAGCAAATTTATTTGCATCTCTCTTTGCTAACTCAACTCACGTCAGGACGCTGGCTCCAAGCAACCACCTACTGTACCTCATTGCGACTCTTCGATGCCGGAAATCGCTGTGCATACTAAAGAGGTCCGGATAGTATTGTGCAGTCTAGACGTGAATAAAGCCAGCGGGCCTGACGGCATTCCAGCGAGAGTGCTGAGGCAGTGTGCGCCTGAACTGTCTCCTGTGTTGACACGCTCCTCTCTTTTGATAAAAGAACGGTGCCGAAATCCTGGACCTAGACTAGAGTCAAGAGCAAACCCATCAATAATAAAAAAATAAAAATAAAACATTCGAAACGGGATATTTACCATGTTTACTGTTTATTTATCCGTTATCATGATGCTTGCAACAGCACCGAAATATTGGAAACTCGCAACAAACAGTAAACATGGTAAATATCCCGTTTCGAATGTTAATGTTTTTTTTTTTTCAATTCAATCATTTATTTCGGACCATTATCCATAATTTGTTAGTAATAATACACTTACGACTATGTTAGTAAATTTACATAATTTAATAATGTCATCCTAATTAAAATAATAATCCATAAACACATAAAAATAAATAATTGACAAATAAATTAACAAATAATTCAATCAGTTCATATACCTATTTCCGTTGCACTGGAGCCGCCGCTGTGCAAGCGGGTCCAGTACCCCAGGAAAGGGCAGTCCGGTTTATCCGCAATAACCTTCAGGACACTGTTTAGAATCTACCCCGAATCCTGTGCATCAGGGATGCTGTCCTCTGCCGCATTATCGCCGTTATTATACTGGATACGGAGAACGTTGTAAGCCTTCTGCGTATGTCTAACCCACAGGCTGCACGTGTGGAAGGTCTGGCTAAACGCCTTGAAAAGTGTAATTTTCACTTCCCTCGTACATCGCGCAAACCTGCGGACCAGCATATTGCATCGGACTGACAACGCCCTCCGTTCCCTCTCAATGTCATCATGCAGATCCTCTTTTAAGATGTGACCTAAGTATTTAAATTTTGCCACCCTCTTTAGTGGTAAACCATAAAGGCACACCGGAGGAACTACCCTAGGCTTCTAGGTACCTACCCGGAACACCATAACCTCACTCTTCTCCACATTGTACAAGAGGCCATGTGATTCGGCGTATCCTTCACACACCTCAAGCAACCGTCTGAGTCCGTCAATTGAAGGGCTCAGAAGTACCATGTCATCGGCGTAACTTATGCTATTTATCATCTGCCCATCGATGGAGCATCCGACACCTGTACCGCTGAGCTCCTCAATCAACTGTTCGACGTATAGGCTGAAGAGCGCCGGGGACGTCAAACCTCCCTGTCTGACCCCAAAATCCAGACCATAAGTCCCGGACAATACACCCGACCATCTGACCTGGTTAATTTGGTTGTCATACCAATACTGCAGAAGGTCAACTAGCTCATCAGCTAGACCCTGTTCGCGTAACTTTGACCACAGGATGTCATAATTAACCAGGTCAAATGCCTTGGATAGATCCAAGAAGGCAGCGTTCACCGGCGTGCTTCTGTCAGTGTAGTACCTGACGGTGTGCTTGAGCGCCAGAATAGCAGTCTCCGTGGAAAGCCCAGCCCTAAAACCAAACTGGGCATCCTGTAGACTGAGCTGCTCAGTTACTCTCCGCTCAATCACACCGTCCAGCACCTTTGCAGTTATAGTCGCCAGGGATATTGTAATATGATTGTATAGAAATTGCCAAGAATTGACCAATTTCAGTTGCCCTTGTAAGCGTAACTTTGCGGCATGACTAATAACGAGATTTCTTTATTATTTATATGTTTAATACCTATTAATGTCATCATTTTCCTTGCCTTATATCCCACGTTACCTACTAGGGCATTATGAGTAGCTAATTGTGTTATAAACATACTATAAATCTTTTGGAAAGAGTTTTCTAAATTAAGGTGAAATCCGCATCAAAATCCGTGCCGTAGTTTAGAAGAACAATGTGGCTCCACAAACAGACACTAAAATTGGCATTATTTTATAATACATGATATAAATCTATATGGATAAGATCACGGTTCAAGACGTAGATCGCTACGAATAAAAACTCTTCGACTACAGCTAAACACTCCTGAAACCAAAGCAGATTCTTAATTGGAATTCTCCATAAACAAATAAACATCTGCGCATCATTTGCTAAATAGTGCGAGATTTTTATTAATAAGGCCCGTTGCGTTTAACTAAATCATACAGATTTCACCAATATCCATTTATACAATTCTGCACCAATTTTGTAGAAACTTAAGAGAACTATTAGCAGACCATCTAACTACAAAAATTGCTGCAATTCCCTGAAGATCGTCGGGATCAAGATCTGAGTCGGGTTTTAGAAAAGTCTCACATTTAAGGCCGGGATTGCACTGGTGATATAAATAATGCTAAGCCCATACCTTCTCTCATATCATGAGCTTGTTATCCTTTTGTATTCTAAGGGAATACTGCTGATAACCCCAGCTTACTGTTTGATAGAATTATGAAATTGAAGAAAAATATATTCTTTTCCGAAGTTACTCTTCGGTATATTTACGGCAACCACATTGAGTTCTTATGGGAATAAGAGTTGAATGGATTTTGATATAAAGAGTTGCAGACTGACCTCTGGTTTCTGAATTAAGACCGAGAATGGAAACTGAAGATGAGAATGGTCAAACTATACTTTTGCATTGGAACTCGTCAAACTTGAGCATTTAAGTAGTCTTATTGGTAACTCATATTCACAATTTTATTTAAAAAACTGGTATTAAAATTACTTGCACGTAAAATGAATGTATGTAGGTAGTCCCACTACAGGGCAAAGCCTTTCCTTTATTTATTTAACGTGAATAGAATAAAATCACATAAAGGTGCATTCCCCTTCTTCTGAAACTCTAATTGAAACTCAATTACAGACAAACTAAAAGCAAACTCAAACGCGTCCCCTACGTGTCTTCTCCCTTCCTCATTTAATTAAAGGCTCCTACAGAGAGGTGTGACGCGACAATGCGACAACGATGCGATGGCCTTTTATATTTAGAACTTATTCTTTAAAGTGTGGTTGAACTCGGAAGCTTTAAGTAATATATTATACTAGTTATTGCCAGCGGTTTCGCCCGCGTGGGTGTCGGGAATAATCCCACGGGATCATACATACTACCTATATAAAAAGTAGCCCATCATAATCATCATCATTTCAGCCGAAAGACGTCCACTGCTGGACAAACGCCTCCCCCAAGCGTCGCCTCAGTGATTGGTAGTAGTAGTAAAAGTAGCCTATGCACATCAGGCGAGACTGTGGTCAAACGCGAGCCTATAACAAATAAAAATGTGCTATTATAATCTATCTCTGTGACAAAATTCATCCAGATCTGTTCAGCCGTTCTGGCGTGATTCAGACCGTTACTCGGTTTCGGTATCTCCGCCTTTGGGTAGTTCCGACCACTGTCTGGTGAAGTCTGTATCCGTCTAATCCCCGCCCGATCCCAGAGGTACCCGGCGGGTATGGCGATACAAATCAGCGGATTGGGATGGGATGCGATCTTTCTTCGCATGCTATCCTTGGCAGCTTACTTGCGTGATTGAGTAATAAATATCTATCATTCTATCCAAACTTGCGCATTTATAATATTTGTAAGATTATACGTAGAGTTAAACCTTCCGAGTTCCACCACACTTTGGCTGTACGCATAAAATACGGATGAGGAGGCGTTTATTAAGCTTACAGCTAAGTTCTGTAACTCTCTACCAGCATCTATGTTCCCTTCCACCTATAAAGTAAGAGTAGGTACGAAGAAAACATGTCGTCACATCATTGTCGCATTATCGTATCACGTCTGTCTGTAGGAACCTTTACTCGTTTATGTGACTTGTAATTCACACAAACTCGACAAAGAGCAAAGTTTCCCGAAGCTTCCCTTTATCTTCCACATAATGCTACTGGAATTGATTCCCCGTTCAAAGACATTTCCAGAAACACTTGAATGTCTTTATTGATTAAATTGATATCGAATTGAATCCTCCTAACATGTGTTTGTTCGTGGAATTAAGGGAAGCTGCCTGTCAATTATAATGTGTCCTCTTTTCAGCAGGGGACGACTTGCCGCTGTTATGATGACTTAGCTAGTTGTCTATCTATACCAATATTATAAAGAGGAAAGATTGTTTTGTTTCTTTGTTTGTACCGAATAGGCTCCGAAACTACTGGACCGATTTAAAAAATTCTTTCACCAATAGTTAGCTACATTATTCCTGAGTGACATAGGCTATTTTTTAATCCCAAAAACGGGTTCTGTGGGGTGACCCACGGGAGCGAAGCCGCGGGGAACAGCTAGTTTTGTAGACAGTGGGCATAAGCAATTATTAATTAGTAAATGGTATACCTATGGAGCTGCATGACTGTCTTTCAAGATGAAACTTAAGTGGTACCTACTTACTTAGCTAATGGTAATTGAAGAAATAGCTAAATGATCATTATGATGATGACCAAGGCCAAGATGACGAGCCCGCATTAATAATAATACTGTGTCGTTTTCTGAGTTAGTTTTTCAGATTATTTATAACAACTAGATTGATTTTTAACTAAAAGCAGTTTTTAACAAGGATTCAAAACATCATACTAGATTGACGCTTTAACCCTTCACCGCCAGAGAGTTTATAATAATGTTCAAACTATCATAACATCCCTTGAAAACACCGCCGAGGGGATAACCCTTTCCTCGGTCACCTTTTACAACTCTCCCGGGACTATAGGAAAGGGTTGTGGTCTTGTGTAGAATATTATGATGATGTGTTTTTCGTATCAACGAATCGATAGAATCACACACGTCTTTCTCAAATAAGTGCAAAAATCTGGATAAGATTTATCAGATTGGTATCGAAGAGTGAGTGAATACGTCCACTCACTCTTCGATACCGATCTGATAAACGTTAGGTGGCTGTAAAGAGCAGTTCAGACAGATTTGCGAGCCGACGATTCACAACGACTTACACAAGGGACAATGGAGAGGGCTATTCTCAGCCCTTCCGTGATCGAATCAGAAATGAAGACGCAGGAGATGCATGGTTACTGACATAGACCCAAAGGGCAATGGAGAGGGCTATACTCAGCCCTTGCGTGATCGAATCAGAAATGAAGACGCAGGAACTATGGTTACTGACATAGCCCGAAGAATTACACAGAACGGATGGTTGATGGGGCCTAAAAGTTCTGGAATGGCGACCGCGTACCAGATAGCGTTTAGCGCGCGATAGGACTTAGCGTTGGAAGGCCTCCCTCTAGGTGGACCGATGACCTGGTTAAGTTTACGGGATGATGAGAGACTCATAGGACCGGGTTAATAAGAATATTGGAAGGATTAAAATCAAAGGGAGCCTCCATATTGGATTTAAATAATTACCACAAGTCAAGCTCACACTTCCCAATCTTTTTGGCCGGGTTGAAGTTGGCTTCAAATGGCCGCGCAGTAGTCTTGACACAGAGGCCGAGTGTACAAATTTGACAACTATAAATGAAAAAAGAAAATCATAGAAGCACAACATAATTACTCGGTTATATTTTTGTTCAATTTATTGAATATCTTTTAAATTTGTCCGAGAATGGAGGAAGAATTGATATTGTTATTTTTTTAGATATATATACGTGTATTTTAACTATTTCAGTATGTTATATAATAACTGGTTTTATTTTTATTATTAAACTATGCACCTGCCATGTTATCTCTTCACCACCTTAGGTTGACTGGTAGAGAATGTCTAAAGCAGTAAGTCCGCTTTTGTACCTGTTGTGCATGAAGTCTAAATAAATAGCCAAACCGACTTTTTAGAAAAAATAAAACCATCAGAGCTCTATGCTCGCATTTCCTCTTAACGTGCTTTCAGAGGAACGGGGCTGCCACACCGCTAACTTATAAACATCGGGCTACTGCTGGGAGATTCCTAATCTATAAATCCAATATGACTGCCCGTCCGAGGAATCGAAACCATCAGGACCCCAGGCTGAGCAGTCGCTTTTCCAACTGGGAGACCAACGAGCCAATTAACTCTATGTATCAAAGGAAAAAGCGCGTAGGAAGATGTTATCACCCAAAACATCTTAGCCACCACCCACAACCACGAACTACATCAAATGCTGTCTGTCGGGAACCATAAACCATTATATACTTAATGGAAGTACAAGGACATGTATTCGCTCTTACATGCGTAGGCGTCGGTTGCGGTATCATTAAGTTTTCATCGCTTAGATTTTGTAATAAAGGTATTAATATTTATTTAGATTAAGTATGTAACGCCTACATTTGTTTGAGTTATAGATACAGTTTTCAGCTATATTTAGAAATGATTTTTTGAAACTATTGTAGTTGCCTTTAATTTAATTAAGAGCACACCAATTAACGACAGCAGATCGATTGAAGCAAAATAGAGACCGTGGCTCCTCAGATATCTCTCCAACTACGTTGAGCCTGCAGGCCACCGACTTCCATGATTCACCTGGAAATATCTAAATCGAATACGAAGCAAAGTGGGCCGCTGCAGGCACAACTCAGTCAGAAGTATGGTTGCGGAGCTACATCCCAAATAATGACTTATACCTAATCGTGCTCTCTGTGAAATTACACCAGCAGCCTTATCACGTAATGAACTCATAACGCAATAAGACTGGATCTTAAAAGACCTTTATGAGGCAAATGATAATAATATTATGTAAATGTAGAGAGACGGAAGTGTTAAAATTCTGTGCTTTATGAACATTGATCTGCAACTGTCCATTGTTTGCAACCGAAACGTAGCCCGTACACAAAGCTTTTGGGCTTTGAACACTGTGTCTTTCATCGTTAAATTGCCCCAGAAAATTATCCCAAATCTCAATAAAGATTCCACAAGTCCGTAATAGGCCGTTAGTAAAGTGTTTGTATTGATAGAATCAATTTTTATTAAATGTAAATTTTAACGTTCAAAAGTGCCACATAATGGCCTACTTGAAATAAACACATTTGATTTTGACTTTGACTTTGATAGTAGGAGCAAGATGCTTGTTTACATTTGTTAACTTTTTATCTCGTTTTACTTACTTTTGTTTATATAATATATAAACTTTTTATTTTTACTTTCTTACGACTTATTGTCGGGCCTACGTTGTCCCCCTTTCGTGCCAGTTCTTCTCCATAGGAAACAACCAACCCGAACCGTGCACCTTTTTTCGACGTTTTATAAGTGCCCATGTAAAATAAAAAATAAAGATTTTGATTGTCATTGTAAAATGAATTGAATTTTGATAATTTATATAATTTTTCCCGTTGTCTCAAATGCATTGTGTTAGTTTTATGAAGATTATTTTTCAAATTATTGTTGCTAATCCAGGAGTTTAATGCATTATCTGTGTCAAATAAATTATCGGATGCTATTGTTACAGTACTGTCAACAGCAAATAATGTCTGAAGCTTCTACGAAATAGCAATATTCTGTTTACACCAGTTATTAGAGATTCGGGTTTGTGGTTTGTTTGTTTGCGGTTAATTACAATAGGCTCACCCACTACTACACTTACTACATATGCACCTGGTGAAATGAAGGTGTAGGTACTATACCCCTACTAGCCCCTTTGGGAAATAATAGCGAGGTTTTTAGGACTTGTTAAAGGTTCTTTTGCCGGGCAGAAAAGATATGCGATTGTCGAACTAATTGACAGAAGCAAATCAACGAAGGCTACTTTGTTAACCTTCAGTGTATGAACGTAAATTAAGTAAAAGGAAATTACGAGGACCACAGCAGGTGACCTTCTGTGAAAACGTCATAAGCGTTGCGTATGCCAATAAAAATAAAAATAATCATGGTAAAATCTTATTTTAAAACAAGCTCAGAATACAAATCTTTTTGTATTCTTCTCAGAAAACTCTTTCATTTGATACACATATCATGGCAGTGCACAAAAAATAACTAGTCCGCCATCTTGGGCCGTCCGCCATATTGCATTTAGAATGACGTCACTTAACATACCATGCATTGTCATCCAAGCTAAACGTGTATACAAAAATTCGTCTTAATCGATGGAGGATAACTGCTTCAAAATTCAGTTGCAAGATTTGACCCGAACACACATACACATACATTGCAAGTTAAATAAAAGCTTGTAAAAAAACAATTAAGAAAATTTGCAAAGGCGTGAGTTTATGTAAATACGCAACCCTAAACTGCAACCCGACTACGAACAATTTCAGTTAACTTAACTTAATAACGAATCGATTGACACCTTATTCATCAAAATCGGATGAATAGTTTAGGCGTAACGGAGAACCATACAGTAATACAAACATATATACATAGACTGCTAAAATCATAACCCTTCGTTTTGGCTCCGTCGTAATCGGGTAAAAAAAACAACATTGTTCTACCTCACTCTGCTCACTCCACTATCCTAAACAGCTTGTATCTTCACCCTACTTGACATTCAGCTCAGCAGTACCATCACAATTACTCGCTAATGGTACATTTAAATGCAAAGACCAGCCGTCGCCCCTCCGAAGTCGTGCCACAGGCGAACATGACTGTATTGAAGTCGTATTCAGAGAATATCACATTGGAAATATTATAGAGACTTGTGAACTTTTTTCTTACAAGCAACAAAACTAGTTTTGTATTACATTTTCTAACAACTACAGTTCGCTTAAATTTTTACAATACATTATTTCGTTCACAGACGATACATTTATAGAATTTTAAATTTAGATTATTTAAATTAAACTTTAATACATATATACATAACGTCACGCCTTTTTCAATGAGAGTAGGCAGAAAGTACATAACGCAATCTGTTACTATTCTAACTTCTTAATTCTTTAAACATTAATAAAATTATACACAAGTAATTGTCAAATCTTGCTATTTGACAATTACTTGTACGTACGGCGATGCGCCATCAGTACATGGTGGACATCCCGTTTAGTCTACATTTGACAGATTCTATTTTTGACATCCTAGTCTACTTTTGACATATTCTACATATGACAGATTCTACTTTTGACAGATTCTACATATGACAGATTCTACATATGACAGATTCTACATATGACAGATTCTACATATGACAGATTCTACATTTGACAGATTTGGAAAAAAGTGAGTTATGTAAGGAACATTGTAAAATCAAAAATAAAGCTGTTATATAGTAATCACTATATTTAATGATACCCACCCATACGCACAAAACGTTCGGGGAATACTTTTATTATGAGTAAAGGTAAGAAGTGGAATTCCCAGCTGGAGTGAGTGTTTTCCAAAATTTGCGATAGTTGCATGCGGATCTTTAAATCAAGAGTTATTTAGAGGTTTTTTCTAGGCAAGCGTGCTTCATCGACCACATCATCGCTTACCATCAGATGAGATCACTGGTAGTCAAGCGCGAGTCTACCAATAATAATTTAAGCAAACTCTGTTTTGGTGCTAGTAAGAAAGAAAGAAAGAAATATATTTATTTGTGACCCGCACAGGAGACACAAGATAAGCCAAAACACAAAAACAAATAATAATATAAAATAAAAACCCTGTGCGATACCAAAAAGGCTCCAATCTGCGCATGTGCAGCGATATTTATAAGAAAATAACGCTGCGCTGCCGCTGGTATTCTGATAAGGCCCACAGTTGATGGCATGGACACGTTCACGGAAACGGAACATACAATATTTAAAAAATAATATAGTAATAAAAAGGTTCGCAAGTCCTAATTATTTTTTGCAGAGTATATCAGTAGATATCTCTTAATAGGAGGCTAATTGTGTTGGCAAATTTTAGGGATATCTTTTTTTTTATAGAAATCATTTGTTCAATGGCACTCTAATAAGCCAATTAAAAACTAATTCTCTTCTTCGAACTTTATTCGAACTTACATCATTTTGTGAGAATTTCGCTTATTGCCACTTTATGTTATTTCTTTTATTTTTAACGTTTAAATATTTTTCTTTGTTATGGACGTCATTGGTCTCAACTTAATCTAAACTGATAGGCCAGGGCACTTGAGATGAAGAGAAACGATCAAACCTACAGATAATGTGCGTAATTCATTGTGTGCTTGTTTCAACCAATTGCAGTTACCAATATTTCAGAGAGACTAATGCTTTTGTAAGACGATCAGGACAAGGCAGAAAACCCGTACTTCTAACAGGAATAATATTTTCATTCGGTTTTGTGTTCTCACAAACCTACATTTAAAGGCCGTTCAAGTCAGAAATGAGCTGGAGGAAATTGGAGGTGCAAAATTAAGTAAGGTAAGGTCAAAAACTTGAGGCCCACCTCTTTAGAAACAGAATGAACAATAACAACATAATCTGTAATATTTTTTAACTACTGTACTCCATGCACGACCGAACTTGCGCTTTATACAAGTTGAGCAGCAAACTTTATTAAGAGAACGTGGAGAAAATCTTAATAAATTAACAATGTGTATTTTTCACATGAAATCATGTTACTCGAAAAATTGAATAAATGCGATCTCATTTTATTTTTAAAAGATGTATTTAAAGTATGGAAAGCTATCTAAGTATAGTTTTTTTTAAATAAATGGTATAAAAAAATATCGACGTTTTGATTTTGTGCCGATAATTTTGCCAGTGTGTGAGGAGGTCGTGACTAAGTAATAATACTGTCATTAGAAGATCTTTGACAGTCGTTACGGGCAATCAGAAGCTTGAGATCTGACACCAGTCTAGCCAAAGGGGAATGGTGTTACCCAGTTACTGGGTGGTGGAGGTCAGATAGGCAGTCGCTCCATGTAAAACACTGGTACTCAGTTGAATCCGGTAAGACAGGAAGCCGACCCCAACAACAATTGGGAAAAGGCTAGGCAAATGATGAATTTTGCCAGTGTGTGTATTTGAAAGAATGAAACCATTTGGACACCAGCGTCGCACAGTTTGTCAATGAGCTTCCATCTTAGAAGTTTTATTCTTGCACCCAGGACTCCTGAACGCTTGCAAACCTGAAAAAAAATTAGAACCGGTTAACGCCTAAGTACATAGAGAACTTTATCTTTCGGTTTTATTCTGCCTTTAACCAGAATTAAACCGGTTACTTAGGGTTTTCAAAAACACTCTTTCAAAGTTTAGTCTCCGAACAAAATAAACGATAAAAGTGATTATAACATGTATTAACCAGTTATTTTTAAATCAGTTCCTAGCGTTCCTGATGCTCAATAGAGTTTAGCCTGGTAGTAGTACAATCAATCCCATAATTTTGTACTAGGTACAAAAAGCTCATAAAGTGGGTAACCCATGATAGAGCTAAACAAGGTATAGCATAGGTTTCTGCGAATTCGTGCCACAAGGCCGCAAGTAGGTACTTAACTTATTTTTTAACCTAAATCTCGTTTCCATATTTCCAAAACGTATAGTCGTTCAAACATCATAAGTGCAACATTTGATTCTCAACGCACATCACTTCATATCTGTTTACATCACCTTACAATACAATTAACTCAGAACGTTATGCTTATTTATATACACCTAGCTAATAATTATATATGTATGCTATATATTTTTGTGGTGTACAATAAAGAATATAATAAATAAAATAACTACGACAAAGGTAACAAAGTCAAAGTGAAATATATTTATTCAACTAGGCCAATAAACGGCCCTTTTGAACGTCAAATAAATAAAAATTAAAATTTACAAGTAATAAAAAATTATTCTACCGTGCATTCGGAAAGTAGATTGTTATGGAGAAGAACGCAAAAAGAAACTCGATACCTACTCTTTAAAAAAAAAAATAGGTGTTTTACAATATTTACATAAGTACATACATTAATACATTCTCTCTACACACTATACTACGTACAGGTATAAAGTATTAAAAATCATTTACAGGAAAATTAATTAATTTGATAAGTAGGAACATGGTTCTCACATACTTACAAATATTGCAAACATAGGTAAAATACCTAATTCAACAACAACGGAACAGTGTGTGAAATATAAACCTAACGAAATATAAACCTTACTATAAGGGAATTTAAACAATAGTTCTGTGTAAATAGAGTGTGTTATCACTCCACATTTTGTGCTTCACAGTTCATGTCTGTCTATATAACTGAATGGGTTCTTGTTTTGGCGATGCCAAATATGTGAAGTATTCAAACGCGAGGTTAGAATGGTTAAAATATTAACTGCTAAAGAACTAATTAATATAGACCGACGAGTGTCCGAAATTGATTGTTCGAGCCTTAAATGTTGTATAGATAGATATAATATAGATCTCTTTATTGTACACCATAACAATAAAACATATTCTTACTACCACTAGCAATCTGGAACACTGATTTATGCCCGTTTGAATATTCTTGCCCTGGCGATAAATAGATGCTCAATATACGTGGGACACTCAGAAAGTTTTGCGAAACTAAAAAAAATTGTTCTATACGTACATATATTTTTATTAAATCTTTTCAAAGTACTTTCCACCAGCCTCTATACAAAGATTCATGCGCCTAAACCAGTTTTCAAAACACTTTTTCCAGTCCGCCGCAGACACCTCGTTTACAGCCTGCTCGAACGCAGCCAGCGCATCTTCCGGCGACGAAAATTGTATCCCTTTGAGCTGATTTTTTATTTTTGGGAATAAAAAGAAGTCACACGGTGCTAGATCAGGGCTGTAAGGAGGGTGACCCAGGAGTTTGACTGGCGTGCTGTCCAGGAAGTCCCTCGTTTTGAGTGCGGTGTGCGCAGGTGCATTGTCGTGGTGGAGCAGTAGCCCGCGGAGCCCTGTGTTTGGTCGCTTGTTGCTTATAACAGAGAAAACTTCTGGCAAACATTTGGTAGTATACCATTCGGCATTAATGCTTCTTTGATCCCGTAAGGGAATTGATACCAAGTGGCCAGTCAAATTAAAAAAGCTAGCGATCAAAATCTTACCCCCGCTTCTAGATCGCTTCACTTTGGTAGGCGTTGGCTCATTTTGAAACACCCAAACAGTCGACTGGCGCTTGGTTTCTGGGTCGTATTGATAAATCCAGGACTCATCACCTGTAACGATGTCGTAAACACGCCGAGACGAGCCTGCTTCAAATTTGTTAAGCATATCACGGCACCATTCCACCCGGGCCTGCTTCTGAGCATCGGTGAGGTTGTGCGGCACCCAGCGTGATACTATCCTCCTCACGCGAAGATGGCTGTGTAGAATCTCGTGAACGCTTCCCGATCCAATCTTCAATATGTGTTGAATCTCCTGATATGTAATTCGCCTATTGTCTTGGATTAAATTTTTCACTGCTAGCACGTTTTCTTCGGTAACAGCCGTCAAAGGGCGACCGCTTCTTTCGTCATCCCCCAAAGTTGGTCGACCGCGCTTGAATTCGTTATACCAACGATACACGGTTGCCTTGGAAGGGCCTTCATCCATGAATGCCATTTGAAGTCTATCGTACGATTCATCCGGTTTCAGGCGACACTTGAAATCGTATAAAATCATAGCTCTAAAATGTTCCCGGCGTAGATCCATATTTCAGTGAGACACAATACTTTGAATTAACTCGCAAAAAATGTGGAGGGAAATTTTGAAATTGGAACTTACTTATTTTTACTTATAAATAATCATATTTTCGAAAAACATTATAACTGGCCAGTCTCCCATATATAAAAACTTTTTTTCGCAATACTTTCTGAGGGGCCTGGTACCTCTACTTAACCCGTCGGGGATGCAGATGTGAAGATCTGTTGTGTTAAATAAAAAAGGTCGTATAAAAATTAACCTGCAGACTGCACTACACTACATAATTTCTTCTACCACGCACCAGCATTTGATCATGACGTCACTTTCAGTTATTTTTAGACCTACGAAACCTCAACACCATAACATTCTTCGAAGTTCGCAAACTCCCAAACAGAAATAAAACTTCAACAACAAATTCCCGGAAAAAAGAAAATCAATTTTCATTTCTCCCCTCGCTGTGAAAGGTTTAGTTGGTCCAAGTGGTCCATTTTCGCGACTCCCACGCAATAACTGTCTATGTCCGTCATTGTCAGTTCCTCTCCAAACTTTACAAAGTGAGGGAGGTCGGGAAGTTTAAACAATCCCTCCGGTGTGGACCTTCGATAGTTACTTTAGGATATTTTGTATCCTTCAGCTTCCTATTTGTTACATGTAGATAAATCAGTGTTGAAAGTAAGTTACTGTTGGGCAAATTGTTAAAATAATGTAAATGTCTTAAACAGGACATTTTACATACATAACTCCAATGAAAAATGACCACCTTTATCATACGATGTTTTTTAGCAAAATTACACATTTATATTGTTTGCATGTGCTGTTTAGTGGGAATTACAAATAGAAGTATTAAAAAGTAATGGATACAAAATAAAATTAGGTGCATGTCTATAAATGTTTATTACAAAAAGTTTTCAATACAAAACAGTAAATTATATATCGGATCGGTATCCGTAGTCTCTAGATCACCTACTAGGTACATCAGCGAAATTAAACTTATTTCAACGTCCGTCATCCTAACTGGTCAATCGATCAGGTTAAGCTATGCTTGCCGTGGTTGGTCCGTGGATGGGTGACCATCTTTACATACCAAGACCCGTCCGTGTCTGGCCAAGCACGTTAAGCCGTTGGTCCCGGCTGTTATTTTCGGCTTTGACAGCCCGAAAGACTGACCCGTTTTATCAAGGGGTTTAATATAACCCAGTAACTGGTTGTGGAGGTCAGATAAGTAGTCGATCCATCAAAATACTGGTATTCAGCTGCATCCGACTCCAACATAGATGGGAAAAGTCTAGGCAGATTATGACGACGTGCTTTCTCTCACTGGTTTATTCTTTGGTATCCGACCGTCAATGATTTCTGGTAAAAGGCTAATGCCTTAGGCTTGCCACTAATGTGGTAGAACTTTTCTAATAATGGTTCCCTTTTTTGACATAATGCATCGTCCCTCTTAATATTTTGAAAAATAAAAGCTTTTGGGACTCCATAAAATAAAATAACAGAAATATCGACGAGTTATGTGTAGTTGGCCTTGTACTTGGTAGAAGTATTTTTTTATTCGTTATAGGCTCGCGCTTGACCACTATCTCACCTGATAAGTAATTGTGATTCTGTTTTAATTGTAACATTTTGCCTTTAAACGTACATAAATCTATTTCATCATCATCATCGTCATCATATCAGCCGAAAGACGTCCACTGCTGGATATAGGCCTCCCCCAAGCGTCACCACATTGATCGGTCCCGTGCGTCTCGCATCCAGCGGATCCCCGGAACCTTCACCAAGTCATCGGTCCACCTGGTGGGAGGCCTTCCAACGCAACGTCTTCCGGTTCGCGGTCGCCACTCCAGAACCTTTCTGCCCCATCGGCCATCCGTTCTGCGAGCAATGTGCCCTGCCCGCTGCCACTTAAGTTTGGCAATTCTTCGGGTTATGTCGGTAACCCTGGTTCTCTTGCGGATCTCTACATTTCTGATTCGACCACGCAAGGAAACCCCATGCATAGCCCTCTCCATTGCCCTTTGGGAGACTGTAAGCTTTCTGGTGAGGCCCATTGTAAGCGACTATGTCTCAGAGCCATATGTCTAAAAACACACACTGGTCATAGACTTTCGTCTTGAGACACTGTGGTAAGTTTGACGAGAAGATACCGCAACATCCCGAACACTGCCCAGCCAAGTCGGATTCGACGGTTGACCTCTTTCTCGAAGTTGGCCCTACCCAACTGGATCGTTTGTCCCAGGTAGATATAGTCGCCCACAACTTCGAGGTTAAAGTATCCGACTTGGATTGGAGTGAGTGTAACATGGGCATTCAACATCACCTTGGTTTTGTCCATGTTCACCCTAAGACCCACTCTTTAGGAAGCTCTACTGAGGTCATCGAGCATTGTACTGAGGTCCTCCATGGTCTCAGCCATGACCACTAAACCGAAGGTGAGTGATGTATTCGCCATTGACATTTATGCCTTGCCCTTTCCAGTCCAGAAATCTGAAGACATCCTCCAGTGCAGCGGTGAACAGTTTCAGAGATGTGACGTCTCCCTGTCTCACACTTCGCTCCAAGAGGACGGGTTCCGAGGTCTGATCCTGAAATCGAACTGTCATGGTGGCATTTTTATACAAACATTTCAACACATCGATGTACCGGTAGTCAATTTAGTACCGTTGGAGAGACTGCAGTACATCCCAAGTGTCGATCGAATCGAAAGCTTTCTCGTATTCCTCAAACGCTAAACAGAGAGGCAGGTTGTACTCTTCGGTCTTCTGTATAACCGTAAATAGTGATGACCCTTGAAAACAGCTTTAAATCTATTTATTTTTGTTCAATTCAGTCTTCAGGTGACATACTTGCAATTTCATAAGGACAGTTTACCTCTATTATTGAGTCTTCACCTATCAGACCATCCGGGCTTGCCGCTAAAAGGGTTTGTTTTCCTTGATAAACATTCCACACTCTAATATCTGTAGCCCCGTGTGCTTGATAAATTGATCGATCGCTTCAGATTCCTTTTCCTTGCCATAATTGGTAGCCACAGTTCCTTTAAATTTGTTATATAATAACGTTTCTCATATTTTGCGAACCGATGTTTTCGGTCGCATCTTACATATTCGCCCAAAATTCGATGCCGTAAGTCTCTTTAGTCTTTCAATTACCCATAAGCTAATATCGCTTTAGCCCTCACTATTTTCCTTAGAACATCCTTAGTTGAGAGCAATCTTTCAAGAAATTATTTTTATTTTTATTTATATAAATCCAAAGGCATATCTTCTTCCAACTCTAAATGACCGTAGTTTTTAACAGGTTCTGCAGTTCTTTTTATTTTGCTCGTTCCGTCTTTGGGATACGTCAGTTTTCTTTTTCGGATAATCTCTGTGATTTTTTTTGAACGCTGCTTTTGTTCTATATTTTTTTTGTATATTGGCCCGGACTGCAGCCCTGTATTTTTTTTTGGATGCGTGAATGAATAGCCATTCGCTATTCCATGAAGTTACTGCTCCATAACATCTTGTCTGATATGATATGAAAACAAGATATCAGTCCACAATCCACATCAACAAAAGTTACGAGTGACTGGGGCGATTACAAGAAATGCGCAAGCCGCGGACGGGAGCGTTTCGGAGGCACGCACACACTGTTAACTTACAAACGGATAGAGCGGCTGGACGCCACTCGCTCGCAGTTCGTAGAGCGACAGCGATAGATTTTTCAAATTCCTATTTTTCAAAAGTCTCTCCGCCTGTATTCAGGAACAAGCCTTGTCCGTAGGCTCACCACTGCCACCAATCACACAGAATCAATCTGTATCTCTCTTAGTCTGGCCCCTCACTCTAGGCATGTTGCGGCAAAGCAGAATCTACCGGCACAAACCTAGGGATCATTTAAGCGCGCAAGCGTACCACGACGTCAACGTAGAGATACTGTGGTGGTGATTAGTATTATTATTATTAGTTATGATGATTGTACCCACAGTACGATTACTTACAGAAGCCTATTCACATGAGCATAAGCCTATTAGACTGTTAAAAAAATACTGGTGTCATCACATCTTAAGTTTTAAGTGGGTATAAGTTTATGTTTACCTATTTTAATAACATGTTGTGAGAGAGCTTGTTTCCTCCACTTTGTCACAAAAACTTTTTAAGGTTTTAGACAAGTGATATGCAGTACAATAAGTGTACATTAATGTATTTAAAAATAAACAAAAAAAAATGGTATTGTAAACTACACTCTTAGCGCTGTAGCATGGTGCTGGTGACAGTTTCATTAACATTTTCACGTATGTACGTATACGCATTTCTTGTAGTTTAACATCAGACAGATAATTATGGTATATGGTATAACTATGGTATGAAATTAAACTTATAACATGTAAAAGGAGGCAAACCTATCCATACTCATTGTAGGGTGCAAATGCAAATACACCTTAACATTAATTATTGTAAATGCAATGCAAATGTCAGTTTAATGTAAAATGTCAATGAGTGCCAACGGGCTGGAATCGAGAAATAAAAATGCAAAGTTGTCCGACCCAAACCGCGACTATTAGAACACTAAATTAAGTATTGATACAAATGCATCATCAATGCTCTGCTTGCTGCTGCTGCATGATTGTCATGAAATCTAATGTAGGTCGCACGTGTAAGTGCAAAGGTGCGAGCCTACTTATTGCACAACTCCTTACTTACTTAACAATTTTAAAACCCATGTACGTGCACCGTACATATTGCCACCACAAAGAATGGTGACAACTACTAAACTAAACATTAAACTAAGAAAATTAAGACAAGAACGACTGTAGAAACTCTTATTACTCATATTCATATTTAAATTTAACAGATATGGAAACGATACAAACAAAGAAAGAATAGTTATCTATCCACGTGCACCAAGATAAAGGATTATGTCAAAGTCATTATATGACATTCATGATTGTTTACATTTTTTGCGTTTTTATTGCAGCAGTACCTAGGGAATGCCGAAACGTGTACCAGAAGTTACATAGATAGAATATATAATATATTGAATTATAATATACATTACGTATATTTCTGTATACCAAAACCATATGACTTTAATAATTGTTTACACTTTTCTGTTTTCGTTGCAGTTATTTGGAAATTCCCAATTGCGATCTTATCGCTTAAGGTTACCCTAGACGACGGCACGAAATATTTTGTGCGCGGGGTTAAAATGCATGCTACCTCATCCGACAACACGTGCGAAAGAGATTGATGCTGTTATGAGCAGTAAGAAACTACTTCGCGTACGAATACTGCAAATTTGTTGATTTTTTTACGATTTAGGATGAAAAGGAGCGCGCGATTTTATAAACAGACCTTTGGGAGCGACTAAATGTATCTGTTCAAAATAAAATTATTTGCATTGTTGAACTACTAATATATCCCTGTAATGTGGCAATTTTGCAATTTTCTTTCTTCTTATGGTATTTATTTCCGCCCACAGAATCGTTAAGATTAGTGTTGAATTATGGAACTTTCGACTCACATATTTTTTTATTATTTTTACTTTTTTGCTTCCATACAGGGCTAGATAAAAATGAGACAAATTGATATCAGTTTTTATTGTGAACGTACGTCGTGAAACAGTGGAGTATTTGCCAGACTACGTTTGTATTGAACACTTAAAACAAACTTAATTAAAACTTATTTTATATCTCGCAATAATACTGTCGGTGTGTTGGCCGCCTAATTTTGGTTCACAATACAAATTATTTCCAGGATCAAAACTATGTCCTTGTCATTCCCAGGGTATCAAACTATCTCCATATCAAATTTCATCTAAATCAGTTCAGCGGTTGTTCTAGTTGACCATTCTTCCATACAAACGTAGTTCAAAATAAAAATAAAAATATCAATTTGTCTCATCATTATCGCCCTGTATGGAAACAAAAAATTAAAAAATTATAATTGAAAGTTATGAGCGTCGAAAGTTTCATATTTTAACACTAATTTTAACGCATCATTGGGCGGAAATAAATACCATACGAAGAAGCAAAATTGCAAAAGGGCCACCATTTAGGATAGATTAGTAGTTCAACAATGTAAATAATTTTATTTTGAAAATATACATTTAGTCGTTTTTCCATGATATCTAGACGCCCAAAGGTCTGTTTATAAAATTTTGCATATTCGTTTTCGTCCTAAATCATCATCCATTTCGCTACAAACTTGCAAAAGTGCTAATTTGTACGCGAACTAGCTGTTTACTGGTCACCACAGCATCTATCTCTTTCGCACGTGTTGTCGGATGAGATAGCATGCATTTTAACCCCGCGCACAAAATAATTCGTGCCGTCGACTAGGGCATCCGTAAGCGTGAACAGATAAAAGCCAGACAGACAGAGTTACTTTCGCATTTATAATATAAATAGAAAAAGTATGGATTATACGATTTTCTTAAAACATGGTATATTTTCCATAGTTCAACATTTAATTAGGACGACATTTCCGAAAATTCAGCCACATTCCATCATATTTTCGATGTAAACAGAAAGTAGAGATTCGCTACTTACAGAATAATTTTCTCTATAATTGGACGATCCTGCTAAAGTTTATTCATTCCTGTGAATATTGAAGCTGGGATTTTGTTCGGTGTTCACTACCACAATAACGCAGCTCGCCAGTATGCTAGGTACATGTAATATTCGTTTTATAACAGCGTAATAAATTCGAATTCAAAGCTGTATTTCCATCAAAACATTGTTCTTACAAGTACTATTTTCATTAAAACAGTTGGTTGTTATTTTATTGTTAAAATGAAAATGCCGCGTTGAGTGATCATTGGTAGGGGCAAAACTAAAGTGACAGTGTCATCGACATGCTTATATATTCTGTCACGAGTGTCATCCAAATTCTAATGGGTAACGCGTAAGAAATACGTATAAGGTCTTTGGTAACGCGTGACGGAATAACTGAGTTTTTGTTGAACTTTGAAAAACACAGTTATTCCAAAGTTTTATGTTTTCGTTTCTGTCAGCAGTCCCTGTATTCTATTTCTTAGTTAAGACGGGCAAGATAAATTACTCAATGGGTCTTGGTCTATATACAGTATACGTATCTGTATATGCATAGGATAACATTTTTTTATGAATGTATCTAATTTTTGTGCTTATCCCATTTGTAAACGTGTGCTTATTAGTCTAGCTCTGATCTGTCTTCCATTTGAGTTGGAGGGAGGTGAGACAATATATGTTTTCTAAATCATCCGATGTTATTCTTTGATTAATTTCGGCTTGGTATCCAAAACAGCGAATCATTTACCCGGGACGCATCGAGCTTCTTTGCCTTGGCGCCTCAAAGATTCAGAAATATTATATTAAGATTCAAAAATATTGCTTTTTATCACATGGATAATGATACGATTCGATACTACAGGGAACCTTATATACCTACTAACCGTCCCGCATCAGACGCAACATTTACAATACTTTACATACCTAACAACGATTACCTATCTTGTAATATGGCCGCAAAGTTATCTTATCGTTATGCAAGTGCAGTTGTATTTATTTAATATCAGCATTGACATTAATTGTTAGGGTGCCCTTGTCTGACAATGCACGTATTATACAACTGCTAGAATTAATTAATTATGTTGGTATGCGCATGGGCATGGTAACAATATTTTTAATAACGATATCTGTCTGGGACGACCCACTAGAGAGTAACCCCATATAGAGGAAAAACCATAATTGATATGATATACACTCTTTTCATAGCATAGTGGCATGAATATCGAAAAGGATAAATGTAGTAATAGTGACCATAATTTTTCCTTATACAGTATAGTGGGCAGTAAGCACGAGGAGGTTTAAGAACGAGGAATATTTGAATTGCGAAGAAAAGATGCACAACTATTCGAGGAAGCAATTTATGTAGTATTCATTCAAGCAGATGTGAATTCAATAAATGTTAATATTATCCCAACAAGGGTTAGGGCAAGACTCGGCAAGGAAAAGTTCTAACAATCGATAAAAAAAAAAAACAAGCAACACCAAATGCAGCCACAAGTATTAAAACAAGAGCAATAAAGGCAAAGATAAAAGGAGCAACACTCACAGTCACTCTAATAATAACCCAGCGAGAATCGGACACGAATAATGTCGCAGGAGTCATTACAAATTATACCTCCGGAGAAATGGGACGAACTTCAAAGTGCCTTCAGAAAGGACTGGCCGAGAGGAGTGTCGGGGTACTCGGTACTGGCCATGCAGAAACAGTATGTGGATAGAGGCATAGACTATGGTTTTAAAGTGTATTGCCCTTACGGTGATGTTCAAAATGGAATGGTGGCTGTGAATGAAAAGGTAGGTAATGAAAAATTTTTTTATGTTTAGTTAATTCTATTAAATAATTTGTTAGTCCAAACCTCAAACTATGTTATATCGGCATTTAGTGTTGCCCATAGTAACACAACGTGATTCTAATATGAAAATAGTTAATCTAATGATAATTACGTTTTGTTAAGGAGTGTCCAATGTGTCCATCAGCTGATTGAAGCAAACCCATAATATTTCTAGCGATCACAAAAACAAAAACAGTGCATTTTAGTAAATACGATTCTATAGAAACTGACATCTGGCGGCATTTTCTAAAACTAATCTTGATGCAAACTTTCTAAACAGCACATAGATAGAGCTAGTATACGAGTAGATAAAAATAAACTCGGGCTAAAACTTGTTTTAATCAATAATTATTTTATAAAAGAGCCATACGGACTAATATCATCGAAAAAGAAGGTATATTGTGCCAACCCAACATAAATAAGGATACCTAAGGGAATGTCATGCCATTTTTCTCAGTTACTGATTCTGAAAGTTATTTATATAATTAATCGCTCCATATGTATATATATTCTCCATTCAGCTGCATCCAGCTGACTAGAGGTTATTGTTGTGGAAAAGGTTAATCAAATTGAATGGAAAGATAATAATGATAAAGAATCAATTAATAACTTATTTTATTCGAGTAGCAAAAAGGTAGTCCTTCTCATTCATTTAGTAGAAGTACCTGGGTTACCGAGCTCTGTCCGGGTGAAAATAGAGAAAACGGGTTCCGTACCATTATCGCCAAAAACGGCAAAAAAATCACGTATGTTGTATGGGAGCCCCACTTAAATATTTATTTTATTCTGTTTTTAGTATAGCTCTTTTAAATATTTGTTGTTATAGCGGCAACAGAAATATATGAATTTCAATTTCAACTGTCTAGCCATCACAGTTCATGAGATACAGCCTGGTGGCAGACAGACAGAGGGACCGCGGAGTCTCCTCAGTAATAGGGTCCCGTTTTTACCCTTTGGGTACGGAACCCTGAAAATGAAACCTAGCTAGATCGATTCATCACCCCTAAAAACCCCTGCAAACAAAATTTCATTAAATTTTTTGGAGCCTTTTCCGAGATCCTGATTATATTTAGATAGATTAGATATATAGTTACACGTTATAAAAAAAAAAAATAGTTATACGAGTATCATTTTAGAAATACTATAAACTTTTATTGGTTAAATGGTCCTGCCTTGATATTGTTAATGCATAAATATTTGTCTGTTTCAGAATGCTTTTTATGAAGTGATCATTCAGTGCCCGAATGATAATCTAGAAAACCTTAAAAAAGCTTTAAGGAAAACCAAAATCATTGACTGGAAAAGATCTATTATAATCCCATTTGTCCCTTACAACATTATTGAAGCAATTAAAACAATATTGGAAGACATTAATGCGGAGATAGAGCTGATACTACCTTCAGCGAGATTTATTTTGGATACTAGAACACCGTATGATGTGAAGTAAGTTTATTATAGCTTATAGAAAACTGTTTATTCAACCCATCTACGTATCTGTTCAGATGATTAGCTGAGTGGCTGAGCAAGCAATTTCTACTCTATCCATAGTGAGAAAATTACTGAGTTTCCCGTGGGCCTGTAGGTGGACCATGTTGTCCGGATCTCGCAACTATTATAGGTCTCAGCACCTGCAGCGAAGTTGACAATCTACAATCGATAACGCTAGTAGAAAACGAATCATTGTATGGGAATGACACATCTGAACGTTAAGTCACGTGGTCAGACCATACAAATAGAAGGCGTTAACGATTGAAAGAGATTCGATACGAAACGTTTGTAACTTGGCTAGGGCGTAGATCTTATGTATGTTTAGTGCGTGAATGTCGCAGATATACCTTTAGAGGCGAGGTTCGATGGACATGACCTGCAGGCAAAACCTGGCTAGGACAGTGATTTTGGCGCTTGTGACTTTTCGATAATTGTATGTATCGTAAACTTACCCACAGTACAATACGATTTCACAACAGTGGGCAAAGCATATTCAATAATAATCTCTTCCTATTTTAAGGAATGTAGGCACAACGGTATTTTATTGTTATTACGATTCTTACGTCTCTTATGTCATTTTATGATCGTATTGCGCAGACATCTTCATAAATCACCATTAAACAGAATTAGCATATGTAAAGCATATGCTTACGTATGTAAATGACACGTTTGGATAAAGTTATTGCCATATTATTCGGATATCTAACGGCTGGTGGCTAAAGGCTACCTAGACAAGTTCTGTTTAAATTGCATTGTGCTACTTTTGTTGTGGAGCGTTAAGTAATTATTTTACCATTTTGTTATGTGTTCTTATTTGTACAGGTTTCAAGATGCTAAGATTTATATGAGCGTTTCTGAAACTGCTCGTTGTGGAGATTGTTGGAGAAGTCCTTATGTCCAGCAATGAACTTACCCGTTGTCATCATACATTTTAGATAAAAGACGTCCTCAGCTGGACACGATCGGCCCCGTCCCGACTGGCTATCTGGAGCAGTGGTGGCCCAGTGGTATCAGCCGCGACTTACAACTTGTAGGTCGTGGGTTCGAGCCCAGGCAGGCGCTTTACTTTGTGTAAATTATTTCTTCACCACTGCTCTCAAAACGGTGAAGGAAAACTGAATCGTGAGGAAACCGGCATGTCCTAGAATCAAAAATTCGAAGACATGTGACATCCACCAACCCGCACTGGGCCCGCGTGGTAGATTACGGCCCATTCCCTCTCACAGAGAGGAGGCCTGTGCCCTAGCAGTGGGAACATTAATAGGCTGATGATTTGATGTGATATGATGTGATATGATGTGACTGGCTATCTGACCTCCACAACCCGGTAACTGGGTAACACGGTAACCCTTGGCAAGACTGGAGTCAGATCTCAAGCATCTGACTACCCGTCCAAAGATCTAAGGCCCCGTGCTATCCAAATCTAATAAATTCTTGAGATTTATATTTGGTCCTCCGTCCATCTAAGTGTTGGACGCTTGTTTAATCACAAACATTTCACGAAACTTCAACCGAGTTCTTTTCACTTTTCCAGCCTACCAACAGGAATGACTTTCGACCTTCTAACAAACGACTACTTGGACCTTATCAACTCTACATGGCCTCATCGCTACCCCTCTTCATCAACGTACTTCGAACTCCTCATAGACAACAAATATGGCTACGGGCTCTTCCTAAACAATAGCTTGATCTGCTGGCTCCTTATCAATGAATCTGGGAACCTATTACATATGTACACAGTAAAGGAACATAGGCAGAAAGGCTATGCAGAGCTGCTTCTGAAGCTGGTCTGTAATGTCTTGATAGGAGATGGGAAAATTGTGTCTGCGTACTGTCTGAAAGATAATTATAATGCTATCAAACTGTATAACAAAGCTGGGTTTGTTAGAATTGAAGGTGTGGCCTGGTGTTATTTGAGAAGTACAATAAATTAAATGTCTCAAAAAATTGTCGTTTTATTTATATTTTAAAACAAAAGCTAATACAATATCACAATATCTTGGTTGCATCGGTATAGTCCCGACTTTATCAGTTTTTAAACTAATTTTTCGATTCTGAGAGTATCTAAAAAAATACAAAAACTTACTTCTTTTTCCCATGGCACATACTATCTACATAACGCCACCGGATGACCCTTGGCCGTTTGTTCATGGCGCAACACACGACACGAAAAAATGTAGCCATGACTCAGAGCTCCATATATTTGTAAGGACCGTTTGTTAATTGCACGACACCGCAACACACGTGTCGTGCGGTGCCTTGTGAATAACCGAACTTACAATTTTCTATGCTTCGTTTTGGCTCGGTTATATACGTCCATAGAATATAATGTAAGTGTACGTTCTCATTGTATAAATTGTTAGCCTTTGTGCGAGAACTTCAGTTTTTCTATTTCCAAATTGGTAGAAACCGTACCTGATTCTAAAAATGACACATCGAACTTCAAAAAGATACGGTAACACTTGTGTAATGACAGAGATAACGCTCTACAAAATATCTCTCTCTCTCTCTCTATTAGTTATCTTTACGGCTGGGTACTGTAATAGTTTCATGACTATACTCCTTTAACGTGGACCCTACCTAATCGCGGGCCAGCCACAAATGTCCACTACTAAACACGAGCCCTCCCCGTAGACCACAGCCAACAATTTTAGGAGAATAAGCCTACAACTTTAGTGGCAGGCAATTTGAAGACCGCAGTATGATAAGTTTGGGATGAAGGAAATTTATAAATAGAAAGGTGTCTCTATTTTGAGCATAGTTAATTTTTACCTGCTCGATTGGTTTTATCTATCTCAAGCAGACCGACTGCCAAAGCAAATATTTAAGACGACATCATGATCAGGTCTGTATTGCTGGAGGACAGGAGAGATAGGCAAACAGACATGTATCTGTATAGTCTCATGTCCAGGGAGGCTAAAATATTAATAAATTCAATAGGAACAAAGACAAGGTTATTTATTAATATTATCTGGTCACAATTTCGTTCTTTAGGCCGCTACTGAGGAATTCCTTCAAGAAATAGTTAGATACAATAGAACAATTTGCTTGACCTGGATTACCTGGATTGAGAACCTTGGAGTACTAAAGTATATATATATATATATATATCTAGTAGTAGTACATTTTAAATATTAACAAGTGGGCTAAATCCTACGGACTCTTACTGGTTGATACATGCTCAACCTATTGGATCACCAGTCTATCAGCCGATAGTGTATGATTCATTGCCCATAGATTACTCCAAAACCGCAAAAAAACTAGGCGTTCATATGGACACATACCCTTCTTGGGAGGTCCATATTGCAAGTGTGAGTAAGAGGGTCTTTTACTCCTTTCAGTCCCTTAAACGTCTCCAAAGATCTTACCATTTCACACTAAGGTTACTCTTATGCAATCCCTTCTTCTACCGCTCATAGACTAAACGGATGTCATTTTTCTAGATGCAACGGAGGTAGGTACTCCTTAATAAACTCGAGCGACTGCAGACTGGTGCATCCGCTTTATTTTTTGCCTCCGCAAATACCACCAGCCACTTTAATCTGTTCCGAAACTCCGACTTTCGGCACAGATTAAAGTGGCTGCAGATTCGGCATCGTGGATATACCCATACCCTACCCCTTCTCTATACTATCCTGCACAATCCTAATTCTCCTTAATACCTTCGTGAACGCTTTGAATACCTCGTGTCGAGAGGCAAACCTTGCCGCATTGTCACTTCTCTTCTCCTCCGCGACACACTTCCAGCCGCTATGATGGCTCTTTCTCTGCTACAGCAGTGCGTCTCTTTAACTCTCTCCAAAACCATCTACGCGACAGCCCTTCTCTGGAGGTATTCAGTTAAGCTCGCCTTTGTATATGTACTTTATTTTCACATGTATGTAATGTTATTTTTTGTGTACAATAAATAATTAAGAATAGCGCATCTGGCCTGTATCAGTGATAAGGTGTGGACCTCTTTATAATACCTACTCAAGTCAAACATTTCATTAGTGAGTCAATAATCTTAATTTTATAATATACCACACTAATATTTCAAAGGCGAAAGTTGTGAGTGTTTGTGTTGTATCTGTATGTTTCTTACTTCTTCGCTCAAACGGGAATGTTCCCTCGGGATAATTTTGCGACTGTCACGCGAGCGAAGCCGCTGGCAGAAGTTAGTAATAAATAGAATGATATTAATAATATGTATCAGGTTTTTATTATAGAAAGGCTCGCGCTTGACCAGTAACTCACCTGATGGAAAGCCATGATGTGGTCGAAGGTGAAGCACGCTTGCCTAGAAGTAACCTATTCACTCTTGACTTAAGACGGTACCCTGACCAAAAAATCGGCATGCGATATGAGCATTCCTATTGGTCTAGCGGCACTGGTGGCGCATGAATTACAGTAGTGAATACGCCCAGATTTTAGAATAAAATCTTTATAAAATCGAATTTTGGTCTTTTGAAAAAAGTTGTACTACCAAAATGTTCGTTATTAAATTGTCTGATCCATTAGTGTTAGTACAAAAATAATTAATGAACACTTTACGAGGAGATGCATAATATCAATAATTATTTCTCATTTTTATGTTTTTTTGGAAGGAGATTAGTGAAATATATACAATATTTTAAAAAAATCTACCATTTTAGAATCAATATTATGTAGAAATTTAATGTATTTTTATTAATTGATATTTCTTTTTATATAACGAGTAGATAGCTCCTAAAAACAGCACAAAAAACGGCTTGCGCGGCGTTTTGCTCGGGGTACCGCCTTAAAGACCCCTAGGTAAACTAAACATCTTCCTAACCCTAACAATAAACAAAATCGCCAAAGCCTTATTACGTCACAATACAATCAGCGTCATTCCACTTTCTACGTCGCTCCCATACCTACCTACCAAACCAACCTGCATAATTAACCAGAACCTTTGCCCTTATGGTATGGTTCATTTACGTCATCAAAATTTACTGACAATGTCAGCAAATTGTGTCACCAGAGAAGACGTCGAGAAAATCAAGCGATGTGAGATTTATCAGTAAATTCATTAACATTTATTTACATAATACCTACACGTGATGCGATGTTTGTTTTGGGAAACGTTAATTGGTAGGTAATTGTTAAAGTGGTAGGCTGTAGAGTTGTTGTGATAATGTTTACTTTGTATCTGTGATGTCTAACGTTTTGGTATCACATTGAAGTAGTTACCTATCGTGTAAGGTTTTCAATAAACTGAAATTGTCGTCATGCAAACAAAAAAGAACCGGCCAAGTGTGAGTCAGGCTCCCGCAAGAAGGGCTCCGTTCCATTATTTATCAGTTTATCTTTATATTTATTTATCTCTATTGTGTTTATCAGTCTATGTATGTATGTATCTATGTATGTATGTATGTATGTATGTATGTTTGTTCCTATATGGCGTTCCAGAGACCAAACGCGTAGGCCGATTTTGATGATTCATACGTCAATCGATTCGTCTTAACCCTGCGAGTGTCATAGGCTACATTAAAATTGGACATTGGAAAAATGGCGGATTTTGGGCGCCATATTGTGGGGGCCCAAATTTTTTTTTCTTCCAAACCCATCGTGTGGGGTATCAAAATAAAGAGTTTTTAGAGGTTATTTCAAAAATATATAACACTGATATGTTTCAATGTATCTAATTCTAAAAAAGCTTAACTAAAAAGTTATAAATAAAAAAATATGTATCCTCCGACTGCACAGCATGAATTTTTCCTTGTTTACGACTTTTTAGTTCGCTTTTGAAGCAGTTGGGTTTTTTGATTTTTTCATTTTACTTTTTTTTTATTCAGTTTTTAATATTTTTTGTTGTAGCGACAACAGAAATACATCATCTGTGAAATTGTCAACTGTCGAGCTATCACGATTTATGAGATACAGCCTGGAGACAGACATATAGACGGATAGTGGAGTCTTAATAATAGGGTGCCCTTTGGGTACGGAACCCTAAAAGTGTTTTTAACAGTACCAGTCTGGAAGTAGTGATTGTCAATGTCATATGACAAAGAAATAAATGAATTTATTTTTATTCCTGAAAAAATCCACAGTTCATGGGGAGAGGTGACAGGAGCATGGACGCGCAAAGAATCTAATAGCAATAAAAAATAGTAGATTAGTAGCCAAGGGCTGTAAGGCATCAATTGCAGCTCGAGATATTTAGGCGCACAAGCGCAGCAAGGGTGCCTATAGTTCGAGAGTGCAAGTGGTGCTTACACCTGAGGTAACTATTCTGCTTTACATCTCGATTGTGAGGTAAGTATTACAAGAACCGGCATTACAAGAATAAAACATTTAATTTTTTATTTTTTTTTCAAGAACGAAATTGAGCTTCGCCGTTCGATATTTAAAACTCACACGAAGACAAGGCTGAATAGCAAAGCGACCTCTTTGGTCATTGGGCTGAATCCATGATGTCTATTGCCAGTATGATGGTTAGATGTACGCGAACTTTTTGAAAGAAAGAAGTACAACAAATAAAAATAAAAAATAAATAAAATAAGTGTTTTTTTTTAAATTACTTACCGCCCTAGGGCTTTTCTAGCTACATTATTACCCTAGAGCGCTAATTAGTCACTTACAAGCCTCATTTGGAGGTAATAAGAACCTACTTACCGAACATGAGAGATGTAAAATACTTTTTAGATTTCATTAACATATTGAAATCATTACCTTTAATCTGTTTTATTTTCACATGATTTTGTCTGGTATAAATTATAAAAACCAAAAAACAAAAAAAAATTAACCATTTCATAAGACTGGCGGCAAGCGGTCTCCAATCTGTCCAGCAGTCTGCTAACTAATTTTATAATGAGAGAAGATAAATGTGTTGACCTAATAATTCTATTAATAACAATACAACGTGTTTTATTTCGTTTCTATAATTTATTGGTGTCGGATCATCACATCACATCATCACATCATCAGCCTATTAATGTTCTCACTGCTGGGACACAGGCCTCCTCTATGTAAGAGGGAATGGACCGAAATCCACCACGCGGGCCCAGTGCGGGTTGGTAGATGTCACATGTCTTCGAATTTTTAGTTCTCGACATGCCGGTTTCCTCACGATGTTTTCCTTCACCGTTTTGAGAGCAGTGGTGAAGAAAATAATTTACACAAAGTAAAGCGCCTGCCTGGGCTCGAACCCACGACCAAATCGCGGCCGATACAACTGGGCCACCACTGCTCTCTGCTCTCACCACTGGTGTCGGATATCCCCTTCTATTTTTACCCGACTACCGAAGGAGGGTAATGTTTTTATCAGTCTATGTATGTATGTAGATATGTATGTTTGTTCCTATGTTGCGTTCTAGAAAACAAACGCGTTGGCCGATTTTGATGATTCTTACGTCAATCGATTCGTCTTAACCCTGCGAGTGTCACTGGCACTACATTAAAATAGAAAAATGGCGGATTTTAGGCGCCATATAGTGGGGGCCCAATTTTTTTTTCTTCATTTCCCATATAGTGGGGTATCAAAATAAAGGGTTTAGGAGGTGATTTCAATAATATATAACACTTATATGTTTTAATGTACCTATTTCGAAAAACAATAACTAAAAAGTTATAAATAAAAAAAGTTAATTCAAAAAATCAAAGACGTAAACAAGGAGAAAATCATGCTGTGCAGTCGGAGGATACATCTAGTTTTGGTCAGCGAGCACACGAATATGTATCCTCCGACTGCACAGCATCATTTTCTTTTTAGTTATCTTTCTAAACAGTCGGGATTATTATTATTATATATTACTCTATTCATAAATGTAGAAGTTTGTCTTGGATACTACGGTGAAGAAAAATATCGTGACGAAACTTGGGTTTACAAAATCATCGCGAGCAAAAATAATTTATTTATATTTTAATTACTTTAATTAGGGCTTTCAGTGACCCATGATGGAATATTAATAGGCTGCCATAATTAATGTATTGATTACTAGCTATTGCCAGTAGCTTCGCCGTTGGAAATGATCCCAGGGGAATTTACTCCCGGGATAAAATGTATCCTATTTTCTTTTCCAAGGTCCTCTACATCAAAAAATCATCAACATCTGTTCAGCGGCATAGTCGTGAAGACATAACAAACAGATGGTTGTTTTGGCATTTATATAGTATTATATTAGTAATAGTATTTATCGATGGAAAACGACGTGAGTTTATGTACCTGCCTAAGTATGTATTAGTATAGATACCTATTCACCCACCGCAGTAAGTTTGTTGAAAACAAATACCAACTGTTCTCGTATATCCATATCATTTCATTTAACAACTCCCAGACTTAGCAGAGACGTACGTGCATCCTATAATAATGAGTCTAGAAAGAAAACTACGCCCGAGAGGATTCTCTGAGTCATTCTCTGTAGTGCTAAAATATAGTCGAGCTTCTCCCGGAGTTTGCCATACTGTACTAAAGTGCATGGACTTTTGAATTCCTCAACTGAGTTTTCTTACGTATGGGTGTGGTTATAAGAAATTAGTACCTACGTATTGTATATGATTTCCTTCTAATATTTTGATTACCTCGTTGTTCTAGCAGTGCTAGCGATTTCTGAATTGAGTATTTTGAGTTAAGATCTCAAACCATGCGTACGTTAATGGGCGCACGGTTGGCACAGTGGTTGAGCAATTGACTGATGCGCTGCGTGTAGCGGGTTCGATTCCCGCTCGGATGGTAGTTCCATTACAATATTCTTATTAACAGCCTGGATCACCTACTATATTGTGTATGGTTTTGAATGGTTTTAAACCTCTCATGCAGCTTGGTAAACCGATGAGCTCAAAATGATAGCTAGGACAGACTAGATGCAAAAGGTGGAGGTACAGGTGTTGTGTGGCGCAGCTTGGGAGAGGCCTATATCCAGCACTAAACAGCGATATTTTGTGCCTTGGTAAAAGGCAATTAGGCTCGTTTCCTCTTACATCGACCTACCGTCACAGCACGTTATCGCCACGTTTTTGCTTTGCTGCTCACTGCTCCTTTTGACACACCAAACTCCAGTGTGCATTAAGGAATCTTTCTTTTTACCCGACTGCCGTAGGAGGGTAATGTGTTTATCCGTCTATGTATGTATGTTTGTTCCTATGTGGCGTTCCAGAGACCAAACGCGTTGGCCGATTTTGATGATTAGTACGTCAATAGATTCGTCTTAATCTTGCGAGTGTATACTGGCTACTAGAGAAAACTGGAAACTGGCTACTGGAAAATAGAGAAATGGTGGCTTTTAGGCGCCATATTGTGTGAGCCCAATTTTTTTTTTCTTTCCATCCCATCGTGTGTGGTGTCAAAATAAAGGGTTTTAAGAGGTGATTTCTAAAATATATTACACTTATATGTTTAAATGTAACTAATTCGCCAAATATTATAACTAAAAAGTGTTAAATAAAGAGGATACATCTGGATTTGGTCAGCCAGCTCGCGAATATATACATATTCGCGAGCAGTCTGACCAAGAAATGGGATCGGGTGGGGTGGTTTTGGTCAGCGAGCACGCGAATATGTATCCTCCGACTGCACAGCATGATTTTTTTCTTGTTTTTGTCTTTTTAGTTCGCTTTTTAAGCAGTCGGATTCTTTTAATTTATTTTATTTATTTATTTATAATTGTACAGTGTTGGCAACGTTTCTTTATTTCTTTACAGTCGAGAAACTTTGTTGCGATTTCCTTCATGTATCTCCTTGTCTTTCAATACAGGCTGCAGCCATAAAACCAGCTGACCATCAAGTTTATGGCACACTTGCAAGAGCGGGATACGTCGACTATTTGCTATAAAACACGTGATCTTGTATAGCAACACTGTAAGACAAAGGTTACTTGCGAAAATGAATCCTATGAGATACGATTTGCTATCTTAAAATCTCATTCATTTGTTTTGCTTTGTGTGGCTTTAACATGAAAAACCGGCCAAGTGCGAGTCGGACTCGCGCACGAAGGGTTCCGTACTTGGTAAATTGCGGTTTACGATTTAAGACGTATTAAAAAAAAACTACTGAATAGATCTCGTTCAAACCAATTTTCGGTGGCAGTTTACATGGTAATGTACATCATATTTTTTTTAGTTTTATCATTCTCTTATTTTAGAAGTTACAGGGGGGGGGGGACACATTTTACCACTTTGGAAGTGTCTCTCGCGCAAACTATACAGTTTAGAAAAAAAATATTCTAGAAACCTCAATATCATTTTTGAAGACCTATTCATAGATACCCCACACGTTTGGGTTCGATGAAAAAAAAATTTTTTAGTTTCAGTTTCAAGTTGTTGTTTTTTTTTTCAATTTTTGTGTGACAATCTTAATGCGGTTCATAGAATACATCTACTTACCAAGTTTCAACAGCATAGTTCTTATAGTTTCGGAAAAAAAGTGGCTGTGACATACGGACGGACAGACAGACAGACAGACAGACATGACGAATCTATAAGGGTTCCGTTTTTTGCCATTTGGCTACGGAACCCTAAAAAGAGGATCATTTATAAGGCCTAAGGGGGGTATTACACTATCATATATCCAGGATCATACATAGGATCCTATCACTTAGCCTAAATAAATGATCTATAGAATCATATCAGTATATTACATTTTCATAGTTCTTTGATCCTATATCTATACTAATATTATAAAGAGGAAAGATTTGTATTTTTGTATGTAACGAATAAATAAAAAAAAACTTAATTCAAAAAATCAAAAAAACCGACTGCTTCAAAAGCGAACTAAAAGTCGTAAACAAGGAAAAAATCATGCTGTGCAGGCGGAGGATACACCAGATTTTGGTCAGCCAGCCCGCGAATATGTATCCTCCGACTGCACAGCATGATTTTTTCCTTGTTTACGACTTTTAGTTCGGTTTTGAAGCAGTCGGGTTTTTTGATATTTTGAATTAAGTTTTTTTATTTATATCTTTTTAGTTAGTTTTTTTTTTAAAATTAGATATATTTAAACATATAAGTGTTTTTTTTAAATCACCTCTTAAAACCCTTTAGTTTGATACCCCACACGATGGGTTTGGAAGAAAAAAAATTTGGGCCCCCACAATATGGCACCCAAAATCCGCAATTTTTCTATTGTCCAATTTTAATGTAGCCTATGACACTCGCAGGGTTAAGACGAATCGATTGACGTATGAATCATCAAAATCGGCCAACGCGTTTAGTCTCTGGAACGCCATATAGGAACAAACATACATACATACATAGACTGATAAACACATTACCCTCCGTCGGCAGTCGGGTAAAAACTACTGGAACTATTTCAAAAATTCTGTCACAAAAACTGAACTGAAAAGCTAAACTATCCCCGGGTGACATAGGCTACTTTTTATTATGCCTGTATTCCCACGGGAACGGAAACTATGCGGGTGAAACCGCGAGGCGTCCGCTAGTTTTGTCATATTTGGGTGCAATGGATGACAAGCCGTTTGTGTAATACTATTGCTTCGGCAGTGTGTACAGCAGTGTTCCCAACAATAATTATAGAATGCCACATACTGTGAACTTACGCCAAAATCTCGTTATTCTTACTTTATTCCGTCAACAAAACCGTCACAATAATTAGAATTTAGAATATTGCAGAAGCAAAACTGAAAAGGCAAAATCACATAATTTTATGGATGGATTTTGTACCAGGAAATTATGAAAATAAATTTGATAATTCAATATAGCAAGATTCAATATGGCAAGACCCGGGGCCTTATACCATGACGGGCTTACTGGTCAAGGGAATAATTTTGACGAGTATCGCTAACAAGCTAGGCATTACTATGAGAGGGGAGCTAACTGTACCAATCAATCAATCGGCCTAGCCTTTTCTGTCGGTTAAGGTTGGCTTTTAGTCTAATCGTAACGAGAACAGAGGCGAACCGGATGCAGCTGACATAAAGCGACTGATGTATTTTGCATGAAGCCCAGTAACACGATACCCCTTGCAAGACTTTTTGCCGATTTTCTGGCTTCTGACAGCCGAGACCATTGGCTAAACGTGTTTTCCGAGGCACGGCAGAGTCTCCGTATGTAATGGGTGGTCACCCATCCACGGACCAAACTCTGCACGCGCTGCTTAAACTTGAAGATCGACCCGTGCTGCTGTTATTATTTGCTAATCAAAATGTCGTAATTGTCCCTTGTACATAAAAAATCCTTTTTTTTTACTCAGTAATCAAAGCGCAATGGTATGCGTCATTCTTGGCGCAAATGAAAAGTCTTTTTCTTTTTTTTATTTCATCTAAAGTGCCGTCTCATTTTTATACAATTATAATTTATATCAAGAAGTTGAAGTTACGTGTTACGTCATTATTTAATCTCAATCCCCAGCAAATTCAATAAGCATAAACCACAATAAATTATAACTTGATCACACAGCTAATTATTCATTCAGAAAGATCCGTTTTACTTCCCATAAATCACAGCAGCACTAAAATAAAACAAATGCAAAACAAAAACCCATTGGACTTTCAACATAGCATTGAAACATCAAGAATATGAGCAGTAAATGTTATCATTTTCTCACAATCTGATATATGTATGTCATTTTACTATATATCGGTTCGCACGGTGTGGATAACTCTGCAGTTTTACATAGTGAAGACAAAAAGGGGATAATATTAATAGTATTAACAAACAATAGGATTGCACGACGGCCGTATGACGGGTGATATGAAAGGGAATGTAAATCATTTTTGTTTGTTTTGTTCTGTAAAACACAAACTTACATTGAAATACATTTGGTCTACAGTAGTAAAATTTTTGATGACATCAGGCGGGTCACCATGGTCGCGGATAAATTTGAAAGAGAGTTACCGCAGCCCTGGCACAAGGAACTGAAGGAACACAGGTGGATTTTAGTCAGTAAAAGTCTGACACGCCCTCCCGCTTCACCCAGAGCGGGAGAAGTTATTGGATGATTCCACAAACCAAAAAAGAAATAACGTGGGTGACCATAAGCTCTTAGAGTAAGGTTATTTTGAGTGTGCGTAAGGGACAGATGTATATAACTTGTATACATCTGTCACATTTTTACAGTCAAAATATGATAGTTTTGACACGCAGTGTATGGGGGCTGAGATCGTGATGATATCGCCACTTTTTACAGTACTTACCTACGATGTCAAGCATCGTAGCAGAACGAAGGTTATAGACTAAGTGTGTCTATTAGCGATGGTATGGTGGTAATGCCAAAATGTTAGAGATTGAGCACATACAATTTCGACCACAACGTGGGTCCCGGAAAATGTCCAGCGACATCGCGGCAGTCCCAAGCGAAGATGACGGGACGAGCTTGATGCCTACAGGATTGGTTGGCAGAATTGCCCTAAACCGAGAGAATTGGAAGGAAGAAAGGGAGGCATTTTCCCTGCAGTGGGACAGAACAGGCTGTAAATAATTTCGATAGCGCTTGGCGTTCCCATACATTTTTGCCTTTTTACCCGACTGCCGAAGGAGGGTAATCTGTTTATCAATCTATGTATGTAAGTTTGTTTGTTCCTATGTGGCGTTCTAGAGAACAAACGCGTTGGCCGATTTTGATGATTCTTACGTGAATCGATTCGTCTTAACCCTGCGAGTATCACTGTCTATATTAAAATGGCGGATTTTGGCCGCCATATTGTGGGGCACCAATTTTTTTTTCCTTCCAATCCCATCAGGGGTATCAAAATAAAGGGTTTTAAAAGGTGATTTCAAAAATGTATAACACTTATATGTTTAAATGTACCTAATTCTAAAATCTAAATAAAAAATAACTAAAAAAACTAATTGCATGTGTATTAGACTTAAGTTTTTTTTTTGTTAATGTATTTTATGGTGTACAATAAAGCATATAATAAATAAAAAGTTATAAATAAAAAAAGTTATTTAAAAAACCAAAAAACCTGATTGCTTAAAAAACGAACTAAAAAGACGTAAACAAGAAGAAAATCATGCTGTACAGTCAGAGGATATATCTGCTTTTTGGTCAGCCAGCTCGCCAACATGTATCCTCCGACTGCACAGCATGATTGCCTAACCCATGGTATAATAACATACTCCGTATACTTCGCCTGGTATGTTCTTCCCAGGATGGCCTAAGCCTACGTTTTTTTTTTAATATTTTTTATTCATGACCATAGATACAAGTCTTTCAGTCGGATACATCCTAAGCCTACGTCACGATAAGTGTTACCATTGATTGTCCTTTTTAGAAAATTTAGGTACTTTCTCATGTAGTTAATGAAAATAAAATAAATTACTAACTAGCTTAACTATTTAGTAACTCATGTGATTCATCTATGTTCATCTATGTCATGTATATTTAGTGTTAAATTAATTTATATTTTGAATTATTAGTTCAAAATTGCTTTGTTAAGATAAAAAATGCATTTTGCTCGGGTATTTCAATAAAACACAGTGGCAACACATCGAATTGACAAGTGTCATACTGACAACTAGCCATTTCATCGCTATTGTCGTGTCACTCACACCTATAGCGTTGTTTCGCTCGGTGAGAAAAATACTGTGGCTCCCAAACATTTGTGATGAACCCGTGAACTTTGAAAGATACACAAGAAAAATTGTTAATTGTTCCGTAAACTGTAAAAACAGCAGTTTAAAAGGCGGCGTAATATTTTTTTTTTCTTTTCCCAATGAAGAGACGCTATCATATACGTGGCTTCAATATTGTAACTAACTTCACCTATAATAACTGGTATGTGCCTTTCATTAATTTATTATTTAATTTATATACGCGTTCCATAATTTAAGGCATAGTTGTGTCAGTACGTCTTTACGCCCGAACTTAACCTAACCTAATTTGTTTTTGACTTATTTTAGTCAACTCAAGTTTTGTGAGTTTTCGTTCCGAAATAAATAAAAATACTAAAATGCAATCAATTAAAAGAAAGCAAAGTAAATAAATAAAAAAAGTATCAAATATGACGATTTATTAAGAATTATAAAACATTTGTACTTATTGTATTATTTATACTGTCACGGGAGGAGACTACCATGTCTTGTTCTACCATGGCCTAACCTAATAGTCCTGAAATCCAGTAATTTTCTCTGTAGTGGTGACCACGAACCGGCAGACGTTGCATAGGAAGGCCTCCCACAAGGTGGAGCTGGTGAAGGCTGCGGTCCGGTGGATGTGAGACGCACGGAACCGTGTTGGTGGCGACGCTTGGGGGAGGCCTATATCCAGCAGTGGTCGTTTTTGGCTGAAATGATGATGAATGATGATGTTTCATCATCACTAGGTACTCTCACTCCTCGATGTAAGTAGGTACTAACCATTTTTTTGTATTAAATTGATTATAAACTTTGTCTTACACCTTCAAAATAGGGTAACGCTCTTGTCAGAATTTTCGGACAATTCTACAAAAATGTCAATAGGTCATGATAATTTTCTGTTTATTATAGCAGATTTGACAAGTTTCCACGATGCATTGTCACCTGTGACCTGTCGCTAAAAAAGTTTTATTCGCCCATAAGTTAGCGTGAAAAACGTAACCCTTTCCTTGCAGCCGGGTATTGACATAACAACATGGCCGGTATTCCGCGAAGGACTAAACAGAGGTTCAACATAGTACACCCTCATTTTGTCAGTTATGTATAAGTCCAATGTAATAGGAGGCGGGCCTATTGGCATCAACCGGGCTTGCCACAAACCCAGATTCTAAACTGCTATGAGGTAATAAAGACCGCATGCTCAACAGTAGCAATTGCGACCACTAGACCTACGAGGCAGAACAATATCTACCCCTCTGATGAGATATTTTTCTCTAATCTGTCTGAGGCCTAACCGTATAATTTTGCTAACATCAGAGAAGAAAGAATACAATTGCATATTCCACCCGATGTGTACCTTCTGTATACTGCTACGTATTTTAATATAAAAAAGTCCCCAATTCATCGGTGTCGTCCATTGTATTCGTTCTTATAAATATGTTGAAAAACCCACATTCATATTCTCGTGTACGACTGTATCGTGTAAAGTTTTCATCAGCGCCGTTCTCATTGTAAGAATTTCTTGCAAAGATTTTTGTTTAAATTTACGGCATCTATGTTTTTTATATTTTTCATCAATAAATATAAGAAACCCAATTAAACTTACACAATAATATCGAAATTGGGGTAAATGAAATAAAAAAAATATGTAGGCAAAGAAATGCTATATAAAGTTTTTGTAAACGTATCTATTAATTTAGCAAACGCAGTATCCGATATTCGAATACTTAGTCAATACTTGGAATCCCAGTATATTCAGTTAGAAGCACTATTCCTGAATACAAACGGGCTGCCATTGCAGTGAACTCATCGTTCCTCCTGGGAACGGTATAGGATATGTATCCCGAGGTTTGATTCAGTATCTCGCGACACATAAACCAACACATTGTAAGTTAGCCGCGTGTGAAATGTAGCGGTATTGTAGTGAAATGTATTTAGCATTCATGAATAGTCTCTTTAGCTAATTCTCTTGAAGTCAAGACCCAACTCTGACATTCTAATAATATTATGCGAAAGTTTATGGATGTCCGTTAATTAAATACTCCTCAAGGGCTGGGCGGATGAGGATAATAATTGGAATATGCGTAGACAATAACCTGAATAAGGACATAGGGTAGTACTTTTTATCTCGGGAGCTAAGTACGTTTTCAGGGGATAATTTTATTTTTTATAATTATCGAAATGCACTCGGGCGAAGTCTCCGGCAGAAGCTAGTATCTATATAATAATTATATATTTGTAATCACGTTCTCGAAAACGGCTCTAACAATTTCTATAAAATTTTAGTTTTTGGGGACGAAAAATCGATCACGCTAGGTCTTATATCTTAGAAAATTCGTTTTCTCTAAAATAAATGCTTTCTCTATTTTCATCCGAGCAGAGCTCGGTCGCCAAGGTTCTATATTATATTTGTAATCATGTTTTCGAAAACGGCTCTAAAGATATCGATAAAATAGCAATATACGGGTTTTCGGGGGCCAAAAATCAATCTAGCTAGGTCTTATATCTGGGAAAATTCGTGTTCTCCGTATTTTCACCCTCGCTCGATCGCCCAGGTGCTTTGACAAAGTTGTATACATTGTGGTAAAGTATTCCAATGGCACCAAATGCATTGCAGTGGTCCCAGATATGTAATTGCGATTGTTGTTAGTGTAATGAAAATCTAAATATTATGTAGATGCTTGAACTATCTCGGCTCACTCAAGTAAACCCAAAAATAGACCAAAAACTGTTGCAAACAAATACAAAAGCCGCTCTAATTACACCTAACAAGTTTAAAAACATGCAATTTTGCTAACAAAAATATGCATACAACAAAAACCCTTCGTCACGAATACTCGGCTGTGTGCACACACCATACATAGGTGCACGTATTGATCAATATCAATATACCAATATCTAGGGCACCGCGAGATTAGCAAATGTTCTATCTAATCTTTACTTGTGCATTGTGAAGCGGGGGTGTTGTAAATGTTTGAGAATGAGGGAAAATCTGTGTTTTGTTTGAAGTTTCATAGATTTGGTTTTAGATAACAGGTTCATTATTAGTAATTCTGTACTACAGAAAAAAGGAATTCTAAACTAATGCATGTGGTTATTTATCGCAAGACTTCTACTCCTTAAACTGGACATTCTTTAATAAGTTGCGTTGCAAAACTACTTAGTAATTTTAATTCCATTATTGTACCCATTCCTTCTGAACAAACGTAGTACAATTCCACATCCAAACATAAAAGATATGATTGAGTAATAAAAAGCATATAAATGTTCTTCCGGCTCCATATTGACCATTACGATGTGCGCAAAACAATTCGGATCATTAAAATAAGTCGGTCGTCAAGATATGGCAAGTTATTGTCGGATTTTACTGCTCAGTTTCATGGCTGGACCAGACTCGAGATAGAGGAAAAGTTCCATCGTATGAAGTTTGATGTCGGGAAAAGTTTGGGGAAATAGTGGCATTTTGAATTTAAAGTTCCGTGTTCCGTTGTACCGCGCGTGTCGCGCCACTGCGCCGCCCCTTTGCATTCGTCTGGTTGAGTTTGAAAGATCTTGGCCTTAGGTAGGTAGGTAATAGTAGGTTATAAGTATTTCATACCGTGAGGAAAAAAGTTAAGGTTTGATCGAGTTCTTCTGACATACATTTAAAAGAGTGGATGCGAGACATTAAAATTGCCTTGTTTCTTGTATGGTGTATGCGAACCATTTGTAAATGAGTTGAGTTTATAGGTGTTATGCGTGAATCTTCATAGTGATTTTTTCTACTGAAAGACAAAACTTAAGTTTGTGTTTTGAAGTTTGCTGTCGGGAAAAGTTTGGAATAATGGTGACATTTTGAATTTAAAGTTTCGTGCTACGTCGCGACGACCACCGTCACCATGCAGCCGCTTTGCAAGAACATGTTCATACCTTGAGGAAAAGGGGTTTGGTCAAGTTTTTCTGATTCAACAAGTTAGGGGTAGATGAGTCATACGAGTGTAATATGTAATATATTCTCTATTCATCTAAATAACGATGATTAAAAGTCATCTTTTTCTTCTACCCAGCCCTAGGTGGCAGGTAGAGATCCATATTCTCTTAGGATCAAGTTGAGTCAAGAAAAGAGAGGCCTTTCCCTACAGTAGGATAATACAGTCTGAATAATTAATATTCCTACTTATTTAAATATAGGTAGGTGGTACTTAACCACCAGTATAACCTACCCAGAGCACAAATAGTAAGTATACAGAAGGGCCACTCCCGCCGTTTAGAAAATTGACAGCTAAACTTGACAGATTCCCTAGGGTTGCTACTATATTGATTCCGAATTTAAAAAAGAGTAGGTTGTCTAAGTTACAAACATAAATACATCGATTCGTCTAAACATACATCATATCATGCTTACTTGTCTAAGAGGGTAGACAGGGCATCAAATATCCATTTAATATCACGAAACATTTTATATATCACCACATCCGACGAAGATTGGAGAGTAACAAGACTTAGTAATAGTGTAATAATGATCCCACTTAAAACATTCAATTTTGAAACGCACCAAGTTCAACAAAAATATAAATGTGAAAAAACAGGTACCTAATAAAATCAAAAAACCAAAGATGATCTTAAACAAGAAGAAAATTATGCTGTGCAGTCGGAGGAAACATATTTGTAAGCTGTATGACTTGAACCTTATTATTATAACAAGTGCCCAATTTCGTCCATGGGCTTAAAATCATTTATTATAATCCTAGGTAATGAATGTCTAATTTATCATCTTGAATGATTTAATGACCTTTAAATTTAAAAAATATTGAAAGAAAGAATAAAAAATAAAAAAGTAAATTCGGTCTGTAACCAATAATATAAATTACTTAATGTATGAATGACGTGACAAACGCCCGCACAAAGCACTCATGACAGCCGCGACTGAGCTCGGTCCAATATTGCCCAATATTCCCTGTAAAACCGCAATTTCAAAGTGCGTGTGCAAAATGACACTTTGTTCGAAGTGGCCCCTCTGTCTGCGGCGCGCCGCCGCTTACGTACTTTGTGCCCAGAGGCTCCAGTGTTTTCGATACATTATATTAGCAGTAACGATCAACTCAAAGCCAAAATGTATCTGATCGACCACGTGGCAGCGGTGGCGCACGTCAATCCCATACATTTTTTTTTTTCACAGACCAAACGCTTATAGAGATCGAGACACTTTTTCTAAAGCCTTAGGACAACTAGGAATAGCTATATTTTTCTAGTAAATGATTTTAATAGGTGACTGAGATAATATTCTAATAGAAACATAATGATATGACTTTACATTTGTTAATTAGTGTCCAAATAAGTACTTAGTTCACTTATAGCGTCAGTACAAAATGGGTTTTTAAAAATTTTGCCTGCTACGGCTACTATTAATAAAAAAACAGTTTTCAAAATCCTCTAAAGGTATATTTTCCCTTTATCCTTATTTCAATAGCTACATAGCTCGCTTATTGCATTCATGATCACAAGTAAAATTGCCAAATTTAAAAAACCCCCGACACATTTATCTTGCGAAAACATCCCGATTCAAACAGTAAAACGCCCATAACTTTTAAACGGCTGAACCGATTTTATTCCAACATTGCTTAGAACACTCTCGACAAAATCACCTTTCAAACAAAAAAAAAACTAAATCAAAATCGGTTCATCCGTTTAGGCGCTATGATGCCACAGACAGACACACAGATACACTGACACACAGATACAAAGCAACACACGCGAAACTTAAAACACCCCTCTTTTTCCGGCGGGGATTAAAAATATTACAGATCTTTCAGAAAAGAATATCCATTTTCCAATGCTTGAAGCAGAAAATATGTTCCTTTTACAAATGCAACTCACATTCGTTTTCCAACTAAAACTAGTCCACGGTTCCGTATAAACCATCAGGATCTTTTAATCAGTTCACGATTTCAGGGCATACTGCGCACTCTGCCGAGAAAAATCCTACTTCCTATGTGGTTTTATTAAAGTCTGTATGTTTTCAACTCCATCAGGCTTCAAGGACGGTATGTATTTGGATTAAAGTTGGCACACAGGTAGAGTATGACCAGCATCCTAATTGCGTAACTGTTTTGACAGCTCAAAGCACGCACGCTCCCTCTTAATTTGATATCTCAACTGTATTCGTTGCGTGATTTACGCTGTCGAATTTTTGAAAACGGTTAAAGATACGGCTTTTAACCAACTTCAAAAAAAGGAGGATATTGAACACATTAATCAATGAATGCAAGCAAAGCACGCGTGCGCCTTTCTTTGAAGTCACGCAAATAGTGTGCAGGATTAACACTTAGGCCCACATTTGATGCCACTCGACTCCACCTCTAACCATCAAATTGACAGTTACAGCTTGTTGTTTATTGACATTAATCGAACCCTCTTTTTCCATTGTTAAGGCGACTGAGTTGAGTGGAAGGTTTTTAAACTGTCTTGAAATATGGGCCAAAGGAAACTTATTATTCCAATAGCAGATACTGTTTCGCTAGGTAAAATGTAGTTTCCCAACTCTACTTCAACGGACTCGCGAGTAAAAGCTAGTAATTTCAATAAACCTACACAGACGGTGGCGCCCTCTTCCTGGTATTCCATAGCAATGGATCCAATATCTATGTGCCCGGACACCTGTCGTTGCGCGACATTTAATTTACTTTATATTAACTCATATAAACCTTGTATTTTCTGCGATATCACGGGATGTCGTGTAGTAGGAAAATAGGAGCGAATTTTCAGTTATGTTAATGCTTCAGATATGATACTGAAGACTGCAATGCAAGGTTGTTAAGACGTTTTTCAGTACCTATGCCTTACTGCAGATATATGCTAAGCTAGCTTCAAGGCATACCTATATCATACCATACAGAGAAAGAAAAACACAGATCATGCCACTTAAAATTATATATTTATATAATACTAGCTGTTCCCCGCGGCTTCGCTCCCGTGGAGCACCCCCACAGGACCCGTTTTCGGGATTAAAAAATAGCCTATGTCACTCAGGAATAATGTAGCTTTCTATTGGTGAAAGATTTTTTTAAATCGGTCGGTAGATAGATAGATAGATTTATTTATTTGCTTAGAATGTAGGTAAATAATACAATTAGGTGTTACAAATATTTTCGATCCGTATACATTCTGCCTTAATGGCATGCAAAAATTTTAGTTACATTAACCACTATAGATTATTATATTTACTTACAGCTAATTAATAATATAAGAACATCAGGCGAGATAGTGGTCAAACGCGAGCCTATAGATTATAAAAGAAAAGGTTGCAGTATATTCTACAAATAAATAACTACTGCTACAAATGCAAGAAATTCTTTGCATGAAAATATAACTCAGTATAATTAATAAAGACAGCTATGATCCATAACCAGATCAAACACAACATAAAAACCATCCAAATCTATGTCAAGCACACAATAATCAAAAGAAATTGCTAATTAACATAGCCAATATTTCTTTCTGCTCCACATATTGTCCAATGTGCAATAAAATTACATATGAACCACAATACGACCGAATCTTATAACATCTAACAGTACTTAGTGTGCAATTATTATGTTTGCTCGTAAAGGTAATGTTACACGGTTCAACCAAATTGATTCACTTTTGGTCGAAAGGCATGGAGTGTGGACTTCCGTCTATGTGATTGGTCGATTTTTCATACTCTTTGCCCTTTGTTCTTTCCGAATTCAATACGAAATACTAAGGCTGCTGGACTTAGACGATTAGGCCCAAAATATGGCGTAATATAGTGCATTGGTCTGCTATAGCTAGGATGAGCACGATATAGTACATTACAGCAGAATCCAGTAAGTAAGCCTTCCTGGCCGAGTATGAGTTAACCGGACCGAACCGCAGGTGAGGTCCGGTTATATACGAGGCCAGGATGGCTTTCTTACTGGTTGAGGTTTGTATAATGCTTTTCTCAAAAATGAAAGAAAGTTTAACAACAAATTCGTTTAATTAATATTGAAGGTTACATTCATATTAGGGCAATTACTGATAGATATTGTGATCGATTTACCGGGGGCATTTATATTTGTTTGTTGTACATCTTGATTAACGGACTCTTTAATCCAACATGATTTATAAACTGAAATGACTAAATACAAACATAAAATCCCACACTATACTTCTACAACATTACTAAGTACAAAACGCAACGTGCATACTTTTTCTGCGTCGCGTTATGTGTCACAGACCCATAAAAAAAAAAAAAAAAAAAGTGTCACAGACAATAAAATGGATGTTTAAGGCTCCAAAATATATTATGTATCTCATAAAATGTCATACCAAAAAGAGATAGATATATATTTGGAGCCTCCCTCTAACCATGTTATAATGGCTAAACTCTAATCTGTGTCTGGTACTATGTTTTTTTTTTCTAAGCAGATCTAAAGAGGATGACCTAAACCGTGCGAAGCCATAAAAAAAAAAAGGGATGAAGGATGACCAAGTGTCCAGTAAGTAAATTACATACTTACTTACTGGACAGTAGGAGATTCCAAATTTAAAATCTCGCTTCTTACCGGACAGTTGTGAATAGTCTCCGGTAGAGTTCACTTTCTGGATACTTTTTAGAGATGTTATGTCAACATTACATACCATTTTTGAGAAAATTACGTTTACATTATTAAATTTTACACCTATCTTGACAAGGAGTATCGTGATACTCAGTTACTGGACTGTGAAGGTCAGACAGGCACTTCCTACGTGTAATTTTATGTAAAATACTGGTATCTACTCAACTGCATCCGGACAGATTGGAAGCCGACCCAACACAGTTGAAAAAAGGCTAGGCAGATTGAATTTGGTTTACTCAACCAAACTAAAAGACAGAAGTGATCCATGTACCTCTAGCGTTAGTACGAGGCGTCGGTATTGGTACAGAGGAGCTTTTTATCGCCATTCACATGACAATCAATATCAAAGGGTTTTTATTTTACGTTACATTGTCTAGCTAAGTAATGCCTGAGTTTAGTGGATAAGTTGGGAGTGATTTAATCCGTGTGTATAAATCAAGATACTGTTTTTTATGTTTACGGTGGCAGATAGTTATGAAAACTAAATGACTACAGAATTACTAGGCCCGTATAGGTTAGCGAATTATGAGCTAAATCTGCACAATGTGGGAAATATTTTCGGCTACATCGCAGCGGCGAGTTCTGTATGTAGATACAAGACTGACCATTCTCTACACTTGCTCTGCTGTGGGCGAAAGAGCTTAAAAAAATGTGATTATTGATTGTGTATAGCTTATTTGAGTATCTGCAAAAGTACTCATCCAATGAATGAACGAGCACTTGGATTTTTAATATCGCTTAGAAGAAAAAATAGTGCAAATTAAAAACGAAGTGAAGCCAAAATAAACGATGCTACATTCATCTTTCGCCCTAGCTTACAAAGAAGTTGAGATGGCATTACCAAAATAGCTAAGAAGTACATAAAAATCTGCTAATGTACAAACAAAAGTAGATAAATATTATGACATCTACTTTACTACGACATAACATGATTCAATAGGAGTGAACATAATCGTTCATTTATCATAATACTCGTAAATGTAAGTTCACAAGAACGATAAAAACTAAGAGCTTATACGTAAAATCGGTAGATCATAAATAATACTGAACAATATAGTGTTGTGAGCTGTGAACAAAGTAACAATATGAGACTAATAAATCGATATAGAAGCGAAACTGGCTTTAAAAGTTGCAGTTTATTATCCTTAGGTTATACCCGACTACAGAGATGCCGAAAGGAGGGTTTTGTATGTTCCTCTGTTACCACCTCATATCTTCTTAGCCTCATAACATACGAGTAATTTGAAAAAATCATCTACCCTACCTACCTACAATATATATACCTACAATGGTAACTAACATTGTGACACGAGAATTTTATATATAAGCATTGATGTATTAAAAAGAGGAAGATGCGTTACGGCCTAACATCGCGACCAGAAAACCTGGGCTCGGCGCACGACTACATGCACCGAAACTCACACATCTGTGTTCAGTGTCATCACCAGTCCCAAACCTACAGTTACCGATAGACAAGGACAGAGATAGGAGACGGCGCTGTAGTGCAAGCGAAATCGCGTTAGCCACCGAATGTTGTCCGAATGCTGAATCCATGAAATGACATTGCAATATGTGCGTATCGTGTCTCTCACGCATTTTTGTAATATCTATCTCGCTCTCACAAACATTAAATATTATTGTAATTTTCAACAAATTAACATTTTTGACTGTACTTACGAGTGGTAAGTGATCCCGTGTGACTTATTTTTCTTTCTGGTATTATTTAAACACTGTTTAGCTACACAATAAGATATTTTGATGCGCATATATTGCAAAAAAATATAAAAACACTGAAATTATTGAGCTGTGGGATCAACCATGTGCCGTGCGCGACTGAGTGCCCACTGCGGGCATTCACTTAGATTAGTAGGACCAAGCGCTGTGAGCAGTCCCGTATCTATATTCTAATAGGATAGCCCTGGTTGTATGGCACCTTACCATAAAGATTTCTGCCAACATGATGGATGACCTACAAATGACCAGCAGTGATAAAATAGTTGGGCATGACAAAGCTCTCTCTGATAATTAATAATGATAAGTTAATGTAACTTAGTGCTAAACGTAAATAGCTCTAAGTATGTTATACTTTCAAGTAACTCCTAACCTTCCTAGTTTTGAAAACTTTTGAAATTTCCTATCAAGTACAAATGACGGTTGACCTATATGTTATGACTTAATCATTTTTCAGGTCATAACGTCTGATCAGCTCTGCCTCAGTTCAAATCGCTGTGTACATTTTTTGTTGGGCCTGGCCGCCAAACTTTTTCGCACAAGTGCGAAATACACTGCATTGCGTTTGTGAACCTAAGCGGCACGACAGGAGCCAGTTTTGTAATAAATGTGTCAAATAGTTGCCTATTATGACATGAAACATCGCTGACAGCATCCGCTGATCGCCACTGAAAAGTATGTCTCATTTACGGTGCAAACAAAACACTATCACTTCTACACCAATTCACAATTTTCATGGTCCCTCATGGTAGGGCGGGGTACCTCTAGCTACCTCTCAGAGAGAACGGCTTTTCATTCTCAATGTTTATTCGCCCGTCGTAGAGTAGTGCCACGACCAGTGTCTGTGAACTTATTTGTTTTTTTTACAAATAGAGGTGTTCAACTTTGCATAGGACGGTTTAGTGCAAGTGTGTGGATGATCTTCTGATATGTGGAGCTTGGTGATTTTTTGTAAGTTTACAATTTTTACGTGGGTTTTTCTTAAGAAAAGTTTAGCTTTCGTATGTCATTTCAGTGTTCAAATCGTTTTTTTATATAATATACTTGAATTATAGTAAGGAAAATTATAATTTAAAAATTTTTCATATTGACGAAAATCGAAATTAAAACTAGCTAGTCACGATGTGGGAAATGAATCGGAGGTTTTCGGTTCCGGTCCAACTACTGAGAATTGACTGACCCACTTCTCCTAGAAACTGGATCAAAACTTGTCCTGGTAAATTGACCTGACCTAGGTTACAAGATCTGGATTTGTACACGGTTATCGCCAATAGGATATGAAAGTTATTGATGAAATATAGTTGTTTTATACCTAGGTAGGTACACCTGCCTGACTTCTCTAACTAAAAAATATCATAAAGAAATCGGGCATCGCTTAATGCAATAAGCAAGCGTTGAGATGGTTACTCCTTCTGCGTATGGGAAGATATTTTCGTTTTAATGAAATAATTTATTATTTACGAACAAGCTAGAACTAAATCCGGAAAATTGTCATGCTTAATATTTACGGCTGGCAAAACTTAATTAAAACTTGGTTTATCTCGAGCGATGCGTCTTACAAGTTCATATTTATGAACGTGGAAGTGTCCGAGGTATGAGCAGATGCATAAATATTGTTGTTATGCTTAAAGACGTGAGGTGTAGAGAGGCTTAGGATTTAGTAGGATAATGAATTTAAGAGCATCCTTGATAAGTTTTAATTTATCTAAAAACACAAAAGGAAACCTCTTACCTCAGGAAGGTTTATTGCTCCTCCCAGGTTATTTTACTAATGCCGAGTTAGTAGCTAACACGGGCTCATTATGCATGACATATTTGAATTTAAGCTCGTATTAGCAACTAGGATAGGATAGATTGACGCTCTTTGCCGTACTTAGGCTCCCATTTGGTCCGTCTCTCTGTGAGAGAGAATGGGCCGTAATCCACCACGCGGGCCCAGTGCGGTCAGAGTTATTAAATAATTTACACAAAGTAAAGCTGCCTGGGTTCGAACCCACGACCTACAAGTTGTAAGTCGCGGCCGTTACCACTGGGACACCACTGCGCTGTATTAGCAAATAACTCTGAGTTAAAGTTTTGGCGCAAGTGGGCTTTAGTGGGACAAACATACAGGTTGATTTTAAATTTTTCGGAAACCTTTTATGGGGTAAAAGTACCCTTGAATATAGGTTAAAGAAACGCGAAAAAAACCTGCTGACTAACGTACATAAGTTTACTGAACTGTTGCTTTTATTACTTGAATCAGATTTGGTCTAAGAAAAGTTAACTACTCATGAGTAAATTTTCATTTCCTAAAAAATTGCCAGTGCATTAAAAGTCACTCTGTCGAAGTATCAATGAGATTTAAAACACTAAAGGTCTGAACCAGTTGCACAGTATCACAGACAATGTTCTCAGATCTCTAATCACAACACCTTTGATCTTTCTACATTATATTCATGTTTACGAACAATCCCGGTTTAAACTACCGGATTATTGCTTAGAAATGCGGATCGTAACCAGGATTTGGGAAATATTTATTGGCTTCATTCAACACAAATGTGTTTCTTTAAATAATTTAATGTTTGTTATACTTGTAATATAATATTTGTACTAATGTAATGCCATTTATCATTTATCTATACCAATATTATAAAGAGAAAAGATTTTTTTGAAAACTACTGGACCGATTTAAAAATTCTTTCACCTTAGGAAAGCTACATTATTCCCGAGTAACATAGACTATAATTTTGACGGGAGCGAAGCCGCGGGGGTCAGCTAGTTAAGTATAAAAATGGTAACTATGTATGGATATTTAGAGGTTTGCTTGGATGGTCGTTAATCAATCCCTTCTTAATGGTTGAACCGTTTGGGCATCCGATCCGAGGCCGAGAAATTTCGGTCCGAAGTGGCCGTAGCATTACTTGTAAGAGGTGTTACGCACTACATCCGAACTTCTTCCGACCGAATTCAGAACAATTTCAATATTCGGATATAACTCGGCACTCAAATCACGGACTGGGATCGGATGCAGCGCGTAAAGACCCTTAGCCTGAATTAAGACATAGGACAGATATTTATTTAATTATTTATAACTTAGTATTTTATTACTATGGGCTAATTATCGACTTTCACGAGAGCGAGAGAAAAGATGTTTCATCCATGATTCCACCAGTATAAGGTTCTAAAAACGCCATAAAAATCAAACAAGCCGTGACATAACTGTGTTAATAAATTAACAGACATTACTAAACTGTGCCGAAGAAATTCCTATCGGAGCCCAATATGTCACACCTTATGTAAGACGAACCTTTGTGATTTATATTAGTCGGCCATGTCGTTAAAGAAAAAAAAGTGATTCTATTAATATACGTAACGTTACTGATAGAAACACGTGTTTTTGAAGTACATTGGAGGCAAAAATGCTGCCTCTGCCTACCTAGGCATGTGGATTACTAATTTTAGTAGTTCACTACGCCCTTGATACAATCCTATACAATTTTGAATCTAGAATTGTATTACAGCACTGACATAAAATTTTAATTATTTCATAACAGAAACACTTTAACATTCATTGTTTTCTTCTATCTTGTGAAGAAAACAGACATAGGTTTATCAGTCTATTTAAGTATGTATATTTGTTTCTATATGGCGTTCTAGAGACCAAACGCGTTGGCCGATTTTGATGATTCTTACGTCAATCGATTCGTCTTAAACCTGCGAGTATCACTGGCTACATTAAAATTGGTAATTAAAATCATGGCGGATTTTGGGCGCCATATTGTGGGGCACAAATGCTTTTTTCTTCAAAGCCCATCGTATGGGGTATCAAAATAAAGGGTTTTAAGAGGTGTTTTAAAAAATATAAAACACTTGTATGTTTAATTGCAACTAATTCTAAAAAAAAATACTAAAAAGTTATAAATAAAAAAAAATATTTAAAAAAATCAATAATCCCGACTGCTTAAAAAGCGATCTAAAAAGACGTAAACAAGAACAAAATCATGCTGTGCTGTCGGAGGATACATCTGGTTTTGGCCAGCTAGCTCACCAACATGTACCCTCCGACTACACAGCATGATTTTCTTCTTGTTTACGTCTTTTTATAAGCTTTTATTTAGTTTCACCTGTGTCTGTAGTGAAATCTTGTTAAGTTAACACGCTTCCCTGTGTTGGATTGAACTGAAATTATGAATTTTGTAATCGCGTTTGTTTCTCGTATAACAATGCATATTTTTAATAAAAGCATGCAAAAAAAACCTTCGTTTTAATATGATAGCTTGTTGAATTTGACCACCGCCAACGCTGATAGAGCGAAATTTTAAGTGGATATTCAATGTCGTTTCTACCCATTCAACTGCTTTCAAACACAAGCACTATTTTTTATCTTTTGTGTGTATTTAGTAACAAGTGAAAGCAGTGTTTCTTTTATTATTATCACTGTAGTCGCATCAATTTACGTACGGCAATTAAAAAGCCTACCTACATGGGCTGATTGAAGCGTGAATAGTCGTTTGGCAAATGTACATAACTGCGAGATTAAAGCCCAGACTGTTTGGACTTTGAACTACATTTCCAAAACGACTATGAATATACCTAGTCATACTGTTTGCAAAATAATTTTTGGACACAGGTTAAATTGCTCGCATGAAAAGATTTTTAGCCTAAGGGATGTTCCCTTATATGTATAATGTTATACCGTAATGAAAAGTAGGTTATCTTTTACCCTAATTCAGGTTCTGGTCTATCCATTTGCTTAGTTTAATCCAAATCCGTTTAGCCGTTAAGGCGTGGAAGCGTAACCTTCTAACTCACACTCGCATTTATAATACTAAAGTTAGGATGGTAAAAATAGGATAGAGGTCATCAATCCAATCTGACAAGCGTTTTTCCCAAATATGTTGGGCTCATTTCTATTCTAACCAGATGCACCTAAATACTAATATTTTCCATGGGACGACTGTCTATCTGATCTCCAAAACCCAGTTTCTTGGCTCGACGGCTGTCATATTGCCTAGCTTCAAACCATCCGTAACAACTGTCAATGAACAACAATGATAGCCAGGACCAGCAACTTAACGAGCTTCCTGAAGTACGGAGACATCCCGGTATGTTAAAATGGTCATTCGGCGCTGTATAGCAGGTTCACAGTTCTATGTAGCCTTTGCCTTTTGGAGTTTGGACAGACGCCTTTGACAAAATTAAGGCATTATTATAATAATGTTAAATGCCCTTAAAAAAACCACAACTTTGTAAGCTCCAGCTAACCCCATTTGACACAGTAAATAGGCAATTCTTATCTATAAATTGAGTTCTCATGTCACTCCATAGGGTTTCGTAGCAATTAATTCTCGTGGCACGTGCTTCCACCAAATGTAGAATACTACGAAGATCCACTTTGCTTTGTTTAACCGAAGATATGCAATTCGAGATTAAAGATTGAATATCTTCTAAAAATAGTTCCAACAACAAAGGGTTTTTTTAAGCTATTATGCTACAGAATTGCCCCACTTCTGGGCAAAGATTTTTCCGTTCCATTCACATCTATCCGTGTTGTGCTTCATTACACCAATTTACAAGGAAGTCATCGGCGTCCCGCCATCTTTCATCATCTTTTTTTTTAATATATTTTATAGGCTCGCGCTTGACCACTATCTCACCTGTTGGTAAGCGATGATATGGTCGACGATGAAGCACGATTGCCTAGAAATAACCTATTCACTCTTGACGTAAAGACTCCTATAATGTAGCTGTCCACTCAGTCTACTACTGACACAGCTATGTCATGACTTCAGTTTTATCAAGCAAATAATTGAAAAAGTCTAAAAAGGTTAAATGTTCAATAAAACTGGTGGGATCAATCAATCTACGAGTACGAGTTCAAGTTGCATTTATAGCGGTCAGTAAGTCAGTATTCGTTATTTTCAGAGAATCCTCTTTGTGCTTTAGAGAGCACGCCGCCGTTTACCATAAAACTCCTATGACAGTGGTAACGAAAATTTAAAACTGGTGGTCGAATTGTTGACGCGTAGCAATTGTCTTTTGGAGCCTTTATTCTTTTTTTAATTCAGTCATATCAAGTTATTATGACAGAATTTGAGTGAGTGATATGAATGAAAAGGGAGTCAGGGATAGCGTGACGGTTAATAGGAAGTTATGGTAGACGAAAACGTATTTCGCCGATCCCAAGTAACATGGGACAAGGGCAGGAAGACGATGATGATTTAATTCGACCACATCAAGTTCATTTGACAGAAAGCTGACACCTAAATGTCACAAGCTAGAAGATTTATTTTCTGAACTATCTTCCAGTATGGTTGTTATTGTGCGGCTAGTAATTCAATAACTGTGTATTCGTGTTATCTGACAGTTATGGCCGGCTGGCTGACCAGCCTCGTACATGATGCAGTACTACAGACAGATGAATGGCTGTGGCGGGATGGGAACTGGCTGGTATCCTGCGTTGAATTGTGCGCCCGTTTTTGTTTTCATTTTGTGGGCTGCACGGGAATTGGGATGCTAAATAACTCCGTAAATAGTGGAGAGGGTTGTTATAGATTGAGTTCTTGAAAATGGTTGTTTTGTTTACCACATTCATAGGTTCTCTCATCTATACCATAGATAAACACAACACACACATGACACTGTTCTTTTTTTTCGTTTTTTCAGGTAGTATAGGAAATACTAACATAGCCTACCCCACAGATTAATCTGAAGGATTTTCTACAGGATTTCGATATTAAAAAAAAAAATGTCATCATTCTCAGTGGCTAACATGAGATTTTAGGAATTGTGATTTTTATGTTCATTAGTTACTATTTAAATCATTTGTCCAGTTATAAAACAAAAATGATAGCCAAATAATGAAATTTCCAACAGACAATCGTATCACTAGACTTGTGTTTAATGATTATTCAGAAACCGCAGCCTAATTGCGTAAGTAAATTCGGCAACGGAAACAATCTGGTTCTTTCCCAAAAACACACACATACACAAAAAAGTTTAATAAAGATTCAACTTTTTTGTGTATGTGTGTGTTTTTGGGAAAGAACCAGATTGTTTCCTTTGCCGAATTCACTTACACAATTAGGCTGCCGGTGGTAATAGTCACAAGATCAGCGCACCGGTTTAATCATATTTTCCTACTAGTCAAAGAACAAACTTTATTACCCTTCAATGCTTATTATTTTCCAAGAAGCAATATCTGCAGGGTTATGCTCCGTCAAGCGACATTAAAAAGCTATCGCATCTTATAAAAGAGCCAAGACGATTTACTAACAAGATGTGTTATTATATCGAGAAAACAATGTCTCTTTTTGTTATAAATGTAATTGGAAACAGTTTACAAGGGTATGTTCAACTCTACACTCTTACGTTTTGTAATAAAACCTATAGACTTGTAAAGAGTTTATTCTGGAGACTAAGTCCGATAAATAAATAAATAAACCTTTTTTTTTTATTCCTCGCACGGTTTGTGCATTTAGCCAGTGTTACGTTTACAAGTTCTAGTTTCTATAATTTTTAGTCCAAAGGCTGCCAATAAAATACCACCGTACTTTATTGGAAGCCTCTACGGAGTTTTGTCGACAACATGGGCAAACTCAGGTTCTACCGCTGTGTTTACTTGCCCACACTCGTGCACACTCAGTAATATTATTAGAATAAAACACCACCATTTTTACACTATTTATATTCAATTTAACACAATTTTAGGAAAATAAAACAGAGAAGCAACATAGACGCCATCACGTTCCCGCCAAAACCTCCTAAATAAACTTTGCACTTTTTAGGTTGCTGATCTTATTATCTTTAGGTATAAGATTACTTTTTGTTTTTAATTGTAAAATGTGTTTTTTTCTGGTGTATTTACTTTCAAGTACATAACAAAAGCCACTCACATAAAACATTCATAAAATAAAGATTAAACAAATCAATTTTGACGCGCGATGACCGTACCGACTCATTATGAACTTCAATATTGAATCATTAAGCCGACAATCCGACGGATAATGGCCCATACGGAGATATGGCATAAGTTAAGGAATTACAGCTTCAATAATTATTATTAGATAGGATAACCAGCAATTTGCGGTCGCAGGTTTACCAATAGACGATTGAACTTTTTAAAAGAACGATTCATGACTCAATCATGACTCTATCAAAACTTCCAATTACGGAATTAGTTAAATTGGCTATGTTAACACTTTCACTGTTCTATGTAGGTACACGAAGCTGACATCTGCAATAGCTATTATAGATGTCAACTTCGCGTAGTTAAACAATTAGCCAGTGACTATTAGGCCTGTCGAAAGCATTGCGATGGCTATTGGTAATATGACAAAAATATATGGGATTGAGAACAGCTATTGCAACGTTATCGCATAAAATGACACTTTTTTCAGATTCCACTGGTTTCTATACTATTAATCACAGACATAAATCTAACTAGATGACGCGATTGTATGTACTTTAGCCAGTGTAACGCTTCTTACTAGTTTACCTACCTACCAGGTAGCTGGAGGGTACTACCCTCCTAAGGAAAAACCAACAGAAGATTAACAAATTTTATTAGACCTCAGGGTCAGGGTTGTCACTCGCGGTCCGAAGTACGTTGCGTAGCCAGAAGATAGTGTACCACTGGCCTTAGCGTTAGAGGCGTCCGGCGATGTGCAGTACAGTTTCCACTCGGGGCTAGGTCCCGGGAATAGGTGGTGCAGAGTAGGTAGTAGGCAGACACGTAGCGCGGCGAAACGGAGTAGGCAGCTAACAGTGCGTTGGGGTAGGCCAACGCACGCGCTGGTGTGAAGCCGACCTGAAGCCTGGGTAGGACCACCAACACCTTGGGGTAAACTTCGCGTATTTATTATTAGAAGCAAGAGTGCCAATCATTGCTGGATGAGTAAAATTTTACATGGACAAAACTGTGAGTATCGGCACCGGAAATCCACCGAAATCTAGTAAAATGCCTTTTTATGCCATATTGAGCTATAAAGAACATATAGAAAAAGTTTGTCGAGGCATTGGAAATGTTTTCTTTCATTAGTAAGTAAATCTGTTTTTAAATTGTTTGTGATAAAGTGGCACGCTTGGTTTTCTTATAGATGGAGGGACTTGCGCTATCTATTTAGATTTATGTCTGTGGTATTGTTTTAGTTTGAGTACAAAAAAAAAGTAGTTTTAGCCAATCAATAAACAGTCATTCTGTATAATCAGGTGGATACATAGTCAAACACGTGCCCAAGAAGCCTTAAAAACATACGTCATAGGCCGATTTCTCTGATCGAAATTTTACTGATTTAATCATCAATAAAATAGTTGTTTGACGAAAACAAACTTGAAATCGACATAATTTTCTCATAGCCCACTGACCTTCCGTCACACACACCTAAAATTAGCCCAAATCGGTAACGATTACCTAATGTATAATAATATATTGTAAACTTTCTACCTTAAGAATGCATCATGGTATATGGCCCACCGGACGTTCGAACAATATTTATTATAATGTATTCCTAAACTCATTCAAGAGGCTGTATGACATAACTTGCCTTTGCCTAATGACATACTCCTTTCATGTGACAGATGATGACAGTTTGTATTTTAATTTTTACTCTGTGGGAACTGCATAGACGTAACTTTATTTTTATTATGATAAATGGATTGGATAAGCCGATTGATCCAGTGGCCGGCGCGTGATGAATATGGATTGTTTATTGCAGATTAGCCCGTGTATACGTTTATAAATCATGATTAAGCTGTGTTATCAATGCCGCTGTTGAGTAATGGTAGCTGTTGTTTGATATTTAGCTTAATATCTACGTATATTAATTGAGAAAAAAGTATCCATTATTTTGTCAAAACCAAATAATACCGTATGAAACAAAATATCATGAGAAAAAATCCGATTTTTCATAGAGGGCAAACCAGATTAATTTATGGAATACAAAACAAGCAATCTAAAATATTCAAACACTAAACTAACCCACCACCCTTTGCATAGGTTGTAAAACCAATATCAATAAAACCTATCATTTTGATTGCCTCCCTCTGCCCAGTGCTAAACCCGAGTGGTCCATATTCGTTTTTCGAATGTCAAACAAAAGCAAAGCGCTCCATCAAAGCCAGGTCAAAGTTCGCGGGTACGTAATTATTATGATACTGGTACTCCTAGCTTTTTTATGTACGCTAGATAATTTTTTGGGATATTTTCGCGTGTGATAATAACGATTATGCTGTCTGCTTCTAATGCTGTCATCTTATTTTAAAAACAATTTCACATTCCTGAACGTCAATCCAAAAGATAGCCAAATAGGTACCATTGTAGCACAGATAATATAATACGAATGCACCAAGATCATCAATGGTTTTATGAATTCAAAACTTCAGTCAGTGGGTCATCTTAGCGGCGGCATTAGTTGAGCGAGTAAGTATTGTTAAGGGTAATGCTTATGTGTTCGCGTCACCGACATGCTTAAATGACGTAGTGGGCCAGTGATAATAAACAGGACTCGCAGCAGCCAGTTATTCCAAAGTTTTTAGTTATTATTCACTTCTATCAGCAGTCCCCATGACTGCCTAAATCAATCTACTTAGCCTTTTCCCAACTATGGTGGGGTCGGCTTCCAGTCTAACCGGATTCAGCTGAGTACCAGTGTTTTACATGGAGCAACTGCCTATCTGACCTCCTCAACCCAGTAACCGGGTAACATGATACCCGCCGCTATAACAACAATAATACTAAAAACAGAATAAAATATATATTTAAGTGGGGCTCCCATACATCAAACGTGATTTTTTTGCCGTTTTTTGCGATAATGGTACGGAACCCTTCGTGCATGAGTCCGACTCGCACTTGGCCGGTTTTTTGGCATTTGGTGATGGCTGATAACCATCCTTCTCGCAAAACTAAGCCAAGATATCGAGGTATTTTTTCATGGATAAATATCAATGTACACCACTACATTGTGGCCTAGGCGTCCTTGTAACAATAAACCCTAACAACCGTGTGAGTTAACGTCAACGAGGTAGTTTTTGCTCCCAGATTACTCTAACCTGCAAAAACTATGTGAACTGTCTCCATAGTATCGAAGTTTACAACATGATTGTTGAAGAAACTACGCTGGAGTGAGCTGGGAATAGTTGAAAGCTATGTCTAAGGTTTATTACACTGATATTTAGGACAAGTAAAGTTAGTTTACTTATGAACATAACTTGAGAGTTTATTTGGAACATATCGTCAGTTATGACGGGAGTAAATAATTTACGTCATATGGTTGTAACAGACAACAAAACTGAGGTGGTAATCGTACTTTAAAAAATGCCAAAGGAATAAAAAAAACTATTTACAATACAACTATTTTCTTTATGTCCCTCGGCAATCATCGACTTTTCCTCCCATTTTTAAACTAAATTATATTATCATTAACATTCGAAACGGGATATTTACCATGTTTACTGTTTGTTCCATGTTTCCGATATTGTTTCCGGTGCTGTTGCAAGCACCATGATCACGGATAAACTGAGGTTCTTCGGGTGGGTGTTTTTTATATCCCGTTTCGAATGTTAATGTTAGTGACCATGACTGTTTAAAAACTTAAATTATATTATGTTAAAAGAGTAGGTATTAACAACTCTATAAACTTCCAAGTTGATTGAAAGCGTCCGGTCTGCACCAAGTGCTAAGTGCAAATGATAGAAATCCGACGAATGACGAAACACGAAGTTTGCCGAGTTACATTAAGAAAATAGTTATACTGTAGGTACCTACTTACTTTGAATACTAGAATCAAGTATTACTAACATTTTGGAAATAATGAACACTCTATCTTTATCTATCTAGCCTATTGTGTTCCACTGTTTGCCCAGCATTTAGCAGCGTTTGGCCTCCTTCTTTCTTTTCCAGCACTGTATTTTGCTACACTCAGATTTTTTATAATAAATAGTTTGTAGCAACTAATTCACCTACTCAACCACAAGAAAAAAAATACCACATTGATATAATACCACATAGAAAAACCGGCCAAGTGCGTGTCGGACTTCATCGCACATTTAGGGTTCCGTACCAAACCGCAAAACTAAGTTAGTTTTAATAGGAGAAATTATAAGAAAGTTTGAAAGGAAAATCAGATTTCAGATTTTTTTATTTGTTTGTAAAAAAATATACGTAATAATAAACATTATTTACATTATAATTTGAAGTATAAAGATCAATCAACGGACAGTTAAAAAATTCTTCAGAAGAAAATTTTATAAAAAAAACCGGCCAAGTGCGAGTCGGATTCGCGCAAGAAGGATTCCGTACCATTATCGCAAAAAAAAAAACATCTTTGTTGTATGGGAGTTCCACTTAGATATCTATTTTATTCTGTTTTTAGTATTTGTTGTTATAGCGGCAACAGAAATACATCGTCTGTGAAAATTTCAACTGTCTAGCTATCCCGGTTCATGAGATACAGCCTGGTGACAGACGGACAGACAGACAGACAGACAGACGGACCGCGGAATCTTAGTACTAGGGTTCCAGTTTTACCCTTTGGGTATGGAACCCTAAAAAAGCTGACTTTGGTGGCTACTTATACGTTTGATATCAAAAATACAAAAAAATACTATAACATAGTTTAAAAATACATCATTTATCTACTCAACGAGCTATAAACAACGATACCCCACTCGATGGGGTAAGTCACCCCGTTTTCTGTAAGGGAAATAGAAAAAAAAAACCTTAAAAATATCTTGTTACAATTTTATCTATGACTTTGGGTCAACAAGATGCTTTTACTATGAAAATTTGAAGACTGTAGCTCCTACCGTTTGGCTGTAAAACCTGTGAGACAGACGACAGACGGTCAGACAGACAGACGGACATCAGAGTGACAGCAATAGGGCTCCGTTTGGACCCTTCGGGTACGGAATCCTAAAAACGAAACATCAAAAATAAAACAACTTACATTTGTTTAAATAGTTATAGAGCTAGCCCTCTTTTCCTCTAGCATTTTTTTAAATTGTTCATTAACGTCGGTACATCTGACACGGCCATCTCTGGTTACCCTGGAACTATTCTCTCGCGATAATTCATTCAGGCAAGACCGCCTCGAAAACACATAGCTTAATTGAGTTCTAAAGTAAAGAAATGCGATAAAACTTAATATTTCAGCTACCACAGAGCATTCATGATTTTTCAGGGTTTTCCACAGAACAGAAAAAGCGATGGGGTTTTCAATTCAATCTGGATTAATGTATTAACCGACTTCCCGAAAAAGGAGGTTATCGATTCGACAGTTTTTTTAATGTTTGTTACCTCAGAACTTGTTTCTGTGTGAACCGATTTTGATGATTCCTTGAATAATAAAGTGAAAATAAAAAATTAACTTTTCACAAAAAATACAACCGACTTCCAAATAAAAACAATACAAAGTGAAAAACAAGAAAACCGACTTACGAAATGTAAGTTATTTTTCACTTTGTAGTGTTTTTATTTGGAAGTCGGTTCGCGCCATCTAGTGACATTTATTTGAACCAAATTTTCTTTGTTAGCACTAGGAATCCGTGGTATGGGTAAAAATTATGCTTAAATATTGATTGATTTTATATATACTACAAATCGTTACTTCTCACTGTTAAGAATAAAATAAAACTATTAATGGTCATTGAATTAAGACTGAATCATAAAAATTTGTCAAATAATTAGTACCTAGGTTATTGTCACATTTAAGAACATTGTTGAAATAGAGAGATACCAAACGGCTCAAAAGTGTCAATGCGATAACGCTTTTTAGCCGACTACGGCGAAGCAAAAGGAGGGGTTTTGTTTTTGACCGGTATATGTGTATGTATGTTCATCTGTTCCCTCATAACTTTTAAACTACTTATCATAAAGTTGGAAGCATCTGGTTTCTCCGCTGGTTAAAGGCGTCACATTAAATTGACAACGGCGCCCTCTCGGTTGGGTTTTAGTTTTGAACTTATTTTTCAATATAAATTTTTGTATCCTGTACCTCCTTAGAGCAAATTTATAACGGTTTCTGTAGAAACACATTTTCGCAATATCGCGTGGCACCTATCTACGGAAGCCTATATTAACTGGCAAAGGCCGGTATTCCAAATGCTCAAGCGCAACTCAACTCAAACTGGCAATGGACAGTTGTGATTGGTTGGCTTGTTTCTTTTGACATTAACGTTTTCAAGTCCAACATCCTAGACGCCCCAAACTATTCCGAACTCGTTCAACACAAAATCAGTAAAAATGAGTAGTGTTAGCATGTACTTGGAACGTACTTGATAACTTGGACTTTCATATTCATTCATTAACTACAAATTTTGTGTAGAAAGAATTCAGTAACTTCTGGGGCGTCTGGGCTCTTGCTCTATTGAGTACAAATAACGTCAAGCCATATCATAATATACAGGGTGGTCAAAAAGTGGTGGATCAAACGCAACTAGGGGTTAGATGAGGTCATCAACTGCAGAAAAATGTTCTACGTAGATTTTTTCGAATTTTAGTAAGAATTAGTAAAAAAAGTCAATTTTCTCATAAAAACACAAAATAAATTATAACTCTGCAGGGGTTGACCTTAAGGACCTCCCGAAGAACATTTTTTTGCAGCTGATGGCCCCATCTAACCCCTAGTTGCGTTTGATACACGACTTGTTGGGCACCCTGTATATCATTTAAGTATGTCAAATTTGAGAACTGTGATTGGTAGGCAGTTAATTGGTAGGTGTGGCCAATTTTGAGCTTGAGTCGAGTATGAGCATCTGAAATAAAGTAATATGTAGTAAATATAACAAATAAATGATCTAAAGGCGACCAGCTCAGGAACGCTATAAAGATCCCAAGCCAATTAAGAAACTCGGCTGCAGTCATTTCGTAAAAGCTTGCTTAATTAATCTCTTTCATTTGCCTCTTAAGTTATTACCTTTAGTCGCTCAGTCTATCCGACTTGATCACTTTTTAAATAGGTTCTGTAATCTTTAAAGCTGGTTCAGTTAGAATAGTACAGTCAGTGACAAAATTAAATGTCGATGAGCATGTATAAAGTTGCAAAATTTGTCAAACCCTTTAACATCAGAAGTGACAAAAGTTACTGAATAACTTTGGATGCACATTACTGATCAGGGTTACGAGTGCGGTTGATCGGCATGGAAACCAATAAACTGAACATGCTAATATTTAAAAAATAGGTTAACTTGTAGGTTAGAAGTATTATTCTAGTACTAATTTTCGAGTTTCGACTACATATTGAATAATTATATGCTCATCAACTTTTGTCACTGACTGTCCTCTATTCCTTGCTGGCCGTTTTCTACTAACAATACTAACGTTCTGACTGACGGCCTGATGATATATGGCGTCTTATCTTAATTGAAAAAGACTAAAAGACTGGGCAGGCTTTTCAGATTTATGCTTAAATGTTACTGCAATGTAGGTACCTCATGGAATCATAGATTGCCGATAAAATAATATAGCCGTGCTTCTTTAGGAACTATGAAATAAGATGAAAGACTAAAGTCTCATATTTATATATTTTCAGTGTGCCTCACCATTACATGGGCTGAAGCCCAGAATGGTCGAGGGCCGCAGCACCAGGACCACAACGGACATGGGTGGGACATCCGGCTGGCAGTTCCAGGGGAACCCGGCAGTGACTACCCCACCCTGGGCGCGATACCAAGGACATCCTTCTCCTGCGCCGGAAGAGAACCAGGTAATCTTAACAAAAGTATTTATTTATTGAAGGAGTTCAAAACCATATAGGCAGACTATGACAAAGCTGGGTGGGCCATGTTAACACAGTGTACTTTCTAACCAAAATTAACCTGCTGCTGCTGGTGAAAATTTACTTACTAGTGAAGGTACATAAAAACCATAATCTTTCGCCTCCGGTATTCACTAGTAAAAACACCCTTGTTTTTGTGTTCCACTGACTTAAACACAACAATTCTCAATTTCAGGATACTACGCAGATTTAGAAGCCAACTGTCAAGTATTCAGAGTCTGCACCGTTGGATCAACCTACGGGTTCCAGTCCTTCCTCTGCCCTAATGGAACATTGTTTAACCAAGCGGTCTTCGTGTGTGACTGGTGGATGAACGTCAACTGCCAGAACTCTCAACAATTAATCAATAACAACAACGAACAATTCGAAAATCTTCGATTAGGGCCACAACTTATGAAGGACATAAAGAAAATGCTTACTCATCCGATGCTGAACCCCTATGATAAGACCGCAATGAAGAGCAATCTCATCGTGATGCAAGATTACAAGCCGCCTTTCGGGCAATTGTTTCCAAACGGAGCATTATTAGCGGGTCCAGAACGAGCACCAAACAATGTTTATGTTCCAGCCAAACAAATACAACAAAATCTAATCCAAGGCAATCCAAATGAATACACGTATTCAGCATCAACACCTGATCCCAGATATGTACCATCACCTTCAAATGCCAACTTTTTACCCTTACAAGGAGAAGTGTTCCAACAGCAGAGACAGAACGGTCAATATAACGCTGGAAATAGTATTCAGAACGCTAGAGTGCAAACTACACAAATATCACAGACTGGAAACCTTATCTCTAACGGCCATGCAGGCAGATTTCGACAAAATGGAAACACAAACTTAGCTAATAACAATGGTTACTCACAACCACAACAACAAGTACCACGTCCAACACAAATCACTAATAACTTCTCCCAGAGACAAACAAGTTCTGTCAGTAACAATCAATCAGGCAATTCACAAAACAACCAGAGAGGACAAGTCAACAATCAACGTGCACAGTACACAGAACCTAGAAGACTACCTCAAACGAATAATGAAGCTCAATTCGGGAAATTACAAAACAGTCAAAATAATAACCAAGTACAACAGTACACACACAGTACACCTGCAACTAATACCCCACAATATTCAAATAATTTAATAAACAACCCAGCTGGTAGAGAACTTAAATCAAATTTGGTAAGTACGATAAGAGATATTCCGTCTACTGTTATTACAAAAACATTAACATACAGTAGGCTTATACAGGAGCCGAAGGTTGGCAAACCAAAGTCTAGGATAACAGTGAAAACATGGATTGTAAAACCGACTAAATCTGCAAGACTAATAGCTGAGCCTACTCCATACACTTACGCGAGACCTTCTGCACAATCACCGCCGTCCCCATCGCCTATAGAAAGGCTTATAGAAGAAAATACACCTTATGTGTATGATGTGCCAACAACGCCTCAGACTGAGAAAATAATCTCACCGGACTCACCGGAACTAGAATCTGAACAAGAATCCGAGGAGCCTTATGTTTATAACAGGCCTACCCCTTCAGCCAAGCAAGTAGAAACTACTGAAATCCAAACTACACGTATATATATCGCCCCTACAATGTCACCGACTCGTCCCACTTTTTCAGGACGAATTACCAATTTCCCACGAACATCTCCACTTCCCACAAAAGCATCTCGCTTGTATCTCACTCCTTCGCCATTCACATCCACTGCTCGATTCTATCTACCTCCACCAAGAAACCCAACTTCTCTACCTCGACTATATTTACCCCAAAATGTTCAACAACCAGTATATTACCAAAATGCTCAATTAAGAGCGTCACCAACTATTCCTACAACAACTCGCGTATTTTTTAGTGAAAATTTGAATCAACCTTCATTTTCTGTAACAAAACAATCCCGCGTTAACGCCAACCGTAAAAATTTAACGTTCACTGATATTTTAACCAAAGAAAAACTCGATATCACTGTAAATGATATAGTAAAAGACACGGATGATATTTTGAAAACTGCTTCTCCTCCTCAATACAGTGAATATCAAAATCACAAAGAATTCAAATCCCTTGATTATCCAGAAAATTACATAGCATCAATGATGACAACCGATAGCGGTGAAACTTTGACATCACAAGTTCCAATACAAACTGCAACAGCGCCTACAAAAATTTCTAGAATTATAGCTTCACCTGCAACAAACTTGGAACCTCCTAACGAAAATTTTATATACCAAAATAATAACCAGTTAGCGAATTTGCCTTTCTTTAAAGAAACTGGCATACCAAACACTATAGAGCGCACAGTCTCAATCAAAATCACCATTCCAGAGAGAATAGCCGCATTTCTTTTCAAAAATCGAAGCGATTCTGAATTTGATAAACTAGAAATACTAAACACTGGAAGCAGCAACTATTTGGTTATGAGCAACAACTTTATACCCAAGAAAGAAGCATTTAATTTTATTCCAATCGCTAAACTAATTGGCAATCAAAACTCAAATAATCTTTCTGATTCACAGGCGCTCGTGTATTCGTTTTTGACTGACTCTATCAACGTAGCAAGGGAATACAACAACATTGCACAACGAGACATACAATCGTCTACGGGATCACCTGCAGTAGCACAATTTCAGAACCTGAACAACGATAAACTGGCACAAATTACGAACCAAATATCACAACTGACATCATCACAATACACGAGTAACAATCTCAACAGTTTTGGCACTAACGCTAATATTATTCCTACCCTAAGGTCTAATAATAATCTACTTAATCAATTTACAGGCAATGCAAAATACACAGATGGATCGAATCAGGCACAACAAACACAAACCAACCAATTAACACCATCACAACAAACTCAAGGTAATTTTTACTCATCACGATTGCAAGTACCCAATGCTCAGCAGAATCTTCTCAACAGTCAAAACCAACTGTACAGTGGTCAATTATATCAATGGTCTGTTCCAGATGTAACTAATCAAGTATACAACCGTCCCAGTCCTGCAAACCTCGTTAATCCCAGCAACATTCAACAACAGACTACACAAATGTTCAGTGTACAGCGAAACACAAATCAAAATAGTGCAGTTAACAATTTTAAGCAATCAAATCCACAATTTGAAGTAGTTAAAGCAGAGACTGTAGATTTGAATCCAGCCAAACTGCAACTAGAGCCGCCTAATGAACAGGGACAATTTACTAGTCAAGAGACTCTAAATAATTTGATAAATAGTGGAAACGGAATATCGGCACAACTAGAAGATAAAATCGTAGGCACAATCCCTCATCCATTAGAAGACAACAAGGTCCTCACATACAAAAAAGACCAATCATACTACCTTTACACAAAATTAGAAGACAACACGATGGATCAGAATTCAGCAACAAACCAGCAGACCAATACAAATACTCAACAAAATGCTAAACTAATGCAGTCTCCTGACGACAATACGTCAAAAGATTCAGTATCGTTCCAACTCATACCCTCAGTAAGTTACGAGTTAGAAGACGAGAAAGAACAACAAAAATTCCTTAGTGCTTTCCAAATTGACGAGTTCGGTGCTCCTAGAGACATAATGAGGCCGGAGAATGGAGAAAATCGAAACAATAACCAAGGACAGCAAATCATGACGTCTAGCGTAGACTTCTCGGTTGAACATCCGACAACTCCTAAGCAAAATGAACAGTACAGAATAAACCCACTGTACTCTGGACCATCTTCGTATACCGCTCCACAATCATCAGTTGGGAGTTTAGGATCTAGACAGGTAGTACAAAATAATTTTAATTCTAGAATAGAAGATTTTGATAGCAGTAATAACAATGGTTACCCCAAGGAAAGGCCTGCGCGCCAATATTTTCCTACATACAAGTACAACTGAAAAGAAAATGTAAATATTGAAGTGAACGGTGAACCTATTGGTTGAAAAATAGTATTCTAATCGATGTAAATAAAAATATAGATGTAAGTAAAAAGTAGATATGATGTAAAAGAATGTAACTCAAAATATTTCGAGATTAGACTGCAACCAAAAACGAGAGATTACAAAATAATATTTTAAGTTAAAATAAATAAGTATGATAGGTTAGTAAATACTAAAATACTCGTTCTGAATAAGTTGTAGGAATTTGAAATTATTAGGTATCAGGGGCCGTACCATAACGTGCCAACGCCATCATGATTCCCATGTCGAAAAAAGAAGAAAAGTCTCTCGCTGGAATGAAAGGAAGCAAGATAATTTTGGCACGTCGGACTAATGCCCCTAATTTGTTTACAAAGATGTGTGATAAAATAATGAAATAATAAAGGCATATATTTAATGAATACGCACTTTTATTTCTCCATTAATATAGATCGCAATATGAAGTGGCTCCCGCAGCTGGATTGGCCGATGAGCAGAGAAATGTAGCTTTAACACCTCGAAATTTGAGTGGCTTTATAATGTTTGTACACGGTTCATATTCGGTTTGGCAAATATCACAATGTTTCCGGTTTACAAGAGCCGAACTGAGAGATCCACAATCCGACTTTCTACTCTCCATCATCAGACCCTTGTTACCAACTACAATGACTAAACGTGTTTAACACCAAGGTACAGATGCACATTACACTAGGTAGTATAACATCTATGCAGACAGCATTTCGTAACACTCATTTATCAATTAGAATCTCGATTTTAAAACTGCTTTGGAGGGTGCATTCCGTCAGATTGTGTCCGGCATCCTTTTAAACACCGAGAGATGACTCTCTCGGTGACGTAGCTAGATACACGGACCGCTCCGATATGGGCAGTTGTGGTAGAGTTACCTAGAACTGAGCGAGCTTGTTGCTACGGAGGTCCCTAAGCCTCTAAGACTGAACACATCTCTAAAGTACCTACCGATCAGTTTGACTTTTTAGTCAAACTATCATATTAGTATCTTGTAGCTCGTTTAATGAGCCTCAACACGATGGTTAAAGGTAGGTACTAGTAGCCAACTATGAGATCCACTACCTACCTACGTCACTGCTCTCGATCATCAGTATGCTTAGTGCGAGTTTTTACTCACGCGTGACTCACGCTCACTCGTGTTACGTAAACGATCTCTTATGTCAAAATGTATACAAAAAAATAGGTTTCTCCTTACCATCCCCAGACAGCGTTTATCCAGTTTCAATACAAATTGACGTTTACGTTAACGCGATTGACCGTGAGTAAAAACTCGCACTAAGGCCTCAGACCCTTCTTACCAACTACAGTAACAAATAGTACCTACTCTTAAAGAAAATTCAAATGAACCCAAACAAGATGGATGTACTTACTATTAACCGACTAAAAAAGTTACCACCATTTTACCCTCCACCATCAGAGCCTTTTTGGATATTACAATAAATTAGATCCCATCCACCCATCAAGATGATTCAAACGTTCCCAAATAACTTGGGAACCGGGGATAGGGGGCAAACAGGAGTATATAAAAAACAACTTTTCTAAACTTCACTTGAATAAATTCCCTACTCAATTAGCCAAAGAAATCGAAAACAAAAAACATATTTTCTTACATTATGGGCCGTGAGGTCGTGACCAGTCTTCTTTTTTTCTTTAATCTTTTTGAATGTTTCCGAACGAAAAACTGCAATATTTAGCGCGTAAATTTGAATCCAGTATGAATCGCTGTCACTTTGAAAGAAAAGTTTTGTTACCATGGCAGCAAAACGTTGTTTTGATTTCATTGTTTTATTTACTTCTTGCCCTTGGATACCGCCAATACTATTATCGATCGGTAGCTAAACTTCGGTAATATCTGTATAGAAGTCTGAAATAATGTAGAAAATCAGCGTAAAAAGTGTACTTGAGGTGAAATACATAGGTTATAACCGTATATATTTAAAGTAAAAAGTAAGTAAAAAGAAAACTTTCTTTTTTTAGTACTACATTTTAGTTTATTGTAATTAAAATAGATAACAGATTGTCATAGCAATATATCATGTGCAAATAACTTTCAGCTTGCTCTAATCTGATTCCTCTCACAAAAGAACAAAAATGGCAGTCGAATTAGAGCCTCCTAAGTCACCGTCAGAAGATACGCTCGACGAACAGGATGTCTTCATAGACCTGTATAACGATCCCAGAGTACTATGGTTCAAGGAGCGTATCCTAGCCTTCATTGGCATGGACGATGACAGTCTGTTCTATAATATGTTGGATGTAGGAGACGGTAAACAGCAGCTTGCAAGATATATAACAGCACCAATAAAGCCCAATGAAATAAATCTGGACAAGAGAACAATGTATGTGTCCAAGGTGATTGTTGACAAGCTTATTCATGAAGATAAGGAGTTTACTGAGTGGAGTAAGTTTTGTTTTGGTGTTTACATTTTTATTAGTCCTGAATCTGCTGAATTTTCACAATAATATTTTGCTAAATTTCCAAACACAATACTTTTTAATTATAATAAAACAGCTGGTTTTGTAAAACCCCTGTCCCATTTTCCAGGAACATTTTCGTACAAACATAAATGAACTCCAGCTTGTTTCACAAGGGTTGGCAGAAACTACAAAATGACACCAGCTATGATTTCCGTTCATACATCTAAATCATACACGTGTGTAATGACAGTTATCATTTTAATGTAAAACTAAATTACAGGAATCATACCACCGCCCCCGCCACCACCGCAAAAGCAAAAGAAGAAGAAGAAAGCAAAGACTCCGGAACCACCTGAGCTGGAACCGGAGATAGACAGTAAAAAGAGTGCAAAAAGTATGAAAAGCATGAAAAGTATGAAGAGCATGAAAAATGTTAAAAGTATGAAAAGCAAACTAGGTAAGTATTATCTAGTAAACTTATAAAATAATGTTTTTCACCTAAATTATTAAGGCGAAAGTTTGTGAGTGTGTGTGTTTGTATGTTTGTTACTTCTTCACGCTCAAACGGCTGGACAGATCTGGATGAAATTTAGCACAGATATAGAGTATAGTCTGGAATAGCACATAGGATCCTTTTAATCTCGAGAATATCTTCCCTTGGGATATTTTTAAAGTTCACGCAGGCGAAGCCGCTGGCAGAAGCTAGTAATATTATAAATGTGAAAGTTTGGATGGATGGATTTATGTTTGTTACTCAATCACGCCCGAAAGGCTAAATGGATCTGAATGAAATTTGATTGAGATTTAGATTATAGTCTGGAATAGCACATAGGGTACTTTACATACCTGTAAAATGTTCCCTTGGGATAAGAATAGTAGATTAGTAGCCAAGGGCTGTAAGGCATCAATTGCAGCCCGAGATATTTAGGCGCACGAGCGCAGCGAGGGCGCCTATAGTTCGAGGGTGCAATTTGTGCTTACACCCGAGCTAACTATTCTGCTTTACATCTCGATTGTGAGGTAAGTAGAAAAAAACCGGCATTACAAGAATAAAACATTTTTTAAAATATTTTTTTCAAGAACGAAATTGAGCTTCGCCGTTCGATATTTAAAATTGATGACTATTATCTCACACGAAGACAAGGCTGAATAGCAAAGCGAACTCTTTGGTCATTGGGCTGAATGCATGATATCTATTGCCAGTATGATGGTTAGATGTACGCGAACTTTTTGAAAGAAAGAAGTGTTTTTTTTAAATTACTTACCGGCCTATGGCTTTTCCTGCTACATTATTACCCTAGAGCGCTAATTAGTCACCTACAAGCCCCATTTGGAGGTAATAAGAACCTACTTACCGAACATGAGAGATGTAAAATACTTTTTACGCGGGCGAAGCCGATGGCAGAAGCTAGTACATAATAAAGTCACGCCCTTTTCACATGGGATAGGCAGAAACTACAGAACGCTCTTTTGCTTCACTCAAGTTCATTTATAATCAAAATCAGATAGATATATTGTATACCAACTATAGGTCTAAAGTTAGATTTAATGTACTTATGGAATGTTAAAAGTATAAAGATGTTTTCCTTTATCAACATCTCAACTCACGTAGGTACAGAAACAGTAAAGTAATAACTAACTTAGGCCTGACCTAATGACAAAATAATTTTGATGATTCATAAGTCAATCGATTCGTATTAATCTTGCGAGTGTCACTGGCTACATTCAAATTGGAAAATATAGAAATGGCGGTTCTTGGGCGCCATACTGTGGGGGCCCATTTTTTTTTTCTTCCTATCCCATCGTGTGGGGTATCAAAATAAAGGGTTTGAAGAGGCAATTTCAAAAATTTATAACACCTTTAAGTTTAAATGAACCGATTTTTTAATAAATCGATTTTTTTTTAAATAAAAAGTGTTAAATAAAAATAATCAAAAATATCAAAAAACCCGACAGCTTAAAAAGCTAACTAAAAAGACGTAAACAAGAAAAAAAACCTGCTGTGCAATCAAAGGATTCATCTGGTTTTGGTCAGCCAGCTCGCGAATATGTATCTTCCGATTGCACAGCAGGATTTTTTCTTGTTTACGTATTTTTAGTTCGCTTTATAAGCAGTCGGGTTTTTTTATATATATTTTTGTTAGTAATTATGTAGGTATGTTAGTTAGATTGCGCATTAAGATTCCTCAAAAAAACTTCAACACTCCGTAAATCGTCTTTTTTTTTCGAAAAACAATGACAAAATTTATCATTATTTATATTACTATTTGTGCCAATTTTCAAAAATAATATTCGAAGAAGTTTGATTTTTCATACAAAATTTCAACCCCTTTTGTACCCCCTTTGGGGTGGAATTTCCAAAAATCCTTTCTTAGTGCTCACTTACGTCACTTGAGGAACCTTTCTGCCAAATTTCATGCTTCTAGTCCTAGTGGTTTTGGCTGTGCGTTGGTCGATTAGTCAGTGATCAGTTTCTTCTCTTATATAATAAAAATATATAATATAGAAGATAGATTATTGCTCCTATGTTGTTTCTCTGAATACCATCTTCCATTCGCACTAAATAAAGTTGTAAATAAATATTTTTTTCAGATGAGACACTTGCGTCTGGCGCTGGTAAGTGACTTTTGTATTTCATCATCATAAATTTAATTTTTAATTTAAAATACAACATTGAGAAGACTCAGGTCTAAAGTTAGTTTTTTATTAACAACTTTACCACTGTTGGAATAAAGTTTAGAATACAATAACTGGCTAAAAGGTTTCAACTAAACCTTAATGTTTTGTAAAGTTATTATTTATTTATCTACAGAGATGGATGTGGAAACAGCAGCAGGAGCTTTGGGGGAAGAAGAGGCAGAAGGAGAACCCTCATCTCATGGCGACGTTCGCCTTGTCGCTGAAGACAAATACTACTTTCCACCGCGTAAGTCTCAAACCATCACCGTCATTATCATTTGAAGGGTACAGGCAAAGAATAGGGAATGTCACAAGCTTTCATTTTTCTATTTTTAAATGCAAGCAAATCTTTATCTACCTAGTTTTATTCTCAATCATTAACTTTAAAAAAAAGTAAACATAAGGCGCCAGAAAGACGTTTTTATTTATGGCCGAAGCAAACGGGAAAGTCCATGACATACCGGTACATACCGGTAAAGAAGAAGGATAAAAATTACAAACTTCTAAACTTTTAACTGCGTATTTCTCAAAATCTATTAATTAGGACATTCTCTTTGTTTTTTGCCTGTACGCTTCATTTCAGCCTGAAGTCGTCCATTGCTGGACATAGGCCACCCTAAAGCGTCGCCACAACGACCGGTTCTGCGACCGACCAGCAGTGTGTGTGATTGTGAAGTTACAAATGGGATGGGCAGACAAGTATCAGAGAAAACGCGTTTCACCAATTATGTTTGACCTAGAGTCTAGAGAGCTACAAAAAGTAGGTACTCAAATGTGTACCAGATTTGAGTACCTACTTTTTGTTTTAAGTACTTGCAACCCTTCCCGGTATCACATGGGTTCGAGTTTTGATGTCAAATACCTTTGAATTAACTAAAAGAAGTTAATAATCCACAGCACAGTGACAGAACTTTGTCAAGTAACCCTTGCTATACGAAAACCGCCCTTATTGCCACGATATAAAGGCTTTAAGACTAAAGGGGCTAGCCGATGACAGAGCAGCGACTAGTGCCTTTATGTCGTTACACTGATGTGGTTTACTAAGCCAATATACCCGGACAAACGACGTTGGACCGTATTTAAAAAAAATCTCTGAGCTTCTAGCAACTGATAAGCAGATTTTATATTCAAATTCTCTATAGAATATTTGAATATAAAGTCTTAGCAATCGCTAAACTGTGACAAGATTTTTATAGATAAGGGTAGTGATAAGGGTGTTTGTTTTCAACTATTTAAAGATTTAACACTGCATTGATCGAAATCTTTTGAATTTATTTGCATATTTTGCTTTTCAACGTAAGTAATAAGCTTCAATTCCAACACAGAGATATCTAAATAGGATTCTGAGTAATTCATCAACTCGTCCTACATGCCTACGGCCCATTTAGGACAACTTGCAGTAAATTTAAATAAATAATATTTTGATTCTGCAACTCGTCCCTCGTTACTATCAAAATGAGAAAGATACAATCAGTAGCAAAAGTGTTAGTGTGGAAATAAAAAAATTAAAAAAATGTTATAAAATATTTAATCATCACAATATTGTCACATGTAAACAGAAAAGATTAAACCATCACAGATTTCACACCAATTAACACACGAGGTAATAATGAACATTCATACATGTAGGATTGAAAATACCAGGCCCCTCAGAAAGTATTGCGAAAAAAAGTTTTTATATATGGGAGACTGGCCAGTTATAATGTTTTTCGAAAATATGATTATTTATAAGTAAAAATAAGTAAGTTCCAATTTCAAAATTTCCCTCCACATTTTTTGCGAGTTAATTCAAAGTATTGTGTCTCACTGAAATATGGATCTGCGCCGGGAACATTTTAGAGCTATGATTTTATACGATTTCAAGTGTCGCCTGAAACCGGATGAATCGTACGATAGACTTCAAATGACATTCATGGATGAAGGCCCTTCCAAGGCAACCGTGTATCGTTGGTATAACGAATTCAAGCGCGGTCGACCAACTTTGGGGGATGACGAAAGAAGCGGTCGCCCTTTGACGGCTGTTACCGAAGAAAACGTGCTAGCAGTGAAAAATTTAATCCAAGACAATAGGCGAATTACATATCAGGAGATTCAACACATATTGAAGATTGGATCGGGAAGCGTTCACGAGATTCTACACAGCCATCTTCGCGTGAGGAGGATAGTATCACGCTGGGTGCCGCACAACCTCACCGATGCTCAGAAGCAGGCCCGGGTGGAATGGTGCCGTGATATGCTTAACAAATTTGAAGCAGGCTCGTCTCGGCGTGTTTACGACATCGTTACAGGTGATGAGTCCTGGATTTATCAATACGACCCAGAAACCAAGCGCCAGTCGACTGTTTGGGTGTTTCAAAATGAGCCAACGCCTACCAAAGTGAAGCGATCTAGAAGCGGGGGTAAGATTTTGATCGCTAGCTTTTTTAATTTGACTGGCCACTTGGTATCAATTCCCTTACGGGATCAAAGAAGCATTAATGCCGAATGGTATACTACCAAATGTTTGCCAGAAGTTTTCTCTGTTATAAGCAACAAGCGCCCAAACACAGGGCTCCGCGGGCTACTGCTCCACCACGACAATGCACCTGCGCACACCGCACTCAAAACGAGGGACTTCCTGGACAGCACGCCAGTCAAACTCCTGGGTCACCCTCCTTACAGCCCTGATCTAGCACCGTGTGACTTCTTTTTATTCCCAAAAATAAAAAATCAGCTCAAAGGGATACAATTTTCGTCGCCGGAAGATGCGCTGGCTGCGTTCGAGCAGGCTGTAAACGAGGTGTCTGCGGCGGACTGGAAAAAGTGTTTTGAAAACTGGTTTAGGCGCATGAATCTTTGTACAGAGGCTGGTGGAAAGTACTTTGAAAAGATTTAATAAAAATATATGTACGTATAGAACTATTTTTTTTAGTTTCGCAAAACTTTCTGAGTGTCCCACGTAATAAACATAAAATTTCACGTGATCATTTTCTTCAAAAGTAACCGCCATAACTGTTTTTTCTGTTCCGTGGCCGTAACCATTCTTAATTACTTACAATAACCGGGGAAACATTACTGATCAAAACAAAAGTTTTGATTGTATCTTAAATTTTTTCATAGGTCTGTTCTACTTCGAAAACCGGCCAAATGCGAGTCGGACTCGCACATGAAGGGTTCTGTACCATTACCGCAAAAACGGCAAGAAAATCACGTTAGTTGTAAGGGAGCCCCAATTAAATAGTTAATTTATTCTATTTTTAGTATTTGTATACTAAAAACAGACTAAAATAAATATTTATAGTATAGCGGCAACAGAAATACATCATCAGTGAAAATTTCAACTGTCTAGCGACCACGGTTCATGAGATACAGCCTGGTGACACACAGACAGACAGACCGTTGAGTCTTAGTAATAGGGATAGGGACACGGTATCGAATAGAAAGTATCGATACTGTACTCATGATTAGTCATCTGCCTAGCCTTTTCCCAATTGTTGTTGGGGTCGGCTTCCAGCTCCGGCTATTCATGATTAGTATCGAAAAAAAAATCGTACTCATAAAAGTATCGAAACAAAAGTATCGATACTTACTTCAAGTTATCGAGTACTTATCTTAGGTCCCCTAATGCGTATAGAGCATAAGTCAATATCAGTCAGTAAATAACGTCAGTATAATAATAGGGCAGGACATGAAAAAACAAATGGTAATGGTACACAAATTTAATACAAAAATAGGTAAAAACAACGGTAACTTGAAAAATTAAAAAAAAAATGGAAACAAAATTAAATTATATTTAGTACTTTAGGTACCTAATAAATTAAAGTTCCCATTCCTCCTCCGTACAATCACTAAAAATAGAAGTTTATTGAGCCGTTTTGAAGATAAGCGGTTTCTGATTTTTGTGATTGTACTTCCTGCTTTAGAAAATATAACGACTGAACTAGGTGGCGTTGCCATAACCATAAACGTAAGCCGTAAGGTCGCAAGTTTTAAATGGGTAATAACTAAGATTACCTATTTAAAACTTAATTTCTTATTCGATACGATACCTGCCAAAAATAACTCATTGAGTAAACGTATCGAATGCATAGTATCGAGTACAAAAGTATCGGTATCGAAGGATGTACTCGATACCACAAAGTATAGTTACTTTTTTCGTGTCCCTAAATAGGTTTCCGTTTTTATCCTTTGGTTACGGAACCCGAAAAACCATTGTTTAAGTTAATTACCTGATACTCGTATTAACCGAAAGTCATACATGTCTTCGAGTACGATTCGTATTAATTTCGGATAACACTTGAACTTGTGCTTTTGCTTGTAAAATGAAACAATAAGCTGTTGTTCTAGACAAATATTATTTAGCAGTTAGGCACTGACTAGAACTAGGAGGAGCGAGCGGTGATTGCCCAGTGGTAACGGGCGCGACTTACAAGTTGTAGGTCGTGAGTTCGAATCCAAGCAGGCGCTTTACTTTATGTAAATTATTTCATCACCACTGCTCTCAAAACGGTGAGAAAACATCATGAGAAAACCGGCATGTCTTAGAACCAAAAATTTGAAGACATGTGACATTCACCAACCCGCACTGGGCCCGCGTGGTGGATTACGGCCCATTCCCTCTCACAGAGAGGAGGCCTGTTCCCAGCAGTGCAAACATTAAAAGGCTGATGATGATGATGAGGTATTGACTTGTAATATTGAATAATCTATGAACAAAACGGAAGTAAAAACTAAAAATTCTTAAAAAACGATTGTCATATCTTGTCTTACTAACTGTAGGTAATAAACGTTGAAAAAGTTTAAAGTTCCACGCAAAAATAAACGTGGGACGAGATGCAGAATGAAAATATTATTTATTTTGATTTTCTGCAAGTGTTCTAAATGGGCCATAGGCATGTAGGACGAGTTGATGAATTACTCGGATTTCTATGATTTATTCTGATGGGCATAATGTTCAAAATATATTTTTTGCAGCGCCTGAGGATTTGGATCCGGAAGTAGACGGAACTTTGGAGTTTTATACCATCATCGTAAGAATAATGTCATTTACACAATTCTGATAGAAACTTAGGTGTACCTAGAGTTTTTTCTAAGAAATTATTATTATGTCCTTTATTCATTACATTTCTTATCTTGTACATTTTTAAATATTTTTATAAAATAAATTAAAAAACAAAAACATTTAAAAATATAGAAAATAGAGGCCCACCGGTATCGGGAACAGGGTCCAAGCTACCGGCGGTCAGGGCTCATATTATTATAATTGTTATTTCTGCTTGTTGTTTGTTTACACAAATATGATGTCGTATTTATCTTTAGTTATTCGTATTAAGCACCAGCACACAGTCAGGCACAAACTTTGGACGTCACACTAAGAATAGAATAGAATAGTTCTTTATTTGCACAGAAAGTAGGTACAAGTTACAGATGTTAAGTTTTAATGTAATGATCCTTATACTAACTATTGTTTTTCAAATTGCTTCCTGCATATCTAAAGGTGGTCTTTAAAATATTGTTTTGAGCGAATAGTCAGAGCACCCATCGTTACACCCTGTTAAAAACACTGCAAAGTGAAAAGTAACTTTCTTTTCCGAATTAACTATTCGAGATATGTAATACCCGTAACATACTTAGCATTAAGGAGTTCCATTGGCTATCTGTGGTCTTCTTCACCAATTCAACTTCACCAAATGATACTTTCTGCGTGCAAATGATTGCTTTGTTGCTGTATGTATGCCTATATTATTTGAGCAGTGCCCTCGATTACTCCCAAGATTCCATTATCAGATCCTGACCTGATGACTATGGGACCAACTAGGAAGTATATCCTTTCAAACAAAAGGAGAATTTTTCAAATCGGTGCAGGCGTCTTTGAGTAATCGGGGAAAATACATTTTAATAAAAAAATCCGACGAATTGAGAACCTCCTCCTTTTTTTAAGTCGGTTATAAATTTCTAAGTTGTAGTTTGATATGGTATTCAGTAAAGTTTAAATTCTCAGAGACCAGTCCCTCGAGTAATCCAATACCCCAAGCTTACCGTACATTTCGGCGAGATGACCCCATCCATAGCGAACCGCAACCGTCGCTACTTATACTTTGTGAGGCAGACGCAAGACGGTGTGCGCATCGATGACTGTGAGAAATTCATTAAGCTCAAGATGTCGGAGTACTTCCTCACTGGGCTGCTCACTGGCAAAGTGCTGATGACACTGGGACAGCATTTGAAAGAGGTAAGCATATTGACACGGAACGCGCAGTGGCTGAGCAATCAGCTGTTGCGCGCCGTGTCGCGGGCTTGATTCCCGCACGGAACAAACATTTGTAAGGTCTACAGATAATAAAAAGAAGAAAGATTCCTAGGAAAAATCCAAGTGTGGAGCAAATATATAAAAAAACAGACGTGTAATGTACCCATGTACCCACTGCTGGGACACGGGTCTCCTCTCCGTGACAGGCAGTGTGCCGTAATCCACCACGCTGACCTATTCCAAGATGGTGGATGTCAATTTCTTAGATTTTTACTGTTGAAAAGACTTACTTAAAATAAAATAAAAACGATGTTTTGTAATTTTATTTTGTAATCTAAGATAACATTATTTATTTTAAGATTTATTGTAAGTTAATTTTTGAGTGACCATCGGTAAAAAATAATCCCAAAAATATTTTGGTTGAAATTAAATTTGAACTTTGTCATGCATCATCATCATCATCATTTCAGCCGAAAGACGTCCACTGCTGGACATAGGCCTCCCCCAGGCGTCGCCACATTGACCGATCCCGTGCGTCTCGCATCCAGCGCCTTCCCGCAACCTTAACCAGGTCATCGGTCCACCTAGTGGGAGGCCTTCCAACGTATCGTCTTCCGGTTCGCGGTCGCCATTCCAGAACTTTTCGGCCCATCGGCCATCCGTTCTGCGAGCAATATGCCCTGCCCACTGCCACTTAAGTTTGTCAATTCTTCGGGCTATGTCGATAACTTTGGTTCTCCTGCGGATGTCATCATTTCTGACGTGATCACGCAAGGAAATGCCGAGCATAGCCCTCTCCATTGCACTTTGGGTGACTTAAAGCTTTCTGTTGAAGCCCATTGTGAGCGAGCACGTCTCGATCCCATAGGTGATCACTGGCAACACACAACATTGTCATGTCATGCATAACATTGAGTTAACTGTTCCAGAACATAATAATTATTTTAGGTTATGAATTCAAGTGTAACTACAGTGTTTTGTTGTCCTCAGGCCGCCATCCCGTTGTTCAAGAATCAGTTCCGTGAGATCACAGTAACACGTGAGAAAGCCAATGCGATGCTCTCAAGACAAGTCTCTTTTGCCGGGGGTCATCATAAGATGGCGGACACAGGGTCACAGGTACGTCTCGTAACTTTAATTTGACATGCTTTTTTTCAGCTTTTTCTGTTCTACCGCAGGGCAAAGGCTCCCTAGCCTTCTGTCTTCCAAGCCTCTGTTTTGCATCTGCCTCGTTTTTGCCTGACTTTTTCCGGGACACACATTGTAGTTGATTTATCCGATAAACTGTTCCACATACGGCAGACGTCCCAAGTCAGGTTGGCTGCCTTTTGGGTGATTTCAATTATTTGTGTTTTGGAACGCAGCAGTTTGTACGACCGTGAGTCTAAGAAAGGTACGCTCCATTGCTCGCTGACCTCCTCAAGCTTGAACGTCTGTTGAACTGTTAAAGACCTGGTTTAAGCATATACAGGCCTGTCTCACTCCCCATACCTGTAGATATCGAAAACGTAAGTACGTGCGGTGGCCAAGCCAGCGTGGCTAATCCAGTAGGGGACTTACGAACGAGCAGTGACGCACGCGCGTGTTTAGTTGTTCACCTATTTCACCGATCCGCGCCTAGCAAAGCTCACTAAGCCGTCGGTCCCGGTTGTCATTTGACAGTCATTTAGTATAGATAGAAGCCCGAAAATCTGAATCTGGCTTACTGGATTGTGGAGATCAGATTTTTAGCAAATTGGACGATATTTTTAAGTCAGTTCAGATACCATAATGTCTCAAAACCTGCCTCTATAACCAGTGTGTATTGCTCCATGACCTACGGTGCCGAGACGTGAACGCTCACACAGGAGGCTGATGTACAGGCTTCGAGTTGCACAGAGAGCCATGGTGCGTTCTATGCTTGGCATACGGCTAATAGACCGAGTTCCAAACGTTGAGATCCGAAGATGTACAAAGGTTTCCGACGTCGGAAAACGAATTTCGGAACTGAAATGCAACTAGGCAGGACACCTGGCAAAGCGCTTTGATGATAGGTGGAGTAGGGTGGTGCACGAATGGCGTCCAAGGACTGGTAGAAGAAGTATTGGTCGTCCAGCGGCAAGATGGGCAAATGACATTGTTGCCATTGCGGGAAGAACCTGAGGTTGGCACGGGAACGTGGTGATTGGTGCAAGAAGAGAGAGGCCTATGCTCAACAGTGGGCGAAGTCGCGCTGTGGATGTTAGTGATGATAATGACGGAGGTTAGATAGGCAGTTGCTCACTTTAGGTAACTACATGAATGGTCTTATAGTAATTTAGGCTGTCGCTCACTTTAGGTAACTACATGAAAGGTCTAATAGTAATTTAGGCAGTCGCTCACTTTAGGTAACTACATGAAAGGTCTTATAGTAATTTAGGCAGTGGCTCACTTTAGGTAACTACATGAAAGGTCTAATAGTAATTTAGGCAGTCGCTCACTTTAGGTAACTACATGAAAGGTCTTATAGTAATTTAGGCTGTCGCTCACTTTATGTAAAGAACTACATGAAAGGTCTTATAGTAATTTAGGCTGTCGATCACTTTAGGTAACTACATGAAAGGTCTTATAGTAATTTAGGCAGTGGCTCACTTTAGGTAACTACATGAAAGGTCTTATAGTAATTCAGGGTGTCGCTCACTTTAGGTAACTACATGAAAGGTCTAATAGTAATTTAGGCTGTCGATCACTTTAGGTAACTACATGAAAGGTCTTATAGTAATTTAGGCTGTCGCTCACTTTAGGTAACTACATGAAAGGTCTAATAGTAATTTAGACAGTCGCTCACTTTAGGTAACTACATGAAAGGTCTAATAGTAATTTAGGCAGTCGCTCACTTTAGGTAACTACATGAAAGGTCTAATATTAATTTAGGCTGTCGATCACTTTAGGTAACTACATGAAAGGTCTTATAGTAATTTAGGCAGTGGCTCACTTTAGGTAACTACATGAAAGGTCTTATAGTAATTCAGGGTGTCGCTCACTTTAGGTAACTACATGAAAGGTCTAATAGTAATTTAGGCTGTCGATCACTTTAGGTAACTACATGAAAGGTCTTATAGTAATTTAGGCTGTCGCTCACTTTAGGTAACTACATGAAAGGTCTAATAGTAATTTAGACAGTCGCTCACTTTAGGTAACTACATGAAAGGTCTAATAGTAATTTAGGCAGTCGCTCACTTTAGGTAACTACATGAAAGGTCTAATATTAATTTAGGCAGTCGCTCACTTAAGGTAATTACATGAAAGGTCTTATAGTAATTGAGTGCCTTCACACTTTATTGGCTCTCTATGTTCTGGATATTGTTTAATTCTTTATGTTTTGCTCAGGTTAACTACCTAAGACCTTCGGACTACAGAAGAATGTCTAACATAGCTAGAGGAGAAAATGCTGAAAGAAGGTCAGTAGTCAGTTCTTCTTGCATAAGTAATTATGTTCCTAACAAGTAAAATTTAATAAATCGCCGACACATTTTATTTGCATGCTCGCCAAACTTCTGGGCTGCCCTGAAGTTGGCATTCCGATGCGCAAGGCACGAAACAGTGCTGTTTTTGTATGAGATTTACGATTGCGCATTGTAGCCAACTTCAGGGCGGCCAAGAAATTTGGCGAGAACTCTACATAATTGATCTAGTAGTAGACGCGTTTTGATCGACAAACTATTGAACAAGTTATTATGACACGATATCTTTCGAAAACCCCGTTTCAAACAGTAAAATGCCCATAACTTTTGAACGGCCGAACCGATTTTATCAAATATAGCGAAGAACACACTCGATAAAGTATATATTTAATATATAATTTGTAGATAGTTTTTAACCGACTTCAACAACAAGGAGGAGGTTCTCAATTCGTCGAAATCTTTTTTTTTATGTATGTTCCCCGATTACTCAAAGATGCGTCGACCGATTTAAGAAATTCTGCTTTTTTTTGAAAGGGTCCCATAGTCATCAGATCAGGATCTGATTATGGGATCTTGGAGAAATTGAGGGAACTCCTCAAATATTATAGGCAAAAAATCGCAATATGTATATATTGCGATTTTGGTATTTTCATCAACAATGCAATCATTTGCACTCAGAAAGTATCATTTGGTGAAGTGGAACTGGTGAAAAGACCTCAGATGGCCAATGAACCTCCTTAATGCTAAGTTTGTCATAGGTATAAGATATCTCGAATAGTTAAACGACTATGATGAAGCAAATACTTATAAATAAATAGTACTGATGAAAATGGCACCATCGAACTGATCTGATGATGAAGCCGGCAGGCAGGTAGGCACTTGAACTCCGAAATAAAACAATGTATCCTAGTCGTGTTTGGGCTTATTGGAATCGTCATGAGATTTACTTTGGCTATATATGATTTTTATGGCAATTGGAGGTACCTAGCGAAACTAAACAGTGATAAATAAAAAACTTTTTAACAAAAACACATACCGACTTCCAAAAAAAAACACAGCAAAGCGAAAAATTACTTTCTTTTCCGAAGTCGGTGTCGAAACACGGAAAACAACAGGTACCTACCAAAGACACCGACTTCGGAAAAGAAAGTTATTTTTCGCTTTGCAGTGTTTTTTTTTGGAAGTCAGTTTGTTTTTTTGTTAAAAAGTTTTCTTAGCTATGTTTGATGAAAACCGGTGCAGCCATTTAAAAGTTATTCTCATTTTACTCCTTGAATTGGGGTATTTTCGCAAGATATTGTGTTTTAATTACGTGTTTTGATGGAATAACGATCGAATTGTGACAAATAAATAAATGATATAGTTTAAAAAGCAGAGGTTTTTAAGCCTCGGGGTTATAATTTTTTTAATTTATTTACTTTTTAGAGGGATTTTTTTTCTTCATACAGTATTAGTTACACCTTAGATAAAGTACTTATATATGGAGCCATGGCGTGGCCGCACATGAAACAACAATAACAATAACACTTTGGCTTTAGCAGCCTAGAACACTTCAACCCACCATCGCACTGACACTTATTATCTATAAATAACCCAATTCCTTGTCTCAATAAACACTTAATCCCGCGAAATCACAAAAAAATCAAACACGACCGAGTTAGTTTGTCAAACCTGCCATGATATTAGCGTTTGACAAACAACAAAAGCCAGCCATGGTGACAAAGACAAAAAATAATCTTTTGTCCTTATTATTTACATGGGGCTGCCAATTAGCGATCTCGCTCTATCAATCAAGCTCATTTTATGGCTAAATCTATAGGTACTTTATCTAAGAGTTACACAGTACAATTATTTTTTATTAATATAAATAATAATAATTTTAGGATGAAGAACATGCGCTCATCTCCAGAAGAAACACCATACTATTCAACAACTGCAGTGGCAGAACAATACTCGGTACCTACCTAATAACACTAACCTGATAAAAAAATTGGCGTTTTTGGCGGTTCGATTCTTGGCTAAGGCAAACAAGTTTGTAAAAGTACTTGTGTGATTTATTTAAGAAAATATAGTTGGTAATGTCGTTTGAATTTTCGTTTGAAATCGGATAAGATAATATTCAAGGTATGTATACTTTCACTGCAGGTTTCTCTTTTGTTACACATCGTATTTTCAGCTTTGAAGTAACACTTTTTGTGTTGCTAGTAACAATGAATATTGCAATGTTACTGACAATAGCGATTTATTCACTGAGAAACAATCAATCTATCTATCTATATATATAAAAGAGAAAGTATGTATGTTCCTTATACGACTCCGAAACGGCTGGACCGATATTAATTAAATTTTCAGAGAATCTTTAGATTGACCAGCGGATAATCCTGTATAGTTTGGTGGCGATCGGAGCATTTCTTTTTTTAACTTTGAACGCGGGCGAAGCCGCGGGCAGAAGCTAGTTATTTATAAACACTGTTTCAGAAACAAATTATATGTATTTCTGAAACAGATAATTTATCAGAAACACATAATTTTGTTCTGGTAAACACCGTTTGTGCCCGGGGTTTTTATTTTATTATTTTTTAATTGTATGCTTATTTCTCGTGTCTCCTGTGCGGGTCACAAATAAATATTTTTCTTTCTTTCTTTGTCGGCCGGCATGTGTCTGTGCTCAGGATTGAATTTACTAATTTTTCTAAATTAGTTTCGCAACCGATGCACACGAGTGTGGACGCGCATGAAGCTTGTTTTATAAACATGGAGATGGTATGAGACTTTTTTTTTTTAAATATTAGTTATATTTGAAACAAAGCTCATATTATGAGATTGCTTGTCTGCTGATTACAAAAATTGTAAAAGAAATTCAAAATTTACTTTCGACATTCGCAGAAAATTTGTAAATGATCCGTCAAATGTTCGTTAATTACTTATCACGTTTGGTCCTCTTAACAAATAGTTCCTAACCAATCATATTTTTATTTTCCTTCGACTAGATATCGCTAACTACGCTGACGCTGTCTCTAAAGATACAGGGTCAACTTCAACAGGGTTTCAGAGAGAGAGTTTAATCTATTGTGTACAGATTTCTGCAGCATCCAAATATTAACCATAATTATATTATACAATTGTAAACTTAAAGTACCTACAATTATTATCTGTAATTTTGGGAAATAAAGTTATTTATTGTTATTAGATATCGTAATTTATTCTGTGATATCGCCTGCAAGTAAATTTACGCAGCACCCAACAACACTACATCCTCGGGCGACATATTGTAAACAACTGATGAAGTGATGACTGACTACTGATGAGGTGGACGGCAGAATTTCCGAAACATTGTTCCTGTATAGTTTCTCGTCAAACTTCTGGGCCGCACTGAAGTTCGCTTTCGAAGGCACGGATCGGTGTTTTTGTATGAGATTTACTACTGCGCATCCATTGTTCTCAGTGAATACATGGCTTAATTATTCGTATTCATAGCAAAAATCAAAGCTGGTTTTACAAGCTTTGATTTAATTGCCTCGTTAGTTAGTATGAAAAGGTCAAATCTTGAATTTTTTTTTTGAAACCGTTAATATCCCCGAAACGTTAATATAACCGATTGAGATGATTTTCCATACACGTTTGGTTTTGCTGACAATGCACGGTTTGGTAAGATGGTAGACCAAATATTTTTGTGCACACACATGATATGATATGATTTAGTTTTTTTTTTTAACACATGCTTTTTTCGTATTCTTCTCAGCAAACCCTTTCATTTGATACCCATATCATGGCAGTGCACAAAAAATAACTAGTCCACCATCTTGGGCAGTTCGCCATATTGGATTTAAAATGACGTCCCTTATCTAACCATGCATTGTCATCCAAACTAAACGTGTATGCAAATTTTCTTCTTAATCGGTGGAGGATAACTGCTTTAAAATTCAGTTGCAAGATTTGACCCGAACATACATACATACATACATGTATTGCATGTTAATTAAAAGGTTGTTAAATGAAAGGGTTTGCGTTAAAATCATTTATTATTACTTGCAAATTTTAACTGTTGACGTTCAAAAGTGATGCTTCCTAGTTGAAATAAATATTAATAAATAAATATTAGATAGTTTAAAAAGCTTCTTATCTTAAAGTTTATTCAACTTCTTTTCCTTTAGATATTCGGTAAAATAGGCCTTTCATTAACTGCGCGTGAATACAGAAGGATATCTTCAGTATTTTGGGAGCGTAATTTGATTTCATGTTTTCAGGATGTACCGCTTTTGGCCGCTACTTTCGGCGAACCTGTAGAGGAAAAGTCTTCGGCAGACGAAGTCATAACAGACTTAGAAGGTCTCGTCAAAACCGTGAATTGGTTTGTAAATTCAAGTTATTATTAAAAATATAATTATTTGATTTGTATGAAGGAAGTAATTTTTATCAGAATCTTTCTCTAGACATTTTCCGCATTAGAATGTTTTTTGAGTTGTTGAAAGTTTTCGTCCATTTTTGAGTGGCCAGTCTTGTGTAACGTGAGAGGCATACCGTATGTCTAGTTTTAACCATCCTATTACAAAAAGAGTTCTTACTTTAGTCCAAGCCCGCAGAATTTGATAAAAAGACCTTTGGATATCATTAATAAATGTATCTATTCAAAATAAAATTATTTGCATTGTTGAATTACAGATCTATCCCTGTATGGTGACTGTTTTGCAATTTTCCTTCTTCCTATGGTATTTATTTGCGCCCAAAGATGCGTTAAAATTTGTGTTGAAATATGGAACTTTCGACGCTCATAACTTTCAAATATTTTTCTACTTTTTTGTTTCAATACAGGGCTAGATAATGATGAAACAAATTGATATCATTTTTTATTTTGAATGTACCACCTGTATGGAAGAATTATTAATTGAATTATTATTATTATTATATACTTTATTGTACACCACAAAAAAGCACACAGGACAAACGTTCAAATATACAAGTGTACAATGGGCGGTCTTATCGCACTAGGCAATCTCTTACAGACAACCTTTGGATGGACTGAAAGATAGGAGAAGAATTTAGGGCTGTCAGCGTACAAAATATTAAAAATAATATTACTTAGACTTAATAAAAATACAATACATACATACAATGATATGATCCACTAGGGCAAACTTAAGTGTCGTTTACAAGAGATTGGTCGAAAGACTACACATGGCTATTCCCTTTATGAGAAAGAATTAAATTAGAATGAAAAATTCCTTCATACCCTTGTATGAGGGAATTCTTTGCCCAGCAGTGGGACAATAAAGTTGGAATAAGCAGTACCTACCAAATAAAAATAAATTCTGACTTCTAGGACCATACAGCACATAGAAGGCGAGATCCAACTTCCCATGCCGAACATACCGATGTTGAAAGAAGATCGTGCCCAAACTGAAGTGGAGATCTTTGACCAAGAGCTAGTATCGCAACTGGAGGAGGCAGTCACAAATTGGCAGCATCATATCGACAGCACTATCGCAGCCTGCTTGGGCAAGGTAGGACTTTGAATAGGGATATCAAGACAGCTATGATAACGTTGGATATAAAATAACTTGTAAAACGGCTCATTTTCGAAAAGTAAAAAACAAAAAGAAACAATTTTTTTTTTATATGTAATAGGCTTGCGTTTGACCACTATCTCGCCTGATGGTAAGCGATGATGTGGTCGACGATGGAGCACGCTTGCCTAGAAGTAACCTATTCACTCTTGACTTAAAGACTCCCAGGTTGTAGCTATCGGGAAACACAGGCTCAGGCATTCCACTCTTTTGCTGTTCGTATAACTCTGCGCTGTAGCATGGTGCGGGTGACAGTATCAATAAAAAAAATACGCATATACGTATACGCATTTTTTGTAGTTTAACGTCATACAGGAAACTATGGTATATGGTATAACCATGGTATGACGTTAAACTACAAAAATGCGTACACGTATATGCGTAAAAATGTTATTGAAACTTTCACCCGCACCATGCTACAGCGCAAAGAGTATATTAGCACCCTTAATCCAAAATAAAGAAAATAGCAGTGGGCAGTGGTGGCCCAGTGGTAACGGCTGCGACTTACAAGTGGTAGATCGTGGGTTCGAACCCAGGCAGGTGCTTTACTTTGTGTAAATTTTTTCATCACCACAGCTCTCATAACGGTGGAGGAAAACATCGTGAGGAAATAATTTTGTTTACCGATAGCTACAATCTAGGGATCAAGAGTGAATAGGTTTTTTCTAGGCAAGCGTGCTTCATCGTTGACCACATCATCGCTTACCATCAGGTGAAATAGTGGTCAAGCGCGAGCCTATTGTTTTTTTTTTTTAAACCTGCATGTCCTAGAACCAAAAAGTTGCAGATATGTGACATCCACCAACCCACACTGGGCCCACGTGGTGAATTACGGCCCATCCCCTCTCATAGAGAGGAGGCCTTTGTCCCAGCAGTGGGAACATTAAAAGGATGATGATGAAAGAAAAACATACTGGAATAAATTGTATAAGGTGTTTTCTAGCTTACCTTCAAGTATAAATTACAAAGCGATGTAGCGACACCTACGCCACTAAGTGGGAACTACATGGCCAGATAGCGAGCGACAAGTTTTCAACACCTTCTGACAAGCTTCGACATAGACAGATGGCGCCACATTAGACTTAGTGGAAATCATGTTTACCGAGGAATTGAACCACATAATTATACAAAGCCTAAAATAATAATATCCATTTGTTTATTTCAGCACCAACGTATCCAATCATATTACTCTTTGACAAAAGTATATAAAACTTTGAAATTTATCGACAGACTCGCGAAGGTAACGGTCCAGTGGCAGAGTACAAGTACTGGCGCGAGCGAGACGCAGAGATATCACTGTTGGTCGAGCAGCTCAAACAACCGATGGTCGTCAAGATACTTAGCTTGCTGAAGAAAGCCAAGTCACCCTTCCTTGATGTAATATTGTTTCTAAATCTTAACTAATACTAGTTGACCCGGAAAACTTTGTTTTGCCATAAAAACACCACACATTTGTCTACCCTACCTACCCTACCCTACCCTACCCGACCCTACACTACCCTACCCTACCCTACACTACCCTACCCTACCCTACACTACCCTATCCTACACTACTCTACCCAACACTACCCTACACTACCCTACCCTACACTACCCTACCCTACCCTACCCTACCCTACCCTACGCTACCCTACCCTACCTACCTACCTACACTACACTACTCTACCTGCCTACCCTACCCTACCCTACCCTACCCTACCCTACCCTACCCTACCTACCTACCTACCTACACTACACTACACTACTCTACCTACCTACCCTATCTACCTACCTACCCTACCTACCTACCCTACCCTACCCTACCCGACCCTACACTACCCTACACTACCCTACCCTACGCTACACTACCCTATCCTACACTACTCTACCCAACACTACCCTACACTACCCTACCCTACACTACCCTACCCTACCCTACCCTACCCTACCCTACCCTACGCTACCCTACCCTACCCTACCCTACCCTACCTACCTACCTACACTACACTACTCTACCTACCTACCCTATCCAACCACATTTTTTTTTTTTTTTTTGCTTTTAAACCTTCCCTGTATTCTGTCGAACATAACAAAAAAAGAATTATTCAAATCGGTCCAGCCGTTCTCGAGTTTTAGCGAGACTAACGAACAGCAATTGATTTTTATATATATAGATTATAAAGAGAGAGTTCGAATTTTGTGAGTTTGTTCCTACGTGTCTGGTTATCTCAGGAACTACTAAACCTATTTCAAAAAATCATACACAATTTGTAAGGTTTGCAGTCTGTTGGTCAACTTTACGCGGCGGGCTTACAACGCCCTGCGTGTTCAGTACAATGACGCTCTGAGGGCAGTGTTAAAAAAACCCAGGTACTGCAGTGCTTCCGCAATGTTTGCGGATGCTTCTGTCGTTTTCATTTCCATTATTAGGAAAAGAACTGCATCGATGATAAGCAGGGTCCGGGGTAGAACCAACACTGTCCTCAAAACATTAGCGTGCAGAATAAACAGTCATTTTACTGTGTACTGGGCAAGTGTACATGTGCTCAGAAATAGAAAATAGACTTCGGTAATTATTATTATTGTGTAACTTGTTTTGTTTACTAACAAATTACTAACATAATGTTATGTTTTATTTTTGTGTGTATTACTAACAACTAGTAATACACACAAAAATAAAGCGAGGAAGGTGGTGCGTCGCCGTGCCGATTGTCGGGTATTGAAACAGGCTTAGCTCAAACTGTAATTGTCTTCCGAGTCATATTTTTTAACGTCTTCAAAGAAAAAAGGGAGGTTATCAATTCGACTCTTATGTACCTATGTAATATTGTTGGAATTGCACAATATTTACATATGTTACTCTATGTAGGCTTCTCACGTAAGCCAAATTTCATGAAATTTCATGAGTGTATGTTTGTTTGTATGTAGGTTTGTCCACGTATTTCTCTGAAACTAGTAATCGGCTTGTGATCATTATTTTATTTTATTGGTTTAGGTATCTCTCAACTTAGGGCATAGTACAACTTTCATCAAAATCGGTTTAGAAGTTGTAAATATATGGAACAATATCCGAATTCCTTAACGACTGTTAATTAAGCACGAATGTGTAAATTGAGTTATTATGGGGATTTAGATAATCCTTAAGGTATCTTACTATAAAACTTGCTCACATCTTAGTGATAGTGTACCTAAACTAAAAAGAATAAAATAAAACATTTTCACAAAAAATAAACCGACGGCCAAAGTAGACACTACAAAAGAGCAAAAATAACTTTTGTTTCGGAATTCGGTGTAGCAAAACGGCAAAAAAATAAACTACCAAAGACTTTATTGTGAAAACTTTTTATTTTAATATCTTATAATGGTTATGTTGTTAACTTTCATAATACTTCAATCTCTAGTTGAGTTTTGTCTAAAGTGGGTTTCGGTATTTCTTCTTAAAGGTATTACACGGCACCGACTATTTTAATAAAAAAAGTACTGAACTGTATCTAGCTGTGAACCTTATTGCGTAAAGAGAAAATGGCAAAGATTATGAAAAACCGACCAATCACATAAACGGAAAGCCACTTCGCGTTTTCATCTCGCGTGTGACTGGTCGATTTTTCATACTCTTTGCCCTTTGCTCTTTACAAATTCATTACGCAATAAGGCTGCTGATCCCCTTTACAATAATCATGAATTATAATAATTATGTTTTCTGACCAGCTTAAGTCTGCGTATATTTAAATGTCAAAATAATATTTCTTCCAGAACTTCAACAATTATAAAGAAGGACTTGTCGAGCAATACAATATGGCGAGTGACAATCTGAAGTTCCTCTCCACTTTGATGCGTTTCTTTACTGTAAGCAAAGACAATTTAATTATCTACATTTTGATCTGAAGCCTTTTTTTTAATTCAAAGAATAGTAAGAAAAGTTTATTTAGTGAGTAAGTATTTAATATTGTTAAGTTTTTTTTTTTTTTTTTTAATAAGATTTTGTTGTGCACATGGATGTACTATCCTCAAATGTCATATTTCTACGAAACTGAGGTTTGCTGTTAGAGAACCCAACTATGGGTTAAGCTCGCCTTTGTACATAAATTGTCCTATTGTATTTGTATGTTTTATGTTTTTTTTTGTACAATAAAGAATAAGAATAAGAATAAAAGTACAAAAAACTACAAAATTTTGGATCGCGCGGGTGAAACGAGTGCGCCTTTTGTTCCCTCAAGGTCGTTGGCATTAGTCATCGTCTTAATACAATAAATTTAAAAGTATTAGTACCTTCTCTCTGGCACTGGCACAGTGACATGTCTGTCAGAACAATGCCGGAGGAAAGGACAATCCATCCTTTCCACGATCATCGCCAGGACGGTGTTGGAACTGGCCCATACCCTGCACACCATATAAGCAGCGCATTTGCGCATAACCGTGTAAAAACCATCGGTGTGTGCCTCTGCGAACATACCTGTGGCGCAACAGTATCGGGGCAGTCCCCTCACCGCCCTAAACGCGTTATTATACTGCACCCGTATGGCATTTAGGCCCGTAAGGTAGTGAGCCCAAAGACTATACGAGTACAGTGATGTGCAAAAGGCTCTAAATAGCGTAACCTATACTTCGTTCGAGCATCGTGCGAATCTGCGAGCAACCAATATTGGCTTGCTTGAGGTCGCTAGTCAATAAAGGCCCAAGATATTTGAACTGCTCAACTTTTTCCAGAATTTTCCATTCAATCTAAATGCTAAATGGGGGTAAGTTTGCACTGGCGGTCACAAAGACCATCCATTGGCTCTTTTTTACATCATACAGGGTGGCCAAAAAGTCGTGGATCAAACGCAACTAGCGGTTAGATGGTGTCATCAGCTGCAAAATAATGTTCTACAGGAGGTCCTTAAGGTCAACCCCTGCAGAGTCCTAACTGTTTCTGAGAAACGTCAGGCTGTGTAGATTTGGTCTTAGAAAATTACAGCCTGATTATGCTTAGGCTAATATTATTCTAGGTCATAGAAGACGACTCATCGCTACCGCAAGTGATAGAGATCCTCCCTGAAATGGTGGAGAGTATCTACATGATGTGGGTGCTGTCTAAAGGGTACCGCTCTGATGATACCATGGTGCCACTGCTGTCTAGGATCTCCTGGGCTCTGAATAACAAGCTCGAGATAATCCTCGATGTGCATAAGCTTTTTGAGTGAGTATTTAAATCCTAGAAACTGGCAAGTATTAGTTTGAATTCGTTCAATAATATTTCTATTGCGCACAGTTGACGCAAATAGTGTTCGTCTAAAAACCTTTTTATTTGTTTTGGTAATGTAGAAACTGGTTGTCCGGTTTTCGAACGTAGTATCGGTGAAAATAGTTTTTAAGTTCTCAGTCTATGAGCGATTGAGCGAGTTTATTTTCAGAACTGCGATTTAACGATTAGATTTAAATTTATAACTTAGGTTTCTAGCTATCAAATCATCTTAACTTTGATGGTGTAAGTAAGACATAACAAAAAGACTTGGTACAAATAATGGCACAAAACAGACGCTATTAAGGTGAATACTCGTGCAACTCCACTGCCTAATTTACTAACGTAGGTTCTGGTAATCTACATAAGGTTGACCAGGGAGGTAGATTTGTAATATGTAGTATTAAACTAATTATTTTATTTTATCAATGCAGCTGCTGAAAGAGTACGCGGTCCAATCAATAAATTCAATAGCCGTCGGCCATCGGAATGTTGCACAAATAAAAAAGCACGTGGTGTACACGAATTGTTCCGCTCCATTTAGTCCTAGACCTGTCGAAATCAAGATATATTAGACGATATCACTGGCAACAAAAAAAAGTTGAAAGCTTTAACCTAGAGTGTGACGAAATAAAGTTTTAGTGCCATCCTAGGGCTAGCAGTTTTTGTAGAGTGAAAACTACACTGCACTGCGTTTCGTGAAGTCTTCGCAGCTTTTGATGGTAATAATTTTTCAGCAAACCCAACGAAGAAGTCCTAGCCCTTGCCCGAAACGGTCAGAAAATAATGGAAATGTGGCACACTTTGTACAAGGAAACTCGTCGAAGTATAGAGCTGAGTAACAAGGGAGCGCGCTGGGAGTTCGACCAACCGCTATTGTTCACGCAGACTGACTATATGGGCACTGTTGCGAAGGACCTGAGCGATGTGGTGCAGGTAGATATCAGCTCTGTGTATATTTCAATAGAGTAGTTATTCTTTTGGCTCTCTTGGCGGAGATTTGTGTCACTTGGTGCAAGTAAATATTGACTCTACTTCTATTAATATAGGGTAGCTAGTTACTTGTAACAATAGCGCGATGAGAGTGCGATCAGCCACCGTTGCTCACGCAGACTGACTATATGAGCACTGTTGCGAGAGACCTGAGCGATGTGGTGCAGGTAGATATCAGCTCTGTGTCTATTTCAATAGAGTAGTTAGTCCTTTGGCACTCTTGGTGGAGATTTGTGTCACGTGGTGCAAGTTAATATCGACTCTACGTCTATTAAAATAGAGTAGCTGGAGCTGGTCCCTTGTAACAAGGAAGTGCGCTGAGAGTTCTATCAGCCACCGTTGTTCAAGTTACTTCTAAATCAGTTAAATCGAACACATGTTACTTCTAACAACTTTTCAGTGTCAAACAAATATTAAACTCATTTGGCGTTGACATTAAGTCGAAAATTATTCAACCACTGCTCTCATAATGATGAAGGAAACAGAAAAGAGTTCGGCATGTCTTAGTAGATTTTGGCCCACTCCATCTCGCAGAGTGGAGGCCTGTGTCCCATCAGTAAGAACATTATAGGCTGATTATCCTTCATGCTATGTTTTGACTAGTATATTCTTAGAGTTTAGGTATTTAATAGAGATAGACTAAAGGCGGTTACGCACTACATCCGATCCAAATCCGAGAATTGTTTTGGTTCCAACGTACCACATCTGAAGTCTATACGTCATAATTCAGAACATTTTGAACTCGTAACTCAAATCACTGACTCTGAACGGATGTAATGCGTAACCGCGCTTAAAATTATTTTTTAGTCCGTCAGAAAGATTAATAAAAAATATTGGACGTATTTTTTTTCTTTTGTAACGTAAACATAAAATAACGACGATAAAATGCGTTGAAATTTTGTGTGACGTCACGTTTTAGTTCACTTTTTACTCAACGTCGACGTCGATGTCACTTGCTCCCACTTCTGAAGTCTGATGCGCATAAAGCAAAAAATTGATGTCCAATATTATTTGATAATCTAACAGGCAATCAAAAGGTTTTTTTTTTAATAAGGAATCATCACTATTATAATTTTCCTACAGGTCCTAATAGACTTCGAGCGCATATTCGGCGTGGAGCTTAAATCGATCATTAGCGATCCCACACAGATCGATGATGTGCGCAAACGAGTGAAAAACCTCGTCTACCCAATCAGGACGATCGATTTCAGTATATTCGTGTTCGATAACAAGGAGAACTGGGACGTTATCATGGGAGACTTCTGGGCCGAAGTGAGGTATCTAGAGGAAGAGGCCAAGAATTATATCAATCAGTGTTTCGGGAATTTGAGGTGAGTTTTTATTAATTTTTGCCTTTTTTATCCGTGCTGGTGCCTACACTTATGTATGGAAGTGAAAGCTGGGTATGGCAAAAAAGACATGAAAGTAGGATTAATGCAGTAGAAATGCGCTCCTTGCGGAGTATGTGTGGTGTAACTTTAACTGATAGATTGAGGAATGAGGTAATAAGACAACGTTGTGGTTTAAAAGAAGATGTAGTGACTAAAATTGAAAAGGGTATGTTAAGATGGTTTGGCCATGTTGAGAGGATGAATGAAAGTCGACTTACGAAAGGTATTTACAAGGCAGATGTGAATGGAAACGCCCGGGAGGGGGCGCCCTAGAAAGACATACATAGACCTTATAGGTGATGTTCTTCAGAAAGGCCAAGTGCGCAGTACCCATAACCGGCGTGTGTGTATGACTAGATGTATGAATGTGTGTGAAGCAAAAGAAGTATGAAAGGATCGTAGCAGGTGGCGTTCTGTAGTTTCTGCCTACCCCCATGGGAAAAAGGCGTGAGTTTATGTATGTATGTGTATGTTATCCGCACTGTAGCAGCCTAATTGCGTAAGTGAGTTTGGCAGGGCAAAGGAAACAACTCCATGAAAGAGAAACATTTCCTTTAAATGTTTTCGGCATTGCGTAAATAATTTAGAAAGGGATAGTATTTAAGGAGCGAAAACAAATTTAAATTAAAGGTGTAAAAAAACTGAATATGGCTTACTGAAAAACTAAATGGGCGACAAACAGTGGGCGAATACAAATGTTTAAAACAGCGACTTCGAAATAAAAGTTTCGTGGGGCTCCTTTTTCTGTCTGCAGGGTGTAACCTAACATGAAGGAACACTAATTTCTGGCATGCTTATCCTTGGCACAGATAATATAATGCTAGCATACAGATGCCTCACCGCATATAATGAACCCAAAGGCCAGGGTTGAACGCTTGAACCTGTTCTTGAATCGCGGTCTCCGAAGTGGTGATGCCAATCTGGTCAGTTTCAATGCTGTTAAGACCCAGGTGTGTCTTTTTTCAGCTATAAAGAGCCAATTCCACACGACTCCATCTTTCCGTGGTGTAACCGTGCCGCTTACGGACCATCTCGAACTTCTTGGTGTTACTTTGACATCGTCGGTCCATTCATTTGCGAAAGCTCAGTTAGCTGCAAAAAAGTTGGGATTCTTGCAAAGGTGAGACGGTACTTGACGCCGGAACAGCTGCGCTCAACTTGTATAAAGCGCAAGTTCGGTCATGCATGGAGTACTGCTCTCACCTCTGGGATGGATCTGCTAAATACCAGCTTGATGCACTAGTCGCGTCAAAGCTCCAGAGCCTCGAACATCGACGCCGAGTTTCCAGCCTATCGGTTTTGTATCGGTTACATTTCGGGGAGTGTGCGACGGAACTGCACAATTTGATTTCACCTAGCCCTTTCCATCATCGGACTACAAGACGTACGGCAATGCGCCATCGGTACGTGGTGCACATCCCTCCCATGCTTCTGCATCTTTGTTCCCTGATAGCTACAACCTTGGGGTCTTTAAGTCAAGAGTGAATAGGTTTCTTCTAGGCAAGCGGGCTTTACCGTAAACCACATCACCGCTTACCATCACCCAAGATGGCGGTCAAACGCAAGCCTAAAGATTATTAAAAACCGGCCAAGTGCGAGTCGGACTCGCGCACGAAGGGTTCCGTACTTGGTAAATTGCGGTTTACGATTTATGACGTATTAAAAAAAAACTACTTACTAGATCTCGTTCAAACCAATTTTCGGTGGTAGTTTACATGGTAATGTACATCATATATTTTTTTTAGTTTTATCATTCTCTTATTTTAGAAGTTACAGGGGGGGGGACACACATTTTACCACTTTGGAAGTGTCTCTCGCGCAAACTATTCAGTTTAGAAAAAAAAAAAATTGGAAACCTCAATATAATTTTTGAAGACCTATCCATAGATATCCCACACGTATGGGTTTGATGGTTTTTTTTTTCCCCGTTTCAAGCATGGGGACCCCCAAAATTTATTGTTTTTTTTCTATTTTTGAGTGAAAATCTTAATGCGGTTTACATAATACATCTACTTACCAAGTTTCAACAGCATAGTTCTTATAGTTTCGGAAAAAAGTGGCTGTGACATACGGACGGACAGACAGACAGACATGACGAATCAATAAGGGTTCCGTTTTTTGCCATTTGGCTACGGAACCCTAAAAAGAAAACGAACCGTGCCGACGTAACTAGAGTTTTTCGTCTGATAAAACACATGATTACTCCAAATAATCGCCATACTAAATTTGTATGGAAGAATGAGCGACTAGGGCAAACTTAAGGAGTGGAATTCCATACCGGAGTACGTTTCCCGATAGCTATAACCTAGGGGTCTTTAAGTCAAGAGTGAATAGGATAATTCTAGGCAAACGTGCTTAACCGTCGACCACATTATTGCTTACCATCAGGTGAGATAGTGGTCAAGCGCGAGACTAATAATAAAAATTTGAAGAGAAATTAAAAATTAGTGTTCTATAAGGTAAATAGATCGATGAAATCAAATAACCATATTTTCTGACACCGTATAGATCTTCCGAAGAAGCGCTGACAGTATTGCTAAAGTTTCTGGACTTCGACATTCGCGAGTCGATCAAGCAGCAGCTGGCCACCAAATTCGACCTCGTCATGAGACAGTTCATTATGGAGATCTCTTCTATTGAGGATAAGTTTACTGTGAGTGTGGAATTAAACAGCTTATTTATTAAAAAAAAATGTTGTGAAGCACCTGATTACCAGACTGTTAGTCCCATTTTGTTATTTATATAAGAAATTATTTAGAAAGGAAGAAAAATAAATAAAAAATGCAAAGAAACTTGTGAAAATTTTGCTTCTGCAGAAATTCAACATATAAAATTTTGCTAAAAACATGTTTGTTCCTTTTTTACCGACTTCTAAAAAAACAAGGAGGTAATCAATTCGACTCGTAATGTATGTAATATTATTGGAACTGCACAATATTCAACTATGTTATTCTATGTAGGCTTCTAAACACGTGTGCCAAATTTCATAAGTGCATGTACGTTTGTTTGTATGTATGTTTGTTCACGCATTTCGCCGAAACTACTTAGGAGTGAGTATCTCTCAACTTAGGAAATAGTACAAGTTACAACAAAATCGGTCTAGCAGTTTTCAAGATATGGGCATACAACCGAACTTCTTAGCTTCAGACAGCACGAATGTGTAAATTGATTTATTATGGGTATTTTGTCAAACCGATTTCAAAAGCAAAACACTAAAAAGTGCAAAATAACTTTCGTTTCGGATGTCGGTGTCTTTGGTACCTCTTGTTTTTATAATTTTTCGACACCCGACTGCCGAAACGAAAGTTATTTTGCACTTTTTTGTGTTTTGCTTTTGAAGTCGGTTTATTTTTTCCTTATAATTAATACTGGAATAATATCCCACTGTAAATTATACTTTTTGGTATTTTATTTTGGTTTATTTCATTATAGCTTCAGCGCAGCATGATATTTTCTAATAATAATCGCGAAAAAACAAATATTATGTTTATTTTATAGCGTTACCGAAAGAACCCACCGCTTCTCCGCTATCACCCACCGGTAGCTGGCTCCATATACTGGGCGAGAGCGCTCTTCAACAAGATGAAGCAACCTATCATGAAGTTTCAAAAGGTACACTATTTCTTTTTACAAGCCTTTATTTAATTTGCTGTGCTAGTGAGTTGGTATGTATGGTTCAAATCTATATCGCAACTGATCTTTAAAACAGCTATTAGTTTAAAAGATTGAGCTCCAATTTTGCATACACGTTTGGTTTGGATGAGAATGAATATTTTGGATTTAGAATGATGCGCCATCGATCAGTATATGGATCTAAATCGATAATATATAATCGGTCAATAAACTTTTTTTTAAAAAGGATTTCTTTTTTTTTTCTAAAACCAGGGATTTTCGTATATCGGCCAGAAAACCCTTTCGTTCAAAACTCATAAATAAACGCCAAAAATGGCCACACGGAAAATTCGAGCTTACTAAGCCAACGGGCATTTGGACGTCATTCGGTAACGGGCTTTTAAGCCAACGGGCAGCGTAGTTTCTTACTTCTACCCATAAACCTATGTGCAGTAGTGTCTTACCTCAACCCATAAACCTATTGGGGTTTATGGGTAAAGGTAAGACACTAATAAAATATCGTTTTATAAGGGTTACAATAATACAGTTTAATAGCGAACAGCTAAGGAGTGAATTCCCTGCCGCGGCGGAGTCTGTTTCCCGATAGCTGCAACCTAGGGGACTAAGTCAAAAGTGAGTAGGTTACTTCTAGGTAACTTCTGCTTACCATCAGGCGAGATAGGCGTGATCAAACGCGAGCCAAGCTAAAATAAAAATAATAATTCTACTTACATCATTCTGAATCCAAAAGTCGGATTTCCAAAGATGGCGGCCCAATTATAAAACTTGCTATATTGCTTACTCTCTATTTGCCATCATCTCAAACAAAAACTTCCCAGGTGCCAGAACTAAACAACTGCGAACAAAAGAAAGAGGCCTTTTCGCAATACAAAGCCTTCTCCAAAGCCATCAAGGAGTACGAAGAAGCCAGTTATAAAGAATGGGCGCATGGAGCCGCACGCTTTGTGGACAACATGATGAAGAAGAATATTCTGAAAGTGGAGTTTATAAAGGAGCCTGGTATGTACATACATAAACTCGCGCTTTTTCTACTTGTAAGTAGATAGGAAAACCAGGACACCGTTCCAAACAAATGGAAACTATTTCGTTACCTAAGATAAATGAAATATGCGATTTTTACCTATTTAAAGATTTTATTTTTACTTTTTCCAAGCAAACGATAGTGATGAAGATGGTAAGAATTTTTAATTGATATATACTTGCACAAATCTGGTCTGACACCAGTCTTGCCAAGAGGTATCGTGTTACCCAGTTACTGGGTTGTGGAGGTCAGATAGGCAGTCGCTCCATGTAAAACACTGGTACTTAGCTGAATCCGGTTAGACTGGAAGCCGACCCCAACAATAATTGGGCAAAAGGCTAGGCAGATGAAATACTTGCACAAATTTTTCGTGGGCAAGTTTTGTCTATGCTCAGAACATAAACACGTGTTTCGTCTGTAGTTTAAAAACGCTTCTTTGTTGTTGTGTGTGCATTATCATAATCACTTTGCTAAAATCTGACATCACACTATCACACTAATATTATACGTATAAAGGCAAAAGTATGTGAGTGTGTGTTTGTATGTTTGATACTTCTTCACGCCCAAACGGCTAGACCAATTTTGATGAAATTTGATATGGAGGTAGCTAACACCCTGAGTTAACACAGAGGATACTTATTATCCCGGGAATATGTTCCCTCGGGATAATTTTCGACTTTCACGCGGGCGAAGCCGCTGGCAGAAGCAAGTAATATTATAAAGGCGAAAGTTTGGATGTTTGTTACTCAACCGCGACAGAACGGCTGAAAGGATCTGGATGAAATTTAGCACAAAGATAGATAATATTCTGTAATAACACATAGGCTAGACTCGAATTTATCCCGGAAAAATGCACAGTTCCCGTGGGATAATTTCTAATATCATATTCATATTCACGCGGGCGAAGCCGCTTGCTTCTAAGCCAGCTTCACGCGGGCGATGCTAGTATAAGAATGATAATTTAATTGCTCCGTCGGTCCAGTGGTCGCCAAGGGCAACTGAGAGCCCTGCTGAGGTCCTGGGTTCGATACCCGGGTCGGGCAAAATCTTATTGAGTTTTTTGACCTGGAATTCATCAGTAGCAACCTGGCGATTGGACTGCCTTGTCCGTTTGATGGCAATACACCTACCTCCTATTATATAGGACTTAAAAATAACGAGTGTAATGCGGGTGTACTAATCATAAGGGGATTAGTAGCGGGGGAAGGGATAGGCCTCCCTTCGGGATCACAGGCCTGACGTTATGTTGTTGTCTTCATAGCGAAAATATTTCTTCAAAAATCTTACCCTCTCAATATTTTTGATGTAGTGGCCGCCCCACCAGCCAAGCGCGGTATGGAGATCACAGCAGCCGGTAAAGCTCACATCGAACGTAAGAAGAAAAACACTGGCTCCAAGACCTCTTTGCAACCCTTCGATATTGTTAATAAGGAAATAGCTGAAAAGAGAAAAAGGGATAAGGCCTGTAAGTATAATGGCTGACTACCACATTACTATCACTACATATTATTAAATAAATTGTATTTCTAAAAACTTTAATTACCATTCAAGCTTTTTTAAAGTTCCATTTACAAATGGAACTAAAAACTCGCTAATCCTGAAGATCCTGGTAAGGATAATGGGACAAACTATTTAATCATTTAAATTATTGCATTGTCATCGGTCCTTATGTTTCCCCTTATTGTCTTAGGCTTCCCCGAAGAGTAGCCACATCGACCGGTCTTGTGATTCTCGCATGAATACATATAGTATAAACATAGCAAAATTATAATGTTGCTGCTGCTGGGGCAAAGGCTTTCACGACTAAATCTACCATTTGCTATACCTTTGTGTCGTTCTTTGACTTGTGTGTGCCCTGGCAGTTGAGTGTATCATGCTCTCTTAATTGTCTCTCTGATGGTGGCGCTTCCAACACACATCATTCGGTTCCCTTTATGTTGGTTGAGCTGGGTGGTGCCGATTCATGCGTCATGTTCGTGAACGGGCGCCGTCAGTTGGGATTGATCATAACTTGACTGCTTCGGATGTAATTGTTTTTCTAGTACCTATTATATAACTGCACAGTACATGTGTGACTACTTTTAATACATTACCTGTACGTAGTATAGTGTGATGAATTTATTAATGTATGTACTTATGTACCTAAATATTGTTTTTTTTTTTTTAAAGTGTAAGTATGGAGTTTCTTGTGCGTTCCTCTCCAGGCTCTGGGCCAAGCTTGGAGAGGCAGGGGCTCCCAATGAACTCATTAACATCTTGTCCTTTTGGTACAAAAATCAAAAGAATTTCGTTAAGTGGGGAAATGCATTGTCGGACGAGTAAGCACTGGAGTGTGGTGTGAGGCAGGGAGGCCTATCCTCTCCAAGACTATTTAACTTGTACGTTGATCAGCTGATCGATGGGCTCAGTAATTGCCGTGTCGGTTGTCATATAGATAACGTCTGTGTTAATAACATCAGCTATGCTGACGACATGGTGTTGCTCAGTCCATCGCTCAGTGGTTTAAGAAAATTGCTCGATATTTGTGAGTCATATGCTGCGGCTCACGGTCTGAGGTACAACGAGAAGAAGAGTGTGTGTATGGTCATTAGAGGTAGCAATAAACAACCGGAGCATGTACCACCTGTCTATCTGAACGGAGTACCTTTAGAACGTGTCGCTCAGTTTAAGTACCTAGGGCACTTTGTGACAGAGACCCTGAAAGATGATGTGGATGTTGAACGAGAACGAAGGGCGCTGTCGGTGCGTGCTAACATGTTGGTTCATAGATTCGCAAGGTGTTCAGTAGACGTAAAAGTGACACTGTTCAGAGCCTACTGCCAAAACTTTTACGCCAGCGCTTTATGGTTCAACTACACCCAGCGGGCCTACAGCGCTCTTCGTATACAATACAATAACGCCTTTAGGATTCTGGTGAGGCTCCCCCGATTCTGCAGCGCGTCGGGCATGTCGAGTCGATGACTTTTATGCCATTATGCGCAAGAAAACAGCTTCTCTGATGCGTCGGATTCGGGGGAGCGACAACGGAATCCTAAGGATGATTTCTGAGAGGCCAGACTCTGAGGTGTTGAGGAGAGTCATCCAGCTTCACGTGACGAGATGACACTATTATGATTAATAGTTTTACTAACTTAGTTTTAAGACCTTTGTTACTAATAACTATGGACATGTAATTAGTCTGCAATAAATGGATTTTATAACAAGCTACTTTCCGAATGCACGGTCGAATCAATTTTAATTCCTTGTAAATTTTACTTATAACGTTCAATAGTGCCGCTTGGTGGCCTAGTTGAAATAAAATATCTTTGCCTTTATCACGCGCGCCCAATGTGTGTTGGTGGATAACGGTCATGTTGTGGTATAATGTGTGTATATAATATAATCATATTTTTATATATAATATAATCTTATTTATTAAGTTTTACGCTCCTTTGGGGCTTTACCACAATCGGATAAAAATTGTAGTGCATTAACATTGTCACTATGCTCAAATTAGTGTTCGGTGCATCCACTAATAAGCACTAATAATCTTGCTGCCTAACAAATATTATAACAATACGAAAAAAAATGCTGGCTTGCCGATTTTATGGCTAAGTTGTTCGACATTATGCAGTCAAACTAATTGATTCCAGAAATCCAGAACCGTCTTAAAAATAAAGACTAGCGGCGTTTAACCCATACAAACATTCGTATTTCGTATAGAAGGGAATTCAAATACGTAAATAAAAAATATTTCGAAAAATTTAAAACAGCGAAAGGACACACTGGTCTACCATTTAGTATGCATGAAAAACCATCTAAACTTCATAATCCTGCAGAAAATTGGATAAAACTTGGCTTTCTGTTGTAAAAAGATACTTGAAACCCTTAGATCCGTCCACATAGGTACCCCGGTTTACACATAAAAGCTGGATTAAGGAACATGCATAAAAAAGCAATTTCGTAAATGACTAAAGTTTCCTACAAACTCACATCAACATAAATTAATTCTAACTTTTGTATTGTAAAAATAATGGTTCTTTTTCTAAACAATACGTCATTCCTGGAAATAATTTATTCCAGTTAACTCAAGGAGATGATTTGGGCGTGTAATTATTGTTTATTGGATCACTTTGGCGCATATATATATTGCTGTCATGTTGAGAATTTGAGCTAAATTTCTACAATTCTTGAAAGAAAACTCCGTTAGAAAAGAAAGATTCTGATTTGTTGGCTTTTTTCAGTAATGCTGATGAGAATCCCGGGGCAACATTATGTGAACGTCAGGTCACCTAGCTCCACGTCTATTCTAGCTAAGGAAGGCTTGGTAAGTGGAGATTATACAGTTTAAGCTAGACGGATTGCTTGTTCTTGACAGAGTTGGACCAGGAGAAGCTGCCCCACTTTCTTTGCCAGATAATTTCTCAGTTAATAATCATCAGTCAAAATAATCTACCTGCCTGCCCTTTAGGCCGATAAAAACCTCCAAAAAACTAATATAAAGACTTACCCTTATAAATAGATAAACTATTTATTCAGCGCACACAAAAGATACAGCACATCACACTAAATCACAATTAAATCACGCATCTTCATCACGCGCTTCAACTTATCTCACATTATTGGCGGTTCTTTATTCCATACTTTAAATATGCTCAGTAGACTTATTACGTATGAAACAGCAATCAGTAATAATTACGCAACGATCGCTATTATGTCATAAACATCGAGATTACGTAACTAATTATTTTTTAATCGCTCGCTGTTTTTCAAATGCAATTATTTCGAAGTAAAGCCTGCAAAGACTAAAAAACTTCTGTATTTAGCCATTTAGGATTGGTTGGCAATCGACCAACAACAAGAGAAAAAGTAATCACAATTTGACAGCCAAATTTGCTCGCGATAAACGCGATTACCCTGCATTAAAATGAACATTTTAATTAACTAATTATTCCATAGAGGCAGCACTCTGAAAAAAATGCTTGGGTGTGACTATCGCTTATATATAATTCGGGTTCGCGTTTTTATGCCATCGCGTGGCAAATAAGCAGGCAGCCCAACTAAATTGATTGGTCACCGCTGCTCAAGGACAATAATCTGCAATACAAGGGTTTGATTGCCCCCAAAGAGGCATCTCTTTAATTTTTGTTTCAAGCTTATCTAATTATTACTTTGCTATTTACTATATAAACTATACAATTTTCGTCTACCCACCCAGACTGACGTGACCTGGCGTGACCTCACGGTACACAAGCTGATACAGGAGTACCATTTGACCTTCCAACCCAACTTCGACGACTACATATTCCTCGTTATTCGCGAAGCTGAACTGATGGAGCAACTTGGTAAGTGTTGAACAAATAAGAACGATCCGTATCCGTACTTCCTACTTAATATAATATTTATTTTTCTTTTCTTTTTACTTTTTATCCCGTGAGAATTTTCCCGTGGGATACGTACCGACAACCGACGGGCTGGCAAAAGCTAGTGATAAAATATAATGGAAGAGAGAACACATGACCTTGGAATTAAGCTCAGAATTCCTTACATTCATTTTCAAATATCATTATAGCTTCCGCTCGTAATCGTTCAAAAAACATTCGATGACTTCATTTACTGTCTGTCCAGCCTGTTATTTTACCTTTGATAGCTCAAAAACTAATCATTTAGTGATGAGCTAATGCCGTACCGATTCGATTTCTTATTACAATCGACTTTATCAAAGAAAAAAAGAAAAAAAAAATTCAAAAAAATACGAAATCAAAAATTATAATAATCGATTTAACCTATTGTTATGCACAATTTGTGCACTCGAGTATTAATAATTAAGGTTACTGAGGATTTTAGTGATGATTCCAGTTTGTATTGAGAAGTAGCCAAAAAAATCCATTCATGATAAAATCGCAAGTATTTTAGTTATTTTATTTGATGTTTTTCTATATTTATAAATCCAACATTACTTTTTAAAAATTTTACCTTCACAACTTTACACTGAGATCTTTTTTGCTTAATAAATTCGATTTACCTACGAATTTTAATTTATTGGTATAACGGAGCAAATGAGCACGTCGTTTCACTACAGTAAATGTCCATGAAGTATTGGCTTTTATTGTCTATTGTTGCCTGTTAATAATTATGAAACTTCATAAGCGTTCATCTGTCAAATCTGAAATAACAAGCTGGACGGAGAGTAACTCATCACATCTACATAACCTTTCCAAACAGTAGTATTAGAGTCGGCTTCCTACCTAACTGCTTGCGGTTCAATGAATAACCTGGGATTACTGTCAATAAAATATTTCCTACAACAGGTTTTGACCTACCATCATGCATACGCGACGTAGCCATGCAAAAGGCTCGGCTGTACTACGAATTGGAAGCGCTAACAATCGTTATAGAGAAGTACAACAAGAGCGTGCTGTCGCTCAGTCCTTCGGAGACCTTCCTCATGAAGCGACATCTTCTGGACATGGAAAGACATATCCTGCCAGGGCTCACTAGGGTCACGTGGACTGCGCTCGGCATTGGGGAGTATATCAAGGATATTACTAAAGGTTTGTTTGAAATACCATGTATTTGAATTATTTCTGATGCCAATCAGCGCTGTTGTGTTCTAGTTTGGATGTCTACTTTGATTTTGAGTGGTATATTGAATACTACGAAAAGAAGAAGAATGTCCTTCTTAGTTATTCTGATTTGAGGAAGCCAGTAATGTACTGTAATAAATTATTATTGATAGCCTCGTGCTTGACCACAACTTGATGGTAAGCGATGATGTAGTCGACAAATGCACGATGATGAAGCACGGTTGCTTAGAAGTAACCTATTCACTCTTGACTTAAATACCCCTAGGTTATAGCTATCCTCTGCTGGACATTCTGAAAGACATGGATGCGAGGGTTTATAATCGAATACGCGCCATCCGCCAGAATGGTAATAGCGTGCCAGGAATCGCTGAAGTAAGGCTAAGGTGGCAGGAACAGCGACACGCGCTCGAGCTGTGGCGCGAGCGCCTACAGCAGCCACAATTTTCGCTCAAGCGCGTTGTCAAAGCCTTCCTGCCGCATTTCAAAGCCTAGCTGAAGAGAGAGGAGCGCACCTCCTACAGGCTCAATCAGGTACTCACTGGGACGGTTGTTTCGGTGAGTATCTGAATAAGATTGGGCGGGAGACCACGGCAAATTGCCACCACTTCGGCGGCGACCTTGACTCTGCACAACACACGCTCGAAGAGTACCCTGCGTGGGCCTCTGAGTGGCAGATCTTGGTCGCCAGGATCGGGCGAGACCTGTCTCTGCCAGCAGTTGTGAGGGCCATGCTGGCAGAGACAGAAAACTGAAGGGAAATTGTCTCCTTCTGTTAGTCCGTGATGGTACAGAAGGAGAATGCCGAGCCGGCTCGTCAGAGGGCAGATTCCACTCGGAAAAGAAGGCATCGTTAAGGAAACCGCCTCGATGCCTAAAATGCCGAAACCCCGCATGCATCTTAGGCAGGCGGGACTCCGGTGTTATGGTTGGTCAGATTAGGGACTCTGTTCGCCCACAAATTGACTCCAAGAAATCGCGTGATCACGTGCTGCCGTGCACAGCGAGGCTCAGGGGATGTTCTTTATTAATCGCCCCAGGGATGTGCCCTAACAGGCGTTGCACAGAAGGGGTTCCGGGGTGGTCTTTTGGGAGGTCACGGGGTCCCTTCTACGTGCTGATGGTGATCACCGGGGTGGTTTTAGTTGGGTAAAAAGCCCACACTCACTGGTCTTTTCTCCAATATTCTAGGCGCCTTTTGAAGGTTTCCCCCCGTAAACAAAAAAAAGTTTGTAGCTATCGGGCAACAAGGACTCCGGCCACAGATAATATTAATACTTGCATACAGATGCCTCATCCCATACAAAGAAACCGTGCCTATGTAACTAGCGTTTTTCGTCTGATTAAGATGATTATTTTTATAAGTACTTCGATCGCGTTCGGTTCCGTTCTACGGCTAGAGATGGTGTTAGCAGCAACTTGCAAGTAAAAGGTTTTTCTCGGTTCGTGACTATTTTTTCTTGAAACACATGGACGATTTATTTCATAGTATTTTTTTGCAAATTTTTACAGTTTCATTGTACGAAAATATGTTATAAAACAAATTTAAAAAATCGAGTGGGATGCCTCAGAAATTTAAAACCACGCCATCTATTTGAATCAATTTTAAATGATCCGTTCAAATAATCTTTGAAATGTGAATATTCCACAATTTTGTGCTTAGGAGAGTTGATAAAAAAAAAAAAAACAAAATAACATACAATTTTTATGATCAATTCTAGATAATGTTAATTTTACACACAATTCAATAACGAATCGATGCATATCGCGTCATCTAGTGACATTTGTTTGAACCAAATTTTCTTAGTTAGCTCTGGGACCCCGTGCTCCGGCATGGAATTCCACTCCTTAGCAGTACGCACAATGGAACTATTCCCAAAACCTTTAGTGCGCATGGGTGGGATGTCCACCATGTACCGATGGTGCATCGCCATACGTCTTTTATAGTAACGTAGTTGTGAACATCTGTTTCTATGTTCTATTGGATGCCGATTTGCCCTACCGTAGTGGTAAATAGTTACCGCCTACTATGAATATCTGCAAAACAGGCAACCAATACCATTCAAACCGGAACTAAGCATCGCAGACGTCGAAAATTATAGGAGAGGACCATCAACAAACTTTACCCAAACCACAAAATGAAATCGAATAATCTGCAATTACAAAATTTCAGGTGAACACGCCTTACAAGCCGTGTATAAACAACTGAAGATGGTGGAGAAGGAGATCCAATTCCTGGTTGATCAGATGGAATCATTCGACTTATACCCGCTGTTGAAGCCGGAGAACTATGTGGACCCTGAGACTGGCGAACCAGATGACACGTGGATTTATCCCTGCAAGGTAAGGAACTAGGAGTAATTTACACTTCACATGTTATTTGTTTCTGCCTCAGGTTATTAAGTAAACCTTCTCCGAATATAATATAACGCTTATTTTACCGAATGCTTAGGCAATAATTTTTGTCCCCCAATCCAGTTTATCTTTTCGTTAGAGCATTGTTCGGTGCTTTCAATGTTTATGAAATTCGGTAATGTTTCCAAAATATTTTAGTGAATGTAGCTCCCTCCCCGGTACCCTCGGTACGCGAGTTTGACTCGCACTTGGCTGGTTATTTTTTATGGTATGCGTCATAATAAAATTGCCTCGTATAAAATATTTTTCTTTCTTCTTGTCCATTTCCTAGGCTTTCTTCGTGGAACTAGAGCACGAGCGTCTAAAGCGGGTAGCAGATCTAGGCCGCATGTACGAAAGAATCGGTCCCATCCTCATGAAGCTGGAGTATCTGATCCTGGGCACCTGCACTGGTACCTCGCCCATGATGAACGCCTACTACACGTACTGGGAGAAGAAGATCTTCTTGTGTCTGGTTAGGTATGTAAGGACATCCACGTACTTTTGTTAGATCCTCGTGAAGCTGGAGTACCTGATCCTGGGCACCTGCACTAGCACCTCGGCCATGATGAACGCCTACTACACGTACTGGGAGAAGAAGATCTTCTTGTTTCTGGTCAGGCCTGTATGGACATCCACATACTTGTGTTAGATCCTCATGAAGCTGGAGTACCTGATCCTGGGCACCTGCACTAGCACCTCGGCCATGATGAACGCCTACCATATGACTGAGAGAGGAAGATCTTCTTCGTGTCTGGTCAGGTCTGTAAGGACATCAACATACTTGTGTTAGATCTTCATGACACTAGAGTACCTGATCCTGGGCATCTGCACTAGCATCTCGGCCATGATGAACGCCTACTACACGTACTGGGAGAAGAATCTTCTTGTGTCTGGTCAGGTCTGTATGGACATCAACATACTTGTGTTAGATCCTCATGAAGCTGGAGTACCTGATCCTGGGCACCTGCACTGGCACCTCGGCCATGATGAACGCCTACTACATGACTGAGAGGAATAGATCTTCTTGTGTCTGGTCAGGTCTGTAAGGACATCAACATACTTGTGTTAGATCCTCATGAAGCTGGAGTACCTGATGCTGGGCACCTGCACTGGCACCTCGGCCATGATAAACTCACTGGGAGAAAAAGATCTTGTGTCTTGCCAGGTATGAAAGCAACACCAAGATGTGCAGTCGTAGAATCGAAGACGGCCGCACTAGGAGATGGGGCCTGCTGGGCAAAGCTGGCTGGTACCAGGCGGGGGTGCGCGCTTATTTAATTTAATTTGTATTCTTGGCCATAACTCATGATAGCCGTAGGAATTGTGGGGTTTCAGTCGGTTGGAGACGGAAACGTATCCATAAGGATTTCACCACACCATAAAGGTAAAAGAAATAATCTGAAGATTTGCTAATTTCGGGAATATAATATTATCGAAATCACCTTAAAATGGATTTCATCAATTTAAAGGTTTCCTTAGACAGTGTTACCGCCAAAAAATCCTTAATTCAATCTGTTGTTAAATCTCATGCCATTTTAATATCAAATCACTCTGTTTAAAAGTTAACGCAAAATAATCTCCTTATTTCGTTCTAGATTGACCCTGGAAAACTTGGAAGACTTCCAGGCGTATCTGAGCGGCACTGTGCCCGTGTTCCAAGTGGATGTCGTGTTGGTTACTCCTGACATCACCATGCGACCGACACAGACGGAAGTTTGCAACATACTCGGATATGACGCTAAGAATTATCTAAGCAGGTGAGAAAGGGATTTAAATACGTTCATAAAAATTCAAAATAAATTGCCATTTTACCAATAGTGTACATTACTACCAATTCCTCCCGCTAGGTGGTAGGTGACATACTTTATATTATTATTAATTTACATTTACACGGATGAACCTATTGAATAAACCACCAATAGTAGTTTATGCAATGGTTATATAAAAAGAGGTTATTAAAACTCGAGCGTGGGTTTTACTAACCGTGGGTTATATATAACAAATACAACACACGAGTGATTTACTATCTAATTATGTGCCGTTGCTTACACTATTTTATCTTCACTCATACAGTTAAAATAAAACAAAAGTAGAAACGGAAATAACCGGCTTCAGCTGAGTAACAGTGCTTTACATGGAGCGACAGCCTATCTGACCTCCACAATCCAGTAACTGGGTAACTCGGTACCCCTTGGCAAGACTGGTGTCAAGTCTCAAGCTTCTGACTACCCGTAACGACTGTCAACAATCGGAGGATCTAGTGGATGAATAATAATAGCCGCATGGGTCGATCTTCAAGGTTAAGCAACGCTTGCCGAGGTCGGTCCGTGGATGGGTGACCATTTCAACATACCGAGTTTCGTCCGTGCCTCGGAAAGCACGTTAAGCTGTTGGTTGGTTGGCCGGCTGTCATTTGAAGATCTTTAACAGTCGTTACGAGTAGTCAGAAGCTCGAGATCTGACACCAGTCTAGCCAAGGGGTACCGTGTTACTCAGTTACTGGGTTGTGGAGGTCAGATAGGCAGTCGCTCCATGTAAAACACAGGAACTTAGCTGAATCCATTTAGACTGGAAGCCGACCCCAACATAGTTGTGAAAAGGCTAGGCAGATTGATTGAGCTCCTCGAGTATCATTTGTAAGCATCAAGTTAAATTATTACTATTTGTATAGCTGTCAAATCCGACATTTTAGATTGTCACGTTTACAGGGTATATTTATGTTACTACCTGCACTACACCCTACCCTACTTACCTAAGTACCTACTTATCTATATAGCCTTCCTCATTCGTTCGAACGAAAAATCAAACTCATCCGCTTTATTATAGTAGTACAGATAAATAAATAAATACGACTACGAACAATTTAACCGCGCTTTTTCAAACTGCGTTATGTTCCCTATTATTACAAGCATTTTGAACTGTCCAGCAGTCGTATTGCGTAAGTGCGCAAAGAGTTTAAACTCTATCCAACCGACCAAATCCGCCAATCACACAAAACGGAAATCCACATCGCGTCATTCATCTCGCATGTGATTGGTGGATTTGGTCGGTTGGATAGAGTTTAAACTCTTTGCGCACTTACGTAATACGGCTGAAGGACTTGTAGGAGTCGATCAGAAAAAATATGAAGCTAGTAGCCCATTGCAAATCGTAGTAAGTTACTAAGAACAGACTAAACAAATATTGTACTCTAAAAAATAACAAAATATTGTTATATTCCTCCCCCCCTTAAGCCAATATGTTTTATTAATCTACCTGACGGACAAATATTATTTTACAATGCATGTCCTCGAAAAGAGCGGTTTTCCAAGCAGCCAAACTGTGCGGAAAATGTCACTTTTTTTCACTAGTGCTTTTTACTTTCCTGTACTTTTTTAATTTTTAACTCCAACGTCAGCCCGTAGCATAGAGTTTTTATTATTTGAGAAAAGTTTTAAAAATTAGTTATGTACAGATTATCATTCATATAAAAGGTAAAATAAAACTAATACTTTATTTTAGGAGTTTTTAATTACTCTAGATTTAGATTTTGATCAATAAATTAATTTTAAATATTCATTAAATATGTTTGGCAGAACGTATATTTTGCTCGTGCCTTATTGCGTTACGATGTGACAGCTTTTCGCACATGCGCAGTTGATATACCCGAGGAACTATTAGTTAATCTGTGGATATGCTGAACGCGCTTGAATAAGCCCGCCATTTTATTAATTTCATTTTATTAATTTATTTATTTCCTCGCACAATGCATAGTAAAATGTTGTATGATACACGTACGTAAGATGATTTCCGACTCGTGTCGATTTATCCACTCACTCGCTTCGCTCGCTCGTGAATAAAAATGCCACTCATCGGAAATCACCTACCTTCCGCACTTGTAGCATAAATAACTATTATAATGCTTGTCCTCGAAAAGAGCGGTTTTCCAAGCAGCCAAACTGTGCGGAAAGTGTCACTTTTTTTCACTAGTGCTTTTTACTTTCCTGTATTTTTTTAATTTTTAACTCCAACGTCAGCCCGACGCATAGAGTTTTTATTATTTGAGAAAAGTTTTAAAAAATAGTTATGTACAGATTATCATTCATATAAAAGGTAAAATAAAACTAATACTTTATTTTAGGCGTTTTTAATTACTCTAGATTTAGATTTTGATCAATAAATTAATTTTAAATATTCATTAAATATGTTTGGCAGAACGTATATTTTGCTCGTGCCTTATTGCGTTACGATGTGACAGCTATTCGCACATGCGCAGTAGATATGCCCGAGGAACTATTAGTTATTAGTTAATCTGTGGATATTCTGAACGCGCTTGAATACGCCCGCCATTTTATTAATTTCATTTTATTAATTTATTTATTTCCTCGCACAATGCATAGTAAAATGTTGTATGATACACGTACGTAAGATGATTTCCGATTCGTGTCGATTTGCTGCCACAAAAAATGCCACTCATCGGAAATCACCTACCTTCCGCACTTGTAGCATAAATAACTATTTTGTCATCTCTATTTTTCGTTGCCGGCGATAACCGATTGACCATGAAAATTGTGTTACTACTTCTTACAAGCTACTATACAAAAATCAAAACCTTCGAGGAGTCAGGCATGACACTATAATCTGAATTTATCATACAGGTTAACAACATTCTCCCGCTGGATGAAGAAAACTTGCCTTCCTTGCGCTCCACAACGCATCAAGGTAACGATTGACAGAAAGAAACAGTATTTACTGACATGCTTAATTATGCTTAAACTAAAATTCTTAGTAGTACCAGTGCTGTCTCATCCCATACAAATAAACTGTCCCGACGTACTGTACTGATTATATTTCTTGTACATCGATCGCGTTCGGTTCCGTTCCACGGATATAGATGGTGATCTATCTATCTAAATCAGATAAAAAACGCTAGTTACGTCGGCACGGTTTCTTTGTATGGGATGAGGCATCTGTATGTTAGTATTATATTATCTGTGGTCGTACTTAAATTTTGTTAGTAAGTATAGACAAAATTGGAAACAGGACCGATCGATGTGGGAAGGCCTATGTCCAGCATTGGACGTCTTTCGGCTGAATGGCTGATTCAGATGAAAAATAAACTTGCCAATTATAATATCCGATTATAAAACAAAGGAAGAAAATGACAAACAGGAACTAGGCAGATGTAAGTCGTGACTGTGGCAAGAAGGACAACTGGTCAGCATGATGCCGTGACATGGGGAGGGGGGGGGGCGCATGTCGCCTTGCTGTGGAATCGGTCTATGTTGTATGTAAACATTGGGAAAGTACAGAACAACTAACGTATTTTCTTAATGTCCCTCGGCAATCATCGCATTGCCGAATAAAAAACGAATGCTAATTTCCATGTCCATCAATAATTAGATTTATAGTGTATAATAATTTGAATTCAGAAGTAAGTACTTAATTGTTGTTTTGTTTTGATTGCCGTGTTAAATGTATAGAGCTGTAATAAAAATAGCAGCTTTACTAAATTTTTTTAAATAAATTATATTATGTTAAAAGAGTATTATTAACTTACACTTCCAAGTTGATTGCGTCCGGTTTACAAGTGCAAAGGGCAACTGATAGAAATCTGACGACTGACAAAACACGAAGTTTGCCGAGGGATATTAAGAAAATGTTTGTACTGTAAATAAATATCTTAAGATAAACAGTACTTACTTATTTTTTATTTTAGCCTATACTGTCCCACAGCTGGGCAAAAGCGTCCGCCAAATCCTTCCAGGTATTCTTTTCTTGAGCCACCTCGAACCAGGCCTTGCACTTTCTTAAAAATATAATGTGAGTGTAAAATAAATGAATGTAAGACTGCATTGTACGAGTCTTGTTAGGTCAAGTTCGTTACGTGTGATGGCGTAAAAATGGTGTTTAAAAAACTACGCTTAAAGTAAAGTAAAACTGGGCTGGCAACAATAACAAACAATAATAACAATAATTTATTTAGCAAAAAATGAAGAAATACATAGTTTCATGTTACATTACTATAATATTATGGCATATTTCTGCTCAATCTTGTGAATATTGGCCCCGATGCTAGGAAAATCCTGTGTTATTGGGGCCAACATCTGCCGCATGTCGCAACCGAATTTGGCGAAAGTAGCCACTCATTGGGCTCCGAACAACAGGAACAGGTGACGCGGAAGGAGATGGCGTGACGAATAAGACCTTTGCCCTATATAAATATAATATGATAAAAACTGCAGGGTATGACTGGCAACGAGTTCTTCACTTGGTCGTTCTTCGAAGACATACTCCGCGTTGCCGCCATCAACGACATCTCGCTGCTCATACAAGACACCATATTTAGACTTACTTCGGACATCAATGCTTACATACTGAAGTAAGTTTAGTTTTTACTAGCCAGCGTCTATCGTTGTAATTTAAACCCTATGACTTAGGGCTCCCGCACATAACTGCCATGCGAAGCGATACGACACGATATCTATATATTTAATACGTGCGGGCTCGCAGATATTTGCGATGCGTTGCGAATTCGCAGTTATGTGTAGAAGCCCTTATGACAGTGCAATCAAACGCTTGTTTTTTGCAGCAACTCTGCAACTCAGTTTCCTTCCAAATCCCCCTATTTTATGAATAGGCTAAGTAACAAAACGCTAAATTTTCCATGCCTTTCTTATAATTTATTAGAAATTATTTTAAATAACTTGTTAAAATTGTATAGCAACGCATAATAGCTCGACAACACAATCCATTTTTACAAGCCTGTATTTACTTTTCCCCTGTCCCAGTGACTGTAATCAAATCTTGCAAGTGCAATTAGATCCACTTGCCAGTATCCAATTGAGCTGAAAATTGCACACACGATTATTTCTCTTAAAAACGCATTTTTTAAAATAAAAGCTTGTTTTAAAATAATCTATTCTTATAAAGTTTAAGCTTGTTTTCAATACCCTAAACACAATTAGATTATTTTCAGATGGTACAAATACTCCCACCTCTGGTCATTCGACAAGAACCTATCCTGCGAGAAATACGTACAGAAATACGATCAAATCTTCAAATACGACGAAAAGTTCTTCTTTTTCGAAGACATCATAGCCGACCTTTACGACCACGTGAATTTTGTCGACATTGGTGCTATAAGGGTGAATTTGAGGCCGATTATAAAGCAGATACAAGACCATGCGCAAGAGTGGAAAGATATATTAGGAGGTTGTATTGCGACGAAGACCAGACTTGGCATGCATGATCTGAAGACTAACGTTGATGTAAGATGATTTTCTTTTATGTTATCCTACTAGCTTCTGCCAGCGGCTACGCCCGCGTGCAAGTCTAAAATTATCCCAAGGGAAAATATGCCCGTGATAAAAAGTATCCTTTGTGTTTTTCCTGGCTATAATGTATCTCTGCGCCAAATTTCATCCAGATCTGTTCAGCCGTTTGAGCGTGAAGAAGTAACAAACGTACACACTCACAAATTGCGCCTTTATTCTATTAGTGTGATACTATTAAATCCTGTACTATTAAACGAGCAATATTTGTAATCATGTTCTCGAAAACGGCTCTAACAATTTCGATAAAATTTACAATATATGGGTTTTCGGGAACGAAAAATCGAGGTAGCTAGATTTCATATCTGGAAAAATCGTTTCTCCGTATTTTCAACCGAGCAGAGCTCGGACGCCCAGGTACTTATTCTAACAGGATATTTTTTTATAGTATTGCGTGACCAACAAATCTGAAATCTAGTAGGCCTACCTGCCTTAGTAAGTAATAAGCGTATAAGGGCATAATAAATATATATATATATATAGGAATACATGTCGAATGCTCACTATCATGACTATTTATATTAAAAGGTGAAGGTCGTTTGTGAAAAACCGTTGGATGTGAGAAGCACATGATCGCAGACAATTTAGTGACCATTTGGGCCTATGTCCAGCAGAGGGCATTTTGCGGCTGATATGATGCCTCGTAGGATATTTGAGTTCTTTGGTCACATCGCCAGAGAGGATGGACACAACCTAGAACAGCTTTAGGGGTGCGGCCAAACGAACGTAATTTTGTGGGTTGCGTAAAATGCGTCGCGGTATTTACGCTGCTTTCGGTTTCATACTAAAATCCAGTTTGTACCACACGGTGACGCGAAATGAGTTGTCTGCTGACTCCGCACATTATTTCATACGAATTGCGTCCCGTACAAACGTAGAATAGTAACTGAAATTACGTCCGTCCGTCTGGCAGCCTAACCGAATTTCAGTTGAACGTAAATTTTGCAATCCTTTTTATTTGGCTCACAAATCACAAAATTACTTTCGTTTGGCCTCACCCTTATGGTTACTGGTAAGATTGAAGGGAAGCGTCCTAGAAGCCGCAATCCAATAAGATGGTCAGTCCAATTCCGCACATCGTTGAACACCAAACTGCACGAGGCATAGATCGCCATCAAATTACTAAGGGAAAAGGTGTTTCCACGACAACGGGTGAATCACGACCCTCATTAATAAGAAACACGTCGCGAGGAGGATGATGATGACATCCTCTTGATGTAGCAACAAATCTAATCATCACGCTTTGTCTAACCAGAATCTCCGTGCGACGGTAAACATGAACATCAAAGGCCTGGAAGACTTCAAGCTCGTGATGGCCACCATCACTCAGATTCAACTAATGACGATAACCGTTGAGTGCAAGTACCAGAATATGCAGGAGATATACCACATGCTCAGGCAACATGGTATTGAGGTAAGTTCTGTGTATTTGTGGTAAACATCGCGTTCCTGTGGCAGGGCACATTTGTTTGCAGAGTGAATGGCCAATGGGGCTGAAAAGTTATGGAGTTGGCACCGCAAACCAGAAGACTTTGCGTTGAAAGGCCTCCCCTTAGGTGGACCGATGACCTGGTGAAGGTTAAGGGGATCCGCTAGATGCGAGACGCACGGGACCGGTCAATTTGACGACACTTGGACGAGGCCTATGTTCAGCAGTGTACGTCTTTCGTCTTTTGACGTCTTTTGCTTTGTAACTAAAAATGAAAACGTAAAAAAATATTTCTGAATCACGATGACATCGACACCAAAATTATTATACTATCAAGTTTAAAGTTTACTTTAGTACTTACCATCATATTGCTGCCCTTAACCCATATTACTTGGGGTCGGTGCAACACGCTTTCTTCTTCCATACCGTCCTGTACCCCGTCAAGCTACAGCTAGCTACTTCAATACCTACCACAAAACCCAAATATTTACTGATTTAATTTTTCTTACAGGTACCAGAAGATGACATAATATTTGCTAAAGACCTACAAGGCTCTTGGGGTAGTCTATACCAAACGACACTGTTCAGGGCCTCTACTCTAGAAAAAACCAAAGAAAAGTTCTCTAAGATGAACGTGGTAGAGATAGCTACCTTCTTGAAGGAGCTTGACGAGTTCGTTGAGAAGTTCGATAGCGAAGGACCTGGCACCGTGAACGAAGATATGGATAAAGGATTGCTTCTTATGGAGGTAACATATTTATCTTACTAATATTATAAATGCGAAAGTATGGATGGATGGATGTATGTTTGTTACTCAATCACGGCTGAACGGATCTGGATGAAATTTGACGCAGAGATAGATTATAGTCTGGAATAGCACAAATGCTATTTTTCATCCTGGTGTTCTCGCAGAAGCTAGTTGGTTAATTTGTAAAATCAGAATAACGTTAGTCGAATGCGCACTGGCCGTTGGCCAAGAGTCTTCACGTAGTGGGTTTCTGAAGATGGAAGGCACCGTCGAGGCCGGGCCAGAAAGAGGTGGCGAAAGGATTTGGACGCGTACCATGAAGGCTGGTTCAATAACGCGTCAAGACGTTGGTCCATGCTATCATTTGAAGTCTTAATGGATAGTCATACGCCCAATATTTTCTGAAATTTTTGAATATCGTGTTACACTGTTGCTAGGTTGTGGAGGTCATATAGGCAGTCGCTCCATGAATAATACTGGCATTCAGTTGTTACGTCAGGTAAGACTAGAAGCCGACAGCAACAATGTTGGGAAAAGGATTTTTTCTGTCTATTCGCACATTATCGCGCTTTCGACGAAAATGATTATAGATACTTGCGAGCAGACTTCTCGCTATAGCGGATTGTGCCTCTAAGTGACAGAAAGAAAGAGATAGAGGTTCCACTGAGAAATGCAAATCCGTGGCTTAAGTTTGATATCTATACCATGCTAGATTGATAGTCGCGAGTGCGCTTGCTCATGCTCTAAGTGAAGCTGTCTAATTGTTCGCGTTTTTTCGCCCGTTGTATGGATGGAGACGACATCTATTTTCTATGTTAAGGGTTTAGTTGCCGCGGTTAGTCTTACAGGTGGACCATTGTGCGTGGGCCATGGCGGCCGTTTGGTGGTTATTCCAACCCACCCACCTCCCTCCATAAGTTGATTAAAGCTCCTGGTTTTCTCAGAACATCTGTGTAAGATCTGGGTGACATACCAGTGCATTCAAAGAGCACGTGCGCACGGTTTCCTCTGATGATGGAGACGAAATTCTAAATCAACTATTCTGTAATATATCCCTTCGCAATATCTTCTTCAACAGGAATACGCCAAATACTTCGATGAATTCGAAAACCGAAAGAAGTCGCTCCAAGCCGCAGAACAGCTCTTTGATAATCCTCTAGCAGACTTCTCCAACTTCAACCGCGCTAGAACCGATTTCGGTAACATGGAGTTGGTCTATAAGATCTATAAGGCTCAGAAATACGCCAGGGAGATGTGGTCGAAGACTCTCTGGTCTAATCTCAACCCGCAAGCCCTTGTCGATGGTATTGAGCTGTTCTTCAAGGAGTTTAGGTGAGAATTTATTTACTATGTGTCAATGTTCTACATCTGACTGCGAATCTGTACAATCTGCACGTCATATATCTTATGGGGGTGTATTCTTTGGCAGAATGAATGCAATAACGTACAGGCTACGTACGTACCTATAATGTACAGGCTGTATCCAGAGTTATTTATTATACGGACCTTTTGGAAACTAGAACAGATTTCCGTACATTCAAGCGTTTTTTTCATACCTGTTAATGGATGTTTTGATTCTACCTATTTATATTGTTTTACTAGCTGACCCGGCAAACATTGTTTTGCCATAAAAACACCAAACATTTATCTACCCTACCTACCCTACCCTAAACTACCCTACACTACCCTAACCTAAAAAAAAAAAAAAAAAACTTAAAAACCACCTTTGAACTACAACGAACATTTAAAAAAAAGAATTGGCCAAATTGGTCCAGGCGTTGTTGAGTTATGCACTTACCAACACATTTTGCGATTCATTTTTATATTATAGACTAGCTGACCCGGCAAACTTTGTTTTGCCATTAAAATACCAAACATTTATCTACTTTACCTTACACTACCTACCCTACACTACCCTACACTACCCTACACTACCCTACCCTACCCTATACTACCCTACCCTACCATACACTACCCTACCCTACACTACCTTCCCTACCCTACGCTACACTACCCTACCCTACACTACCCTACCCTATCCTACACTTCCCTACCCTACACTACCCTACCCTACACTACCCTAAACTACCCTACACTACCCTACACTACCCTACACTACACTACACTACCCTACACTACCCTACACTACCCTACACTACCCTACACTACCCTACACTACCCTACACTACCCTACACTACCCTACACTACCCTACACTACCCTACACTACCCTACACTACCCTACACTACCCTACACTACCCTACACTACCCTACACTACCCTACACTACCCTACACTACCCTACACTACCCTACACTACCCTACACTACCCTACACTACCCTATACTACCCTACCCTACGCTACACTACCCTACCCTACACTACACTACCCTACCCTACCCTACCCTACCCGACACTACCCTACCCCACACAAAGCAAAAATAGCTTATACAATAGCAATAAAGCTCAAATTGACTCTACGTTTTAGTTAGAAAACTTTTGTATGGGAAAAAGAAAAGGGCTATTTTGTTTTTTTTTTCCGCAACTATTAGAATTTTTCTCCCCGTAAAAACCATCTTTGAACTTCAACGACCATTTAAAAAAAAGAATTGGCCAAATTGGTCCATGCGTTGTTGAGTTATGCGCTTACCAACACATTTTGCGATTCAATTTTATATTATAGATTTAGTTTTCTGACCCAAGTGATTTTTACTACTACCTGGGAGCCTTTTACCAAAGGTTTATTCTAAGGATTATGATAATACCCTACAATAGCTTGTTATACTTTGTTGGATAGCTAATGAAACGTAGATATTTTTAAGCACATCTGCAGCATGACTGTGATAGAAGTTTTTTTTACGAATTAATTCATTTTACAACCATCAATCGTCTACTACGACCCAGTTGGTTCAGTTTACTGCAATTTTAGTGTTGAGAATAATAAAGCTAAGCTGCTTAGCCACTACACAAAAATCGCAAACACAAATAGACAAGAAATCGCTCTCATTGATCCATTTCTGTTTATGTCACATGTTCAGGTCATGCACAAATCTAGACTATGACCTGCTGCCTACAACATCTAGATGGACAAACCCAATATAACACCCTGTTATCGAAACCAAGTAGTTCAGTAGTAGCGTTTGCGATTTATCTCGATCAATTAGGTAATCCTTTCCAAAGTTGGCCAATAACAATCTACTTACATAATTATCTTTTTTTTGTTGTTTTCGCGCGTATCTTGTATGTTAGTAATATTCTTTATTACCTCGTATCTTTCAAACCACTTGACGGATTTTTATAATTAAGATATCGTTAGATAGGTCTTGGCCGCCTAAATGTTTTTAGATGAGTGCCTTTTAAAAAAAGTAGCATGGCGGATTTTGGGCGATATTCTGGGATTTGCAATTTTTTTTTCTTTGGACCCTATCGAATGGCGTATCAAAATGAAGGGTTTTTAGAGGTGGTTAAACTTTACTTATATGTTTAAAAATTATTCGACAAGAAAAAGTATAACTAAAAAGTTGTAAATAAAAAAAGTTGATAAAATTAAAAAAAAACCCTACTGGAAAGATGTAAACAAGAAGAAAATCATGCTGTGCAGTCGGAGGATATTTATAGTTTTGGTCAGCCAGCTCGCGAATATGTATCCTCCGACTGCACAGCATGATTTCCATCTTGTTTACATCTTTGCAGTCGGGTTTTTTTTTTTATATCTTTTTTTTCACAATTATATGTCAGTATAAACAACCAGTTTTACTTACCGTTAGAATGTCTCAACTAACATACAAACCTTTTCTTAGGAAACTACCGAAGCCCGTTCGCCTAACGGTTTCTGGTCAGATGTTAGACCTAAAGATGCGGCAGTTCAAGGGTGTGGTGCCACTCATGGTGTCGCTGAAGAACGAAGCCATGCGTGAGAGACATTGGAAGGACCTTATGAATAAGACTGGTGAGATTATCTATAGAATTATATATTAAAGAAATAAAAAAAGAAAATATTTATTTGTGACCCGCATAGGAGACACGAGAAATGTGCATAAAATTAAACAATAATAAAAAATAAAACCCCGTGCGGGACCAAAAAGCCTCCTATCTCAGCATGTGCAGCGATATCCATAAAAGAAATAACGCTGCGCTGATATTCTGATAGGGCCCGCTGTTAATGCTATGCCATATATGCCACGGATACACGGAAATGGAAAATACTTAAACTTATATTGATATGGCTTTTTGGCAATGAACGGTTTTGTATCGTTATTTTGTGTTTTGTCGGTTTTTTAGGACATCCCTACTTTTACCCTCTTACTAATTAACACGAAATAAAGTTATACCGGGAATAAAGAAGCAATAATCATTCATTTTCATAGGTTTAAACTTGGAATAACTTTATTCTGTGTTTATAATTATGTTTATTAGACAGAATAGGCTGAAAATAAAAATAAAATAAATAATAATATTATTATGAGGGTAAATACTTACTATAAATACGAAAGTAACTTAGTCTGTCAGTATGTTCAGTTGTTTTCACGCCGATACCGCTGAAACGAACCCCATTACAAGTTTTAAGTTACGTGTCCAGCCTCGCCCGGCTTCGATTCGAAAATCGGTTCTCGAAATCGGTTCACCTAGTAAAAAGTGCTGAGGCAACAAACAATAAAAAAAAAATACAGTCGAATTGATAACCTCCTCCTTTTTGAAGTCGATTAAAAATTGCAGGAAATTTTGCATTGAAATTTTGGATTCACGTTTGTTTCTCGTAACACGAGAAACAAACGTGAATCCAAAATTTCAGCTTAATCGGACACTAAAAAGTGGATCAAATTTTACTTGCAAGAAGCTTTGATTACAGACACCAGTCGGGCGAGCACGGCCTACTGTGACAGGCTTGAGTCACACATTTTTATCACAGTTTGAGAGCAAAAACTGCAATTTTTAACCGACTTCAAAAAGGTGGAGGTTATCAATTCGATTGTTTTTTTTTTAAATTGTTTGTTGCGTCAGCCCTTTTTACTAGGTGAACCGATTTTGATCAATCTTTTTTTTATTAGAAAGCTTGTCATGTGGTCCCATTAAAATGTCATCAAGATCTGATGAACAACTTCGGAGATATACAACAGAACTCTTCAATAAATGACGGCAAATCACTCGGGATAGCTACTGAAATCGCATGTCTGTTTATTGTTTTCACCATTTCATAACATTACTTCACACTGGTACGCTCTAAACAGCAGGCATACAGTTCACCCTGGTATAGGTACTCCCATTCACCGTTTTTTTTTCACAGAAGTTATTGGGTTAATCTATTCTGCCATCACTTTGGGCATTATAGGTACCTAAATATAGAACTGATCCATTATGTACCACAACTAAAAAGTTAAAAATAAAAAACTTTTTTACAAATTAATACGACCGCCTTCCAATGTCTTCCGAAATTAAAGTTATTTTTTAACTTTGTAGCGTTTTTATTTGGAAGTCGGTTGTGTTTTTTTGTAAAAAAGATTTTAAACATAAAAGCTAATATATAAGATTTTTTTATATTAAACTTTTTTATTTAATTACTAGCTGACCCGGCAAACTTTGTTTTGCCATAAAAAGACCAAACATTTATCTACCCTACACTACCCTACCCTACCCTTCCCTACCCTACCCTACCCGACCCTACACTACCCTAACCTACACTACCCTACCCTACCCTACCCTACACTACCATACCCTACCCTACCCTACCCAGGAAACGAATAACTTTAACTTAACTTAAACTTTTTTTTACTTTTTTTTCACAATTTCACAGTGAACACAATACCGGTTTGTCACTTGAAATTAACTGATCAGAGAACAATTAGTAGCTGTCAAACAATGTATCACGCACCGGCGCCATCTTTGTAGTACATGCTATGTATCAGAGATGGCGCTGTATGTGAAAAATGATTTTCCCGCTTGAAAAGGCTTTTTTTTTTTATTTTTCCTGAATTTTCTTTGCTATAAACCTCACGGAGCCCGAGACCTTTCCAACGAATGCAAAACCTTGGAAATCGGTTCGTGCGTTCTGGAGTTATATCGTCAGCAAGAAACCCGACTTATTTTTATATAGTAGATAAGTTCAAGGGTGATTGTGTCACGATAAAACTTGAATATTGAACTGTTATTCAGGTCAGGAATTCGACATGTCTCCGGACCGCTTCACGCTGGAAAACATGTTCGCTATGGAGCTGCACAAGTATCAAGAAGTTGCTGAGACGATTGTAAACCATGCCATTAAGGTAAGCTACAGATAAAATCCCCATCTTCATCATTTCGAAAGACATCAACTGCTGGATATAGAGTCCTGTATAAAACGTCACCACATCGGGAGGCTTCTTGCATCCAGCGGGATCATTCGTTTTTCACCAGGTCATCGGTCCACAAATGCCTCTCGCGGTTAATAACTTTACTTTCGAAAGCTGGCTCCTACCTCACCGCTTTTAGGCAGGATCTGAAGTATATGAAATCGCGCTCGTGCGGATATGGCGGTGGCCAGTCCCGATCTATCCAATTTATTTTATTTATAATATCAGCAGGAGTAGTCCCTACGAAAACCGCACGCGGAAACACGTCGTGAAAACGTCACTTGATGGACGTTGGCATTCGTTTATTGCAGTCTCTGAACTCCATAAGGACCTCGCCTTCGACTCAGACGTCTACTCCGCCTCGGCGGCTATGACAAATTCTGCCACTTGTATCAAAATTTCTGATTGAATCACGCACGGAAACTTTGAGCTTTCCTATCTGTGTAGCTAGCTATAATAGCGCGATGTAAAGTTTATAAACACAACATAAAATTTACATTTTTGTGTGTATGACTAGATGTATGAATGTGTGTGAAGCAAAAGAAGTATGTAAGGATCGTAGCAGGTGGCGTTCTGTAGTTTCTGCCTACCCCCATGGGAAAAAGGCGTGAGTTTATGTATGTATGTATGTATGTAAAATTTACAATGAAAATAAACATACGTTTACAGGAGTTAGCAATTGAGAAAGGAGTAAAGGACGTGCAAGAGACTTGGGCTAACATCGCCTTCACTGTAGCGAGACACTTCAACCGCGGCGAGGATCGCGGCTACACGCTGAACCCGTGCGACGAGATCAGCGTCAAACTGGATGACGACGCCATGTTGCTGCAGAGCATGGCCGCCTCGCAGTTAGTATTGTACTATTTATAGTTGTTAACTTTGCGTAGAGGGTTTTCCGTGAATGCAATCAAAGACTTGAAGAACTTGTACGAGTACACCGGATATATTGTAAAAGAAAACTACATACATAATACATGAGCGCAGCCATCAGGCAATCACATAAGCAAAATTAAAAAGTCAATTTCCATCCAAAAACCTATGACAGTAGTATAGAATAGAGAACCATGAATCAAACAGTGACTGCACAAAGAAGGTCAACATTTAACATTAGTTTTAGTCATTAGGACCTGTATCCTCGAAGAAAATGCAAGCATGACTACTTAAAGATTTTTAAAAGGGTCTTTTCTGAGCCGAGCAAAAAGAAATCATTGACAAGACAGGATGAAATCAGTCCCTTGCAGAAGCGTGCTTAATACCACGATGTAGCCTTTCTTTTGGACTGACAATGTTCCTAAAGTTTATCTTGTTTTTACGGTAACAAACATGAGAACCAGCCCTTATATCAAAGGATGACTTCCCCAGTACATTGTACGTGGGACACTCAGAAAGTTTTGCGAAACTAAAAAAAATTGTTCTATACGTACATATATTTTTATTAAATCTTTTCAAAGTACTTTCCACCAGCCTCTATACAAAGATTCATGCGCCTAAACCAGTTTTCAAAACACTTTTTCCAGTCCGCCGCAGACACCTCGTTTACAGCCTGCTCGAACGCAGCCAGCGCATCTTCCGGCGACGAAAATTGTATCCCTTTGAGCTGATTTTTTATTTTTGGGAATAAAAAGAAGTCACACGGTGCTAGATCAGGGCTGTAAGGAGGGTGACCCAGGAGTTTGACTGGCGTGCTGTCCAGGAAGTCCCTCGTTTTGAGTGCGGTGTGCGCAGGTGCATTGTCGTGGTGGAGCAGTAGCCCGCGGAGCCCTGTGTTTGGTCGCTTGTTGCTTATAACAGAGAAAACTTCTGGCAAACATTTGGTAGTATACCATTCGGCATTAATGCTTCTTTGATCCCGTAAGGGAATTGATACCAAGTGGCCAGTCAAATTAAAAAAGCTAGCGATCAAAATCTTACCCCCGCTTCTAGATCGCTTCACTTTGGTAGGCGTTGGCTCATTTTGAAACACCCAAACAGTCGACTGGCGCTTGGTTTCTGGGTCGTATTGATAAATCCAGGACTCATCACCTGTAACGATGTCGTAAACACGCCGAGACGAGCCTGCTTCAAATTTGTTAAGCATATCACGGCACCATTCCACCCGGGCCTGCTTCTGAGCATCGGTGAGGTTGTGCGGCACCCAGCGTGATACTATCCTCCTCACGCGAAGATGGCTGTGTAGAATCTCGTGAACGCTTCCCGATCCAATCTTCAATATGTGTTGAATCTCCTGATATGTAATTCGCCTATTGTCTTGGATTAAATTTTTCACTGCTAGCACGTTTTCTTCGGTAACAGCCGTCAAAGGGCGACCGCTTCTTTCGTCATCCCCCAAAGTTGGTCGACCGCGCTTGAATTCGTTATACCAACGATACACGGTTGCCTTGGAAGGGCCTTCATCCATGAATGCCATTTGAAGTCTATCGTACGATTCATCCGGTTTCAGGCGACACTTGAAATCGTATAAAATCATAGCTCTAAAATGTTCCCGGCGCAGATCCATATTTCAGTGAGACACAAACAATACTTTGAATTAACTCGCAAAAAATGTGGAGGGAAATTTTGAAATTGGAACTTACTTATTTTTACTTATAAATAATCATATTTTCGAAAAACATTATAACTGGCCAGTCTCCCATATATAAAAACTTTTTTTCGCAATACTTTCTGAGGGGCCTGGTACATTGAAAAAAACTAAACTTAAATTTGCCTGACAACCAAGGCTTATTGATAGCTACTGTTGACTTCAAAACCCATCTTCCAGATTCATCGGTCCATTCTTGTCCGTGGTCCACACATGGGAGCGTCGCTTATCCCTCATATCAGAGGTGATCGAGGAATGGTTGGCGACGCAGCGCAAGTGGCTTTATCTGGAGGGGATCTTCGTTGGAGGAGACATCCGCGTTCAGTTGCCCGAAGAGGCTAAGAAGTTCGATGATATTGATCGGTCTTTTAGGAAGGTAAGTTACTAATTTGAACGTAGAAAATTGGATCCAACAGCCACTCTTCATACTGAATGGGTTTTTGACACGGGGCAGTACGTTTTTCCCGTAGCTATAACGGTTAGGGTGTTCTTATTGAGACTGCCCTCAATTTTTTTATTAATTTCAATTGCATTTACAGATTTGGCAAATGGTAGACGGTAACACGATAGAAGACGTCAATTCTCACCTTCTTTATGTCTGTTGCCTATTGGTGCAAATTCCTAGATCAGGAATAAACATCGCTTCATGATTCTTCTTAATTTTCATAAAGTGTTAGAGTGCTAGAAAGCCAGAATTGGTCAGAAATAGGAAAAACTGGTCTAAAAAAATCAAGTTTATTTCAAATAAACCTTAGAGGTACTTTTGAATTCCCAAACAAAAAAGAGACTCTAGTTACAAATTCGAGAGCATGAGTAGTTCTCAATGGAGAAGAATTTGCAAGAAACTCCACGGACACTATTTGCCATCAGTTTTAATCACAAGTTTTTGGTTACACCATTCTTGTTGAAAAATACATGTATTATTATGTGAGAACGATGTAAAAAGACGTGCACGTAAAAGTGTCTAGAGTAAAACACAATTTAAAAAAAATACAATAACAGGCCGAGGCAGCTATAAGTTATGGCCAATCCCAACTGATGGCGCCCGTTCACGAACATGACGCATGGATCGGCCCTACTCAGCTCAACCTTTTTTGTATTTCCACAATCAAGTATTATTATGATTGATTATTTCAGATCATGTTGGATACGGCTAAAAGGCTAATCGTTGTGGACTGCTGCACTATGAGTGGCAGATTTGAAGAGTTTGTTGCCCTGGGCATAGGACTACAGAAGTAAGTGTTTCCATGCAAACTGTTGTGCATGCTCAAAGCGGGTCAGTCTGACTGCAGCCTTATTGCGAAATGAGTTCGGCAAGGCAAAGGGCAAAGACACAGTATAAATATCTATACAGTATTCTATCTTCATACAAACGGTCGGAACGCGAGTCATGACCACGTGACTCGAGCTCAGCACGCACTCAATATATAACCAGTCGCGGACGCGCCGCAGTGACGAACGAACGGTGTGATGGTTTTGTAAGCAGTAAGCGTGCGATTTGCGAATATTTTATTCAAATACGTACAAGTACTTACTTACTTAATATGTCAGAGAGCAATTATACCCTATATTATTTTTTGTTTGTTTGAATTCTTCTATAACGCAACAAGAGATAACATTTTTTACCCGACTGCCTAAGGAGGGTAATGTGTTTATCAGTCTATGTATGTATGTATGTATGTAAGTATGTATGTATGTATGTTTGTTCCTATGTGGCGTTCCAGAGACCAAACGAGTTGGCCGATTTTGATGATTCGTACGTCAATCGATGCGTCTTAACCCTGCGAGTGTCATAGGCTACATTAAAATTGGATAATAGAAAAATGGTGGATTTTGGGTACCATATTGTGGGGGCCCAATTTTTTTTTTTTTCTTCCAAACCCATCGTGTGGGGTATCAAAATAAAGGGTTTTAAGAGGTGATTTCAAAAATATATAACACTTATATGTTTAAATGTATCTAATTCGAAAAAACTAACTAAAAAGTTATAAATAAAAAAACTTAATTAAAAAAATCAAAAAACCCGACTGCTTCAAAAGCGAACTAAAAAGTCGTAAACAAGGAAAAAATCATGCTGTGCAGGCGGAGGATACACCAGATTTTGGTCAGCCAGCCGGCGAATATGTATCCTCCGACTGCACAGCATGATTTTTTCCTTGTTTACGACTTTTTAGTTCGCTTTTGAAGCAGTCGGGTTTTTTGATTTTTTGAATTAAGTTTTTTTTAATTACCTGTAACTTCCGTAAAGCAAGACAATAAAAAAAATATAACTAACCTAATAATACGTAATTTGTTTCTTTTTTTAATAGTGAGTTATTTCGCTTTTTCCACCGAGTAAAATACCTGGATTAATAAATATAAATAAGTGGATAAGGTGATAAAGTCACACACGAGTCACCTACCTGTGCTCGGCACAGGATCGGTTTAAAAAAAATTAGTAGGTAGTTTCCTAGGCTAGGCTATCTACTTACTTATGTACTTAGCTACTTACATATATTATTTAATTGGAAAAAATATCATTATGAAATGATTAAGTACTTATGAGATTAATAAATGTTAGGTACCTACCTAGTAAGATTTAAATTAAGTTTAATAAAAAAAAAAAAATATTTACCCCAGATTAGAGAAAATAATCTGAGATATTTACAATCACAAAACTAGAAAGAAACTCAAGTAAGTAGAGGCGGGCGGCCCTAACGCGTGTTTAGGTGACGTGCGCTTCTAGGCATTTATTTCAAGGTCAGGGCCGAGTAACAATACTGTATAGATATTTATACCGTGGCAAAGAGTATGACAAATGGACAATCACATGCGAGATGAAAGTCGCGATGTGGATTTCCGTCTATGGGATTTCAGTCGATTTTTCATACTCTTTGCCCTTTGCTTTGCCGAATTAATTACGCAAAATGAGCGGGTGCGGTAGGAATTTCATGGTCACCATTTATAGCTTTATTGTTCTCTAAAATTAGTGCGAAATGGCAAGTCTGTAAGTGAAACTAATAAGGCTGCAGATCAAGCTTTAGAAAGAGAGTGTCACGAGGTATTTAAATGATACGAGTAGATGCTCCACGATGGGACTATCGCGTTTGAATTTGCCGCTAGGGGCGCTGGTATAGAGTCTGGTCTTCAAAATGACAAATTTCATAGTTTTTTGGCTTTTAGCGCGAGTTTGTTTACATTTGTTTTACTACTGTAAATATTTTCCAAATATAGCAGATAAAGATAGATACGGGTTTTTCCAACCACTCTGCTTTAATAGAGCTTTAGGCTTCAGAAAATGTTATCCTCCTTTTTTTCCGTATTTTTCTAAACTTGGCTGTGTTGACTGTACAATTTAATCCAAAATAAGCTTGGTAGTGTCGTTAATTGTAAACGACACTACTGGTAGTGGGGCTGGTAGTGTTATTGTCAAAAAATGGAAAAAAGGGTCTGTACAAATCTATATATCTGTGTCTCTGAATTGGCTGCAAGACCATGCGCAGTTTTGGTTTCTTCTTTCATGTGTCTCTTAAGTCCCATTTTTTCATTTTATAATTTTTTGTCTCTACCTGTGAGCTTTTTATTAAAGTTTTTTCTAAGAATTGTGATAAGACCCCAAGCTTGTTATACCTTGTTGGATAGCTAATAGAACAAAGATATTATTTAGCATATCTGCAGCACAACTGCCATACATTTTTTTTAAAAATTTGCTAAAAGAAAAAAAATGTTTTTATAAATTTATTTCTTTTTACACTTTCAGTCCTCTACTATGACTCCTATGGTTCAGATATTTGGACTTTTTGCATTTAGTATAATAAACGAACTTCTCTAGTACTAAAAAATCGGAATTAGAAAAAAAAAAGGCCATAGAAGACAAAATAAATGCCAATTCTTAAGAAATTGGCATATTTTTAAAAAAAAGCTTTTTAAGTCGAATATCTCAAAAACGGTTAGGTTTAGGCTGGGGTGTTTCATAGTCAAATTAGTCAGAAATGATGGGCACTATAACCTCTTAATGGATCTAGGTCGACTTAACCAGTAACCCTGTATATATATGCAATTTTTTTTTTATTTCACTTCTTTTGTGTTAGGTTATTTAACATCACATTCCGACTTTCATTATTTTAAAAGACCGGTGAAATTTTTTATTATAAGAATACAACCTAGGGGTCTTTAAGACAAGAGTGAATAGGTTACTCCTAGGCAAGCGTGCTTCATCGCCGACCACTTCATGGCTTACCACCAGGTGAGATAGTGATCAAGCGCGAGCCTACCAATAATACAAAAAGCATACCCAACATAATCAAAACAGAGCGAGGAACTAAGTAAAAATGGAAACCTACTATATTTTTTCCGATGAACTAATACAACAACTAAAGGGTTTTTCAGCTGGCGCGGGTAGATTTTGGCGACCCGTGGCGGCCATTTTGCTTTATTGAACAGCACGTTCAAATGGTAAAACTTCTGCATTAGCGATTTGAGGGTATCTCACTGGGGTGATGTGAATTGGCCACCAAGGTCATGCGATTTGATCCCCCTAGACTTTTTCTTGTGGGGTTTCTTGAAGTCTCAGGTCTATGCAAACAAACAACAATCGACCGATTTCCTAAAGGTAAACACACACACAAACAAGCCATCGCTCAAATTCAGCCGGATCTATGCAGAAGAGTCAATGAAAATTGGATCACTCGGATTCGTGCCACTGTAAATAGCCGAGGCGGGAATTTGTATGATGTCATATTTCACACTTAATGGCACAAGTGGGCCCTTCAAATAAAAAAAGAATTTTGTTAATACCTCACACACAGCTTGTTTTATTTCATTGCAGCATCTACCCACCCTTATTAAAAATCTCTTTATAATCTGTACAGGTGCCAGAAATCATTGAATGACTACTTGGACTCAAAGAGAAGAATATTTCCTCGATTCTTCTTCATTTCTACGGACGAGCTGCTTTCCATTCTCGGCAGTAGCGAGTGTAGCTGTGTCCAGGAACATATGATTAAAGTAAGTGCTTCTGATTATTTTCCGAAGACCGGAACTATTTTGAGGTCAAATTTCTACTGAACTGGAGATTAACGAAGACGTGCAGGAATCGACCAATCACATGAGCTGAAATCCATATCGCGTCTCGCAGTGTGTTAAATTCCGAATCCACGCAGAGTTCCCAGCCTGTCGGTTTTTTAGACCTGTACAATTTGATTTCGCCTAGCCCACAGACATAATACATCTAAATCTGTAATAATCTAATCTAATTTATCTGATCCCGCCCAGCTATGCTAAGTAATACTAAAACGAATAAAAAAAATATCTATCAAAAAAAAAACTAGTAATTTTAAGATGAGATTTATATGTATTATCATAATTTAGAAAGACTGATTGTGGTTGGGAACCACATTGGGAACACTGAAGGCAAGACATCGCGCGATCGTGCAACAAGTAAATGGACCGATCAAGTGAAAGGCCCGTCGTCCTACAATTTCTACACGGTCGTAAGGGCCGCGCTGGACAGAAACCGGTGGAGGCAGATCATCCTCATCGGCGATGAGGCGCTGGTCAAGTCAAAGCTCCAGAGTCTTGAACATCGACGCCGAGTTGCCAGCCTGTCGGTTTTTTATCGGTTACATTTCGGGGAGTGAGCGATGGAATTGCACGATATAATTCCACCTAGCCCGTTCCATCATCGGTCTACCAGACGGCGATGCGTCATCGGTACATGGTGGATATCCCACCCATACGCACAAAACCTTTTGGGGACACTTTCATTATGCGTACAGCTAAGGAGTGGAATTCCCTGCCGGAGTCTGTGTTTCCAGATAGCTACAATCTTGGGGTCTTTAAGTCAAGAGTGAATAGGTTATTTCTAGGCAAGCGTGCTTCACCGTCGACCACATCATCGCTTACCATCAGGTGAGATAGTGGTCAAGCGCAAGCCTATAGACGATAAAAAAAATAAAATAAAAATAAAATAGATAACGCAAGTCCCTCCATGAAAACTTAGCGTGCCTCTTTATCACAAACAGCGGCATCGGCCAACTATTTCTTTACGTTCTTTACAGGTCAATATGGCATAAAAAGAATTTTTTCTAAATTCCGGTGGATTTCTGGTGCCGATAATGCTAAATGAAAAGCTCAGATTACGATCATTGATCTTAACTTTACTCCGATTTTTGGCACGCGAAGTACATACAGTCGCGTCATCTAGTTAGATGTCTGTCTGTGGCCTAGCCCTTTCCATCATCGGATCATAAGACGTAAGGCAATGCGCCATCGGTGCATGGTGGACAACCCACCCATACGCACAAAACCATTCTGGAAACACTCATTGTGCGTACAGCTAAGGAGTGAAATTCCCTGCCGGTTTTGTTTTTCCCGATAGCTATAACGACCTCTAGTTCTTGTCAAGAGCGAATAGGTTATTCTTGGGCAAGCGTGCTTCACCGTCGACCACATCATCGCTGACCATCAGGTGAGCTGGTCGTCAAACGCGAGCCAACAGTTCAAAAAAAAATCCTCTATTCAAAAGTGAGGATCCTTCGTTCAGACGGGTATTGTTTTTTATTTATGTACTAAATATGTTCAGGACAAACTTTCACAAAAACAAGTGTACAATGGGCGGTGTTATCGCACTAGGCAATCTCTTACAGACAACCTTTGGATGGACTAAACGATAGGAGAAGAATTTTGGGCTTACAGTGTATAAAATTACATACTTAAATAATATTACTTAGACATAATAACATAAAGTACATACCAGGCCCCTCAGAAAGTATTGCGAAAAAAAGTTTTTATATATGGGAGACTGGCCAGTTATAATGTTTTTCGAAAATATGATTATTTATAAGTAAAAATAAGTAAGTTCCAATTTCAAAATTTCCCTCCACATTTTTTGCGAGTTAATTCAAAGTATTGTGTCTCACTGAAATATGGATCTGCGCCAGGAACATTTTAGAGCTATGATTTTATACGATTTCAAGTGTCGCCTGAAACCGGATGAATCGTACGATAGACTTCAAATGGCATTCATGGATGAAGGCCCTTCCAAGGCAACCGTGTATCGTTGGTATAACGAATTCAAGCGCGGTCGACCAACTTTGGGGGATGACGAAAGAAGCGGTCGCCCTTTGACGGCTGTTACCGAAGAAAACGTGCTAGCAGTGAAAAATTTAATCCAAGACAATAGGCGAATTACATATCAGGAGATTCAACACATATTGAAGATTGGATCGGGAAGCGTTCACGAGATTCTACACAGCCATCTTCGCGTGAGGAGGATAGTATCACGCTGGGTGCCGCACAACCTCACCGATGCTCAGAAGCAGGCCCGGGTGGAATGGTGCCGTGATATGCTTAACAAATTTGAAGCAGGCTCGTCTCGGCGTGTTTACGACATCGTTACAGGTGATGAGTCCTGGATTTATCAATACGACCCAGAAACCAAGCGCCAGTCGACTGTTTGGGTGTTTCAAAATGAGCCAACGCCTACCAAAGTGAAGCGATCTAGAAGCGGGGGTAAGATTTTGATCGCTAGCTTTTTTAATTTGACTGGCCACTTGGTATCAATTCCCTTACGGGATCAAAGAAGCATTAATGCCGAATGGTATACTACCAAATGTTTGCCAGAAGTTTTCTCTGTTATAAGCAACAAGCGACCAAACACAGGGCTCCGCGGGCTACTGCTCCACCACGACAATGCACCTGCGCACACCGCACTCAAAACGAGGGACTTCCTGGACAGCACGCCAGTCAAACTCCTGGGTCACCCTCCTTACAGCCCTGATCTAGCACCGTGTGACTTCTTTTTATTCCCAAAAATAAAAAATCAGCTCAAAGGGATACAATTTTCGTCGCCGGAAGATGCGCTGGCTGCGTTCGAGCAGGCTGTAAACGAGGTGTCTGCGGCGGACTGGAAAAAGTGTTTTGAAAACTGGTTTAGGCGCATGAATCTTTGTATAGAGGCTGGTGGAAAGTACTTTGAAAAGATTTAATAAAAATATATGTACGTATAGAACAATTTTTTTTAGTTTCGCAAAACTTTCTGAGTGTCCCACGTACATACAATGTATACATATGTATACATACAATGTGTTTTATTGCAGAAAGAGGAAAAAAAGGGGTGGATCTTGTATTCTTATTAAAAACGGGCACAAATGGAAAGAACTGCCTAAAATAGCGAAACTATCATCACCAGGTGTATTTGAGTGCTGTGCCATTGAGCTGATTAGCTATAAGATAATTGTCGTTTGTATTTATAGAGTACCAAATGTAAATAATTTAGATGAGTGTTTGAATAAGCTTGAGACACTTCTACAAGAAATATCAAAAACTAGGTGTAAGAATATTGTAATTGCTGGCGATTTTAACATTGATGTACTAAAGCCGAGTAGGATTTCTGCTACGCTTGAATGTCTACTATTAAGTTTTAATTTAAAACTGGAATTTAAACAGCCGACACGGATGGCCAGCCAGACATGTATAGACAATTTTGCGCACAATTGTAATAAATCATGTAAAAGTGAAGTAATAGAGTTTGCTCTATCAGATCACACAGCGCAGCTGCTTCAATGCCCCGTAAAGAAAACGTGTTCTATTAACTATTGGTACACGACCAGAAGAGACTATAATATAGAGAACATAGCTAAGTTCAAAGCCTGTATAAATAATATTTCATTTACGGAGATCTATGAGACAAAAGATCCCAATATAGCCTATAATGCATTTATCGACACTTTTAGGTTGTTTTATGACCTGTGTTTCCCGTTTGTTCGAGTCAAAGTTAATATTATAAAAAAACCTAAGTGGTTGTCCAAAGGTGTTAAACTATGCAGCAGGAAGAAAAGACACCTTCTGTGGCAACTGAGACTAAATCCTAGTCAGGTCAATAAAACCAAGTTTAAAAATTATTGTAAATTGTATAAAAAAATTATAAACTTGACACAAAAGGCACAAAACAATTATAAAATAATGAAAGCCAAAAACATGTCTAAAACTACCTGGCAAATTATAAACCACTAAAAACACAATATTCCCAGCCAGCTTATTGATAAAATTAAATTTAGTAATAAAACTGTAACAAATCCAAAGAATATTTCTAATGCATTTAATAACTACTTTGTTGATAAAATACAGCCCAAACTAATGAACGGCAGCCAATCTAAAGCAAGTAGGAAAATAGACACGAGAAGGGAGTCAATGTTCATGGCACCAGGCGTACCAGATGATATATATAAAATAATAATGTCACTGAAAAACACTAACAGCGTAGGTTACGATGGCCTCTGTACAAAGATTTTTAAATCCGTAGCTAGTGAGATATGTGTACATTTAAGTTACATACTTAATCTTAGTTTAAGTGCTGGCATATATCCAGATGCTTTAAAAAAATCTATTATAAAACCAATATTTAAGAGAGAAAATAGAGAGCTAATGGAAAGTTATAGGCCAATCTCACTGATTCCGATTATTTCAAAAATTTTTGAAAAGTTTATTTATAATAAGCTATACAAATACTTAGATAAGAACAATATTTTGTGCGAACAACAAAAAGGATTTAGACCCAGCAGAACAATAAATATGGCGATTTTTGATTTTATACAGAATGTTATTAATAATGTAGATAAACGAAACCCTGTCTGTGCCATTTTCTGTGACATGACGCAGGCGTTTGATTATGTCCACCATCCTACACTTTTGAAGAAACTCGAAGCTTATGGTATAAGGGGTAATGTCCTGGGCCTATTTCAGTCTTATTTACATAATAGACGACAAATAACTGAAATTAATAGAATTAATATAGTTAATAAAAACCTCGAGGTATTTAGATCAGACGAACGTATAGTTAGCTACGGGGTACCGCAGGGGAGTGTGTTGGGTCCTCCGCTATTTATATTATATATAAATGACTTACCGGAATGCATTGAACAACCAATGACCCTATTTGCAGATGACAGTACCGTGACAATACCTTCGAAAAGTGTAGATACATACGAAAATGAAATTAACATGTCTTTAAAATCGATCATAAAATGGTTAGACGAAAATAACTTAAGAATAAATATAAACAAAACAAAGATAATGCATTTAAACCAACGCATGCCAGATAAGAGCAACCTGCATGTGCAATATAATAGTGATACAGTTAACAGTGTAACAAATACTAAATTTTTAGGGCTAGAAATAGATCAAAAACTAAATTGGAAACAACATATAGAGTCACTTTGCAAAAAACTAAGCACTTCCGCTTATGCTTTACATACTTTGTCGTCTATTGTAAATCTAGACGCACTTCTGTCTGCATACCATGGTTTAGTTGAGTGTCACCTACGATACGGAGTTATTTTTTGGGGCAACTCCACTGAAAGAGAAACTGCATTCAAAGCACAGAAAAGATGCATACGGTCATTTTTAAAACTGCAAAGTACTGATAGCTGCGTGCCATATTTTAAACAGAATAAAATATTAACTTTACCATGCTTGTATATTTTAGAAATGGCAGTGTTTGTAAAGCTGAACCCTGACCGTTTTGACCGCATAGATGACGTATTTCCACGAAATAGGCGTGATAATAGTAGGTTATGTCTCTCTAGTGCGAGAACGACTTTAATGCGCAAAAGTGTCTGCTACATGGCGCCAGTCGTTTACAATAAATTACCTAAGAGCTGGAAAGAATTAAACTTGACGTTATTTAAAAAAAAACTTCGAAATTTTTTAGTAGACAAAGCGTATTATAGTGTAACGGAATTTTTAATGGAGAAAGGCATTTCTTGATTGCTTTTTATAATGATTATTAATTTGAAAAATATGACATTTAATTTTTATTTAATTTAATTTTATTTAACTCCAATACGAATTATGTGACTGCAGAAGAATTGTGTAAATAAATAACTATTGAAATACTTCATAATTAAATTGTAATTTGATTAATTTTTATATTGACATTGATATTATTACGTACTTAGCATCTCTACTGTATTTTTAAACTTTTGCATGCCTTCTGGTTAAATATGGCTGTTCCTAATTATATTGTTTATGTCACCATGTTTTTTGTACCCATATTTGCAAAATAAATATCTTATCTTATCTTATCTTATCTTACAATATTATATAATATACTAATACATATCAAATTTATAACAGAGAAAAGAGAAAAATAAAAATTATAGTGACAGGTAATGCTCTTTTAACATTTCTTAAACGTTGGCAGTGTTTGAGCACATCTTATTTCAATTGGTAATACATTCCACAACCGAGCTGCTTGAATCGTGAAAGATTTGTCAAAAAACCGGCCAAGTGCGAGTCGGACTCGCGCACGAAGGGTTCCGTACCATTATCGCAAAAATGGCAAAAAAATCACGTTTGTTGTATGAGAGCCCCACTTAAATATTTATTTTATTCTGTTTTTAGTATTTGTTGTTATAGCGGCAACAGAAATTAATCGGTGTAAATTTCAACTGTCTAGCTATCACGGTTCGTGAGATACAGCCTGGTGACAGACAGACGGACCGTGGAGTCTTAGTAATAGGTTCCCTTTTTTACTCTTTGGATACGAAACCCTACAAAGGAAGTGAATTGCATACGAATACTTAATTTTAGATTTTACGATGATCTCAAGGACCTAGAATGGGTGTTATAGAGGAACTGAAAGCATTCTTTGAGAAAAAAGGATTAAATTGCACGTTATAAAGCAAAGAATGTAAGGCGAATAAAGCCATTTACGAAACTCAGAAATAAAGAAACGTGATCATACTTGCGCAAGTCAAATATGCATCTGATACAGAGGTTTTGAAGCTCGTTAGTGGTGGCCAACTGCCTGATGGTTATCGTCGAGCGGTTCTGTGTTCAAATCGAACGAAAAACTTTTATAGTGCGTTGCAGGCTTTGTGTGACGGTCGATTCATGCACGTCTTCAATCCACTGGAAATACACCCCAAATCCTACTTAAGAATAGCAAGGCCTATCCGCTCACAGCAATCACATAATATGTCAGAGTGAAAGAGAGAGATTGAAGAGTGGATTAAACAAATATAAATGTATTTCAGATGTTCGATAACATTCGCGCTTTGGAACTGTACGTGGATCACACCAACCGTCCCGTGGCCGCTAAAATGATATCTGCTGAATCCGAGGTATTTATAACTTTTTGGTATTTGAACTCCAATAATTAAACAGCACATAAAGAAATACTCTGATCCCACGGAAACCCTGACGTAGAATATTTGTACGCTTCTTGGCATAACATAGCTACTTACGAACTTTAATTTAAGAAATGTATTTACTGTGGGGGACTACCCTGCAGAGTGCATGTGTGCAAGGAAACTCAAGAGATAATTAAAATAGCATACTAGATTTATTCTGAGTACTTATAAAAAGTAACACGTATAAAACACACCGAAAAATATTCTGTCAACAAGACAAGCTTCAACAGAACGTTGAATCTTCATATTTTAATTAAATATAGACTAGGCTCTAGCAGCCAGCTATATTATGTACATTAAAACCTAATACGCCCCCTTAATGTGCATATGTATTACAAGAGAGACGCAAAACAAAGTATTTACAAACAATATACGCTAACTATAAACATAAACCTAATCCAGTCATGCACATATAGTGCTTGGCTTTCGGCAAGGCCTTGGTTAATACGTCAGCTAACATAAGGTTGGTCGACAAGTATACCAACTGAATGTTATTGTTCTCCTTCAAGACACTCCGTATAAAATGGTGTCTTATATCTATGTGTTTGCTCCGGGAATGGAATACCGAGTCGTTTGCTAATTTAATTGCCCCAGTATTATCTACATGTAAGGTAATTGATGCAAACTTACGTAATCCGATTTCAGTCAACAAGCTGTTCAGGTATAAAGCTTCCTTCATCGCTGATGATAAACTGACGTACTCGGATTCACACGTCGAGGTACTGACACACTTCTGCTTCTGGGACTTCCATGACATACATGCACCACCTAATACAAAGGCATATCCCGAATATGAACGCCTATCTAGCAAACAACCACCCCAATCCGAATCAGAATAGCCTCGAACTGCTTTACCTGTTTTACTGAACACTAGTCCGTACTCTTTTGTTCGCTTCAGATAACGTAATATTCGTTTCGCAGCGATCCAGGACTCTTTGCTAGGACAGTTAACTACCTGCGCCAATTTCGAAACACTATTCGAGATATCTGGTCTCGTCCCCACGGATAAATACATCAAACTCCCAATTAGTTCGCGATACGGGTATCGCTCTTCTTCGAGTTTTGTATGGGGCTCAGGTAATTTAAGCTTTAAATTTACCTCCATTGGGGTTGAAACCGTTTCTTTACACATATTCAGACCATATTTAAATAATAAATCTTCAATGTATTTTTGTTGTGACAGTTTGATTTTATCACTGTCAACTCGCTCAATGTCAATTCCTAACATATATTTCGCGATGCCATAATCCTTAAGGTCGAATTCACTGGCCAGTTCCTTTTTAAAATTTTCAATGCATACTCTTTTCTGCGATGCCACTAAAATATCGTCGACATAGACTGCAACAAAAAGTTTTGTACCATCACCTATGTCTCGGAAGTATAGACATGGCTCATTTAATGATGATCGCATCCCCATTTTTTGCAGTTGTGTATCGAGCCTTGCATTCCACTGGCGTCCAGCTTGCTTCAAGCCGTAAAGTGATCTCTTAAGTCTACATGCATCACCACCTGCCTGCATGTCTGCTAGCATTTTCTTAGCTCGTTCATATATATTAGAACCTTTTTGTTCCACCTGAAGCAGCTTCTGCAGACATTCTCTTAATATGTCGGGGATTTCCATGTAAATTTCTTCATTTAATGTACCGTTCAAATAAGCGGTATTAATGTCTAACTGATGAATTTCCATACCAAGTTCAACCGCAAGTGCAGTCAGCAATCTGATGGTGTCTAGTCTGACAACAGGGCTGAATGTCTGGTGATAATCAATCCCGTACCGTTGGCTATATCCTTTGGCAACAAGTCTAGCCTTTTTCTTTACGGTTTTATCAACATTTAGCTTCGTTGTTAAGATGTAACGACAACCAACGACAGCGCGTCCCATGGGTCTCTTCGCTATATCCCAGGTATCATTTTTAATCATGCTTCGTATCTCCGAGAGAATGGCTGCCTCCCATTCATCTTTTTCTGAACCAGATAAAGCTTGCCTCAATGATACCTCTGCATTACCCACAAAGTCTTGGCAATCTGAGAACTCTTCTTGTAGTTCAGGTTCCACTTCAACCATACGATAAATTTTCTTTGGGCGTCCCACATGTCCTCTGTCTAGTCGTGGTCTTCCTGGGGCTCGTTTTAAGGTCTTTTCTTCATTATTTTGTTGGACTTCATCTGAGCTAACATGACGAGGTGAACCAGCTTCTGACTCCATATTATCCTGGACATTTTGTACATTCCTCTCAGGTTCAGGAACAAATCTACGTGAACTCGTCACTACCTCTCTTGTGTTGTCAACTGCCCTTCCTGCATGGAAATCTATCTCTACATAATTTGGTTCTGGTCTTTGGCAGATATCAGCTTGTAGCTCTTCATTCCCAAATTCCAGTGGATCAGTTATAGAAGAATTATTCTCATCGCATCGAGTCTCGTTTATGTGAAATTTTACATCTCGCGATACGACATACTTTCGTTCTTGTGGCAACCAAATCTTGTAGCCTTTTCGGTCTCTTGGATAGCCTACAAAGATTCCTTCTTTACTGCGAGGTGCAAATTTATCTTTTCCTTCCTCCTTATCCAAAACATGTATCTTGTTTCCAAAAACATGCATATAGTTTATGTTCACAGGCCGCTCGTACCATTTTTCATACGGCGTTCCACCTTCAAGACTACTTGTTGGACATCGATTTCGAACGTGACATGCCGTCATAACGGCGTCACCCCAAAAACCAGGTGAAAGGTTGGATGAAATTATCATACACCTTGCCATCTCTACAAGAGTTCTGTTCATCCTTTCTGCGACCCCGTTCTGTTGAGGAGTGTTAGGAATAGTTAATCTTCTCCCTATTCCTTCAGTCTGTAAATATTCATCAAAATCTTTATTACAAAATTCTCCTCCATTATCCGTCTGCATATATTTTATTCGTTTGCCAGTCATATTTTCAACATAACTTTTGTATATCTTGAAATATTTAAGGGCTTCACTTTTCTTGGATAGCAGATATACTTCACACCACCTCGATGAGTCATCTATAAACGTAATAAAGTACTTCGCTCCACCTATGGCTTCATGCCGCATCGGGCCTACGATATCGGAATAAATAATCCGTAATTTTTCATCACATGGCCCATCCGTCCTCGAAAATGATGATGCATTCATTTTCCCACTAGCACAGATACCACAATTATGCAATGTACTCACATCCGTCATCTTTATATTCATTCCGGATTTGTTCAAGAGTTTGACAAGATCTCTTCCATTCAGATGACCCAATCGTTCATGCCACAGTCTTACCTTATCAACTGCTTCTGAAATAATGGAAACTGTTCCCATTTGTTCCTCAACGTAATATAGATTACCCCTACGATTTGCTACAAGCATAGTGTTACCATAGCTGTCCCTAACACAAGCTATATTCTTATCGAATTTAACACTATACCCTTTATTCGTAATTCTTGCGACCGAAATCAGATTACATCGCAAGTTTGGAACAAATAAGGTATCTGGCAACTCCACGATTGTTTTGGAATTATTTTTACATGTAATTAATCTAACGGTACCCTTACCTTTAACATCTGTGCTCGAGTTTATCGCTAGATTTAGCTTACCCGACAAAGGTATCAATGAATTGCCAAATTTACTAGGATCGTTGCATAAATGTGATGTACAACCGCTGTCAATGACCCAGCCTCCATTCCCGTTGCAAGCAGCATTATCACCTGCAATACAATTAAAGGTTACAAGGCTGAAATTATCTTTTTGCAAATCACATTCCAAAACATACTTTGCACTATCACGACACTGATCCTTGTCTTTCTTCATATCACATTCAGAAGCTTTGTGGCCATGTTTGTGACATTTAAAACACTTGTATTTAAAATTCGTCTTGTTAGTATCACTCTTTGATTTGAAAGGTTTCTTAATTTTGGACTTTGCAAGGAGAGCTTTTTCTTCGCTTCCTTTCTGACGTCTCGAACATACCTCTTCGATTATTTTAACCTTCAAAGTCTCAGGGTCTGGTAACGTGTCTCTGGATTCGATCGCGCATCGAAAATTCTCGAAGCTTGATGGTAAGCTATAAAGAAGCATTATGGATACTAAATCATCATGCATCTGAATATCCATATCAGCTAGTTTACTTTTTACTTCGAAGAAATGCATGACATGTTCACGAACGTCACCACCTTCCTCCAACTTGTGTAGCAACAACTCCTTCAGGAGCGTTGCCTTCTTGGCAGGTCCCTTAGATGCGTGTATGCTCTCAAGTTTTTGCCAAACATTTCGTGACGTTTTACATCCGCGAATGTGTCTCAGTTCACTTGGACTAATAGCTAGGATTAGATCAGACTTAGCTTTTGCGTCTCCGATTTCCCATTTCTTGGCTTCTTCCGGCTCTGTAGGCTTGCTTACGCTTCCGTCTACATAGCTCCAAGCGTCGTTCTTTATAAGAACCGCTTCAGCCTGAATCCTCCAAGTTTCGTAATTTTCTTGAGTAAGTGGTTCTATTTTAACAGTACTCATATCGTTGACTCTTTTACGTCAACCTTGTTTATTTCATCAGCTGTTCGTACTTAATCAAACGTACCTTAAATATTTGCTGATATTCAATAAATAAGCACGAAATTTTAATATCTCGTTCCTGGGCCCATAACCACTGTGGGGGACTACCCTGCAGAGTGCATGTGTGCAAGGAAACTCAAGAGATAATTAAAATAGCATACTAGATTTATTCTGAGTACTTATAAAAAGTAACACGTATAAAACACACCGAAAAATATTCTGTCAACAAGACAAGCTTCAACAGAACGTTGAATCTTCATATTTTAATTAAATATAGACTAGGCTCTAGCAGCCAGCTATATTATGTACATTAAAACCTAATATTTACTACCTATATTACACAAATAAAAATAATTATGATTATGGTTTACCAATGAAAGAAAACTATTCCAATGCCTCGGCCAACTTTTTTTATACTTTCTTTACAGCTCAATATGGCATAAAAAGGCAGTTTTCTATATTTCGGTGGCGGTACAATGCTAAATGAAAAGCTCAGATTACGATCACTTTTTTTTTTTTTTTTTCTTTGTAGACGTTGCTCCATTTTTTGGCACGCGAAGTACTATATGTATAGTATCGCGTCATCTAGTTCGATTTATATCTGTGCCTGTAAGTGACTTGCTTACACAGGATCGTCCCTAGATGTTTCTTTGTAATATTAATGTGTAAGTGTAATGTGTGAGTCGTTGGTGTGTCTTGTTAATTAATTAATAAATAGAAAGAATGAGTGAGGTTTGTGAGTATATTTTTTCTCGTCCGAAGCCGGGGAGGGTTGCTTATACGACTTCCTCCGCGTAAAAAGTATTTTATCATCGCGTACACTACCGGTATATAAACTATGTCCTTCTCAGGGTCTGGCACTCTCTCCATACCAAATTTCATCTCATTCGGTTCAGCTCTTTAGTCGAGAATAGATAAGAAACAAACAATAACTTTACATTTAATTTTCTTTTTGTTTTAGATAATGGACTTCCGCAACGTGGTGTACACAGAAGGCCGCGTCGAAGACTGGATGAACCTCGTACTAAATGAAATGCGGCAAACCAACAAGTTTCTCTCCAAGAAGGCCATATTCTATTACGGGAGGAATTGGAAGGTGCTAAGGTGGGTATTCCATCATGATAATCTTCCTGCCGTACTCTTAGACTTGTTGGTCGTATTAAATCGGTCCACATCATGTCTAGGAGGAAACATCTCTATCAGTCCGCATTTCAGTATTCACTTCATTTCTGACTATTTCATGTTTTACGCAAGCTATTTATCGTTTCTTGGGCCTTTCTCTCCATAAACTTACAGCCAATGAGTATTCAGCTGTATGGCTAAATCGTTCAGGTACTTAAGCCCAAACTGCCGCACGTAGACACGCTTTCAATACTAATAAGTATGGATGCTTGCGAGCAGTTTTCTCGCTCTAGTGACACCCTTAAGTGATAGAAAGAAAAAAAGATACAAAAAATATTGATCGGTGCTTGTAAATGTGATTATCATCTCTTGAAAGTTAAAAAAAAACAGTAAATGCCGTCAAATACTCAATAACTTTACAACAACTCATTTTCCTCCCCGTACTCCAGAACTGACTGGATCATGGAATACCAAGGCATGGTCTGCGTAGCCGCAAACGGAGTCTGGTGGACGGCTGAAACCGAAGAAACTTTCTTACGCATACGTAAGGGCAACAAGAGAGCCATGAAGGAGCATTTGTTCCAACAGAATGAACAGCTAGCTGGACTTGTGGTTAAAGTTAGGCAAGGTGAGCAATTTTGATAGACAACTTGATCAAAAGTCTGTATTACCCGAAGAGGACGTAACATAGGCAAACCAACATAAGTATAAAAATAATAATTTTACCGATATCGTGTCAGCCAATGCCTTAGAAGCCCTTAGGACCAACACCTTAGGAGGCTCTCGTTAGGCGGTTGGGTCAAGGGCCTGATCCATAAAGTAGTACTGCTGGACACGGCTCGTATTGTTAGGAAGTTCCTCTTTCTGGAGCCCTGACCGCCGTAGCTTGGACCCTGTTCCCGATACCGGATTATTCATATTTAAATGCATTTTTTTATGTTTTTTTTTAAATATTTAAAAATATAATATAATAAGAAAAAAGATGATAATAAAATTAATTGGCATAAAACAAATTACACATAATAAATGGTTATGAAACTGGTGCCTGTGGTATGTAATGAGAACCAGTATTATAAGTCACCAGAATGCCACCCCTAACAATTAAACACAATCAATATTCAAAACAGGCATGCAACGAAATAAAACAGAACAGAAAATAAAAACCAAAGTAATATTACAGAACAAAAGTAATTGGTATGATACATGTCTGTTAGCTATTTTTAAGTTTCATTTAGTATGGAACAACTTTCTTAGCATAAGTGTGGTTCGGTAGAAAAAAAAATTGAATATTTTTTTTTTTGTGATTTGGTAATCAAGCACATTGTAGCCAATCGTTCAACTCCACATACATAAATCTAATTAGATGACGCGATTGTATGTACTTCGCGTGACAAGAAACGGACTAAAGTTACGATCAATGATCGTAATCTGAGCTTTTCATTTAGCACTATCGGCACCAGAAATCCACCGAAATCTAGAAAAATGCCTTTTTATGCCATATTGAGCTGTAAAGAATGTATAGAAAAAGACGCATTGGATCTTTTATCATTCATTGGTATGTAAATTTGGTTTTAGATTGTTTGTGAAAAAGTGGCACGCTTGGTTTTCATACAGATGGTGGGACTAGCGTTATCTATTTAGATTTATGTCTGTGTTCAACTCCCTTACATAATTAATAACATTAGTTCAATGATTCAATAAAAGAGATTGCATGTAGCGGAGATGAGAATGTTGAGATGGATGTGCGGAGTGACGAGAATGGATAAAGTGAGAAATGAGTATATTAGAGGAAGTTTGAAAGTGGCGTCAGTTACAGAAACGTTGAAAGGAAACCGTTTGTCCTGGTATGGTCATGTGATGAGGAGGGATGCAACGCATGTTACTAAAAGAGTTATGAATATAGATGTGGATGGACGGCCAAAGAAAAGATGGATGGACTGTGTGAGGAGTGATATGAAAGAAAAGGGCGTCAGTGATGGAGTTTCTTGTGCGTGTTGACTTTGACTTTGATATGACATTCAAAAGTGCCGTTTATTGGCCTAATTGAATAAATATATTTGACTTTGAAAACGTGTTGCGCCGACCCCAAGTAACATAAGACAAGGACAGGAAGATGATGACAATGATTCAATAATTTCCGGCTCGCTTCTACTAGTCTCAACGCAAGCGCATTCATATTCCATCATCGAAAACTCCGTTTCCTCTCGCAACCTTTTATATTCATACTCGCAACTTTTTCCTCAGACCTTTCATCTAACGACCGCCTTAAGTTCCGGACGATAACAACAATAGACGTACACGCACGTGATATTATCGAAGGATTCGTGCGTGACAACGTGACGGATGCCAGCGAGTTTGAGTGGGAGAGTCAGCTACGATTCTACTGGCTCAAGAAGGACGATAATCTGTGGATTAGACAGTGCACAGGTACAATTAATAATTCTATAGTATTTAATGTGCTTCCGCTTTGCATACTAGTATAGTATTTTTCAGATTCATTATGATATGTAGATAGATAGATACTGTAAAATCTACGGGAAATAAAAAGCTTTTATTTTATTTTTTTTATAGTATTTTTCATTTTATTTTTTTGCGATAGGCTCGCGTTTGGGTTTATCTCGCCTGATGGTAAGCGATGATGTGGTCTACGATTTAACACGCTTGCCTAGAAGTAACCTATTCACTCTTCGTAGTAGTAGACAGTATTGTTTTTATTTGAAGACAGTTCAGTACTAACTGGCTTCGTGTACTCGTCGCACGCAAGACCCTGAACCGATTTTGCAATTTTTTTGTTTTTTTTTTAAATTTTATACATACAGTGCTTTATAAATCTTGGCCAGTCATGGAAAAGCATTTATGACGAAAAGTGTGTTTTGTGCAGCCATCAACGAAACTATACAATTAGTAGAAAACAAGCGGTGTGGGGATTCGCAAATCTACAACTTCTCAGAGGGTAGAACTTAGGAATTAGTAACCGCCAAGAAAAAATGGCAGCTATGCTCTATAATTTTTTTTACATCAGCTATTCACAAATTCCTTTATTGCAGGTATCTTCGAATACGGCTACGAATACATGGGTCTGAACGGTCGCCTGGTAATTACGCCGCTTACTGACAGAATCTACCTCACTATCACGCAAGCTCTTACCATGCAACTTGGAGGGGCGCCGGCTGGTAAGGAAATGAAATAACTTAGTATTTTATACGCCCTAACGTAACAATAGTAGATTAGTAGCCAAAGGGCTGTAAGGCATCAATTGCAGCCCGAGATATTTAGGCGCACGAGCGCAGCGAGGGCGCCTATAGTTCGAGGGTGCAATTTGTGCTTACACCCGAGCTAACTATTCTGCTTTACATCTCGATTGTGAGGTAAGTAGAAAAAAACCGGCATTACAAGAATAAAACATTTTTTTAAATATTTTTTTTCAAGTACGAAATTGAGCTTCGCCGTTCGATATTTAAAATTGATGACTATTATCTCACACGAAGACAAGGCTGAATAGCAAAGCGACCTCTTTGGTCATTGGGCTGAATGCATGATATCTATTGCCAGTATGATGGTTAGATGTACGCGAACTTTTTGAAAGAAAGAAGTGTTTTTTTTTTTAATTACTTACCGCCCTAGGGCTTTTGCTGCTACATTATTACCCTAGAGCGCTAATTAGTCACCTACAAGCCCCATTTGGAGGTAATAAGAACCTACTTACCGAACATGAGAGATGTAAACACATTTAAAATACTAAGTTGATACTGCGACTGCAAATGTCTGTAGCAGTTACTCATACATAAAAATAAACTTAAAAGCGCTCGATCATAACTATAATGTGCTCCTTAAAATCCACACATAAGCCTTTAATTTTGTTATTATTAAAACGTGCCGTTTAAAACCGCTTTAGCTTAGATCTTAGAATCTTTCCTTGTAATTTCCATAAGTGTTTGTAACTACTGTCCTGAACATTGTTTCTAGGCCCCGCCGGCACCGGCAAGACCGAAACAACAAAAGATTTAGCAAAGGCCCTAGGTCTCCTCTGCGTGGTCACAAACTGTGGCGAGGGTATGGACTTTCGCGCGGTTGGGCAGATCCTAGCTGGCTTGTGTCAGTGCGGCGCCTGGGGCTGCTTCGACGAGTTCAACAGGATTGACATCTCCGTGCTCTCTGTTATCTCTACACAGCTGCAGTGCATCCGATCTGCACTACTGATGAAGCTCAAGAGGTTCACTGTGAGTAGCTTTAGTCTAGGTTTAGGCAAACGACAGCTCAAACAAAGTGTGAAAGATCCCTCTTAATCTAAATGTAGCCGTCGCACTGGAAAACCGAGACAACAAAAGCCATAGATCGCCTCTGCGTGGACAAAAACTGCGGCGAAGGCATGGACTTGAAGGAAGGCGGCGAAGGCTGTTGGGTAGATCCTGGTTGACTGGTGTCAGTGCGGCGCCTGGGGCTGCTTCGACGAGTTCAACTGAATCGACATCTCTGTACTGTCTGTCATCTTTACGTAGCTGCAGTGTATTAGATCTGCACTGCTTTTGTTTATTTTTTTACTGTCGGTAGGCTCGCGTTTGACCACTACCTCGCCTGATGATAAGCGATGATGTGGCCTACGGTGAAGCACGCTTGTCTAGAAGAAACCTATTCACTCTTACTTAAAGACCCCAAGGTTGTAGCTATCAGGGAACAAAGACTCCGGAAGGGAATTCCACTCCTTAGCTTGCAGCAAGCCTTCGGTACTTTTCCAGTCTCTATCGAAAAGCGATACAGGCGAGTCAAGATCGGAGACAATTCAGGCGCACAGCTTTTAAGCACAATTGCTGGTATCCCGTCGGGACCACTCGCTTTGTTCACATCAAGGCTACGCAGCACCCTACGCACGTCCTTTTGATGAATGCGAATATCCGACATACTCGTCACACATCCATCAGGAGAAGGAGGAGGCTGCGCGCCATCAGAATTCAGATGCGAAGATTCCGCAAAAAGGCTGGCAAATAAATTTGCCTTCTCCTCAGCGGAGTGGGCCAATGACCCGTCAGGTTTCAGCAGTGGTGATAGTGAGGGGCGACAGAATTTTGATTCGACCGACTTAGCCAGGGACCAAAACGCTTTGCTACCCGCTGGGTATGAAGCTAGTTTGTGCCCGAATCTGCTAATGTGGTTAAACCGTGCTCTTTACGTCACCTTTTTGCATGACTTGGCAGCCCTGTTGAAGGCTCTCTTCTTCTGATTCACGTCATTAGCCTTGCGTGTTCGAGCCTCGACCCATGCCTGATAACCAATGTGTTTATTGCGTCGGCGCGGTTACACCCGGCTCCATACCATGGTCTGTCGCCGCAAGACATTGCTACGTCAGAGAATGGAATATAGTACTCCATTCCCCGACGCAACACATCTGTCACAGCGTCAGCGCACGACAATGGATCATCCGAAGAGAAGCAAGTGGGCTGCCAAGGATAGCATGCGAAATAAGATCGCACCCCATCCCAATCTGCTGCTTTATTATTTATTTTATTTACTTGTACCGCCATACCCGCCGAATGCCTCTAGGGCTGGGATCGGGCGGGGAGTAGACGGACACAGACTTCACCAGACAGTGGTCAGAACTACCCAAAGGTGAAGATATCGACACAGAGTATCTGTCTGGATCTGTTGTCAGCAGAAGGTCCAAGCAATTGGCTGTGTGCGAATCAACATCTGGCACCCTCGTCGCCCCCTAGACCAGCTGGGTGAGAATTAGTGCTAGCGCAAGCTTGCGCGTCTCTCGCCCAGCATGATCAGTGCCAGTGCACTGCAGTGCATGGGAAAAGCCACTCCTGGTGGTGGGCATTAAAGTCCCCCAGTAGCACTAATTGGGTGGAAGGGTACCGCTGCTATGCCGTATCAGCCGCCCACTGAGGTACTCTGTGAGCCTGGTTGTCTCCTGATCTCCGCTGTGCGAACGGTAGACACAGGCGTAGATAATCTTATCCAACCCTGTGTCCACCGGAGCCCTCAGCACTGAGAACCTGGAGTCTTCAAGGTTATGGAGACGCCGATAGCAAGTGTCGTCTCGGGCATACATGTATACACCCGCGCATGGTTTAAAGGCGTGCTCCAGGGTAAACCCTGGGTAGGATAAGTACGACACGTCTGACGGACTTGCTATCTGCATCTCCGTAAGGTAAAACAGTGCTGGCTTTTCAGTCTCCAGGTGATGGTGGAAGGATTTGAGATTGGAGTGCAGACCTCTTATATTAGTAAGGTGCACTTTGTGGGGGGTGCAGCCGCTGTTTTACTCCAGTTTTCTTTTTCGTATTTGCCATTTTGTAAGAGTGAAAGGAGAGAAGAAGGAAGTGAGATAAGGTTCCACACTACTAACTTACAGACACGCACTGAAAGGACGCCATTCTTGGGGCACTAGTCCGGAGACTGCGGGGACGCCCGAGCCCCCCCGGAGATGTCCATCGGGCCCTCCCATCTGGTCGCCAACCAGCACCTTGGTGCATTCCGGGATTTTTCGACAGTTGGCGGGGCAGACTTTCATGTGTGGCTGGTACACTAATTGGGCCCCCAACTATCTGCGGTCGGCCAGCGGCGCACCGTGCCTCGAATCCCTAGCGACTAGTCTCCCGATACGCCCAAAAACAGCGCGAATCAGACTGGTCAGCATGCAATGGAACAACTATCTCGACCCAACTTCTCTAGTGGCTACACCGAGCATCGTACCGGAACACGACTAGGCCGCTTGGCGGTACGTCTTTGCCCGGTGGGTGGTCACAAGCCTTCGGCCGAAGCCTACCACCAGTTAGTGTCACCTGATTGACTGACCACGTGTAGGGTAACAACAAACGGGGTAACTCTCCTACGGACGCGGGTGACTCAGCCCCCAAAAATGCTGATGAAGCTTAAGAGGTTCACTGTAGCTTTTGACTAGGTTTAGGAAATACACAGCTCAAACAAAGTGTGAAAGACCTCTCTTAACCTGGATGTAGCCGTCGCACCGGATCTATCACTGTCTTACCACCCGTTGAAATTGTGTTCAAAATCTGCGGTTTTCAGGTTTTTAGAGTTCATTATGCTAAGCTAAGGAACATTTGGTGTTAAGCATTGTGTGTTCCTAATTTTTTTAATGTTTTCTTCATTTTGTTTTGTTTTTCATCAAATTAACTTGATTGACTTAATTAATTGACTTTCGCTAACCTTCAGTATAGCTTGGACAAATTACAAACTTTTATTATAGCGTCACACAAAATCGAATCTAAAACTTTCTTCCTCTCTCAGTTCGAAGGTCAAGAGATAGACATGGACAGCAAAGTAGGCATCTTCATCACCATGAACCCTGGGTACGCAGGCCGTACGGAGCTGCCGGAGTCGGTGAAGGCGTTGTTCAGACCCGTCGTCTGCATCCTGCCGGACTTGGAGATGATCTGCCAGATCTCGCTGTTCTCTGATGGGTTTTTGACCGCTAAGGTAAGAATTTAAGTGATTTATTCGATCTTGATTCTAGAGCGAGCGCTTATACTCAGCGTCAGGTGGTCTACCAACATCCAGAGAGGTCAAGCAAGAATCTGGGATATATCATCTCTCTGCGGATACACCAGAACTGATGAATGCCAGCTCTACCTCGCAGTAGATAATAATAATAATAATAATAATAAGTACTTAACAACACAGACACCATTACGGCAATGGAACCTTCTGACTTATACAAATATTTAGGATACACACAGCTGAAGGGACTAGATCACGTTAGGATTAAAGAAACACTTACAGCAGAGTATAAGAGGAGACTAAACGCCATATGTAAAACCCAACTTTCTGGTAAAAATCTCATCAAGGCCTTAAATACATTTGCCATCCCCATACTGACATACTCATTCGGAGTTATTAAATGGACAAAAACAGACACTGAACAATTAGAACGAACTACTCGCACCATTCTTACTAAACATAATAATTTACACCCTAAATCTGCTACTGAAAGACTTACTATAAAACGACAAAACGGAGGGAGAGGCCTTATAGACATTCAGAATCTTTGGCGGAAACAAGTCTTTAGACTCAAAACATTCTTTCACACTAAATCTCGCTCAAGTAATATCCACAAAGCCATAGAACTAAATGATTTCAATTACACTCCTCTTAATTTACATGAAAAGTTAGATAACCAAGATAGTACTGTCGTTAACCCACAGATCCAAAAAATGGAAGACTGGAAGAAGAAAGTACTTCATGGCCGACATCCGCATGACTTAGAACAATCACATGTAAACAAAGTAGCGTCAAATAAATGGCTTAAAATAGGTAATTTATTCCCTGAAACTGAAGGATTTATGATTGCGATACAAGACCAGATAATTAATACTAGAAACTACAGAAAATTCATCATCAAAGATCCTTCAGTAAATAACGATAAATGTCGTAAATGCCACATTCAGCCTGAAACGATCCAGCACATAACAGGAGCGTGCACAACTCTCACGCAAACAGATTACACACACAGGCATAATCAGGTTGCAAATATTATACATCAAAAATTGGCAGTTAAATATTCACTCACACAGGACACTAACACCCCTTATTATAATTACACGCCACAAACTATATTAGAAAATGACAAACATAAACTTTATTATGACCGCGCCATACTCACTGATAGGACAATTCATTACAATAGACCGGATATTACCCTACAGGATAAAATGAATAAAGTCACTTACCTAATAGATATTGCTGTGCCCAATACACATAATATACAGAAAACAATTACAGAGAAAATTAGTAAATATGCAGAGCTCAAGGAAGAAATAGTTAGAATATGGCGTCAAGAAAAAGTTTATGTGGTCCCCATAGTCCTTTCAACAACAGGCGTTATTCCGAATCACCTTCTCCATAGTCTGAAGCTGCTTGATCTAAATGAAAACATTTATATCACCCTTCAAAAAGCAGCCATCTTGAACACATGTCGAATTGTTAGAAAGTTCATGCAAATTGATGAAAACGAAATAGCTCCACATCATTCATCCTCAATATAACACACCACACGCTGCATTTACTTGGTCTCGGCCCGTAAATGTAGCTTAAACCAGCCTAAGAGCTGAGAAGTTGAAACACTTCCAAATAATAATAATATTATCGTTTATTTATAATATAAGGCACATTTTACAATAAAATATCTTAAACATATAAAAGAAGACAGTTTCTTATTTGCCTGAACTAGGTTGAACCTGTGTTTCAGGGTATAAAGTGCTTAAAACTTATAGTAAATAATAATAAATTAACAATAGGTATGGTATATGAATACTTAAATTAAAGACACAGCAAAATTATTATTTTGTTACAGCCAGGAGATCTTCTGTCTCTCCGTAAGAGATGCCAAGTAGATGTTCAACGATAGTCTTTTTACAGCTAAAATAATTTAATTTATACATACTTAATTTTCTATTTAATCTATTGTACAGAAATGGACCTAAGAAAGTAAAGAATCTATTTACAAAGACATATTTTGAGGATGCATTAGAATCGCAGACAATGTCATTTCGTCTCTTATTATTTATGTATTCAGCGTTATAGGAAAGCATGGTGTGTTGTTTTAATACTAAGTGCATAATGAAAAGCTGCCGAACAGTCAGCACGTTGCAGGATTTGTAAAGCAGATCAGTGGGGTAGAGAAAAGGGTGGAAATTGGCTACTTTTAAAATTGCTCTCTGAGCCCTTTCAAGAGGCAGTAGATGCGTTTTTAGTGCGCCACCCCATGAGGTGATACAGTATAGGATTACAAATTGACCTAGGGCCAAATAGACTTGTTTGATCAATTTTGTATCTGCAATCGTTCTCAACTTTTTTTAAACATAAATTAGTTTGCGCACTCTATTAACTAGGCTATCTATATGAGGTCTAAAGGAGAGAGTTTCATCTATAATAACCCCGAGATATTTTATGTTGCCTGTTTTGAGGATGAAAGGACAATTACACATGCTGACTGGGTGGAAACCACATTTATGGGCATACAGATGAGAGTTAGTAATGTTAACTTGAGGCTTGCGCATGGAGAAGTGAATATATTTTGTCTTGTCAGCATTTAGTGTTAGTAAATTGCTTTGTAGCCAATTAGTCACAGTATTGAAACCTTGTTGAGCGAATTCGTACAATTCATTACTGGTTTTCGCGGTAAAGATTAACGCCGTGTCGTCGGCATATAAAACATAATTTGACATTGACAGCACCCTATTCTTGCAGCAGAGTAGTTTTTGCAGTTAAGTGTATTTGCTAACAGGTCCTAGCCAAAAAGATGACAATGCTGTACCATGTAGCCCAGCAGCAGCTGTCGAAGCAGTCGCACTACGACTGGGGCCTGCGCGCGCTCACGGCCGTGCTGCGCATGGCGGGCAAGCTGCGCAGGGACTCGCCCGGCCTCAGCGCGATCATGGTGCTGATGAGAGCGCTCAGGTAGTCATTAAGAGTCCACCTCACGGACCAGTAATGTTCGTCGCACCGCCGAAACGCAAAATTTATTTGATTTGGTGTTTCACTCTAAAGGCTCTAAGGCTTTACCACGAAGAAAACCGCGTGAGACTCAAGTCGCGATTCCGTGTGACGATTGTCTTGATGGTTATGTAGTCACGTGACTCTTCGCCCATGCTTGAATAGTTCATCGCGAGCTAATTTGCTCCGGCGTCCTACGCGTAATTTGCTTCGGCTAGCCAGGACTTGTCAAGAATAATTTGTAGAAGAGTCAAAGAATTTTGCTCAATGATAGTAATTTAGATACTACGATATTTCAGAATCAGACTGAGCACAGATAAAAAAAAAAAAAAAAATTGTCCAAGGTCTTTGGTACCTACTGTTTTTCGTTTTTTTAGACACCGACTTCGCAAAAGAAGTTATTTTTCGATTTGTAGTGTTTAGCTTTAGTGTTTAGTTTATTTTTTTTGTTAAATGTTTTTTATTTTTCACTTATTAGTGGTACATAATGGACAAGTTCTATAGTAGGGTACATATAATGCCCACAGTGATGCCAGAATAGATTACCCAAATGAAAACTCCTAAAAAAGCCGTATTAATACTAAAATTACATCGCCTACGTAAACTAAAATGTTCATAAATAAAATAAAAAACATAAAATGAACACTACTGGTCCAAACTGTGTTATTTTTTTATGGGACGAAATGGCAACTATCTTGCATCAAACTAAATATAAAATCACGTAAATCGGATCATAAATCTCAGCGTAATCGGTGTACATACATTAAAAAAACAGTCTAATTGAGAACTTCCTCCTTTTTGAAGTCGGTAAATTAAAATAACACCCTTCTCCCACTTCCTTCAGAGACATGAACCATCCGAAGTTTGTTTTCGAAGACGTCCCGCTATTCCTCGGTCTGATCAAGGACTTATTCCCTGGACTGGAATGTCCCCGCGTAGGATATCCAGACTTCAACGCAGCGGTCACAGAGGTGCTGGAGAAAGATGGATACATCGTGCTGCCTCATCAGGTAAGTGCGTAGTGAAACTTCAACATAGGGTCCAAGATTTTGATGTTTATGTACACATTTCAGAGGCATCACTTACGTAGTAGTGGTTATTACCACTGGATGCGGGAGCACGTGTTATTTCAATATCTACTATGGTCAGAGTTCCGGTTGATATGTTGATCACAAATCTGCGGTTTGACGCTTTGCAAACTGGCGAAGTTTTCGGCAGTTGTAAAATACATTCGTAATATACAGGAGAAAATTTGGCTTGGATAGCCAAATCCGAATTCATGTGGAATAGCGAAAATCACTCGAAGAAATCTCGGGCCCCATATATGCGTCATACAACTATCGACTGAGCGCTTTTTTGCAACTATTGGAATCAAATGTAAAAAGCTCACAATGTTAGGACCCATTATTATTAATGTTAATTTTTATTCGTGGTCCTAGGCAACTGGGCTTATCCCAGTTTTAAACGAACCTTTGTGCCTATTGTCCTTGTTTGTACTGTCTCCAGCTTGATATGGAGGGAAGTGGTAATTTTTTTTTTTCCTACTCCTCTTATATTATTCTTTTCTGATTAATTTCGTTGCGGGATCCTAGACAGTTAAATTCATTCTCCGGGACCTCGTCGGGCTTCGGCACTTTTCTGGTGGTTGCCACTGTTGATTCTGGCTTTCAGGAGTTGCAGTGGTTTGGGAATAGTGCAGTGGGATTGTCCCAAAAAAAAAGTTTGGCCGCAAATACGTCCAAGCAAAGAATTCGATCTACATAGTTATGTGTAACCAGTTCATGCCCCAAAATACCATTAGCGTTAAAAAAATGGAAATAATACTGAAACGAGAGACTTTTTTAAATCCAAGTTTTGCTACTAAGGTGTAGTTAATTGTATGTGCGATGTCTTATTTTTCTACAGGTCGACAAAGTAGTGCAGTTATACGAGACGATGATGACGCGTCACTGCACCATGATTGTAGGACCCACTGGGGGAGGCAAGACAGTTATTATTCATACAATCGTCAAAGCGCAGGCAGTGCTGGGCCTGCCTACTAAACTGACTGTGCTTAATCCCAAGGTGAGATATACTTTTTGATGTCCCAGACGAGGTATATCCCTACCTTTCCCCCATCTATTACATGCTTGGTGTAACAAGAATATTTTCACAGTCGCTTGCGCAAAACCTCTTGATATTGCGTTTTAATTTATATTTCAATGGTTTTAATACTGCTTTGTCTAGAATAGCCAACAGTAGAAGGTACTGCTAACTCCTCTTCAAGATATCCGATATATATAAATTGACGTTGCTCGTGACAGAATTCGGGCAAAATTGTTCGGATTCTCGAATGTGACCTAACAAAGTGATTATTTTTGATTACTGCCCACGACAAAGAAAATGGTCTTCTTTTTTCAACGGTGCTTTATAAAATAATTAGTGGCCCACCCCGGTTTTGACTGGGTCATAATAATTGATAACAAAAACAATGTTTTTTATTTCACTCTTCACAATTTATAACCTTTAATAATGTACCTTTCAAATGTAGTAAGATTTTTTCAAATAGGTGTAGTGGTTCCAGAGATTACACTACACTTCTGAAAAACTTACACAATTCGGGCTCTCTTTATAATAATATTAGATAAGACTGGCTGCCGCCCGCTGCTCCGCCCGCAGTACTTAGTCCAAGTAGTTAGTACTTCTCCCAATCTGTAAAGTTTCATCAAAATCCGTTGAGTCGTTTTTGCGTAAAAGAGTACCAAACATCCAACATCCTCATAAACTTTCACGTTTTTAATAGTACCTAGTAGATTATTATTTAATATTATTATTTTATTATTATTATTTAACTAAATGATACGTGAGTTTTCAGGCTTGTTCAGTAATAGAGCTGTATGGAATACTGGATCCTGTAACCAGAGACTGGACAGATGGCTTGTATTCTCGAATTTTCCGGGAAATGAACAGGTATTGAGTTAATTGAATGAATTGAATGAGAAAATTGAGTTTATTGTTACATTTTTTTTTAATAAACAGTGTGGTGACGACGATACGACAATAACTTCAACTTTATATACGAGTAACGATTAACATTCCCAGTCTGCATTTAAAATATGTCCAATAGTTTAGTGACTAAACTATCAAACTACCTATATTGACTAAACTTTAGTCAATATAGGTAGGTAATGTAGGGACTATCTAAGCACAATTCTTAGGGTCGACGCACACGGGTCACCCGCGACAGCCACAAGCGCCGCCACGAGAAGTTAGTGTCGCCGCACACGGGCCACAAACGCCGCCAAGAGAAGCTAGAAGCGTGTAGCGTGTGGCGGCGACCGGCGTCTACCGTGTGCGGCGACTCCATACAAAATGTATGAAACCTATAGGAAATATGCCAGTGACAGCGTTTTGTGGTTGTGGCCGGTGGCCCCGAGTGCGGGGACCCTTAGATTTTTAACCGACTGCCCAAAAAGGAGGAGGTTATCAATTCCACTGTTTTTTTTATTTGAAAGCTGGTGCTTGTCATATGATCCCATTTAAATTTCATCAAGATCTGATGAACAACTTCAGAGATATACAACAGAACTCTTCAACAAATGACAGCAAATCTCTCGGGATTGCTGCAATCGCATGACTTTTTATTGTTTACACACTTTCATAACATACCATCACGCCAGTATGGTCTAAACGGGTACGCAGATGTGTACAGTTCACCCTGGTACACTCTCATGCCACCGGTTATGTTCAAGTTACATGTTATTTGAATTATCTGTACTGGCATGACTGTGGGCATTATAGGTACCTTGTTATAGAACTTATCCATTATGTGTCGGTGTCTAAAAACGAAATACAGTAGGAACCAAAGACACCGTTTTCGGTAAAAAGTTATATTTCGCTTTGTAGTGTTTTGCTTTAGAAGTAGGTTTTATTTTTTTGTTGAAAAGCTTTTTATTTTTCACTTTTTAGTGGTAATTAATGGACAAGTTCTATAGCAAGGTACCTATAATGCCCACAAACTTCTCGTATGCACTAGTATTGTCTGTATTGTCGTATCGTCGTCTCCACCCCGTATATACGTATATCTCAAAAATTCTGAATTCAAATATACGCTATATTATAAATGACTTATTTTTGTACCAGGCCACTAGATAAAGAAGAACGTCGCTACTCTCTGTTTGACGGCGACGTGGACGCTCTTTGGATAGAGAACATGAACTCAGTAATGGACGACAACAAACTACTGACGTTGGCCAATGGCGAGCGCATCCGGTTGGCGCCATATTGTGCGCTACTGTTTGAAGTGGGCGACCTCAACTATGCGTCGCCTGCGACTGTGTCTAGGGCAGGCATGGTGTTTGTTGATCCGAAGAATTTGGGATACCAGCCTTATTGGGATAGGTTTGTAATATTTTGCTCTAAGTTTATTAGTGATCATATTGCAAGAAAAGAACCTCAGATTTCAGTGTCTTCCACTTTGCGAGTCGGCCTCGCGCACAAAGGGTTCCGTAACATTATCGCAGAAAACGGCAAGAAAATCACGTTCGTTGTATGGGAGCCCCAGTTAAATATTTATTTTATTTTGTTTTTAGTATTTGTTGTTATAGCGGCAACAGAAATACATCATCTGTGAAAATTTCAACTGCCTAGCTATCACGGTTCATGAGATACAGCCTGGTGACAGACAGACAGACGGACCGCGGAGGCTTAGTAATAGATCCCGTTTTTACCATTTGGGTGCGGAACCCTAAAAATTAAAAACTAAAAAATTGCTTATTGTGTTATTACGCGCCACACGCTGCGCTTTTCTTGATAAACTGTTGGCGAGAATCAATGGCGAGAGCATCCGCTTAGCGCAATATTGTGCGCTACTATTTGAAGTGAGCGATTTGAACTTCGCCTTGCCCTCGACTTTGACTAAAGCTGGCATGGTGTACGCCGATCCGAAGAATTTGGGATACCAGCCTTATTGGGACAGCTTTATATTTAAACAAAAAATCGCAGTAAAAATAATACAAAAAAGAATACTTTTTAGCCTATCAACGTCAACCTATATTGAATTAGCCCAGAATGACACTATCAGTAGTGTCCATCAGTTTCTGTATCGGTTTATCAAATTGATTAGTAGTACTAGTATTACATAAATACCAATTTCACTTATGTTATAAACATAAAATGAATAAATGAACCTAAATTTATTTTCGTTTCTGAGTTGGTGACGAACTTTGTACAGTTGACATAACGGGGGCGTAGCTCAGATGGTAGAGCGCTCGCTTAGCATGCGAGAGGTACCGGGATCGATACCCGGCGCCTCCAAATTATGTTTATTTTTGGTGATATTTTTTATTATTTTTTTCATTCCCATTCATAGCACTAATCTGTAGGAATTATACAGTTTTCGGTGTAATAGATACTTTAGTAATTAATGCACCGAATACTGGTAGTGAAATTTTACTTTGTCGTTTTCTTTCATATTGGGAGGATCATTTCATATAGGAGCTCGTGGCTAAATAATAAAAGCCGCACGGGTCAATCGAGGTTAAGCAACGCTTGACGAGGTCGGTCCGTGGATGGGTGACCATTTCAACATTCCGAGTTTCCTCTGTGCCTCGGAAAGCACGTTAAGCCGTTGGTCCCGACTGTCATTTGTGGATCTTTGACAGTCGTTATGGGTAGGAAGTGGAAATTTACATTTTTTCCTACTCTTCCGTTACTCTTTTCTGATTAATTTCGTTGCGGGATCCAAGACAGTTAAATTCATTCTCCGGGACTTCGTCGAGCTTCATTGCCTCGGCGCTTTTCTGGTGGTCGCCACTGTTGATTCTGGCTTTCAGGAGTTGCAGTGGTTTGGGAATAGTGCGGTGGGATTGTCCCAATAAAAAAAAAAAAGTCGTTATGGGTAGTCAGAAGCCTGGGATCTGACACCAGTCTTGCCAAGGGGTATCGTGTTACCCAGTTACTGGGTTGTGGAGGTCAGATAGGCAGTCGCTCCGTGTAAAACACTGGTACTTAGCTGAATCCGGTAAGACTGGAAGCCGGCCCCAATGTAGTTGGGAAAAGGATAGGCAGATTGATTGTTTTCTTTCATATTCCTACCAAGAAAATCAAGGTGTGAAGAGTCCTACGAGGTATGATTCGGCTGCAATAAAAATCAGTCTGTCCTGTTTCACAGTGATGACACGAGGCCTGTATTCCAACAATAGAATCATTATGGATTTATTATTATGTTTTATGCTTTCTTGTTTGCGCAGATGGCTACGCGGTCGCAATAACGAGCAAGAGCGCGAACAGCTGAACGGCATGTTCGACCACTACGTGGGCGGTGCTATAAACTACATCGTGTTCGGGTTGTTCGGGCTGCAGCAGCAGACGCCGTTGAAGACTATTGTGCCGCAGACGCCGCTCAATTTGGTCAGTATAATTATAACAACATCATAGAATACGGAGATGTCTCGGTGGCTGCTGTTAAAACCGGAATAGGGTAGTTTAATAAAAAATATTGGACACGTATTTTTTTCTTTTGACATTTGACAACGATATAATAATGCTTTGAAATATCGCGTGACGTCACGCCGCTAGTACAGTTTATAGTGCTTTAGTGACGACACAAGCCCCTGCTCCTGAACCTTGATGCGCTTTAACTTTGTTAATTTTTATTGATTTGGTAAAGCAAAAAATATGTGTCAAATATTATTTGATAATCTCACTGACGGGCTAAATATAATTATCATTTTTCTACCCAGGAAACATCCCTATTGTCAAAACAGTTCATACAATCCAAGCATGTCATTAGTGTCACTGGTAACCCATTGAAATTGACGAACCGTAACTTTTACAGCTGCAATTGGCGCTCAAAACAAGTAGCGTGCAAACCAATATTATTTTCTTCCAGCTACGTAGTAATGTTATCATTAATCACTACAAAACTGATCACAAAGGACGTATTTTTTGCTTAGAACCAAAACAGTGCAGAAATATTATATGAAATCTCATTAATGCACTGTTTTACATTAATGCACTGTTTTGTATTTTTTTTATCTATACTAATTTTATAAAGCCGAATAGTAGGTACAGTAGGTAGAGTAGGTATAGTAGGTAGAGTGGGTAGAGTAGGCAGATTAGGCAGATTAGGTAGAGTAGGTATAGCAGGTAGAGTGGGTGGAGTGGGTAGAGTAGGCAGTGTAGGTAGAGTAGGCAGAGTAGGCAGTAAAGGTAGATTAGGTAGGTAGGGTGGGCAGGATAGGCAGGGTAAGTAGCGCAGGTAGGTAGTGGTAGGTAGATAGGTAGCCAGTTGACGGGAGGGAAGCCGCGGGGGTTAGCTAGTTTAGATATAAATTTACCACAGAGGTTTAATGTCGCCCATTAAGTTTAATATAAAATATATGCAGTATCAGCAGATACTGCCTGAAAATAAAAACCGGCAGTATAAAAGCAATGAGGTGAAAAAAAATACCCTGATTTTTTACCATTGTAAAACTTTGATAGGTAGGTACTTCATATTTAGCAAGAAAAGTAAAAAAAATGAAAATAGATAAGAGGTAGATTGGTAGTTGAAATAAAAGTAGATTACGCACCTCGCTAAAGTGAGTAATTAATGCACTCGTGTTAATTTAGTGCCCTCGCTTGCGCTCGGGCACCAACATAACACTCATGCATCAATAACTCACTTTGCGCTCGATGCAACAATCTACTATTGTGGTGTTGACTCTAGTCACTACTGGTGCAGCGTTTCTTGCTTTGTTATGTTAGGCGCAGGCCACATAGAAATGGCGTCGGGCGCGGACATGGCACGGGCGGCTTCCTATTCCATTCTAATTTCAAACTAAATGCATGGAAATAAAACGCAATTTAGGACAAACGATATGTCGTTGCTCGGACGTGGTTATGGCGCGACATTTCGGCGACCGCGCCTGATCAAATTGCGCTTTATTTCCATGCATTTAGTTTAAAATTAGAGTGGAATAGGAAGCCGCCCGTGCCATGTCCGCGCCCGACGCCATTTCTATGTGTCCTGCGCCTTATGATACCCTTGCGATTGAATTTTGGTCACGGCGACCATGGAGAGCAGACCGAAGGACCAACAGCATCATGTGCTGGTCGAGGCACATACATTCGTTGGGGTTTTGATATGTTAAGAAATGGTGTCACATCGACGAACTGATCTCGCCAAGCTCGTTAGTAAAATAAACGTGTATGTGCAAATCGCAATTACATAACGCATCTTACCGGCTGTGCCTACACCGCCGGCCGTGCTGCCGTTTATGCCATTAGCATGTATGTGGATATCACCTAGTTGTAGTAAAACCGGTCATTAGATCTAGTACAAATTAACAGTTTCATAGCTTAGCTTCTCAGAATGGCAGCTTTAGGCCTTTTTACAATCTTTTTTTTAACTTGCTATGATATATGTATGTATGGAAGTGCGTTCAGGTCAAAGTTGCAACTGAATTTTAAAGCAGTTATCCTCCACCGATTAAGATAAAATTTTGAGTACACGTTTAGTTTGAATGAGAGTGCATGGTTAGCTAAGTGACGTCATTCTAAATCCAATATGGTGGACGGCCCAAGATGGCGGACTAGTTGTTTTTTGTGCACTGCCATATTTTTGAGTATCAAATAAAAGGGTTTGCTGAGAGGAATAGAATACGAAAAAAGCTTGTTTTAAAAAAAGATTTTGAATGAATAATTTTATTTATATTCTGTTTACGGGGGCAAAACCTTCAAAAGGCGCCTGGACTTTTGGGGAAAAGACCAGAGAGCGTAGGAGTTTTACCTCCCCGTCACATCTTAAAAGACCACCCCGGAACCCCTTCTGTGCAACGCCTGTTAGGACATATCCCTGGGGAGGCTGAAAGAATCGCCTATCCTGAGCCTCGCTGTGCACGGCAGCAAGTGATCACTGTGCAGGCAGATGTAGGCCTACTGTTCACGGACCCGTAGCTTCATAGACGCGTATTCGTCATTGTACGCTTGGTGTACGCCTGCTTGCAGCTTACGTACAAATCTATGGAACTCTGCCGACAGAGCGTCAAAGTCGCGCTCGCGTTGCTGCATGCAGGCTTCATCACGCCTATCGTACTGCATGTCATACGCCGGGGCCGTACATCGCGAGAACAGCTGCGGAATTTGTTGAAATGATTGAAAACGTACGCGTGCAATACGTCTGGTGGACAGAATTCAGTTCGCTAGGCTTCACAAGCTGCACGGCGTATCTTGAAGCGTCTATGAAGAAACGCGTCCGTGGACAGTAAGACTTACTAAACATATGTAATTAATATAAATATCTACAGGTAGTGCAACTATGCTACATGATCAGCGGCTTGCTACCGAACAGGGAGGATCCTAACGAGGAGATTAACACGACTGTTGTCGAATGCGTGTTCATGGTGGTAAGTATAGATAATGATTTTTACTACGTTGTAATAAGGTATAAATTGGAAAGATTGCGCTGTTGTTCTAGTGATCGCAAACAGTTCTGTTAAATATGAGGTCCTGGGTTCGATATCCATGTCGGGCAAAGTAATATTGTTTTTCCAATAGGATACTCAATAGCAGCCTGGATTCTAAATTTGTAGGTACCTAGGTGACATCAATAGGCTCGCCTACTCGGACTACTATTTTATGAGAATGAAACGTTTCTAGCAAAATATTATGTGTGTTCTATATACTTGTTACTTAGGTTCACCTAAGAATAACTGTTCGGGGAATACAGAGATGCTTGTATGTGGAATAACCGTCACATACATGTAACTTTTTTATGTTCGATAGGCTCCCGTTTGATCACTATCTCGCCTGATGGTAAGAGATGAAGTGGTCGACGGTGAAGCACGCTTACCTAGAAGTAATCTATTCTTGACTTAAAGACCTCAAGGTTGTACTGCCGTGGTATAACTAAAATGCCGTTATCTGACATCTGATCGATTTTTTACTTTTAATGCTATATTAATGAGAAAAAAATCTCTATTGATCGATATATATTTCTTAAAATCGACCAGATGTCAGATAACGGCATTTTAGTTATACCACGGCAGTGTAGCTATCAGGGAACAAAGAATCCACTCCTTAGCTTTGCGCACAATGACAGTATTAGCAAAACCCTTTGTGCGTATGGGTGGGTGTCATGTACCGATGGCGCATGGCCGTAAATCTTGTAGTCCGCTAATGGAAAGGGCTAGGCGGAATCAAATTGTGCAATTCCGTCGCACACACCTTGAAATTTAACCGATAAAAACGTTTCATGAAATGCCAACATCTGTTACGCGGCCATAAGGGCAATACTACCGTCCTATATTTATTAGGGTTCCGTAGCCAAATGGCAAAAAACGGAACCCTTATAGATTCGTCATGTCTGTCTGTCAGTCTGTCTGTCCGTCCGTATGTCACAGCCACTTTTTTCCGAAACTATAATAACTATGCTTTTGAAACTTGGTGAGTAGATGTATTCTGTGAACCGCATTAAGATTTTCACTCAAAAATAGAAAAAAACATACTTGAAACTAAAACTAAAAATATATTTTTTCCATCAAACCCATACGTGGGGGGCATCTATGGATAGGTCTTCAAAAATGATATTGAGGTTTCTAATAAAAAAATTGTCTAAACTGAACAGTTTGACAGAGACACTTCCAAAGTGGTAAAATGTGTGTCCCCCCCTGTAACTTCTAAAATAAGAGAATGATAAAACTAAAAAAAATATATGATGTACATTACCATTTAAACTACCACCGAAAATTGGTTTGAACGAGATCTAGTAAGTAGTTTTTTTTTTAATACTTCATAAATCGTAAACCGCAATTTACCAAGTACGGAACCCTTCGTGCGCGAATCCGAAACGCACTAGGCCAGTTTTTTTTTAATTTATTGTCACTACATTGTAATAATATACCAGGCCCCTCAGAAAGTATTGCGAAAAAAAGTTTTTATATATGGGAGACTGGCCAGTTATAGTGTTTTTCGAAAATATGATTATTTATAAGTAAAAATAAGTAAGTTCCAATTTCAAAATTTCCCTCCACATTTTTTGCGAGTTAATTCAAAGTATTGTGTCTCACTGAAATATGGATCTGCGCCGGGAACATTTTAGAGCTATGATTTTATACGATTTCAAGTGTCGCCTGAAACCGGATGAATCGTACGATAGACTTCAAATGGCATTCATGGATGAAGGCCCTTCCAAGGCAACCGTGTATCGTTGGTATAACGAATTCAAGCGCGGTCGACCAACTTTGGGGGATGACGAAAGAAGCGGTCGCCCTTTGACGGCTGTTACCGAAGAAAACGTGCTAGCAGTGAAAAATTTAATCCAAGACAATAGGCGAATTACATATCAGGAGATTCAACACATATTGAAGATTGGATCGGGAAGCGTTCACGAGATTCTACACAGCCATCTTCGCGTGAGGAGGATAGTATCACGCTGGGTGCCGCACAACCTCACCGATGCTCAGAAGCAGGCCCGGGTGGAATGGTGCCGTGATATGCTTAACAAATTTGAAGCAGGCTCGTCTCGGCGTGTTTACGACATCGTTACAGGTGATGAGTCCTGGATTTATCAATACGACCCAGAAACCAAGCGCCAGTCGACTGTTTGGGTGTTTCAAAATGAGCCAACGCCTACCAAAGTGAAGCGATCTAGAAGCGGGGGTAAGATTTTGATCGCTAGCTTTTTTAATTTGACTGGCCACTTGGTATCAATTCCCTTACGGGATCAAAGAAGCATTAATGCCGAATGGTATACTACCAAATGTTTGCCAGAAGTTTTCTCTGTTATAAGCAACAAGCGACCAAACACAGGGCTCCGCGGGCTACTGCTCCACCACGACAATGCACCTGCGCACACCGCACTCAAAACGAGGGACTTCCTGGACAGCACGCCAGTCAAACTCCTGGGTCACCCTCCTTACAGCCCTGATCTAGCACCGTGTGACTTCTTTTTATTGCCAAAAATAAAAAATCAGCTCAAAGGGATACAATTTTCGTCGCCGGAAGATGCGCTGGCTGCGTTCGAGCAGGCTGTAAACGAGGTGTCTGCGGCGGACTGGAAAAAGTGTTTTGAAAACTGGTTTAGGCGCATGAATCTTTGTATAGAGGCTGGTGGAAAGTACTTTGAAAAGATTTAATAAAAATATATGTACGTATAAAACAATTTTTTTTAGTTTCGCAAAACTTTCTGAGTGTCCCACGTATGAGCATGTATAATTCGAAAGAATTGTACGTGAGAGATGATTATGCAATATTTTCATTAATAAGTCGAGCAAGATAAAACTAATTCTTTTACAAACATATATGTATTTTATCTACTTATCTGATAATTTGAACAAATGTTTTATTACTTAAGATTTTCAAGGTAACGTCATATTGTATTATCAATGCTACGTGATGATAAATGAACTATTTATTAAATAAAAATAACATTCACTTTCATATTCTGAGTCGGTGGTGAATTTAGAGCATTTGACATATCGGGGGCGTAGCTCAGATGGTAGAGCGCTCGCTTAGCATGCGAGAGGTACCGGGATCGATACCCGGCGCCTCCAAATTATTTTTATTTTTACGGAAAAAGAAATCAGCTGAATCCGGTTAGACTGGAAGCCGACCCCAACATAGTTGGGAAAAGGCTAGGCAGATGATGATGACGGAAAAACACCCGTTATCTTGAAAAAATAGTCTAAAAAATTTAAATATAACATTACGCCCGTGATCCCCGATGAATTGAACAATGGTTTGAAATCCATACTAATATTATAAATTGTCTGTCTGTTACCTTTTCACGCTTAAACCGCAGAACCGATTTAGATGAAATTTGGTATTGAGATATTTTGAGACCCTGGCAAGGACACAGGATAGTTTTATCCCGGAAATCATCCTTTTAGGGGGTGGGCAGGGGGGTAGAAATTTGTATGGTGAACTAATTATTTCTCAAGTAAGGCGGCCCACAAACCTAAAATATTATGCCGCGTGTACTAGTACTAATGCTACGCGGTCGAATTCGCGGGCAACTGCTAGTACACCCATATTTCGCCAATTACGATCTATTCTAGTCTTATGTAATAGGTGGAAATATTGTAACAATACGGTCCCTGGGCTGCTATCGATAAATTCCTGACGGAAAAATCCAATAATACTTCTGCTCGACCTGGGAATAGAGCTCAAGACCCCAAATCCAGCAATAGCACTAGGACCACTAAACAAACGACTCAGTGAACCAGAAACAAACATGCTAAATGCAATGTTAATAAAACAGGAGTCACCAATTTTTGGTTGGGTTTTTGGCCTTTTTGGTCTCGCACAGGGTTTTTTATTGTATTATTGTTTAAGTGTATGCTTATTTCTCGTGTCTCCTGTGCGGGTCACAAAAAAATTTTTTTCTTTCTTTCTTTCTTTCTTTCCTTTCAATTACTATCTATTGGGGTTCGTTTTTAGGGTTCCGTACCCGGAGGATCCAAACGGGGGCTCGTTTTTGTTATTGCTGTCACTCGCATGTCCGAAGAATGTGTTAACATCCCATTGACCTATGAACTTGAGATTAGTGATTACGTATATTTTACTTACAAATAAATTTATAAATCAGTTTAATATTCGACATTTGGTACGGAACCCTAAATGTGCGAAGTCCGACACTCACTTGGCCGATTTTTTTTAATAATACTTACGACTATCGCGGTATAATAATCACAGCGGATCTTTGTGTCCCTGAATTTGGCGCTGCATTGCGCAAGAAACAGTTTGTTATCGAATATACTGCAAAGAGTAAGCGAGGTAGGACGATGCGACAAACGTAAGCGAGTGAAAGAGACAGTTATACAATGCTATCTTCACCTTCAACATAGACACAAAAATAGCTACTGCGCAGGGTCTTGCAATCAATTCAGAGACACAAAGATCCGTTGTGAGTATTATACGAGCCGGCAAAGGCCTTTATCGTCACTTCACGTGTATTTACTTTGTTCAAGTTGTTTAGTTTAGTTTTTTGTAGTTTGTCAAGTTAATATAAACTTAGTAATGACAAATATGTCAATATAGACCCAATATCAATGAAGATATTGATCAGATGATTTGCCCATTGTTGAATCGACGGCATTAAAGACAAAGTGCGGCGTGAAAGATAAAATTACGTAATCAAGTTACACAACAAAATTATATTGTTAAAAGGAAATATGGGCAGTGAGCTCCGACTGAATTTCCTAAGTAAAAAGTCATAATTCGAGGTTTGGCTCTCGCCTATTTCCTCCTCCGGTATTGGACAAATTTAAAAGATATTCCATAAACTGAAAAAGAAAGATATATTCTGTGCTCTTGTGTTTTCATTTTTGTGATACATTTTCTTTGGAAGCACTAGAACCCTCAAATCATGCTCAAAATGCATGCGCTGTCAACAGAGGCCTAGTATACAAATTTGACAACTATAAGGATGTTCAGTCGGATGTCTGCGACCGCAATAGTTCCGTGGTCCGCCATTTGGTGACCTCGTTATTTTTTTTTTTTGGGCTAAAGTAATGTACCTATTACAAAGTAATTTATTACAAGTTAAGTCATTGTTCATTGATTGGTGATTGTTTCAGTCGATGTATAACAGCCTCGGGGCCGCCATTATCGACAATGGCCGCCTGGACTTCGACGTGTACGTTAAGAAAGCTTGTCCAATGATGCTTGTCGAAGATACGCTGGAGAAGAAAGCCACTACAAGTAATTTATATTATTACATTGCTAATTTACAATAACATAATCTTATGAAAGAATTGTATTAAAAAAGCAAAAAGCCAACGTCACGCGGTGTTCCCAGGCGGTCACCCATCCAAGTACTGACCGCGCCCGATGTTGCTTAACTTCGGTGATCGGACGAGAACCGGTGTATTCAACGTAGTATGGACGTTGGCGGTTATTATGTCGAAAATAGACTTTTTGTATTACGAACTCGAATAGGTACGTGATTGTGATTTATATAGCTACGGATTCAAAACCTCCAATTGATTGCTATCCTGATTAATAATGTAAAGCTCTGTGTGCAATGGGAGATAAAAAAAAAAACAAAAACAAACTAGAATTAAACAACACAACAACACTCTTATGAGAAACTAGATGGTATGCGTTGCAATACCACGAAAAGTCCAAAAGTGTGTTTGTATAATTTTTTTGGGTCAGTAACATTCGTGGGCGTATTGAGAACAACCAAAGTTTTATCACAATCGGATCAAACATACAAACATAAGGGTTCAAGAACACATACCTACTTGACAAACATACAAACATATTTTTTTATACTTTTGTAGGGAGATTTTAAGAGATAGACGATAACTTGTACTACTGAGTTTTTGATCCTCATAATTACCCACCAAACTGCAGAAACAGAACCCTAAAAGTATGCCTCAGTGTTTAGTATGTAGTCTATACCTATACTAATCTATACTAAAGAGGAAAGATTTTTATTTTTGTATGTAACGAATAAACTTAATAACTACTGGACCGATTTCAAAAATTCTTTCTCCGTTGGGAAGCTACACTATCCCCGGGTGACATAGCCTACTTTTTATCCCTGTATTCGCACGGGAACGGGAACTACGCGGGTGAAACCGCGAGACGTCCACTAGTATTCCATAAAATCGAAGGATGATGTGACTACTCTTGTGAAGGCCTAAGTCATATGTGCAGCAGTCGTCCAGCGTCCAGCGAACATCTCTCAGCCGAAATGCTGATGGAATCCTACTAATATTATAAATACGAAAGTTTGGATGAATGAATGGATGTTTGTTATTCAATCACGCCAGAACGGCTGATTGGAACTGGATGAAACGTGGCAAAGATGTAGATTATAGTAAAGTATGCATATAATAAGCAAATCACAACAATAAATGTCTCTGCGATCTGACCATCTTAATGCTTAACCCATAGAACACTTCCCCATGGGCTACCCGTCTCTCTACGACTACTGCCTGGAAGTGGAGACCAGGACCTGGGAAGCTTGGGAGTGGTTGGTGCCAGAGTACGTTCACGACCGCCAGATGAAGTTCCCTTCTATACTGGTACCCACTGTGGACACGCTGAGGCTTACCTGGCTTATCAAGATCATGGAGAGCGTGAGTATTGATTTACATTATTTCGATTATTGTAGATTTAATATCTACAGACAAATTGTACTTCATACATAATTATTAACTCTACTATTTACATTTTATAGCATAAAAATAAATATGATTTTGCAAAAACATCTTTACTACCTACACGTAAGGTTCAATTTATTATAACTTTAAGCTTTTCAAAAGGCTACTAAAACGCTTGCCTAACAAAACTTGAGAAATATTGTGAAACAAAGTAGTCGGATGGCCGATAAGGCCGAAAGTTCTGGAATGGCGCAAACCGGAAGACCATGTATTGGAAGGTCTCCCACTAGGTGGACCAATGATCTGGTTAAGGTTGCGGGAATCCTCTAGATGCGAGACATACGGGACCGGACAATGTGGCGACGCTTGGGGGAGGCCTATGTCCAGCAGTGGACTTCTTTCGGCTGATATGATGATGATGATGAAAGTGGTCGACACACATGGAATAAGCAAGTGGTAAACAGCCGGTCATATTATGCTGGTACTACAATTGTCCTAAGACCTTTGCAATAACATCATCATCAGCCTGCCCTTTCCGCTTCCCATATTACTTGGGGTCAGCGTAACACGATTTCTTCTTCCATACAGTCCTGTAAACCGTCACGCTATCACTGACTCCAATAGGGATGTTTCCTGGGTAGGAAACTGATTATTCTATTTAGTCCGTCAGTGAGTTTATCAAATAATATTGGACACGTATTTTTTGCTTTACCAAATAACAAAAAAATTACAAAGATAAAGAGCATCAAAGTTCACCAAGAGGGTATTTTTTTGTCAAATACCCTCTTTCTTTGCAATGTCTTATCAATTATTTAATTATCAAAATTATGAACAGGTGGAGCGGCCCGTGCTACTTGTTGGTGAAACGGGGACTTCAAAAACTGCTATAATCAGTAACTATCTGCGAGGATTACCGCCAGAAAAATATGTAAGTATTCGCTAATTCCTATAACCATTGGCCCAGTGGCTAAGAACTCGCCTCTCGTTCTTGAGGTCGTGGGTTCAAATCCGGGCAAGTACTAATGGTGGCCACATCCTCACACGAAAAAGAAATAAGAATTCCTATAACAACGTAAACTTAATTAATAATATGTAAGTTGATGAGATGTAATCATCACTCCTGAATTCCCGGTGTGAGAGATAAGTAAAACAACCGATATTTCCAGACGTTCTAGACGTTACACGTTACGTTGCCAACTTCGGAGTAATAATTAAGAGCATTTGGTGCAAAGCGAGGATACGTGTGGGGATTGTCAGGAGTCGAAAGTTTTAGAAGTCCCATGAATAGTAAATCCCGACTTCGGAATACTAACAAGTAAAATTTAAAAAACCCCCGACACATTTATCTTGCGAAAACACCCCGATTCATACAGTAAAACGCCCATAACTTTTAACAAAAAAAAAAAACTAAATTAAAATCGGTTTATCAGTTTAGGCGCTATGATGCCACAGACAGACACACACACGTGAAATTTATATCACCCATCTTTTTTCGGCGTCGGTTAAAAATAGTCTTAAAGGAAAATCTTTCTCTGTCCCATGGATCAAAGCAGAAACTCTGCTGTCACGGATCTTAGACCAACCGGTGTGTACATAATGGCTACTAATTTAAACATTGTAACCGCCAACGTCCATACTACGTTGAATACACCGGTTCTCGTCCGATCACCGAAGTTAAGCAACATCGGGCGCGGTCAGTACTTGGATGGGTGACCGCCTGGGAACACCGCGTGACGTTGGCTTTTTGTTTTTTTTTACTTGTTATTTTTAATCCGGATTCATAGAGTTTTGTAGAGTTGTTTTGTTTTCGCATTATTCAGAATGCTATTTGATGTTTCGATTTGACGTCTGTTTCTAAAGGCCAAACATTATTTCTGTGAGTTTTGTTAGGTTCGTACAAAATAGAGACGGTAAAAAATCTCAGTGTAAGGATAATGTTAGTAGATACCTATTGTAGTTTTGGGGTTAGTTATCGCCAACGTCCATACTACGTTGAATACACCGGTTCTCGTCCGATCACCGAAGTTAAGCAACATCGGGCGCGGTCAGTACCTACCCGCAGGCTTATTACGTATCTTTTGCAAGAGCAAAACGAAAGCGATGAAACGCTTTATGTCATAAAAGTCGGAATTACTTGCAGTGTAGGTATGCTAGGTCCTACACAATCATTTGCTAATTGCTCGCTGTTTGTCAATTATACTTATTTAAAAAAAAACCGACAACAACTCTAAAACTTCTGTATGGAAGAGCAATTATTGCGCAAAAATCGCTATCGTTTTGCTCTTGCAAAAGATACGTAATAAGCCTGCTGGATGGGTGACCGCCTGGGAACACCGCGTGACGTTGGCTTTTTATTTTAAGTCTCAAATTGTAAATGTTTTCTGTACCCAATTGCTTTTATTTTTAAAGGTTTTTGACACTCTTTCTCTTCTTCATAAATGTAATTTAAAAAAAATCGTATAGCCATTTTACATGCGAATAAACTCGTGCTCACATATTTCCATATAATTGCGCCATCAGAATATATTACGATTTGAACGCTTAATATGCATGCAGTTATACAAAAAATTTATCAAATATTTATATTGCGTAAAAGAAATGCAAAATCACAAGCAATATTGTTTACGCACAGTTTGGAATATATACTTAATATCGATGCCTTAGTTCACAATTGCACTAACTACAAAATTTTCAATTTTTACTTTTTTAATGCCAAATACACTAAATGTCATGCTCTTTCGTTTCCGCGCATCGAAATACCGTTATTCCGTCTCTATCTACCAAAACCGTGGGTCACAATTGTATTAAATGAGTTCGTTTAATGTTCCATGAATGTGGTATTATACTAATGGTCTTTATTTTTGTAAAACCAATCAAGATATACTTTAACTGATTTTAAGTTTCTCAACTGCATGAAATTTCAAAACACAAACGTATTATATACATTTGCAATAGTATAGAGTTTTTCACTTAATGCCAGTCAGCATAATCAATCTTAGTGCACAAATGTATTAAATGGGGGGTTTTATGTTTATTTGGCCATTTTGAAAAGGTAACGTTTAAACTAATATTACAATATTGAGATATGATGGAGTAAAAGGACTAGTCTTATGAATAGATGCATATTTTTTTTGTTATTTTACTTGGATTTTCTACTGTTCTCGTCTAAACTTTAAAAAACTTTAAAGCTCTCTCCTCAAAAATGAAAATTTTGTAGTTAGTGCAATTGTGAACTAAGGCATCGATATTATAAAGCTGAAGAGTTTGTTTGAACGCGCTAATCTCAGGAACTACCGGTTGGAATTGAACAATTATTTTTGTGTTGGATAGTCCATCTATCGAGGAAGTTTATAGGCATATAACATCACGCTACGACCAATAGGAGCGGAGCATAAATGAAAATGTTGGAAAAACGGGAAATATTATTCCTTTTTGAGAGCTTCCGTTGCAAGCGCTGCGTATAATGTCTGTAGGGATGGTAGGGTAGATGAGTAGGTAGGTAGTCAGTTCACGGGAGTGAAGCCCCGGGGGTCAGGTATTTACAAGTATTATGTTTGGCCTACAATTCAGCTACGAAAACACGATTCAGTGACGTAATCATATGGTCCTCGCACGTATAGGTGACAGGGCATGCGGCGCACTCCAAAAGGTGGACCATGGTCTATAGAGAGATGCTGCACAAACACTGATTGAAGATTAGAGCCATCCGAGAACCCCACCTATAGAATTAATTTATCTTAGGGATATTTATTTATTTTAATTTATTTGGAAAACTTACAGCTAATAACAAAAATGCTCATACAATACAATTATTATTATACAATATTTCATACAATTATTTCCGATTTTATATTTGCTCAATATAGTCCAGACGCAGAAGCAGGACCTCATTAAAAAGCCAAAACTATTTTCTATCTGCTAATAAATCTAATAAAATAAAACTGCTCCAATTTATTTGTTCACTAATTGGTATTACGAAAGCTCATTCAGCTATTTTAAACCGGACCACTTTCGCGGAAGTATCGGATTACGAAATTAAACTGGTCCTATAATAGGAACGAAACTATCGCCCGTGAACGTGAACAGCTATTTGAACCTTAGTTCATATCGGGGGCGTAGCTCAGATGGTAGAGCGCTCGCTTAGCATGCGAGAGGTACCGGGATCGATACCCGGCGCCTCCAAATTTCTCTTTTTGTGTTTTTAGTCCATTTAATTATCACACTAGCATGGAAATTAGAATAAGCAGAGTTGATTAAGCATGAAATTAAGATTGGTATTGTTGTCATTTTCATATTTTGACATATCTAGCCGGTGTATTCAGATCCAACATCTGTTTTACGACATTTTAAAGAACACAGTTGGTGTAACACCGGTTTCTAACAAATTATCGACGCGAGACACTTCCATTTCCATCGTTTGTTTCGATAATAGGGAATATCCAAGTTATTTTTTTTGTTGTGTAAATGAAAATTATCAAAGATATAATTCACTCCCGATTTATAAGTTAGAATTTGAAGATGAGTATTTGTCAAATTCTATTTTAGCCTGTAAATGAAACTTTAGCATTAAAGAAGAGTTTGACACATTCGTAACTCGAAATTTCAATTCAGAAGCCGGCCCTCATTTAACCAATCACAGCAATTCGACGTTTGGTCACCTTAATTTTGCGATCGATTTTGTTCCAGAGACTGGGTCTTAAAGTCAATTTCTGAATTCGTGATTTGGAGTTAAGCAAAGGTCGAAAACATGTTTATTGTCAAATTTTGAGAGATTTTCAGGCTAAAGTAAAGGATGACAATACGCAATTTCAAATTCTCAATTCAGAATTCCAAGGTTATTTTATCCACTTCCAATGTTTTCCGTATTCTAACCATTCACAGATAATCCAACAAATGAACTTCTCTTCACGCACATCGTCAATGGACGTCCAACGCAACTTGGAGTCCGTTGTCGAGAAGAGAACTAAGGATACCTTCGGTCCACCGGTCGGCAAGAAGATGCTGGTGTTCATCGACGATATGAACATGCCTATTGTAAGTACGTTTTGAATCAACTTTGTTGTTGTAGTGGAGGTGGAATTAACGTTATGAAGCTGTGATTGTAATGACAAGTTACCTGTAATGAGCAAGTACCAGCTTGATGCATTAGAGTCGATCGAAAAACGGTCCAAGAGGCTCATTATCAAATGGCAATGAGGCACTGGTCGCGTCAAAGCCTTGAACATCGTCGCCAAGTTGCCAGCTTGTTGGTTTTTTATCGATTGCATTTCGGCATATTTCGGGGAGTGTGCGATGTGATGGAATTGCATTGATCTAATTCCGCCCAGCCCGTTTCATCATCAGCCTACCAGACGTACGGCAATGCGCCATCGGTACATGGTAGACATCTCACCCATACGCACTTACGTTTTGGATATACTTTCATTATGCGTGGTGGAAGTGAAAAGGAGTGGAATTCCCTACCGGTATACATACCGATATACTTCCCTACCCTACTTCCAAATAAAAAACACTACAAAGTGAAAAACAACTTCATTTCGGAAGTCGGTGTTCCTGTTTTCGTTTCTACGATTTTTACACACACTCTCTCGACACTGACTCCCGACTCTGTTTTTCATTTTGTAGTGTTTTTATTTATTTAAAATAGGCTCGTGCTTGACCACTATCTCATCTGATGGTAAGCGATTATGTGAAGACGGTTGTATTTTTTAGTAAAAAAAGGTTTTATTTTTCTCTTTTAAATTGTGGTACATAATGGACCAGTTTTATAGGCTAGGTACCTATAATGCCCTGCGTACCCCTTAGAGCGTACCAGTGTAATGTTATGTTATGCAATGGTGTAAACAATAAACAGACATGCGATTGCAGCTATCCCGAGTCAATGGCCGTCATTTATTGAAGTGTTCTGATGCTTATCTCCGAAGTTCTTCATCAGATCTTGATGAAATTTAAATTCATATAAACGGGACCACATGGCAAGCACCTGCTTTAAAATAAATAGTACTAAAAAAAAAGACAGTCGAATTGATAACCTCCTCCTTTTTGGGTTGGTTAAAACAGTACTGGTCGGTGTGGTGACGCTTGGGAGCTTACATGATACTATTGTGAATGATAAAAAATAAATGCTATAAATGCTCAAAGTATCCTCAGTTCAATAGTAGTGGATGGTTCTTCACCTCACGTTATCTTTCCGCTTCAACTCACGCCATAGGACCAAATTTGTATGATTTCTGAAGGTGCAAAGGATCGTGTATTGCTGCAAAATGTTAGTGCAAAAGTATATTTGGAGGCGCCGGGTATCGATCCCGGTACCTCTCGCATGCTAAGCGAGCGCTCTACCATCTGAGCTACGCCCCCGATACATATTACCACTACAAAAAGCAATGTAGTGCGCACTTACTACATTCGCTCAATGACGAAATGACCATTGCATAGTAAGTATTTCGAAAGAACTGGGTCAGTTATCTATACTAATAATATAAAGCTGAAGAGTTTGTTTGTTTGTTTGTTTAAACGCGCTAATCTCAGGTACTACTGGTTGGAATTAAAAAAAATCTGTTCGTGTTAGATAGTCCATTTTACGAGGAAGGTTAAAAACATCACGCTACGACCAATAGGAGCTGAGCATAAATGAAAAATGTTGCAAAATCGTGCAAAATTATTCCGTTTTGAGAGCTTCCGTTGCGTGCGCTGCGTAAACAGTTTAAGTTACGCAACAATCATGTATGTAGGGTAGATGGGTAGTAGGTAGCCAGTTGACGGGAGCGAATCCGCGTGGGACAGCTAGTTAATGATTATATGTAAACTATAACAATTTTTTTTTATTAAAACTGCGAAATAAACAGCCATTTCTATTGTGTTTCAAGCAATCAGACCGTCACTTTCCAAAGAAATTTATTTGGGTCAGTTAAATTAATTAAATTAAATTAATTAATTAAATTAATTAAATTAATTAAATTGTTTAAAATTAATTAAATTAATTAATTAATTATTTAATTTAAAAAATAAATAAAATTAGTCTATTCACAAATATATAAATTGGTCAAAAAAAACACTAAAACTAGCCTATTTAAATATCATAATCAACAACTATTTCTAGAGGTTTTTCTGTGTGTCTTTAATTGAGTGTCTTCTCTAAATAATCTGGTACGATAATGCAACATTTTTTATAAGTTAAGCTTTAGATATCGAGTAACTTGTTGTTTCTGTTATACAGAAATGTTCATAAAACACATAAAATCGATTAATAAAAGCAAGTCTGGTTTGTGGCATTGTGCACTCCAGGTCCTCCCGTCTCTTGTCGGAAGAAAGAGGATCATAGGGAAGTGCAGTGTACTGTTGCAGTATTATGTGAAGAATATATAATTGTCAAACTGTAAGAACATTACATGCTTTATGTTTGCTGTTTTGGAAAACGAAAAGGGCGAATGGACTTTCCGCCGGCCGGTAAGCAACCTTTAGAATGGCTCTTTGAGCACGTTCTAAGGGGAGTAGAACTGAATTAGCCGCACCACCCCAAGAAGTTATGCAGTTGTTGAGAATAGATTGACACAACGCTAAATAAATATGTTTATTATTTTGTACACGTCAACCCTCAGGTAGGTATGGAAACGTTTGTAGCACTAATTACTACAATGTTTTCCCGCGGATTCATGCTTTCGTCTATCAAACAAGAACCATGCACTCACCAATAGTGTAGCTATTAGTAAAATAAACCGTTACCGGATCAGTACGGATTATCATTTACCAACATATAAACAAACAAAAAAAATGTACACCTTAATAATATTAGTAAAGACTTAGCTTTACGATCCAAGAGAATACTTGGCTTTCGAAGAATCTAAGCAGGTACTTCTCTCCACCGCACCACCAATTTATTTAAATCATCATCATCATATCAGGCAAAAGACGTCCACAGCTGGACATAGGACTTCCCCAAGCGTCGCCGCATTGAACGGTACCGTTCGTCCCGCATCCAGTGGATCCCCGTAACCTTCTCCAGGTCATCCGTCCACCTGGTGGGAGGCCTTCCAACGCAACGTCATCCTTTTCGCGTTCGCCACTCCAGATTTATGGCCCGACAATTTTTTTACCAGGATTCCTACTTGTATCGGGGGCATAGCTCACATTAGAAAGCTCGCTAACCATTCGAGGGGTACCTGGACCTATACCTGGCGCCTCCAACTGTGTTTCTTTTTTAATGATACCCGGGAAAATGTTATTGAGCTCATAATAATATGAGGGACCATAGTGGTCTCGTTACCACCGTGCAAGTAATGCCACTATCAGAACATATTGCAAGTTTAAATTTCGGTTTTATGGCACCTACCTTCGAATAAAGAAAAAATAAAGCCTGACCTACACTGGAATTGTCATTCATACAAAAACATTCGTTACATGGTTCACATTAGCACGAATTGTAAAATTGGAAATAGTTGGTAGTTACGGAGAGGCATTTAGGCTTTGCCCTAGGTCATTGCTTACAACTGTATCTTCATCTTCCTGCCCTTGTCCTATGTTACTTGGGGTCGGCGCAACACGTTTTCCTCTTCCATACCGTCCTGTCCCCCGCCCCGCTATCACTGACTCCCTTTTCTTTCATACTTCACTCTTCACACAAGTGCATCCATCTATTCTTTGGCCGTCCCCTCCCTCTCCATCCATCCACATTTATATTCATAACTCTTTTAGTAACATGTTTTTCACCCCTTTTCATCATATGACCCACTTTTCAGCCATCCCTCCTCATCACTTGACCATACCAGGACAAACAGTTTCCTTTCTTTACAACTGTATTAGCTAATCAATTATTATACAATGCCATTACACATCGCTTGTGAAGGTTATTTCGTCACCAAGTGAGTGACTTTATTGCACTCGCTTTAACATTACCTTTTATCGTGTTAGGACATATCGGGGGCGTAGCTCAGATGGTAGAGCGCTCGCTTAGCATGCGAGAGGTACCGGGATCGATACCCGGCGCCTCCAATTGGGTTTATTTTTAATAGGATGCCTCAGTGACGGTTTTTGAGGTCATTGTAATGCAGAATCATAACTGTCGCCGCGGTGCAAATAATGTCACTATAACAAAAGAATTTAAAACTTCTGTTTTATGACACCTGAAGTACCAGTACTAATACTGGAACCGGGCATCATCAAAGAAAAGTCCTGGCCTAGTCACTCATCAACGCCTAGCCCAAACCAAGGGGACCTACTTTTGGAGCTTTTTTTGACTTCAATAAGGTACCGTTAGTGGTTACCGCGGTGCAAATAAAACCACTATCGCAATTAATTGCATCTTTTGGTCTATGTTTTTGTGGAGGCTATTGCTAGAAACCGCGAGCATCACCCAAAGGAAAATAGTATGTCCTGTTGTTGTAACATGCAGGCAACAGAACACGATATTAATTGTCGCAGCCTTTTGGAAACGGGACCGCATTTTACACTCCAAAGCAGAGTCATCCATTAATTGCTCTGATGGGTATTGACGCCCCATACTCGTAACTAAATAATGAGCCTAGATTGCCACCGATACACTTAGAACAAGACGTATCATAATGTATGTATGTATTATTATTTGCATACAGCTGTATTCATTAGTTGACCAATAATGTAACTGGTTACTGCTGATATTACAAAACCATTTCGATAACACTGCGTTTGTGAAGTTTGTCGTCACCAAGTGAGAGAGTCTGTACTGCACTCACTTTAACATTAACTTGTATCGTGTTTGGACATATCGGGGGCGTAGCTCAGATGGTAGAGCGCTCGCTAAGCATGCGAGAGGTACCGGGATCGATACCCGGCGTCTCCAATTGGTTTTCTTTTTAATAGGATACCTCAGTGACGGTTTTTGATGTCATTTTTATGCAGAATCATAACTGTCGCGGCGGTGCAAATAATGTCACTATTACAGTTTAACTTAAGGTTACATGGCCTAGTCACTGACATACTTATCAACGCCCAGCCCATACCTTTGGACCTACGTTATAGACCACTTTTCCACTTTCTAGCAATGAAACCACTGTTCGTTGGTTTCGGCCCGGTTTGCCGCCATAATACAGATTATACTTACCTCCCTACTAATTCCGTTTAAATTGCCCTTCCATATTTTATTATTATCATCATTGTATCAGCATGGAATCACCCACTGAACAGGATACAAAACCAAAAAACTTAATATTCTCTGTTCAGAGGTACTCCTGAGAACAACTGCATCGCAGTACGGAAGTATGGTCACGGTAAAGATATCTAACAGTATTGTGACTCGGCCCTGACCTAGAAATAAGTGCCTACAAGCGCGCGTCACCTAAACACGCGTTAGGGCCGCCCGCCTCTACCTACTTGAGTTTCTTTCTAGTTTTGTGATTGTAAATATCGCAGATTCTTTTCTCTATTCTGAGGTAAATATTATATCTTTTTATTAAACTTATTTTAAATCTTACTAGGTAGGTACCTACCATTTAATAATCTCATTAGTACTTAATCATTTCATAATGATATTTTTCCAATTAAATAATATATGTAAGTAGCTAAGTACAAAAGTAAGTAGATAGCCTAGCCTAGGAAATTACACACTAGTTTTTTTTTAAATCAAGCCTGTGCCGAGCGTAGGTATAATACTCACAACGGATCTTTGTGTCTCTGAAGTTGGCTCTGTCAACTATTGTGCACGAAACAGATTAACTGCATAGAGTAAGCGAGATAGGATGATGCGACAAACGTATGCGAGTGAAAGAGACAGTTAAACAATGCTATTTTCACTTTCAATATTGACACAAAAATAGCTACTGCGCAGCCTCTTGCAGCCAATTCAGAGACACACAGATCCGTTGTGAGTATAATAGGTGACTCGTGTGTGACTTTATCACCCTATCCACTTATTTATATTTATTAATCCAGGTATTTTACTCGGTGGAAAAAGCGAAATACCTCACTATTAAAAAAATAAACAAATTACGTATTATTAGGTTAGGTATTTTTTTTATTGTCTTGCCTTACGGAAGTTACAGGTAATTAAAAAAATCTCTTGTTGCGTTATAGAAGAATTCAAGCTAACAAAAAAAAATAGGCTATAATTGCTCTCTGACATATTAAGTAAGTAAGTACTTGTACGTATTTGAATAAAATTTCACAAATCGCACGCTTACAAAACCATCGCACCGTTCGTTCGTCACTGCGGCGCGTCCGCGACTGGTAGTATATCGAGTGCGGGCTGAGCTCGAGTCACGTGGGCATGACTCGCGTTCCGACCGTTTGTATGAAGATAGAATACTGTATAGATATCTTTACCGTGGTATGGTCATCTACAATATTTTTACTAATAAATAATTTTAGTGGGTGTTGGCATGGTTCCAGTATGAATAAAGTGACCATTTATTTTTTTCGTCAGAGCGGGACACCCGCAGAATAAAAAAAAATTGTTTTGGTATTTTACTAGCGTTTATTAGACAATGTGGAACACTTGTAATAAGTAAGTTTTAGGCCCACTTCCTTAAAAAACTTAACTCAGAGTTAGTTGCTAACACAAGTTTAAATTGACTATATTGTATGACAATTGACAACCTGTCAATTTAACTTCGGGTTAGCAACTAACACTGAGTCAAGTTGTTCATGCAAAGTGGGCCTTAGTACATATATATTAGTTAGGTTACTAGCCTTAATCACAGGACCTCTAAGATCTAACTAAGGGATATTTCGCCAATTGTTTTATGTTTATTCGTATATAGACCAAAGTCAGTAGAGCAGTGGTGGCCGAGTGGTACCGGCCGCGACTTACAAGTTGTAAGTTGTGGGTTTGAGCCCAGGCAGGCGCTTTACTTTGTGTAAATTATTTCATCACCACTGCTCTCAAAACGGTGAAGGAAAACATCGTGAGGAAACCGCCATGTCCTAGAACCAAAAATTTGAGGACATGTGACATCCACAAAGCCGCACTGGGCCCGCGTGGTGGATTACGGCCCATTCCCTCTCACAGAGAAGAGGCCTGTGTCCCAGCAGTGGGAACATTAATAGACTGATGATGTGATGTGATGTGAGACCAAAGTCTGTTCGCCATAGCGAGATAGTTTTGCCCTCGCTTGGCTGGGGGTTGAAAGCGGGACTGTCCCGCCCAAAACGGGACGTATGTTCACATTCAGTATGAACCACTTACCACCACTTCTAACGTGTCTCCGAGGCAATATTTTTGTCGGAGAGGTAACCACTATGATCAACTACACCCACATGTTACGAAGAAAGAAATAGTTACAGGGGTACCTATCCCTCCAAAAATAAAGGAAGTTGGAGCCGCCAGGTATCGATCCTGGTAGCTCTCACATGCTAAGCGAGCCCAAAAAAAAATGTAAAATAAATGCAATGTAAACTATCGAAGTTATTCCATCCATTCGTACCCTTGAAAAACTCAAGGATAAGACAGAGAACCTCTGAAATTTAACTAGGTAAAATCCCTTTGAAACTTTTCAAAGTTTATTTAGAGTTAAGAACGTCAAACCATACTTTAATCCCATAGTTTGGCAAGGTTCTCAGGTTTTTTTTTTAATCGTGGAGAAATACACATGCGTACTGCGCTACCACGGGGAGATAACGCGGTTGTGTGGGACTCTAACCCAATAAAACTCCACGGTGTCCTCCTGTACCGCTTATGGCGGGAACACGGGCACGCGTTAGCACTCACCGCGAACCCGCTGCGGCTGCCCGTCACAGGATCCTCCTTTGGGGAGAACCCCCCATCACCGGCGCGCCAGAACACACTGTGCGCCGTAACCACCCCAGGGAGCAAACCAGTACATGGGTGGCAGACGACCCCGTGTATGGCACCCTTGGCCCCCTTGTGACGGGTCAAGGTCAATGGCCCCGCCACCTACCATTTTTTTTAGACTTAAGTACCTAGTGTTGGACTAATAGTTAAATTCAAATCTAGTTAAATAAATTAAATAAATTCAGGTCTAGTTCAACTTGTGTAGTGTGCAATGATAACTGAACTAATTGCGTAAGTTCAACTATGGCGCGCGGAAAATTGTTGAATGTTTTGATTGGATTCATTTTTTCATAATAATAATGTTCAAAAATCTGTCTACTTGACAGCGTAAAGCACGCAATGAATACTGTTGTAAAAACAGTAAGGCTCTAGTCTAGACAGACTGACTGCATTTCAACTGCACTCCGACTGCAAATTTGCAGTTTGAATGCAGTTTGTACGACTGCAATAAAACTTCAAACCAACCATGCAACCCGATTGCAGGATCTAGATGACTGCCAACCGGAAGACCTTGCCTTGTAAGGCCTCCCACCAGATAGACCGATGACCTGGTGAAGGTTGCGGGGATCCGCTGTATGCGAGACGCATGGGACCGATCAATGTGGCGACGCTTGGGAGAGACCTGTGTCTAGCAGTGGTCGTCTTTCGGCTGATGTCCACCACACGACATCTGCACGCCAACTGCACACCGACTGCAATCGGACTTGACTCATACTAACTGCATTCAAACTGCAAATTTACAGTCGGAGTGCAGCTGAAATGCAGTCCGTCCGTCTAGAGCCATACGCAACTAGGGTGCGGTACTTTCGTACGCTTACAATGGATTGCAAAGGTCATTTCGTCATTGAGTGAATGTAGTAAGTGCGCACTACATTGCTTTTTACAATGGTTATATGTATCGGGGGCGTAGCTCAGATGGTAGAGCGCTCGCTTAGCATGCGAGAGGTACCGGGATCGATACCCGGCGCCTCCAATTTTTTTAATTTTATATTATATAGATGACCTTCCTTTTTGTGAAATAAGGCAGGTCGTAATCCACCATGCGGTCACATATCAGTTTGGTAGATGTTATAATAATTGTCTTAAAATTTTACATTTATCTAGACTAATTTGTCCCACAAAAGCAAAGGAGACAGAGAGATACTTTCCACATTATTATTTCCTTTGCTAGTGCAGGCCAGCCCTGTCGATATGCAAAACATATTGTATCGTAACTTTGGTCTCGATATTTAAGATGGAACGTTTCATGGAACATTGATAACCTTGCAATTTCCACAGGTGGACAAATACGGTACCCAGCAACCTATAGCCCTGCTAAAGCTGCTGTTTGAGAGAAAAGGCTTCTACGACCGCGAGAAAGACCTCACCTGGAAGAACATCAAGGATGTTGGCTTCTTAGCCGCCATGGGCAAAGCTGGTGGTGGCAGAAATGATGTAAGTTCAATTTTTGTTCTAAAACCGTAAATTTCTAGTGCTAAATCCGGCGCTGGGTCTATGGTTCTTCTTATCTATATTCTATCTTTCTATCTATATCTATAAAAGCGAAAGGTGACTGACTGACTGACTGACTGACTGACTGACTGACTGACTGACTGATCAATCAACGCACAGCCAAAACTGCTAAGCCGAGAAGCATGAAATTTGGCAGAAAGGTTCTTCAAGTGACGTAAGTGTGCACTAAGAAAGGATTTTTGGAAATTCTACCCCTAAGGGGGTAAAAAGGGGGTTTAAAGTTTGTATGAAAAATCTAATTCCTTCGACCAAAATTCTTGAAACTTAGCACAAATAGTACTCTAAGTAAATGATAAAGATTGACATTTTTAGTTTTTCGAAACTACCCCCAAATGATGATTTAGGGGGTGTTGAAGTTTGTATGGAAAAATCAGATTTCTTTGATCAATAAACTTGAAACATGCCACAAATACGTATCTAAATGAATAATAAAGGTTGCTACTATTCTTTTTTGAAACTACCCCCAAAAGACGATTTAGGGGTGTTAATTTTTTTTTGAAGAATCTTATTATTTCAGTTAATAAACTTGAAACTTTACATTAATACCAATCTAAATAAACATTAAAGGCTTTCATTGTTGGTTTTTTAAACTACCCCCAAAAGATGATTCAGGGGATGTAATTTTTTTTGAAGAATCTGATTTCTTGGCTGAATAAACATGAAACTTGACATAAATACCATCTTAAATAAACAATAAAGGTTGTCATTATTAGTTTTTTGCAACTACCCCCAAAAGACGATTTAGGAGGTATTACAGTGTTTTGGAAAAATCTGATTTCTTGGGTCAATAAACTCGAGACTTGCCACAAATACTAACCTAAATGAACAATAAAGGTTGCTATTATTATTTTTTGAAACTACCCCCAAAAGACGATTTAGGGGTGTTTTTTTTTTTTGAAGAATCTAATTATCTAAATAGACACTAAAGGCTTTCATTGTTAGTTTTTCGAAACTACCCCCAAAAGATGATTTAGGGGATGTTAAATTTTTTGAAGAATCTGATTTCTTGGGTGAATAAACATGAAACTTGACATAAATACCATCCTAAATAAAAAATAAAGGTTGTCATTATTAGTTTTTTGCAACTACCCACAAAAGACGATTTAGGAGGTATTACAGTGTTTTTGAAAAATCTGATATTTAGGGTCAATAAACTTGAAACTTGCCACAAATACTAACCTATATGAACAATAAAGGTTGCTATTATTATTTTTTGAAAAAACCCCCAAAAGACGATTTAGGAGGTATTACAGTGTTTTTGAAAAATCTGTTATTTAGGGTCAATAAACTTGAAACTTGCCACAAATACTAACCTTAAGGTTGCTATTATTATTTTTTGAAACAACCCCCCAAAGACGATTTAGGGGATGTTAATTTTTTTGAAGAATCTAACTTCTTGGTTCAATAAATATGAAACTTTGCTTAAATACCAACCTAAATAAACAATAAAGGTTTTCATTATTAGTTTTTCAAAACTACCCTTAAAATACGATTTCGGGGTGGAAAAGATTTTTGATTACTTTTACTGCACATAGCTTCTTTTTAAGATGTAGGGGAGCACTTAGGAGGGATTTTTGGAAATTCAGCTTTTGAAGGGGTTAAAAGGGAGAAACTTATTTGTATGAAAAATCTTATTCCTTTGGCAAAATAATAAAGGTTGGCATCATTAGTTTTTCCGAATTATCCCTAGAAGACGATTTAGGGGTGTTAAAGTTTCTTTGAAGAATCAAATGGCACTAATACGGGGAACTACCGAACTGGACCGTTTGTCTCAGGTAAACATAGTTGTGAGTGACGTTTTAGTGTTGCGGTATTTACGCTGTATTAGGTTTTTGTGTTGTGTCGCGTAATTTACGCAGCATTCGTTTTCATACTAAAGTAATTTTTGGGCCACCCGAAATTATGCGTCTCAAAAAACCCGACCAGTCTTCTGCTCCTTCTATACATATAAAAAAAATATCTTCTTCTATACACATAAAATGCTTTGTCCTGAATGACTGACTGACGGATCAACGCACAGCCTAAACCGCTGATCGTAGAGACCTGGAACTTGGAGAGTATGTTTTTGTATGACATAAGCATCCGATAAGAAAGGATTTGTCGAAATTCTTCCCCTAAGGGGGAGAAAAAAGGGGACAAAGTTTGTATGAAAAATCTAATTCCTTCAGCTAATACTCTTGAAACTTGGCATAAATAGTAATCTAAGTAAATGATAAAAGGTTGACATTATTAGTTTTTTGAAACTACCCTCACAAGTCGATTAAGGGGGTATTGAAGTTTGTATCGAAGAATTTTATTTCATGTTTTACTAAACTTGAAAAATTGCACAAATACTAACTTAAATAAATTATAAGGTTGTTATTATTAGTTTTTCGAAACTACCCCCAAAAACAGATTTACGGGGTGTTAAAGTTTTTTTGAATAATCATATTACTTAGGTTAATAAACTTGAAACTTAAGCAATAAAAGTTGTTATTATTAGTTTTCAAAACTACCCCCAAAAGATTTTTTATGAATCTTACTTCTTGAGTTAATTAACTTTAAACTTGACATACATACCAACCTAAGTAAACAATACAGGTTGAAATTCTTAGTTTTTTTAAACTAACCCCAAAATACGGTTTTTAAGGGGTGATAAGGTTTTTTGAAGAATCTTATTTCTTGAGTTAATAAACTAGAAACTTGACATAAATATCAACTTAAGTAAATAATAAAGGTTGTCATTATAAGTTTTTAGAAACTAAACTCAAAAGTCGATTTAGGGGCAGTTAAAGTTTTTTGAAAATTCTTATTTATTGGGTTAATAAACTTGATACTTGACAAAAATACCAACTTAAACAAACAATAAATGTTGATATTATATTAGATTTTCGAAACTGCCGCCAAAATACGATTTAACAGGTGATAAAGTTTTGTTATAGAATTTTATGTTTTGGGTTAATAAACTTGATAGTTGACATAAATACCAACCCAAGTAATCAATAAAAGGTTGTCATTATATTTTTTCGAAAATACTCCCAAAAAAATATTTAGGGGGTGTTAAAGTTTTTTTGAATAATCTTATTACTTGGGTTAATAAATTTGAAACTGGGTGTTAAAGTTTGTTATGAATCATACTGGTCAAGGTTTCGTTTTTGATGTATGATGTGGGATCTAGGGGAGCACGAAGAAGGAATTTGCGGAAAATCAACCTTTCACCATCATTATCATTTCAGCCAAAAAACGTCCACTGCTAAACATAGGCCTTCCCCAAGCGCCGCCACACTGATCGGTCCTGTACGTTTCGCATCCACCGGACTCCCGCAGCCTTGACCAGGGGGGTAACCACAAGCTCTTAGAGTAAGGTAATTTTGAGATCGAGTAAGTGACAGATGTATACAAGTCAGATACATCTGTCCCTTACTCGATCTCAAAATAACCTTACTCTAAGAGCTTGTGGTCACCCCCCAGGTCGGACTTCCTAATTTGCATTTTCTGGTTCGCAGTCACCACTGAACTGTCAACCTTTAAGGGGTGAAAAGGGGGCAATTTGTTTGTATGAACAATCTCATTCCGTGGAGATAAAGTAAATAATCAAAGTTTACATAATACGTTTTTTAAAACTACCTCCCCCCTGATAGGGTTAAGTGATTTTAGTTTTTTTGAGACATCTTTCTGAGCAATCTAACTAAAATAAACAAAAAATTAAAAAGAGAAAAAGGGTATATTAAGTTTTAAGGGGCGGATTTTACTTTGTAGCGGTAACCTGAAATGTATTATTCTTTAAGTCAAATAACGAATCGTCCCAAACCTATAAACCGTAGAACTTTACAAAACCACATTTTTATTTGGTTTTTTGGTTGTCATCACACGAACGAAGTCGCGGGCGGAGTTAATATTATAAATGTGAAAGTAACTCTGTCTGTCTCTCTGTCTACCTTTTCACGCTTAAACCGCTGCACCGATTTAAATGTAATTTGGTTCGGAGATATTTTGAGACCCTGGGCAGGACATAGGATAGTTTTTATCCAAACATACTTACGGAAATCATACATACTTAAGGGAGTGAAAAGAGGGGTAGAAGTTTGTATGGAAAATCTACAATATTAAGCTGCGATATAAAAATAAGCAATGCGAATTACTAATGCTTCGCAGACGAAGTCGCGGGCAACAGCTAGTATCTATATATATCTATAAAAGCGAAAGGTGACTGACTGACTGACTGATCAATCAACGCTCAGTCAAAACTGCTAAGCCTAGAATCATGAAATTTGGCAAAAAGGTTCTTCAAGTGACGTAAGTGTGCACTAAGAAAGGATTTTTGGAAATTCTACCCCTAAGGGGGTAAAAAGGGGGTTGAAAGTTTGTATGAAAAATCTAATTCCTTCGACCAAAAGTCTTGAAACATAGCACAAATAGTATTCTAAGTAAATGATAAAGATTGACATTATTAGTTTTTCGAAACTACCCCCAAATGATGATTTAGGGGGTGTTGAAGTTTGTATGGAAAAATCAGATTTCTTTGATCAATAAACTTGAAACTTGCCACAAATACTTATCTAAATGAATAATAAAGGTTGCTACTATTATTTTTTGAAACTACCCCCAAAAGACGATTTAGGGGATGTTAATTTTTTTGAAGAATCTAATTTCTTGGGTCAATAAATATGAAACTTGGCTTAAATACCAACCAAAATAAACAATAAAGGATTTCATTAGTAGTTTTTCGAAACTACCCTTAAAATACGATTTCGGGGTGGTAAAGATTTTTTATTACTTTTAAAGCACAGAGCTTCTTTTTATGATGTAGGGGAGCACTTAGGAGGGATTTTTGGAAATTAAACTTTTTAAAGGGTTTTTTTTTTTTTTTTATACATTGCCCCACACTAGGAATTTCTTACTGTATCGTGGGTGCGTTTACAAACATACAAACTCACATACACAACACCCAGAGCCGGAACAACTATCTGTAGGTCATACAAATATTTGTTCCGTGCGGGAATCGAACCCGCGACACGCAGCACAGCAGTCAATCGCTCAACCACTGCGCCAACCGTGCGCCCAAAAAAAAAAGGGTTAAAAGGGAAACATTTATTTGTATGAAAAATCATATTCCTTTGGCAAAATAATAAAGGTTGGCAACATTAGTTTTTCGGAATTACCCTCAGAAGACGATTTAGGGGTGTTAAAGTTTCTTTGAAGAATCAAATGGCACTAATACGGGGACCTCTACATCGATTTGGAACTACCGAACTGGACCGTTTGTCTCAGGTAAACATAGTTGTGAGTGACGTTTTAGTGTTGCGTAATTTACGCTGTATTAGGTTTTTGTGTTGTGTCGCGTAATTTACGCAGATTTCGTTTTCATACTAAAGTAATTTTTGGTTCACCCGAAATTATGCGTCTCAAAATACCCGACCAGTCTTCTGCTCCATATATCTTCTTCTATACATATAAAATGCTTTGTCCTGAATGACTGACTGACGGATAAACAGCAACTCAAACCGCTGATCGTAGTGACCTGGAACTTGGAGAGTATGTTTTTGTATGACGTAGGCATCCGATAAGAAAGGATTTGCCGAAATTCTTCCCCTAAAGGGGAGAAAAAGGGGGCCAAAGTTTGTCTGAAAAATCTAATTCCTTCAGCTAATATTCTTGAAACTTGGCACACATAGTAATCTAAGTAAATGATAAAAGGTTTTCATTATTAGTTTTTTGAAACTACCCTCACAAGTCGATTAAGGGGGTGTTGAAGTTTGTATCGAAGAATTTTATTTCATGGGTTACTAAACTTGAAACATTGCATAAATACTTCTTTTTTTTTTTCATTTATCATTTTATTTCCAAAATACTTAACCTATTTTACATTTGGTTTTAGCCACACAACAAAAACCTCACAGGGCTTAACTGTGTGATGGCGAGCCGCTTATTTTAAAATTAAATTACAAATTGCAATGCTGAGTAAATACAATATTATATATTTATGATTTAATTACATATAAAAATACTTTCATAATAAACATCGATAAACTTTGTTAAAAGATAAATTATTTGGGGAATTTTACTGTTTAGGAAACGTTTTAATTTGTACTTACAACCTTTCGAACCCTTTTTGTACAAATTTTGCAAGTTTCCTGGAAGCTTATTAAGAAAAAGAGGTACCAAGTATTCTGCAACCCTCATCCCGTACACATTATTGTATTTTGGTAAGCTGTATTTATGTTTAAGTTTTATATTTCTAAGAAAGTCAGATCTTGTTTTTTCGGTTGGCAGCTCCGCAGCCTAATTGTGTAAGTAAATTCGGCAACGGAAACAATCTGTTTCTTTCCCAAAAACACACACATACACAAAAAAGTTGAATAAAGATTTGTTTTAATAACAGCTTATTTTTGGTTGCCATCACACGAACGAAGTCGCGGGCGGAGTTAATATTATCAATGTGAAAGTAACTCTGTCTGTCTCTCTGTCTACCTTTTCACGCTTAAACTGCTGAACCGATTTAAATGTAATTTGGTTTGGAGATATTTTGAGACCCTGGGCAGGACATGGGATAGTTTTTATCCAAACATACTTAAGGGAGTGGAAAGAGGGGTAGAAGTTTGTATGGAAAACCTACAATATTAAGCCGCGATATAAAAAATAAGCAATTGGAATTACTAATGCTTCGCAGTCGCGGGCAACAGCTAGTACTGATTTGGGGGTTTGTGGCGTTACACTGATATAAATGTGTGAAATACCATCCCCTGTTGTCTGTATGTGTATGTAAACATTCATCACGGGTGGGGTGAGCAACTAAGCTCCGTCCAGCCTGTTATTTTTTTACATTTTGACAGATGCATGCTTAAGAAGTTTCATAATTATTAACAGGCAACCATAGACAATAAAAAGCAATAGTTTATGGACGCTTACAGTAGCGACGAACAACGACGACGACGAAGCATCGTGCTAAATCGCTCTGTTGTTCCGATAAATTAAAATGCACAATTTAATCGATATACGTAGCAGTAAATATCACAGTGTAAAAATAAAATAATAAATAGTAATATTGAATATATAAATATAGAAAAAAACCGGCCAAGTGCAGCAAAAAATCACGTTTGTTGTATGGGAGCCCCCCTTAAATATTTATTTTATTCTGTTTTCAGTATTTGTTGTTAGAGCGGCAACAGAAATATATGATCTGTGAAAATTTCAACCGTCTAGCTATCACGGTTCATGAGATACAGACTGGTGACAGACAGACAGACGGACCGCGGAGTCTTAGAAATAGGGCCCGTTTTTACCCTTTGGTTACGGAACCCTGAAAACAGCAAAATTAAAATATATTCATTGATCAAGTTGAAGTTATTGAGTCATCAAATGTAAAATTACAGGGTGGACGGATTGACAGTGAATGACCAGAATTTTTTTGAAGATAACTATCTAATTTTATTAATTATGTATATTTTTCCCAGATCGAACTTACTTATAAGTCCGATCTATTCAAAAATTCTTCAAATTAGAAGTGGGATAGGTCGTACACACTTGCTAGAAAACAACTTATATTAGCTTATAACTGCAAATTGTGTGCTGCAAATCGTATGTATGTGGCGCGGTAACAAACCATAGCGCCATCTAACTCAACGCCAACGCCATCTATCGAGCGAGGGGTTAACTTTGAGCACGGATACTCGGATAGTTGTAAAAAAAAAAATTGGATGAACATTTTGGTTTATTCTTTTTAATCAAATATGCTTATCAAGTGACAAATTTATTCAACGTCACATAATTATGTCTTTTATCCGTAGGATCAAATTGATGTCTCAGTTTCTGTACGAAAGAATTGTCATTTTTCTTAACTAAGCAACACCTTTGTTCTCTTCTACCTCAATGTTCTTTCTGTTTTAACTGTTTTGTGTTTATTAATAGAATTTATGTATTCTTCGACAAAAGTTATCTGGTGATGATAATACATCTCTCTCTCTTGGTCGGTCCCTCATGTCTGAGGATCGTGGTCAGCATCAGGTTTACATCTGGACGGTTTTTTTTTATATCCTTTAGGCTCGCGCTTGACCACTATCTCACCTGATGGTAAGCGATGATGTGATCGATGCGGTGAAACACGCTTGCCTAGAAATAACCTATTCACTCTTGACTTAAAGACCCCTAGATTGTAGCTATCGGGAAACACAGACTCCGGCAGGGAATTCCACTCCTTAGCTGTACGCATAATAAAAGTGTTCCCAAAACGTTTTGTGCGTATGGGTGGGATGTCTACCATGTATCGATGGCGCATCGTCTTACGTCTGGTAGTCCGATGATGAAACGGGCTAGGTGGAATTATATCGTGCAATTCCATCGCACACTCCCCGAAATGTAACCGATAAAAAACCGACAGGCTGGCAACTCGGCGTCGATGTTCAAGACTCTGGAGCTTTGACTTGACCAGCGCCTCATCGCCGATGAGGATGATCTGCCTCCACCGGTTTCTGTCCAGCGCGTCCCTTACGACCGTGTAGAAATTGTAGGACGACGAGCGTTTCCCTTGATCGGTCTATCTACTTGTTGCACGATCGCGCGATGTCTTGCCTTCAGTGTTCCCAACCACAATCAGTCTTTCTAAATTATGATAATACATATAAATCTCATCATAAAATTACTAGTTTTTTTTTTGGTAGATATTTTTTTTTATTCCTTTTAGTATTACTTACTTAGCATAAGTGCGTTTTGAATACATAATTTGGAGGAGACGCATGCTTGTTGTTACCTGAGCCCTGTTTAATAAACGTTACAATTCGACAATTTTGTAAATAAGTGACATATTTCTAAAGTTGTATGACTTTGATTTGATTTTTTATGTAAGAATTTTACAAGTTAAAACTTCTATACTAATAAAGCTGAAGAGTTTGTTTGTTTGTTTGTTTGAACGCGCTAATACAGGACATACTGGTTGGAATTGAAACATTATTTTTGTGTTGGGAAGTCCATTTATCGAGCAAGGTTATATCATCACGCTACGACCAATAGGAGCGGAGCATCAATGAAATAAGTTCTAAAAACAGGGGAAAATTTATTCTTTTTGAGAGCTTCCGTTGCGTGCTCTGCGTAAACAGTTAAAAATACGCAACACATGTATGAAGGGTAGGTTGGGTAGGGTAGGTAGGGTAGATGGGTAGGTAGCTAGTAGACGGGTGCGAAGCCGCGTGGGACAGCTGGTTACAAATATTACCATTACAAATTCTGTATTATAAACGTTTACATGTGCAGAAAACGCCTGTTGATTATTGATGATAATTACAATTTTGCGTTCAATAAAACTGTTTTCCTTACAAATATCAAAATTTTCACCTGTAAATAGACAAGTAAAATTTCAAAATTTAAAAAGCCTCCGAAACATTTATCTTGCGAAAACACCCCGATTCAAACAGTAAAACGCCCATAACTTTTGAATGGCTGAACCGATTTTATTCAAACATAGCTAAGAACACTCTCGATAAAATCAACTTTCGAACAAAAAAAACTAAATCAAAATCGGTTCATCCGTTTAGGCGCTATGATGCCACAGACAAACGCACAGATACACAGCAACACAAGTGAAACGGCGGGGGTTAAAAATGTTTATTAAACAGAAATAAGTATGTAAAATTGTAGGTATAATTTTATAATTTTGTCAGTTACCCACCATCATAGATATAATAAACAATATTTCTATGCCCACCATGGTAAATAATTTGTAAGTTGAATTATTTATTAAACAAAAACTTGTAGATTTGTAACTTGTTATAGTAGATTAGTAGCCAAGGGCTGTAAGGCATCAATTGCAGCCCGAGATATTTAGTATATCTATATATATACCTATAGTTCGAGGGTGCATATGGCACATGAGTGGTGCTTACACCCGAGCTAACTATTCTACTTTACATCTCGATTGTGAGGTAAGTAGAAAAAAACCGGCATTACAAGAATACAACGTTTAAAAAAAAAAGTTTTTTTCAAGAACGAAATTGAGCTTCGCCGTTCGATATTTAAAATTGATAACTATTATACTCACACGAACACAAGGCTGAATAGCAACGCGACCTCTTTGGTCATTGGGCTGAATGCATGATGTCTATTGCCAATATGATGGTTAGATGTAAAATACAATTTCCAATTTGTAACGTTTATTAAACTGGGCCCTAGTGTTGATAATAATCTCATCATAAAATTATTAGTTTCTTTTTAAAATGTTTATAATAGTTAGTTGAAGATTTTTTATTTCATTCGTTTTATTACTTATTACTTACCATCAGTGCGTTTTAAATTCATAATTGGAAGGAGACGCATGATTCTGACTATTTCCTTAAAACCAAAGGATGCATAAAGTATTGGGGCTTATACAGAATGAGTTTTGCGGGTGGGTGTGGAATTGTGGATGGCCAAAATCAGAAACTATGAGGATTAGCGAAAAACACTCAAAGATGTCACGAGGCCGATTTTGGTGAAAACTAAAATTGCTCAATTCACTAAACCTTATAATTTTATTGTGAAAAAACGAAGAAACAAAAACAGGAACACCGACTGTTTTTAATTACCCGACTGCCGAAGGAGGGTAATGTGTTTATCAATATATGTATGTATGTAAGTATGTATGTTTTTTCCTATATGGCGTTCTAGAGACCAAACGCGTTGGCTAATTTTGATGATTTTTACGTCAATCGATTTGTCTTAACCCTGCGAGTGTCACTGGCTACATTAAAATTGCAAAATAGTAAAATGGCGGATTTTGGGCGCCATATTGTGGGGGCCCAATTTTTTTTTCTTCCAAACCCATGATGTGGGGTATCTAAATGAAGGGTTTTAAGAGGTGATTACAAAAATATAAAATACTTATATGCTTAAATGTATCTAATTAAAAAAAAAATAACTAAAATGCTGTAAATAAAAAATATATTTTAATATAACAAAAACCCGACTGCTTAAAAAGCCAACTAAAAAGACGTAAACAAGAAAAAAATCATGCTGTGCAGTCGGGTGATACAAATGCGCCTTCTGGCTGCCCAAAACCAGATGTATCCTCCGACTGCACAGCATCATTTTCTTCTTGTTAACGTCTTTTTAGTTGGCTTTTTAAGCAGTCGGGTTTTTGTTATTTTAAAATATATTTTTTTTGGAAATCGGTTGCATTTTTTTTGTAAAACAGTATTTTCTTTACACTCTTTAGCTGGGGTACCTAATTGGCAAGTTCGCAAGTAAAGTATATGCTATAATGTCCAAAGTTATAAAAAAAAAAAAATAACATAAGTGGTGAAATGAGAGTTTACCAGGCTGAACTATACACATCTGCGTACCCCTTTAGAGCGTACGATATGATGCGATACTATCGCATGTCTGTTTATTAGTTACACTGCAAACAATAGAGAAGTGCATTTATCTATACCAATATTATAAACAGGAAAGATTTTGTTTGTTTGTACCGAATAGGCTCCGAAACTACTGGACCGATTTAAAAAAATCTTTGACGTATGGAAAGCCACATTATTTTCAAGTAATATAGGCCATCATTTATTTTCAAAAATATTAGAGATCCTTATGCAAATTGCAATAATTTAATCCAAAGTAGCAAAATTTTGCCTATAATATTCATTATTTGACGTGTGCTGAGAAAACTATTGATGATACAGAAAAAATATGTACTACATGATTAAAGTACTCATTACTATCTACATAAAAATCTGCGAGAGAATATATCTCACTGTCATCGATAGCAGCTTTTGTGTTCTAAAATGTTATTAGATCGCCAGTAAAAACAAAAGTTGGTTACATTCGTAAAAATTGTAGTATGGTAATAATTCTTATTCCAATAAATTGTTTAATAAAGGTAGGGTAGGTAGGTAAGGCAGGGTAGGTAGGTTAATCGGTATGGCAGGTGAGTAGGTTGTTAGGTAGGTAGGTGGTAGGTAGGTTGACGGGAGCGAAATCGCGGAGGTCAGCTAGTGTAATTATCAATAAGTATTAACCCAAATTTTTGCATGTCACATTATTACGACTAAGTGTTATGGATCTATAATATTATTTATGTTAAGACCAAAATTGTACCAACACTTATTAGTTAAAAATATCCTTCCCAGGTGGATCCCCGCTTCATCTCAATGTTCTCAACTTACAACCTGCAGTTCCCTTCAGAAACTACTCTACGTCACATATACGTGTCCATCCTGAGGGGCCACTTCGACATCTTCCCTGAAGAAATACAGCAGATTGTCGACAAGATTGTGCAGATGACCCTGGATCTATACAAGGTAAGGTTGTTCCATTAGTTTTTTTAAGTTTCGGGGCTAATTGTCCTAGACCACTCAAACTGTATCTACTCCAGTATGATTCTCAACCGAACCTTCTTGTGGATGTATGTTGATAGTATCATCTATTAAAATAATATTTAAATGTTGTTTGCATACTTGCGCATCACTTGCGAAATGCTTGTACGTGCAATACAATGTGGTTTGGTCGAATTTTAAATGTGTCGGTTCCACTCACCTGAGCTTCAGTGAGAACAACCCCTTTGGCTTTATACGTGTGTAGCTATAAAAACCGATCTAATCGTTTTATGCCTTTTTAACCGAGATTTTGTACTCTTACAGATAATAATAGTAGAACTACCCCCAACGCCAGCGAAGTTCCACTACATATTCAACCTCCGCGACCTCTCCCGTATAGCGGCCGGCATGTGTCTAACGCACCCCAACTTCTTCAGTGAGAAACGATGCGTCGTGCGCTGTTGGCGCAACGAGTTCACTAGAGTCATCTGTGACAGATTGATTAGTGTGCAAGTAAGTACCCCCAACGCAAGCAAAGTTCCACTACATATTCAACCGCCGCGACCATTCCCGCGCATCGCATCTTCTTCAGTGAGAAGCGTTGCGTCGTGCTCGTGCGCTGTTGGCGCAACGAGTTCACTAGAGTCATCTGTGACAGACTGATTAGTGTGCAAGTAAGTACCCCCAACGCCAGCGAAGTTCCACTACATATTCAACCTCCGCGACCATTCCCGCGCATCGCATCTTCTTCAGTGAGAAGCGTTGCGTCGTGCTCGTGCGCTGTTGGCGCAACGAGTTCACTAGAGTCAGCAGTGACGGACTGATTAGTGTGCAAGTAAGTTAAGAAATATCGTCACTGGAAAATGCTCACGACTTCACAAAACGGACAAGGAAATACATCGTGAGGAAACCGGCATGTTCTAGCTAGAACCAAAGATTCGAAGACGTGTGACATCTACCATTCTACACTGGGTCAGAGTTGTGGATAAAACTCACTCAGTCTCACAAAGAGAGGGCTCGTGTCCCGAGAGAGATACGTCGCATAACGCAAAACGTCGCGGAGGTCTACTTACTTTGACACATGGGCAATGAGCTCTAAAACTTGCTCACACGTGTATCAGTTCTGAAGGAGGTACTTCTTACAAACATCCTGAAGGATATACTTTTAACGAAAATAAACTTGTTTGTAGTTCAACTAGTAAATTAACGGTGAAGTACTTATTTTAAAGCTCTTGTTCTTCATAAACAGGATAACGAGTTGATGCGCAACCACATTCACGAGCAAGTGATGATATACTTCCCAGAAGAAGAGCCCGTCGTTCTTGAGGAGATCGTGGTGCCCGAAGAGGAAGTTATCGCCGAAGAAGAAGAACTAGACGGTACTGTACCCTCAAGACCAATGTTGGGGCATTATTAAAATTATAGTTTTTTTTTATTCTAGATGGGTTTGCTCTTGACCTCTACTAGATCTAGGTCAGAGATACCTATTGTTTTCCGTTTTTCGACATCGAATTCGGAGAAGAATAGTTATTGAGTGAGTACCAGAAAATGTCTGACTAGCGATGATTGATGAATTGATGATCGGTTTGTCTGGCAGAGTTTGGCATGATACTAGAGAAGGCGCCTGAGGAGGAGGCGGTGGCCGCGGTCGAGGTGGTAGAGGAAGAGGAGGAGATAGAAGCTGAAGAAGAGCTCACGGTAACTAACTACCAGTTTTATGTTCTACGTTCTTAGGGAAGGGACGAAAATGACTGAATTCGCTTCTTTTTTTACCCGACTGGGTTATGTGTTTCGCGCGTATCTTGTATGTATGTATGTTTGTGTGTATGTAATATTCTATATTACCTCATATCTTTTAAACCACTTGACCGAATTATATAATTAAGACATCGATAGATAAGTCTTGACCGCCCAAGTTTTCTTAGGTAGGTGAAGTTCTAAAAAACAAACATGGCGGATTTTGGGCGCCATATTGTGCGGGTCCCAATTTTCTTTTTCTTCCAAACCCATCGAGTGGGGTATCAAAATGAAGGGTTTTAAAAGGTGATTACAAAAATATATACCACTTATATGTTTACAAGTAATTCGAAAAAGAAAAATATAACTAAAAAGTTGTAAATAAAAAAAGTTAATTTAAAAATTAAAACCCCGACTGATTAAGAATCGAAATTTTTCTTGTTAACAGCTTTATAGTTCGATTCTTAATCAGTCGGGGTTTTGATTTTAAATTAACTTTTTTACAAGCTAAGATTGAGGTTCAGCTGTCCCTGTCCATATATATTTCGTAATTATTTTTTTTTAAATTATATGTGCTTGTTCATAACAGTGCGGTCACTAAGCGTTTTGAAATGAAAATGTGATCGATAATTCAACATCTAGACGCCGCATAACACGCGGTGGACGTCTGTCGTTGAGTCGCGGTCCCCTTGAGTGCTTAAAACGTGGATCCACGCGAGACACAAAGGCTTTTTAGTTACTTCGGTAATTACGGCACACAACCAGTTAATATTGGTGTTATCATTGTTTACAGATGGAAGCTTACATATTCCGCGACCCGTTGTTGTTCGGGGATTACCGCAACGCGTTAGACGAAGAGGAGGTCAGGTACTATGAGGACCTGCTTGACTACGAAGCTGTCTACTTTCTGTTTCAAGAGGTACTGTTACATTGTAGGTACTACTTATATACACATACACTCACGGGTTTTTCCAATGTAGGAAGAAACTACAAAACGCCACATGCTACGGGCCCACAGTGTTTGATCGGACCCAAAAAAAAATCCTATGCTGTTTATTATATAAACTGATCAAGAAATGCATTTTAAATGCTAGAGTACACTATGTTTTGAAACTGAATTCCTCCTAAGAGCCTCAATAGTTGAATGTTTTTTTTGGTTTTTTGGTTTCTGATTACGAGGAATATTTATCTGTTAGTCACAAATCCCACTTCTGAGTTTTAAAGGAGAAAAAAAAACAAAAAAAAAAAAAGAACTTTGTCCCTAGAGGTGATTTTCCAAAAATAAAAACTAACAAACATGCGCCTAAAAATCCTTCAGTAGACGGTATTTACAGAATTTTTTAATAAAAAAAAATAAGGTCCTGGCCACCTAAGTTTTATTATTTTTTAAAAAAAAGTACTTGAAATTGTCACTTACTGGCATTTAAATGCATTTCTTGATCAGTTTACATAATAAACCGCATAGGGTTTTTTTTTGGGTCCGATCAAACACTGTGGATACCTATGTTCTCTATTTGCTGGTTTACATTCATACAAGCACGCATTTTTTGGGTGCTAAGAGTCCAAAAAAAAACATCTATATCGGTAGAGGATAACTGCTTTAAAATTCAGTTGCAAGATTTGACCCGAACACACTTACATACATACATTGCAAGTTAATTAAAAGCTTGTAAAAAAATGTCAGCTGCATTGTGGAGCGGGGAAAATGCGTCAGTTGCTCGCATGAACTGGAAAAGTTTGGTCTTTCCTTATTTATTTATTATATTACTTTATTGTACACCATAAGTGCCTTAAATTTGCCGTATGACATTTTTTTTTAAACGTTGGCCCCACACTAGGAATTTCTTCCTGTATCGTGGGTGCGTTTACAAACATTTAAACTCACATACACAACACCCAGAGTCGGAACAACTACCTGTAGGTCATACAAATATTAGTTTCGTGCGGGAATCGAACCCGCGACACGCAGCGCAGCAGTCAATCGCTCAACCACTGCGCCAACCGTGCGCCCTAGACTATACGTTTTATATATTGCCCCGAATAAGATCCTTATTCGCGACACTATATAATGTACACTATAAAATGGTGTAATAATACAGCGTTTTCCAAAATAATGCTTGTTCAGGTAAAAACTAAAACAGTACATATCATGTGGCGATGCTCGTACACATTTATTCAAAATTTTAAAACAAGGAGCCAAGGTCCAGGTAGGTATCTACTAGGACGCTTGATCTAGACAAATGCATCGTGTAGAAAATAGCACTATTTTATGCCACGGGCGGATGCTCATAGCGCGAGCACTCGCTAGGGTTAAGATGATTATTATTACTGAATTTCAAATAGCAGTTCTAATATTGAAACAATTACTGTATAGATCCTAGACGAGTACAACGACCGCATAGGCAAGATGTCGGTGGTGCTGTTCGAGGACTTCCTGGAGCACCTCACACGCGCGCAGCGCATCCTGCGCATGGACCGCGGGAACGCGCTCATCATCGGCGTGGGCGGCTCCGGCAAGAAGTCCATCTGCAGGCTGGCGGCCTTCGCGGCAGGTGTGTTACTAGTAGTACAAGATGTAGCGCATATATCCTGCGCATGGACCGCGGGAACGCGCTCATCATCGGCGTGGGCGGCTCCGGCAAGAAGTCCATCTGCAGGCTGGCGGCCTTCGCGGCAGGTGTGTTACTAGTAGTACAAGATGTAGCGCATATATCCTGCGCATGGACCGCGGGAACGCGCTCATCATCGGCGTGGGCGGCTCCGGCAAGAAGTCCATCTGCAGGCTGGCGGCCTTCGCGGCAGGTGTGTTACTAGTAGTACAAGATGTAGCGCATATATCCTGCGCATGGACCGCGGGAACGCGCTCATCATCGGCGTGGGCGGCTCCGGCAAGAAGTCCATCTGCAGGCTGGCGGCCTTCGCGGCAGGTGTGTTACTAGTAGTACAAGATGTAGCGCATATATCCTGCGCATGGACCGCGGGAACGCGCTCATCATCGGCGTGGGCGGCTCCGGCAAGAAGTCCATCTGCAGGCTGGCGGCCTTCGCGGCAGGTGTGTTACTAGTAGTACAAGATGTAGCGCATATATCCTGCGCATGGACCGCGGGAACGCGCTCATCATCGGCGTGGGCGGCTCCGGCAAGAAGTCCATCTGCAGGCTGGCGGCCTTCGCGGCAGGTAAGTGTGGATAGTTTAAACCGGAACTCTGAACAGACTCCACACTCAGGCCAGCCGCAGCAAAGACAATCTCCATTGATTTGGGGTTGTCGGATGGTTCCGGTCTTCGGTGTTTGTGCGGCGTCTCTCCGCATACCTTTCATTTTGCGCCCCATGTCCTGTTGGCTGTTCACGTAAGAACTTTATGACTGCATCAGCTGAAGGTGTTGCCGTGGCTGAATACTGGGCCAGGCAAGGCATTTAACTAAAAATAATATATTTGTAATCGACGCGCTAAGAAGGAGGGCCTGATGTTGTATAATGAAATATATATTGCTGAACCATGTCCCATCTTGCACTTCGTATATATCCCAACTAGTCGTACTAAGCACTTCTCCTCCACGTTTACTGCCAAAGTGTTGAACTCCCTGCCAGCATCTGTGGTACCTACCATCTCTGACCTTCAAAGCAAGAGTGGACAGGCATTTTCTGGGCTCGCTCGTTACAACGTAGACCTTATCCATCGTGTGCTATAAAAAGTAATCTTGTAGTAAGACTATTGAGCGTCAGTGACAGAAATTCGTAATGCTTAGCCAAGATACGTCCTAAGTATCGATTATAAATCTCGGCCTTAAATGTAGAAGTATTCCGGCAGGTTGCGACGTGTTCGAGATCGTGATAATGCGCAACTACGGCGAGAACTCTCTCAAAGATGACATGAAGAAGCTATACACCGCGCTCGGCGTCAATAACAGGAAGACGGTCTTCTTGTTCACTGCGGCACAGGTAACTACCAAAATACAGGGAATTGACCATACCCCACTTGGCCCGCGTGGTGGAGTATGGCTCATTCCCTCTCACAGAGCCTGGCCTGTGTCCCAGCAGTGGGAAGATTAAAAGGCTAATGATGACATCGTTTACAAACTTTTCAGCGACGTGTCACACGTGACCTGTGTGTTACATAATATGTCGCACGGGTCGCATGTGTCCACGTCAATGGTGGACCGATGGGGGCTGTATCCCAACTGGCTATCGTAATCAGTTGGGATACATGGGATTTTTCCCACTCTTCCCAACATAGCTAAAGTACCTACAGTTTTGCAGTAATCTTTTTCCATTATTTTTGGTTTTTATAAACAAAACAAAATTCACATGTTGCAAAGAGTAGAAAAATAATTTATACATTTTTTTTTTATAAACTTTTTTCGTATTCTTCTCAGCAAACCCTTTCATTTGATACCCATATCATGGCAGTGCACCACAGTGCACAATAAATTACTAGTCCGCCATCTTGGGCCGTCCGCCATATTAGATCTAGAATGACGTCACTTAGCTAATCATGCATTGTCATCCAAACTAAACGTGTATCCAAATTTTCGTCTGAATCGGTGGAGGATAACTGCTTTAAAATTCAGTTGCAAGATTTGACCCGAACACTAACATACATGCATACATTGCAAGTTAACTAAAAGCTTGTAAATAGGCCCACATATTCCAACCGATGGTGATTGCCAGTTGGGATAGGTGGATCACAGATCGGCAATGCTTCGACCCAATTTTTTTTAACTTTTTATCAACAGTCTAAATCCCTTCATCTATATCCATAGATCATCGAGGAAGGCTTCCTGGAGTTCATCAACAACATCCTGATGATCGGCATGATCCCTGCGCTGTTCGACGACGACGAGAAGGACGCCATCGTCAATGCGGTGCGCAATGCCAGCGTGGAGGGTGGATATGGTCCAGCTAAGTTAGTATGCGAATCAGTTGACATTGGTAAAAACCCGGCCAAGTGCGAGTCGGGACTCGCGCACGACGGGTTTCGTACCATTATCGCAAAATTCGGCACAAAAATCACGTTTGTTGTATGGGAGCCCCGCTTAAATATTTATTTTAATTGTTGTTATAACGGCAACAGAAATACATCATCTGTGAAAATTTCAACTGTCTAGCTATCACGGTTCATGAGATACAGCCTGGTGACAGATGGACAGACGGGCCGTTTTTACCCTTTGGGTACGGAACCCTAAAACAAAAAGAAAATTTGTTGTAATGAAAGGTTGTAAAAAAATTGCTTTGTATTCAGCAAACAAAATCAGAAGATTCACAATTGTCGACATTTATAGGGTAGTAGGGTAGTAAGGAAGATAAGTAGAAACAACTGTTCTGACAAAAATAGAGAAAAAATGGTAAGAGTTAAAACAAGCCTAAAAATAAAAATAGCAAAAAGCCAACGTCACGCGGTGTTCCCAGGCGGTCACCCATCCAAGTACTGACCGCGCCCGATGTTGCTTAACTTCGGTGATCGGACGAGAACCGGTGTATTCAACGTAGTATGGACGTTGGCGAAAGCTTACCCCAAAACTACAATATCTTTCTATATTTCTATTCATAATTCGAGATAATTTCAATCTGTCGTCACAGACTCAAGTATCAAGTTATAACTTATAAGCATTGTGTATTTTTAATTGAGCATTTGCTTTAAAAAGTTGCTGAAAATGTTTGGGGTTGCAAGGGAAATTGAGCTTTATATCGTATAACATAGAGTTCGTTATCAGAAAATTAGATAATTATTAGAATCAGAAATCTTTATTTGTGAGTCATAGGTACAAAAACATATAATATCATAGGTAAAATTGTACCACCCACTGTAGTGGATGTAAAATGGTACAATTTTAAGTCTGCTACAACCAGTCATTAACAGAGGCGGCTGTACTTTATGTTCACTCGTGCGCTGAACTGCTAGATTTTAATAGGTTTAGAAAAAAATAAAAAATGTTTACTATCATCTGATTAACGATCTATTCAATATTAACGAAATTATGACGAGCCAATTTAAGCTCTTTGCTAAAGTAATAAGACGTACATTGCTGTAAAAAAATATCCCCCGTGCGCTAGGCTAAAGCGCACGGCGAGTGCCCATACAGCGTCTATGAGATCCGAGCGAAAACGCCTGGCGCGTGAGACAGAGATAGTTCAATAGAAAATGTACGGCAAAATATGACCACTCTCGTGCGCCGCCCCAGCGAACCGAAGATTACCGAGAGCGGGCGAGCTTTGACGAATGAAATTTACCTTCGGGTCGAGTACCAACATTACGCGGGTGGGTAGTGAGGCGGGCGCGGGGTTTGTTTACTTTTTAGACACAGTAAGCTGCTTGCAATTTTGCAGTTAATCGCGGCTTAAGCTTTTAGTTATTTCTCTAATCTAATTTCTATTGTTTTTTTTTACTTTCTGAGTTGTGGGACAGTGTGTGACTGTGTGTGAGATTTCGACACAAAATTGAATTAAAACGTTACTCAGAAACACCATGTCCACCACTCATCATTGAGAAAAACATTCAGTCAATACCAGTTATTAAAAAAGGTGAGCGAACATTCCGCTGTGGAAAAAATCGGCGTATCGATTTAATTTATAAAATATAAAAATACCAAGTGTAGACAAAATGTTGTTATTTAAAATACAATCAATAGTCTCTCATCAGATCACAGATGTTGAATTTTGATCAAGTTGTACAACGTCGTAACTAGATGGCGTTGGCGTCGAATTAGAAGTCGCTAGCGAGATTGTTTGCCGATTTACATAGGCTCCTGTGAATTAAAGTCAATTCAACTTAACTTCGAAATCCGAATACGAATGCATAGCGAGTTGGTGGGTGAAGTGAACTACTACTTCTATGATCCACCAGCCGCCACTGGTCATTAATGACATACAAAAATTACACAAATCAATTAAAATTAAAAATGATTGAAACTAAAATGCATTCAAAAATCTCGAATAATAAATTATTCATACCTAATCTTAGGCTGATATTGATAAACGCTAGTTACAAGGAAGCACAGGAAGTAAAACCAATTCCTAATGCTGAAGCTGAAAACATTTAAAAAAAGGAATATGTATCACATACCTACTTTAGCATAGCTAGCTGTGTTCCCGTCTCTATCTTTTGCTAGTAAATTGACTGTGACAGAAATAAAGCTTAGCAAAAGCACGGGGTTTCCTGTGTTCATGTTCGTTGATTCAACAAGTGTTGAACTTGTTGAATTTGGCTTCAGGGTCATTCTAAAACAAAATCTAAATAATGCGAAAACAAAACAATTTGTATCAGTAACATTTTATTTTTTCAAGTATCACTTAATAAAAAAGCAAAAAGCCAACGTCACGCGGTGTTCCCAGGCGGTCACCCATCCAAGTACTGACCACGCCCGATGTTGCTTAACTTCGGTGATCGGACGAGAACCGGTGTATTCAACGTAGTATGGACGTTGGCGAAGTTTACGCTCAAAATTACAAAATCTATCTGCTTCTTTGCAACATAGTCCTATTATCTAACGTAGATATTGTTTGCACTGCGTCCACGTCCAACGGTTGCGAATTATTTGTCGTAATTAATGGGACTTGACCGTGTGTTAGGAGTTATATGAAAGAAAAGAAAGTCAGTGATAGCATGACGGTGGACAGGACGGTATGGAAGAAGAAAACGTGTTGTGCCGACCCCAAGTAACATGGGACAAGGGTAGGAAGATAACTTTATGAAGACTTTACCGATTCTTATTTACTTGCGATTTGTAGCCAAAATAAAATCTACATAAATAAACCCACACCTTATATACTGCTACTGCTACATTACTCCGATGACGGGTATTAAAAAATATGCCTGTCGTATTAGCATAATACCAATACTCGCGATTAGTAGACAAAATAAAATGCAATATAAGGTAGCTTTACCGTACGCAAGTTGCAACCAACTGGCTGGTATAGGTACTTACTTTTAGTTACCTAGTTACCTATTCTAACGACAACTTTATTACTGATCTGGTTGGCCATAAAAACACAATATTTGAGCATAGTAAATTCATCTATGATGTTCACTCTAAGCTTGGGTTCTACGGAATAAATAATGCATAAGGTCACACCTATCAGCCAAAAACAAAATGCAGTGTTGTCATAGACAACCATTTTAGGAACTACTAGCTTCTGCCAACGGCATCGCCCGCGTGAAAAGTATTTACTTCCTCTTGAATCCTCAGATCAAATAAAAAGTCAAGATGGAACGTTGTAAACAACAAAGTGACGCCGCGGCCGGTTCAAACTATGCCTTGCCGTACAAATACACAATTACACACACTCACGTACATCGCAATTAAGCCTTAGCTTGTCACTCGAGCTCACAGATCAAATAATAAAGCTCAACTGAAAAGCTAAAGAATAGTTTCGTTGTACGTGTGCGCGTGTAATTGTGTATTTATACGGCAAGGCATAGTTTGAACCGGCTTCACTTTGTTGTTTGTAACGTTCCATCTTGACTTTTTCTTTGATCTGAGCTTGAATCACTCTATCTATTGAAAAAAACCGCATCAAAATCCGTTGTATAGTTTTAAAGATCTAAGCATGCATAGGGACGGACAGACAGCGGGCAGCGACTTTGTTTTATACTATGTAGTGATGAAACGATGCCATCTAGATTAATAGTAAGTTAAAAATTGTTTTCAATTTCATATTCAAACCGGTAATGGCTATTCTTTTCTTAGATTTTGTTGAGGAACATGATGAGACACGCCATAACTTATAACAGCGCCATCTAGCTTTTGACTCAGCTACTAATATGACCTTCATGTCTACGTGGTTGCGTACATACAGTTTTACGTACTTGATAACTTCTTTACAGATCAATAGATGCCATGCTACTAATTTAGTTGTGGGTTTATTTATGTAGATTTTATTTTGGCTTCAAATCGCAATTAAATAAGAATCGGTAAAGTCTTCATAATCTTCCTACCCTTGTCCCATGTTACTTGAGGTTGGCGCAACACGTTTTCTTCTTCCATACCGTCCTGTCCACCGTCATGCTATCACTGACTTTATTTTCTTTCATATAACTCCTAACACACGGTCAAGTTCCATTATTTACGACAAATAATTCGCAACCGTTGGACGTGGACGCAGAGCAAACAATATCTAAGTTAGGTAATAGGACTTGAAATCAGCTTTAAAGTATGAATGTTGCAAAGAAGCAGATAGATATTGTAATTTTGAGCATGGCTATCGCCAACGTCCATACTACGTTGAATACACCGGTTCTCGTCCGATCACCGAAGTTAAGCAACATCGGGCGCGGTCAGTACTTGGATGGGTGACCGCCTGGGAACACCGCGTGACGTTGGCTTTTTGCTTTTTTATTAAGTGATACTTGAAAAAATAAAATGTTACTGATACAAATTGTTTTGTTTTCGCATTATTTAGATTTTGTTTTAGAATTACCCTGCAAGTCAAATTCAACAAGCTCCACAATTGTTGAATCAACGAACATGAACACATGAAACCCCGTGTTTTTGCTAAGCTTTATTTCTTTTACTGTCAATTTACTAGCAAAAGATAGAGATGGGAACACAGCTAATGCCAAAGTATGTGACATATTTATTTGTTTAAATGTGTGAAACTTCAGCATAAGGAATTGGTTTTACTTCCTGTGGTGCTTCCTTGTAGCTAGAGTTTATCAATGTCGGCCAAAGATAAGGTATGACTTTATTTGAATTTATAATTCGAGATTTTTGAATGTATATTAGTTTCAATCATTTTTAATTTTAATTGATTTGTGTAATTTTTGTATGCTCAAGGAGCTCGTGGCTAAATAATAACAGCCGCACGGGTCGATCTTTAAGGTTAAGCAACGCTTGACGAGGTCGGTCCGTGGATGGGTGACCATTTCAACATACCGAGTTTCCTCCGTGCCTCGGAAAGCACGTTAAGCCGTTGGTCCCGGCTGTCATTTGAAGATCTTTGGCAGTCGTTACGAATAGTCAGACGCTTGAGATCTGACACCAGTCTAGCCAAGGGGTACCACTGTTACCCAGTTACTGGGTTTTGGAGGTCAGATAGGCAGTCGCTCCATGTAAAACACTGGTACTCAGCTAAATCCGGTTAGACTGGAAGCCGACCCCAACATAGTTGGGAAAAGGCTAGGCAGATGATGTGTAATTTTTGTATGCAGACAAATAAAGATTTCTGATTCTGATAATTATCTAATTTTAGGATAATGAACTGTATGTTAAAGGCAACAAAGCTCAATTTCCCTTGCAATCCAAAACATTTTCAGCACCTTTTTAAAACAAAACTATTATGCTCAATTAAAAATACACATGCTTATAACTTGATACCTGTGTCTTGTGACGATGGATTGAAATTATCTCGAATTATGAATAGAAATATAGAAACATATTGTAGTTTTGGAGTTAGCTATTGCCAACGTCCATACTACGTTGAATACACCGGTTCTCGTCCGATCACCGAAGTTAAGCAACATCGGGCGCGGTCAGTACTTGGATGGGTGACCGCCTGGGAACACCGCGTGACGTTGGCTTTTTGTTATTTTTATTTTTGGGCTTGATTTTTTTTATCGAACTAAGTCTCTGCCTTAGAATTTCCATTGCCCGGAATATGGATTAGTCAATAGATTCGCCACTACTAACCTATAAATGGCGAAAACTTTGATACCTCTGATTTTGATTGCGGAAAACAGTACTGATGTTATTATAATAATTTATTCCAATAATTTAACTATCAATAACATAAAACAAATATTTCAGGGATGCGGTATGGAATTTCTTTTGCAACAGATGTTGTGAAAACCTCCACGTTGTGCTGTCCATGTCTCCCAGCGGAGATATATTAAGAAACAGGTAATTTTAAATATCATCATCAGCTGTATAGCCTTTTCTGGAGTCTAATCGAATCTTAAATATTAATATTTTGTACGGAGCGAGTGAGCCATCACTTACCTTCATGTCCCTGTGAAGGGATTGCACGAACCCCTTGATAAGACTGGTTTTCAGACTATTATAAAATGTATGAAGGTCAGCCAGTATGAAAGAGTATAAACAATTGATCAATCACATTCGAGATTAAAGACGCGTTGTGGATTTCCGTCTATGTGATTGGTCGATTGCTACGCAATAAGGCTGCAGGACCAGCATCTTAACTATTTTAAAATTAATCCAGTATGTGCCTAACAGATGGTCGCTCATTCACGGACCGACCTCTCCAAGCATTGCTTAACCTTTGATTTACGCTGACGCTGTGCTTCCTGCTTTTCTTCCCAGAGTTGTGAATTATTATAGGTAGGCCCAGAAAGAGATGGCGTGACGAATTAAGACGTCTATCGGAAGGATTGGCCGGATGTAGCAAGAGACAGGAAAAAATGGAAAGACGGAAGGGAGGCCTATGCCCTGCAGTGGGACGTAACAGGCTCATGAGAATAATGTGCTCTTAAATACATACAATCTTGCGACCCATTTCTCGAAAATGGTTATGTCACGTTGTATTGGGATCGGTCTATCATCACTGTTGGGAACAAAAAAAACAGGCCTATTGTTGCCAATAAGCCTGACATAGTGGTGATAGACCGGCTAGAGCGTCGCTCAATGATTTTTGATATAGCGGTCCCCCATGACGAGAACCTCGTGATAGCTGTGAGAGATAAGAAAAGCAAGTCAATCTGGCTCGCGAGTTTGTCGACATGTGGGATGTGAATAAAGCAGTCATTGTGCCGTTAGTCGTGATGGCCAATGGCATAATAGCCAAGAGCCTCGACGAACATTTGAGGAGGCTCTCGTTGGGTAGCTGGATCAAGGGCTTGATCCAGAAAGCGGTACTCTTGGACACGGCACGAATAGTCAGGAGGTTCCTCTCTCAGGAGACCTGACCACCGGTTGCTTGAACCCTGTTCCCGATACCGGTGGGCTACTATTTTTGTATTTTTAAATGTCTTTTTTTAGGGTTCCGTAGCCAAAAGGCAAAAAACGGAACCCTTATAGATTCGTCATGTCTGTCTGTCTGTCTGTCTGTCCGTCCGTATGTCACAGCCACTTTTTTTCCGAAACTATAAGAACTATGCTGTTGAAACTTGGTAAGTAAATGTATTCTGTGAACCGCATTAAGATTTTCACACAAAAATAAAAATAAAACAATAAATTTTGGGGGTTCCCATACTTGAAACTAAAACTAAAAATATTTTTTTTCATCAAACCCATACGTGTGGGTGGGGTATCTATGGATAGGTCTTCAAAAAATATATAGAGGTTTCTAATATCATTTTTTTCTAAACTGAATAGTTTGCGCGAGAGACTCTTCCAAACTGGTAAAATGTGTCCCCCCCCCCCCCCTGTAACTTCTAAAATAAGAGGATGATAAAACTGAAAAAAATATATGATGTACATTACTATGTAAACTGCCAGCGAAAATTGGTTTGGTCGAGATCTAGTCAGTAGTTTTTTTTGAATACGTCATAAATCGTAAACCGCAATTTACCAAGTACGGAACCCTTCGTGCGCGAGTCCGACTCGCACTTGGCCGGTTTTTTTATAGAATAATATTTCAAAATGTTAAATTATATAACTATGTATAATAAATAAATGAAAAAATAATGTGAATTTTCGCAACTTGTCGAAGAAACATAGACAATCAATCACGCTGCCTAACCAGTTTTAATATTTTGTTTACAGATGTCGAAGTTTCCCCGGGCTGGTGAACAATACTACCATAGACTGGCAGTTCCCGTGGCCGAAGCAGGCGCTATTGGCTGTGGCTAACGTCTTCCTTGCTGACGTAAGTTTAAGCCCTTAGGGCCTGTGCACACCTCGTTTTTTAAGCGCGCCGTCGACGATCGTTTTAGAAACGCGCATCGACGGCGCACTTTTTCAGAGCAGTACAGGCTGCGTCTGACATGCGTGCGTAGATATCGCGTCTGTATCGCTACAAACGCGCGTCAACGGTGCGTTTAAAAAACGCGGCGTGCACAGGTCCTACTCATTAAATTTACTTCTCTGTAGCCTTTTCTGCTTAACTTGCTTGTTCCCGCGGTTTCACCTATTGATCTAATATTATTATGTATGTCAATAAACGAAAGCGTAGATTTTATCAATGAAAGAGTATCAAGAGTATACCTAGTATAATCTGATCAGTATTGCCAGGATTACGTAGGTATTATTTCGTAGTCCCTGAAGTAAAGTGAAGAAACAGTTTTACCTCTTTCTACGTTTTAGTAGATAATTTTATATGACTAATACATTAGAATCATTATATAGATACTAATACATTAGTATCCATAGTCATAAAATAATTCTAGTTGAATGTAATTTCTTCTTGAGGTTTCCTTATCGCCAGGCTCTACAGTACCGATATATTCAGTTTATTCCTACGGTACAAATCTTATCTTACTAATATTTGTGAAAGTTTGGGTTGATGTGTGTGTGGATGTATGTTTGTTACTCAATCAGGATAGAACGGCTGAACGGATGAGAACGGCAGGTTTGTATGGGAATTTCGTACCGCTAATAAATTTTCTTGTTTTGGGATATTTTTTATCTTAATTGGTACTTTATATGATAGATAATCCTTTTTTAAATTCTTATATTTTTAGAACTTGGGACGTAAAAGTTATAACCAGTTTTAAGTTTTAAGGTTATGTACTAGTGTACCAATGTTACACTTACATATAGGTAAATGTTACATTTTGTTACATAATGTGTAAAGTAAATGTTTTAAATAGATTTTTGCTATCTTTGTAGTGTTTTACTTACCATTAAGTAGGTAGATTGAGATGAGGATTGTACCTACTCAGGGCATTATAAGATACGGTATGTCCAGCAGCGGATGTCAACATTTTGATAATGATGAGTTTGATTATATTTAGTGTTATTTGTATTTCTAAATAATGAATTATCATTTCAATATTTGTGTTATTTTAAACAAGGCAACTTCTAAAACATAACTGCGTTTAATGTACGATTTTATTACGTTTATTTTTTTAAATCCTTTTACTGATATTATTAATTAAGCCGAAGTTCTAAAAATAGTTAACTTACATAAAAATAACTGGCTTAGTTGCCTTAATAAGTGGTACAAATTCTATAACCGAACAACAAAAAAAGTATGCGGTACGAAATCTGCCGTTCACCTTTGCCACAGACACAGACATAGTCTCGAAAAGCACATAATTGGCTACTTTTCGTCCCGGTATATTGTTCCCTTGGAATAAGAGCGGCTCCGCCCGCGTGAAAACAATTTGCACGCGGGCGAAGCCGCTGGCAGAAACTAGTGCCAATTTGCAGAAAAGTTGTAATCACTTTCACTAGCCTGATACTGTTAGACGCAACTCCACCGGCACCAATAACGCCACTTATCACACTTTTTCGCGATACGTCCCGCTCCAGTACTCTGAGGCCTTAGTGCGAGTTTTTACTCACGCTCAATCGCGTTAACGTAAACGTCAATTTGTATTGAACCTGGATAAACGCCGTCTGGTGACGGTAAGGAGAAACCTCTCTTTTTGTATACATTTTGACATAAGAGATCGTTTACGTAACACGAGTGAGCGTGAGTCACGCGTGAGTAAAAACTCGCACTAAGGCCACTGTACTCAAATCAATCCCGCGACCTCGCGTCTCCCTCCAAATTGTGTGTCACGTGTCACCTTCCTCTAGGATTTTAAATCCTTCACTAGCATTGGACACTGGAGAAAACTAAGTGTTGCCAATCGAATAAAATCTAATTGAAATTTGAATCAGAAGCTAAATGTTGCCAATTAAACAAAACTGAATTAATAAGTTTACAAGCGATATTTCTTCGTTCCCAACTATTAATCATTTACCTTCCTCCGATATATAGGTATAGGCTATACCTATACCTAGTTCTTGCCGAACCTATCACGTAGTTCTCGCCGAACTTCTGGGCCGCCCTGAAGTTGGCTTTCCTATGCGAAAGGCACGAAACGGTGCTGTTACATTTATGAGATTTACTACTGCGCAGCCATTGTAGACAAATTCAGATTGGCCAAAAAGTTTGGCGATAATTATACCTACATTACATATCTGCATAACTCTTCTGGGAATATATGAAATAATATAAAAATAATAAACGATAAAAAATTCGAATGACTTTTAACTTTAACACTATCGAATTCCAACTAAAAGCTATTACTTGTAGATATAATAGAGGAGGCAAGAGGCAAGGTTTTTGAGTAACTATTTTCTGGGCAAAAAGTTGATAGCTGAGTAGGTAAGTACGACTTACTAAGAGAACACCGAGAATCAGTTATAAGCCGTTTGGTATTCTACACCAAATTTTTCTCCAATTGAACACGTGCAGGGTCGTTCTTGTAGATCGTGTGCGACTTTTCACATTTTAACACCATCTTTAACCAAAGTTTTCACGAAAATATATGGTGCGGATTCGAACTGCGCCTACTTAATTTTTCCCCTCGTCAACTTATGCAATAACATTGGTTCTCATCAACTTATGTATGTTTTAGTATGTTGTTGCGACATAATATTCATCTTAAAAATATTTCATGAGTACTTTGGCTCCAAGATGGAGGCAATCCAAGACATAACATACTCAATTTATCCCGTACAATTCTCAGGTGGCGAAGATACCCGAAGAGTTTCGACCTATAATCGTCGAGCATGTCGTTCACGTGCACATGTCGATCGCCTACTACTCGCAAGAGTTCCTGCTGCGCCTGCGCCGCAACAACTACGTCACTCCCAAGCATTACATGGACTTCCTCACTAGCTATCTGTCCCTGCTCAAGGAGACAGACGCGTTCATTGTGGCACAGGTATGTAAAAATAACTACGTCACTCCCAAGCATTACATGGACTTTCTCACTAACTGTCTATCGCTGCTAAGTAGAAGGAGAAGAACGCGTTTATTGTGGCACAAGCACAGATAAGCTAATAGTTACGCACAGGTATGTAACAACACCTACGTCACTCCCAAGCATTACATGGACTGCCTCACTAACTGTCTGTCGCTGCTCAAGGAGACAGACGCGTTCATTGTGGCACAGGTATGTAACAACACCTACGTCACTCCCAAGCATTACATGGACTTCCTCAATAACAGTCTGTCGCTGCTCAAGGAGACAGACGCGTTCATTGTGGCACAGGTATGTAACAACACCTACGTCACTCCCAAGCATTACATGGACTGCCTCACTAACTGTCTGTCGCTGCTCAAGGAGACAGACGCGTTCATTGTGGCACAGGTATGTAACAACACCTACGTCACTCCCAAACATTACATGGACTGCCTCACTAACTGTCCGTCGCTGCTCAAGGAGAAGGATGCGTTCATTGTGGCACAGGTATGCATCAACAACTACGTCACTCCCAAGCATTACATGGACTGCCTCACTAACTGTCCGTCGCTGCTCAAGGAGAAGGATGCGTTCATTGTGGCACAGATATGTAACAACACCTACGTCACTCCTAAGCATTACATGGACTTCCCCACTAACTATCTGTCGCTGCTCAAGGAGACAGACGCGTTCATTGTGGCACAGGTATGTAACAACAACTACATCACTCCCAAACATTACATGGACTGCCCCACTATCTGTCGCTGCTCAAGGAGACAGACGCGTCCATTGTGGCACTGGTATGCAACACAAAATACGTCACCCTCAAGTATTACATGGACTTACACGTAGTTAGCTACGTGTCGCTACTCATGGAGAAGGATGCGTTCATTGTGGCACAGGTATGCACTTCTTCTTCTTTTCGTGTGAGGATGTGGCCACCTGTGTTGTCAGATTTAATTAAGCCGCCTCTGGGAACTCTCACAGGCCTCTGACTTGGCTATTGCAGACTGCCACTAACTATATAAGTCCAGCAGGCTTATTACGTATCTTTTGCAAAAGCAAAACGATAGCGATCAAACGCTTTATGTCATTGAAGTCCGTATTACCTACAGTGTAGGTATGGTTGGTCCTACACAATCGTTTGCTAATCGCTCGCTGTATTGCACTTTTAAAAAAAACCCGACAAAAACAAACTTTTGTATTGAACAGCAATTATTGCGCAAAAATCGCTATCATTTTGCTCTTGCAAAAGATACGTAAATAGCCTGCAGGTTTCCTCACGATGTTTTCCATCACCGTTGCCTGTGATACCCAAAATAAACTTAGAAAATACATATAAATTTGTAAAACTCACATTGGTATTTTCCCGGATTTGAATCCACGAACTCAAGTACTCGTACGAGAAGTGATGTCTTAGCCACTGGGCCACCACGACAGGTATGTACTATCACATACTTACTCATATAGATACCCACGGGAAAAAGGCATGAGAAGAATGAAGGCGTCTCGCATGGTCCACAAGAGCTCTGCCACTGTGGTAGTGGTACTGTGTTAGTAGACCCGAACGCTTGGTGGACTAATTACTCAATGAAGACCTTCGTTGCAATTGCGGAATTTATGCAATTGCGGAATTCATTGGATGAGAGGAAGCATAGGACTGGTCGAATCGGTGACACTTGGGATAGGCCTATGTCCAGCCGTGGACTTCTTTCGGATGGATGGTTATTTATCCCTCACTTACACTGAAATCTTCTCCTCATCTTCTTCTCTTCTTCTTCTTCTGTTCCTTTGTTTACCTAAAAAAATTGACATAGCATTTTGATGGGGAGATCGGCAGTTAGTACCCAGTTGAACCCCTTTCGAGTCTTTATAAATACTGAAAAATATTCATATTATATTCACTATATATATTGTCTTAGTGCGAGCGTCTAATTGGCGGGTTGGCCAAGATCGAAGAGGCAAACGTTCAGCTTGAAGACCTGAACGCGAAGCTAGTGGTGCAGAAAGTCATCGTGGCCGAGCAAACCAAAGAGTGCGAGACTCTGCTCGCAGAGATCACTAAAGGTTAGTTCATTTATTTTATTTCAGGGTTCTGTATAACAAAACATCACGCCTGTATTCTCCGAAGGGTTAGGCAGAGCTAGGTGCATGTTTAGTCTATCGGACGCCTTTTTTTCCGATCCCGCTCGAAAAAAAAGGCGTCTGGGAGGCAACCGCCTCCGGTACTAAAGTAGGCGGAACTCCGGGGTTGCGGGTGGTCAGATTGGGGAGTCTGTCCGCCCACAAAGTGACACCAGGAAGGATGGGGGCGCTTTTTCAGTCTCCCCAGGGATGTGCGCTAACAGGCGTTGCACAGAGGGGGCAACGGGGTGGTCTTTTGAGAGGTGACGGGGTCTCTTCTACGTGCTGATGGTGATCACCGGGGTGGTTGTAGTGAGTTAAAAATCCCACACTCCCTGGTCTTTTCCCCAAAAGTCCAGGCGTTTTTGAATGTTACGCCCCGTAAAAAAAAAAACAAAATTCGCATCTATAGTACATTTCGCACGTTATGTTTAAGTTCCATGTATTAGGTGGCGAACCATATTGCAATCAAAGTCGACGTCAGGACCCTGTACGCACCACCATCATCCTGAACGGTCGCAAGATCTGTATCCCCAGTGTGTCGTGCTTTGAAGCTCTTTGACTGCCAATTCTGAATGTGATGTGTGCGGACGAATGGTATAAACTAATGCGTGTATGTCTGGTGTTCTGTGAGAGAAAGTATGCGAGGGTGTCCACTGTTCCATGTTAATTTTATTGTTATTTTTGAATTACGAATTTATTGATTATACATTGCCACTCCACTGTGCCATGTTAATTGTATATGTGCATTATTTGATTAAGTATATCTCATGCGACACAATTGTCAACATTGTTTTGTTTCACAATTTCTATGTTATTAATGTAATTGGTATCTGTATCGTTTTAATTTATAAATAAATAAATTAATACCAGCTATCCCAATACCATCAGCCTACTTGCGTAAGTTCGGCAAAGAGTATAAACAATCGACCAATCACATTCTAGATGAAAGAAGCTATGTGGATTTCAGTCTATGCGATTGGTCGATTTTTCATACTCTTTAGATAGATAGATAGATAAAACATTTATTTAGTGCACACAAAAGACACAGCACAAAACACAAAATCACAATAAAATTTTCAATTTATACGAGTTACATAAAAACTTAATTCAAAAAATCAAAAAACCCGACTGCTTCAAAAGCGAACTAAAAAGTCGTAAACAAGGAAAAAATCATGCTGTGCAGGCGGAGGATACACCAGATTTTGGCCAGCCAGCCCGCCAATATGTATCCTCCGACTGCACATTAGATTTTTTTAGTTAAGTTTTTTTATTTATAACTTTTTAGTTAGTTTTTTTCGAATTAGATACATTTAAACATATAAGTGTTATATATTTTTGAAATCACCGCTTAAAACCCTTTATTTTGTTACCCCACACGATGGGTCTAGAAGAAAAAATATATTTGGGCCCCCACAATATGGCACCCAAAATCCGCCATTTTTCTATTATCCAATTTTAATGTAGCCTATGTCACTCGCAGGGTTAAGACGCATCGATTGACGTATGAATCATCAAAATCGGCCAACGCTTTTGGTCTCTGGAACGCCATATAGGAACAAACATACATACATACTAACATAGACTGATAAACACATTACCCTCCTTCGGCAGTCGGGTAAAAACATGCCCAATGCCCAATACACTTACGCATGATAAGGCTGCTATTTTGTATTCCAAGGGTAACAATGGGAGCCTATTACTAACCTACACTGTCTGTCATTAGGTTATAACTTAAGACGGTACCCTGACCAAAAAATCGGCATGAGATATGAGCGTTCCTATTGGTCTAGCGGCACTGGTGGCGCATGAATTACAGTAGTGAATACGCCCAGATTTTAGAATAAAATCTTTATAAAATTTAATTTTGGTCTTTTGAAAAAAATAATTCTACAAAAATGTTCGTTATTAAATTGTCTATCCATTAGTGTAAGTACAAAAAATAATCAATGAACACTTTACGAGGAGATGCATAATATCAATAATTATTTCTCATTTTCATGTTTTTTTGGAAGTAGATTAGTGAAATATTTACAACATTTAAAAAAAAACTAAGTCTACCATTTTAGAATCAATATTATGTAGAAATTTAATGTATTTTTATTAATTGATATTTCTTTTTAAATAACGAGTAGATAGTTCTTAAAACAGCACAAAAAACGGCTTGCGCGGCGTTTTGCTCGGGGTACCGCCTTAAGACGGTACCCTGACCAAAAAATCGGCATGAGATATGAGCATTCCTATTGGCCTAGCGGCACTGGTGGCGCATGAATTACAGTAGTGAATACGTCCAGATTTTAGAATAAAATCGTTATAAAATCGAATTTTGACCATTTGAAAAAAAAAAACCTCAAAAATTTTCGTTATTAAAGTGTCTATCCATTAGTGTTAGTACAAAAAATAATTAATGACCACTTTACGAGGAGATGCATAATATCAATAATTATTTCTCATTTTTATGTTTTTTTAGAAGGAGATTAGTGAAATATAAAATATACAACATTTAAAAAAAAACTAAATCTACCATTTTAGAATCAATATTATGTAGAAATTTAATGTATTTTTATTAATTGATATATCTTTTTAAATAATGAGTAGATAGCTCCTAAAAACAGCACAAAAAACGGCTTGCGCGGCGTTTTGCTCGGGGTACCGCCAATGGCATAGTTTTTTTATTAGATTAATTTAGCTTTCTAGTTACCTTGTTTAACGTCGTCCGTTTATTGGTGCGTGTAAAGTGTTTTATTAACCCAAGAGTACATATTACCGGGCTAAAAAAGAATCCTATGTGCTATTCCATATTATAATCTATCTCTGTGCCAAATTTCATTCAGATATTAATAGCTTCTGCCAGCGGCTACGGCCGCGTGAATCTCGTAAATTATACCAAGAGAACATATTCCCGGGATTAAGTGCTATTCCAGACTAAAATCTATCTCTGTGCCAAATTTCATGCAGATCCGTTCAGCCGTTTCAGCATGAAGAAGTAACAAACATACATAAATACACACACACACATAAACTTTCTCCTTTATAATGTTAACTAGCTTCTGCCAGCGGATTCGCCCGCGTGAATGTCGAAAATTGTCCCTAGGGAACATATTTCCGGGATAAAAAGTATCCTATGTGCTATTCCATACTATAATCTATCTCTGTGCCACATTTCATCCAGATCCATCGAGCCGTTTGAGCGTGAAGAAGTAACAAACATACAAACACACTCACAAACTTTCGCCTTTATTATATTAGTGTGATTTATAGTTAATACGCTAACGACTTTCATTTTCCTAAAAATCTTTCTCAACAGCCACAACCGCAGCAGTAACGAAGCAAAATGTTGCTTCGGTTAAATCGGCGGAGATAACCGAGCAGAGCGCGATCATCTCCGAAGAGAAAGCGGAAGCCGAGGAGGCTCTGTCTGCGGCCCTTCCGGCACTGGAGGCCGCGAGACTCGCACTAGCGGACCTCGATAAGAACGATATCACTGAGATCAGGTCCTTTGCGACACCACCCGAGGCGGTGCAGGTCAGTGATCGTATTTTTATAGTTTTTTTTTTCGATCCAAAAATGATGAAACAAAACCGCTATAAGGACGATCGAGAGAAGGGAAGCCTTTGTCTTCCAGTTGGACAGTATAATAATATTAATAAATATTTTTAAATTGCTTCCAGCAATCAATCCTAAAGCTGTGGTGGCCCAGTGGTATCGGCCGCGACTTACAAGTTGTAGGTCGTGGGTTAGAGCCCAGGCAGGCGCTTTACTTTGTGTAAATTATTTCATCACCACTGCTCTCAAAACGGTGAAGGAAAACATAGTGAGGAAACCGGCATGTCCTAGAACCAAAAATTCGAAGACATGTGACATCTACCAACCCGCACTGGGCCCGCGTGGTGGGTTACGGCCCATTCTCTCTCACAGAGAGGAGGCCTGTGTCCCAGCAGTGGGAATATTAATAGGCTGATTATGTGATGTGATGTGAATCTGTCTGAGCTCATTTACATAAAACCCCTATATCGTTCACCAGGTGGTATGCGAGTGCGTGGCTATTATCCGGGGAGTCAAGGAGATCAACTGGAAAGGTGCCAAAGGCATGATGGCTGATCCCAACTTCTTAAGAAACCTGCAGGAGATGAACTGCGACCTCATCACGCAGAAGCAGGTCAAAGACGTTAAGACGCACATGAAGAAGAGTAAGAAACTCGATACAATGCAGCAGGTCAGTAAAGCTGGGTAAGTGAATTTGAATTTCAAAGATACCGTCTTTAAGGTCTATTTTTGCTTATACGCGAAGCACCTCATTACACAGGAACAGGTCAAAGCGTTAAGGCGCACATGAAGTAGAGCAAGAAACTCGATACTATGCAGATCAGTAAAGCTGGGTAAGTGAATTAGAATATAAGCTTTTTGAAGTCGGTTAGAAATACAACCGACTTCCAAAAACACACTACAAAGTTAAAAATAACTGCAATTTCAAATTCAAATTCATTTATTTGCCAGAATATAGGTTTACAAAGTATGATCTTAAATCTATGACGGTCCCTTTACATTCTACCATTAAATATGGTGTGCAAATATTTAATATTAGCTTGTACTATCGTCTAAGCTTAACTTTAATAAATTAAAAAAATAGACAGTTATAACAAAAAGAACTCATGCATTAGGATTCCTATAGAACAAAGGAATGGCGGTGTCAAAAAACGACGTAACAAGAACAGGAACACCAAGTTATTTTTAAATTTGTAGTGTTTTTTTGGATGTCGGTTGTGGTCAAAACAAATATTCATAGATACGTCGAAGAAGGAGAAGAAAGTTCCGACTTCAAAGCTACAGTCTTTCATTTAACAGCCTATTGCCACTTCCACAGATACGGTCTTCTGAAATTCGTGATCGCCGTCCTCGGATACTGCGCCGTATACAAAGAGGTGAAACCCAAGCAGGACAAAGTTGAAGCACTCGAGAAGGAGTACACCGAAGCCTGCAATTACTTAGAGACCTTGAACCGCGAGATCAATCGCCTGCAGAAGACGCTTGATGGACTGAACAATAAGTATGAGACTGCCATGTTGAGGAGACAGGAACTGCAGGAGGAAACTGATATTATGATGCGAAGGTATGTCTTAACTCATTTTTCTTTATTTCTTTCTTATAAACAACTAGCTTTTGCCAGCGGCTTCTCCCGCATGAAAGTCGAAAATTATGTCGAGGGAATATATTCCCGGGATAGAAAGAATCCTATGTGCTATTCCGGACTATAATCTATCTCTGTGCCAAATTTAATCCAAATCCGTCCAGCCGTTAGAGCTTCAAGAAGTAATAAACATACAAACACACATACACAAACACACTTACAAACTTTCGCCTTTATAATATTATTACTAGTGTGATAGTGTGATCTTGCACAATTCCATCAAAGTTTCATAGGGAGGCACTTTATTAATCTTATAATTGGCAACTATGATGTATCTTTGTGGTGAGTTATACTCAAATTTGTTTAGACATTTATTTGTGATTTAGCAATAAACGCTTCACACTTATAAAATTAGTAAAGCTGGCAGACGCCAGTGTCCACCAGTTTTCATTTTTTTGTATATATTTTTTTATTTTTTTGTTATTATTTTTTATATTTTTTTTTATATTATAGTAACTAAGACCAGTAGTAGTGCATCAATAAAATATACTTCCTTCATTCCTTCCTAGATTGGTCGCCGCCGACAAACTGATGTCTGGCTTATCAAGCGAGCAGAAGCGCTGGACGTTAGACCTTGCAGCGCTGTACGTGGAGCAATCCCGCTTGATCGGCAATTGTCTGCTATCAGCCTCGTTCCTCAGCTACGCGGGACCATTCAGTTTCTCTTTCAGACAGACCATGATATATGAGGACTGGCTGGGCGATGTGTTAGAGAGAGGAATCCCTCTGACTGTGCCGTTTACTGTTGAGAAGAATTTGACTAATGAGGTTGAGATTAGCGGGTGAGTACCTTGATGAACATATTTAAGAATGAAACAGTTTCTGGATTGGCACGAGATAAATAAAATAATGGAACATAATTTAGTTATGTACAGAATTAGTATTTCTAGTGGGTTTAGATGGCCAAATCCGAAACTTGGAAGCTTTTTTTTTTCAAAAATCGGCCCCGTGACTCCTTTAATTGTTTTTTTTGCTTTACCTCATAGTTTCGGATTTGTACATCCACGACCACTTAAAAAACTCATCCTGTATACACCAGCATTTTGAGTTTTAAAACGCATACCGAGTTTCTTATGTGATCCGTGATTGCGTTCCATTGCTCCAACTCTTACAACCATCAACTTAACCCTTTAAATAACTCCTTTTAGTTGGAACTCTGAAGGCCTACCTCCGGACGAGCTGTCGGTGCAGAACGGCATCCTCACAACAAGAGCATCTCGCTTCCCGCTGTGTATCGACCCACAAACGCAAGCCCTATCCTGGATCAAGAAGAAAGAGGCGAAGAATAACCTCAAGGTATTTTTTTAAGTTTCAAAGTATCTGCACATTTCTTATAAAATATGTAGCTCTGTGTCAAACGAAAAAAACATTTAGACGTGAAAGCTGGGCAACACATTAGGTACTAAAACAATTTGCAATATCTACGGATTCCAAATAGCATTGTGTCCCTTCTTGTTCTGCACGAATCCTTATTTAATATTTTTTAAGGTCAAAAGAAAAAGTGTCAGGACTTTGAGCTACTCAAAGAGAAAGATCTTACCCAAGCCTAAACGTCTTGGCATCACGGCTTAAATAATGTAAATGATGTAACACACAATTTCAGGTTTTATCATTCAACGACCCACAATTCCTGCGTCAGTTGGAGATGGCCATCAAATACGGCATGCCAGTGCTGTTCCAAGACGTCAACGAGTACATAGATCCAGTCGTAGATAATGTGCTCGAGAAGAATATTAAAGGTATGGACTATAGTTTTTAGAACATAACATTGAAAACAGACGTAGAAATAAGAACTTTATTAACATATTTTTGTTTTGCCATCGATATTCTAGAAAATAAGAGAAACTAATGAAAGGTGATTATCCATTTTGTAAGGGAAATTGGATCCCTTGTAAAAATTGTTGTGCCGTGATGATTTTTGATGTATATCGTAGAAAATTGATAGTGATAGCGTGACAGGACGGTATGGAAGAAGAAAACGTGTTGCGCCAACCTCAAGTAACAAGTTGCAGGAAGATGATGATATGTTTAGAAACTAAATGTCTATCTCGGCTTTTGTGTATTTTCAGTGGAAAGCGGCCGCTCGTTCGTGATGCTGGGCAGCACCGAGGTGGACTACGACCCCAACTACCGCATGTACCTCACCACCAAGCTCGGCAACCCGCAGTTCAACCCCGCCACCTACTCCAAAGCCGTCGTCATCAACTACACTGTCACCGTGCAGGTGAGTACCTTGACTTAATGTCGTATGATGTCCCCTGGATGGGGTAGAGGGCGTCCACAGTAGTCTTCCATCGCGATCGGTCTTGAGTTTCACGCTCCACCTCGCTTCACGTCATTCCGATGCTCGTCGCTTCTGCCAACACGCTGTGACGCCAGGTTTGACGGGGACGGCCACTCTTTCTTTTGCCTTGGGGATTCCAAACCAATGCTTGTTTGGTTATGAGATCAGCCCGTGAATCCTTTGAGTGTTTTTCGCTATGTCTCATACTTTCGGATTTGGCCAACCACACCCACTTGAAAAACACAAATGAAGCGTAGTAATATAAATATATTTCGTCCTCAGGGCTTAGAAGACCAGCTACTGAGCGTAGTGGTCCGCGCCGAGCGCTCCGACTTAGAAGAACAGCGAGAGAGCCTCATCATAGAGACCAGCGCCAACAAGAGTCTGCTGTCGGGGCTCGAGGACTCGCTGCTGCGGGAGCTGGCCACCTCCACAGGGAACATGCTGGACAACGTCGAGCTAGTCGACACGCTGGAGAACACCAAGGCTAAGGCTTTTGAGGTATTCATTCTCATTTCATTATTTATTCATTGGTTTATGCAAACAAAAATATATTTTTTATCACATCTATTCAATAAGAGCTAGTTTATTCCTCATAAACAGGGTCCAAAATAGCTCATTGATCCCTTAGGGAATAAAAGTGATTTGAATTTGGAATGTGGATATTGTTAGTTTTTCCAATCAGCAAAGAGATAAATCACAAACCATGCGGGGCAATGTATTGAATAAGCGACTGGCTGAAAAATAGCAGGAGAAACAAATAAAAATAAAAAAAACTATTTTTGAGGGCATTTTTGTGATCATCAGTATTGCTAGAAATTTCAATTAAAACAAATACAAAAAAAATATTGGCATAAGCAGTGCGCTTTTCTATTTGTGTAATTTTTTTCTCTGTTAAGTATTTTGTGTGTACATAAATAAATAACTTAAAAAAATAATGTTTATAGTATAATTATATTTCCTGACTCCTGAAGTCCTGACATACAGGTTCGCCTAGTTCGGGTGTCAGAGGTCTCACTGTAAAACTTATGACTTTAAAGGTTAATATTTTATTTATTTATACATAGAACATATAAAATCACAATTTCGTTCTCAGGTGATGGAAAAACTCGATCTAGCTGCGTCGACCACGAAAGATATAGAAATATTGCGCGACGGGTACCGGCCGGTGGCCAAGCGCGGCTCCATTCTGTTCTTCGTACTGTCGGACATGGCCGGCGTTAACAGCATGTATCAGTACTCACTGTCGTCTTACCTCGATGTAAGTATTGAAATATTATATAGCGTCAGCTGTTTCAACAATGAGAGATATAGAAATATTGCGCGACGGGTACCGGCCGGTGGCCAAGCGCGGCTCCCTTCTGTTCTTCGTGCTGTCGGACATGGCCGGCGTTAACAGCATGTATCAGTACTCACTGTCGTCTTACCTCGATGTAAGTATTGAAATATTATATAGCGTCAGCTGTTTCAACAATGAGAGATATAGAAATATTGCGCGACGGGTACCGGCCGGTGGCCAAGCGCGGCTCCATGCTGTTCTTGGTACTGTCGGACATGGCCGGCGTTAACAGCATGTATCAGTACTCACTGTCGTCTTACCTCGATGTAAGTATTGAAATATTATATAGCGTCAGCTGTTACAACAATGAGAGATATAGAAATATTGCGCGACGGGTACCGGCCGGTGGCCAAGCGCGGCTCCCTTCTGTTCTTCGTGCTGTCGGACATGGCCGGCGTTAACAGCATGTATCAGTACTCACTGTCGTCTTACCTCGATGTAAGTATTGAAATATTATATAGCGTCAGCTGTTTCAACAATGAGAGATATAGAAATATTGCGCGACGGGTACCGGCCGGTGGCCAAGCGCGGCTCCCTTCTGTTCTTCGTACTGTCGGACATGGCCGGCGTTAACAGCATGTATCAGTACTCACTGTCGTCTTACCTCGATGTAAGTATTGAAATATTATATAGCGTCAGCTGTTTCAACAATGAGAGATATAGAAATATTGCGCGACGGGTACCGGCCGGTGGCCAAGCGCGGCTCCATTCTGTTCTTCGTACTGTCGGACATGGCCGGCGTTAACAGCATGTATCAGTACTCACTGTCGTCTTACCTCGATGTAAGTATTGAAATATTATATAGCGTCAGCTGTTTCAACAATGAGAGATATAGAAATATTGCGTGACGGGTACCGGCCGGTGTCCAAGCGCGGCTCCATGCTGTTCTTGGTACTGTCGGACATGGCCGGCGTTAACAGCATGTATCAGTACTCACTGTCGTCTTACCTCGATGTAAGTATTGAAATATTATATAGCGTCAGCTGTTTCAACAATGAGAGATATAGAAATATTGCGCGACGGGTACCGGCCGGTGGCCAAGCGCGGCTCCCTTCTGTTCTTCGTGCTGTCGGACATGGCCGGCGTTAACAGCATGTATCAGTACTCACTGTCGTCTTACCTCGATGTAAGTATTGAAATATTATATAGCGTCAGCTGTTTCAACAATGAGAGATATAGAAATATTGCGCGACGGGTACCGGCCGGTGGCCAAGCGCGGCTCCCTTCTGTTCTTCGTACTGTCGGACATGGCCGGCGTTAACAGCATGTATCAGTACTCACTGTCGTCTTACCTCGATGTAAGTATTGAAATATTATATAGCGTCAGCTGTTTCAACAATGAGAGATATAGAAATATTGCGCGACGGGTACCGGCCGGTGGCCAAGCGCGGCTCCATTCTGTTCTTCGTACTGTCGGACATGGCCGGCGTTAACAGCATGTATCAGTACTCACTGTCGTCTTACCTCGATGTAAGTATTGAAATATTATATAGCGTCAGCTGTTTCAACAATGAGAGATATAGAAATATTGCGCGACGGGTACCGGCCGGTGGCCAAGCGCGGCTCCATGCTGTTCTTGGTACTGTCGGACATGGCCGGCGTTAACAGCATGTATCAGTACTCACTGTCGTCTTACCTCGATGTAAGTATTGAAATATTATATAGCGTCAGCTGTTTCAACAATGAGAGATATAGAAATATTGCGCGACGGGTACCGGCCGGTGGCCAAGCGCGGCTCCCTTCTGTTCTTCGTGCTGTCGGACATGGCCGGCGTTAACAGCATGTATCAGTACTCACTGTCGTCTTACCTCGATGTAAGTATTGAAATATTATATAGCGTCAGCTGTTTCAACAATGAGAGATATAGAAATATTGCGCGACGGGTACCGGCCGGTGGCCAAGCGCGGCTCCCTTCTGTTCTTCGTACTGTCGGACATGGCCGGCGTTAACAGCATGTATCAGTACTCACTGTCGTCTTACCTCGATGTAAGTATTGAAATATTATATAGCGTCAGCTGTTTCAACAATGAGAGATATAGAAATATTGCGCGACGGGTACCGGCCGGTGGCCAAGCGCGGCTCTATTCTGTTCTTCGTACTGTCGGACATGGCCGGCGTTAACAGCATGTATCAGTACTCACTGTCGTCTTACCTCGATGTAAGTATTGAAATATTATATAGCGTCAGCTGTTTCAACAATGAGAGATATAGAAATATTGCGCGACGGGTACCGGCCGGTGGCCAAGCGCGGCTCCATTCTGTTCTTCGTACTGTCGGACATGGCCGGCGTTAACAGCATGTATCAGTACTCACTGTCGTCTTACCTCGATGTAAGTATTGAAATATTATATAGCGTCAGCTGTTTCAACAATGAGAGATATAGAAATATTGCGCGACGGGTACCGGCCGGTGGCCAAGCGCGGCTCCATTCTGTTCTTCGTACTGTCGGACATGGCCGGCGTTAACAGCATGTATCAGTACTCACTGTCGTCTTACCTCGATGTAAGTATTGAAATATTATAAAGCGTCAGCTGTTTCAACAATGAGAGATATAGAAATATTGCGCGACGGGTACCGGCCGGTGGCCAAGCGCGGCTCCATTCTGTTCTTCGTACTGTCGGACATGGCCGGCGTTAACAGCATGTATCAGTACTCACTGTCGTCTTACGTCGATGTAAGTATTGAAATATTATATAGCGTCAGCTGTTTCAACAATGAGAGATATAGAAATATTGCGCGACGGGTACCGGCCGGTGGCCAAGCGCGGCTCCCTTCTGTTCTTCGTACTGTCGGACATGGCCGGCGTTAACAGCATGTATCAGTACTCACTGTCGTCTTACCTCGATGTAAGTATTGAAATATTATATAGCGTCAGCTGTTTCAACAATGAGAGATATAGAAATATTGCGCGACGGGTACCGGCCGGTGGCCAAGCGCGGCTCTATTCTGTTCTTCGTACTGTCGGACATGGCCGGCGTTAACAGCATGTATCAGTACTCACTGTCGTCTTACCTCGATGTAAGTATTGAAATATTATATAGCGTCAGCTGTTTCAACAATGAGAGATATAGAAATATTGCGCGACGGGTACCGGCCGGTGGCCAAGCGCGGCTCCATTCTGTTCTTCGTACTGTCGGACATGGCCGGCGTTAACAGCATGTATCAGTACTCACTGTCGTCTTACCTCGATGTAAGTATTGAAATATTATATAGCGTCAGCTGTTTCAACAATGAGAGATATAGAAATATTGCGCGACGGGTACCGGCCGGTGGCCAAGCGCGGCTCCATTCTGTTCTTCGTACTGTCGGACATGGCCGGCGTTAACAGCATGTATCAGTACTCACTGTCGTCTTACCTCGATGTAAGTATTGAAATATTATATAGCGTCAGCTGTTTCAACAATGAGAGATATAGAAATATTGCGCGACGGGTACCGGCCGGTGGCCAAGCGCGGCTCCATTCTGTTCTTCGTACTGTCGGACATGGCCGGCGTTAACAGCATGTATCAGTACTCACTGTCGTCTTACCTCGATGTAAGTATTGAAATATTATATAGCGTCAGCTGTTTCAACAATGAGAGATATAGAAATATTGCGCGACGGGTACCGGCCGGTGGCCAAGTGCGGCTCCCTTCTGTTGAGTTGTGAAGTTGGACCTGTTAACTATTGCGCATGAAACAGATTAACTGCATAGAGTAAACGAGATAGGATGATGCGACAAACGTATGCGAGTGAAAGAGACAGTTATACAATGCTATTTTCACTTTCAATATTGACGCAAAAATAGCTAGTGCGCAGCCTCTTGCAGCCAATTCAGAGCCACAAAGATCTGTTGTGAGTATTATACTTACCTACGTCCAGGAATTACTGGCGTCTACCTCGGTCTCTAAGTTTTGAAATACCTTTTCTCAAACATGCTTCGAAATTTAAGCATAATTTTGACAACCTTCTTCGAGATAAATCGAAATTGCAGTACTGGCCAAATACTTACGGGCAGCGGCCAGCAAAAGTTGTATGAAAATCGATATGTCGTGTTTAGCGGCCAAATAAATTACATAGTAAACTCATATCTGTCGTGTAATTTTAAAATGAAACCATCTTTTACTCCGAAACATGGAAACCAAGGAGGTAACTAATCAAAGGTTTCATTTAAATTTCGAACTGGCTTGCAAATAGAAAGCTGTTTATTGAAAAAAAAAATGAAACTTGCAACACGCATTGCGATTTTTATTCGCGCGGATTTTTGTAGTATTATTCCCGCACTATTTTTTTACCGCTATGCGTGCAAGCTGCATACAATTCCATAGGCCGCAGATTGGGCGGAAAAAATCGAACGAATAAAAATCGCAGTTCGTGCTAAGCCTAACGCAGGAATAATTATTGTTGTTCGATGTTCGTCATTGATTTTGAAAAGTAAAATTGTATTTGACAAAATTGGTTCTAGGTACTACTTAGTTTTAATTTCCGCGCATTATTTGAGAAAAGTACTATACAAACCTTGGCCACAACTAGGCATTGATGGACTTACGTATGTGTGCCTCGGCTTCGCCACGGCCCACATTTACACGTTCGTCCATCAATGCCTCTTTTGCTGGCCGCTGCAGTTTTTTACTATATATTGCGTCAACATGAGAGATATATAAATAAGGCCCCGATTTAGTTCGAAGCAGTCCGCGAAATGCTAATCAAAATAAAAACAATGATAGTGGAGTTTCTTGTCAGTTCTTCTCCACAGTAGGTGCTTTACGAACTGATGGTAGAATCAATAATGTAAAAATCATGGAGAAAATTATACACAGACAACTTTCGTCATCACTTAAACTAAGTTTCTCAGAACAGCAACATGGATTTTTAAAAGGTCGCTCCACCACATCCAATCTTGTGGTCTGTAGTGACTATCTAACAGAGCACATGTCCAAAAGGTCACAGGTCGACAGTTACAGCAAGCGTTTTGATCGAATTGATCACGCGCTTCTTTTGCGCAAATTGTCATTGGTTGGTGTGACGGGTAATTTGTTCAGATGGTTCTCATCGTACGTGGAAAATAGGTGTCAAACGGTGGTTCTCAACGGTTACACGTCGAGGGCGATGTACATACCATCGGGTGTTCCCCAAGGATCGGTGTTAGGACCTCTTCTATTTAATATTTTTATTAATGACATTGCTTCTTGTTTCCTCAATTCGAAAATTTTATTGTTTGCGGATGACATGAAGATCCTGGGTCAAGTATCAACCGATGAGGACGCATGTCGTTTACAGGACGATCTGTACCGGTTCCACGACTATTGCGCTAGAAATAAGCTGGACTTAAACGTGTCCACATGTTATGTATGTACGTTTACTCGTAAGCCAAACCCTGTTAAGTACAATTATAAGATATCGAGCACCTTATTAGCAAGAGTCAGCGTCATCAAGGACCTTGGAGTAACTTTTGACTCGAAGCTTTTGTTTGACGCGCATATAAATAACATAGTCAACAAGACTTCTAAAGCTTTGGGTTTTATATATAGGATATCTTCTGATTTCAAGAATGTTAAAACTATAAAGATTCTTTACTGTGCGTTCGTCCGTAGCCACCTTGAATATGCTTCTCAAATTTGGAATCCAATTTATAATTCATATATTAATCGCATTGAAAGCATACAACGACGATTTTTGAGGTTCACACAATTTCGGTCGAAAACCTCCTTTGTACGCATAAGGACAGATTCTCACAAAGACAGATTAGCAAAAGGACAGATTCTCATAAGGACAGTTTCGCATAAAGACAAAGTACAGTTATGTTGAAAAGAATATATATTATATATTTATTTTCTTTTTTACTTTATAAACTAAATCAAAACAAAATGATTTTAATGTACTTTCAATTCATAAAAGTTCACATTTTGCAAATCTCAGTATTGCGAGGTGTTGTAAGAAAATAATGTTCTCAATTTTACTGTCAACCGAAATATCAGATTTCCTTCTTCGTTTTTCCTGCTTAACAGTAACCACCACGGACTATTTTTAGATCAGACAGTTTTGCTTCCTTTTTCAAGAGCGTGATGAAATAAAATAAAGGTGTTCTTTTGTTTTTTGTAATAATCTTAGAATTAATCCTTTTGTGCCTCCCTAAATAGATATTTTGCTTATATTCATGCCAAAGTCAATCAATCTGCCTAGCGTTTTCCCAACTATATTGAGGCTGGCTTCCAGTCTTACCAAATTCAGCTGAGTACCAGTGTTTTACATGACGCGACTGCCTATCAGACCTCCACAACCCAGTAACTGGGTAACACGATACCAATTGGCAAGACTGGTGTCAGATCGCAGGCTTCTGACCACCCGTAACAACTGTCAAAGATCTTCAAATGACATCCGGGACTAACGGCTTAACGTGTGTTATGTATTACAATAAAAGAATATTCATTATTAAAAAGTACTTGTATTTTAGGTTATTCCTCACGTACATGTTACCATAGAGTAATCTCCATTTTCCTATAACAGACTCTATTAACATCAACCATAGATTATAATAGTTCTACACACAACATCTCCCTTCTTTTGTAAACTTTAATTAAACATAATCATTTAAATAACTAGGAATGTGCACAATTCTTCCACTTCTTGTTCTATAATTTGAATCTGTATTTTCGTTACAAATATTGTCTCTATTATTTTCAATTATAATATTATTATCATTTGTTTCATTACTATTTAACTCAACTCTATTCTCTTCATCCCAATTATCTGTAATATCTAGATCTATAGTTTTGTCATAATATTTTCCATTACTAATTAAATCTTTTCTGTTTCTTTGTATTACATTACCTTCTTCTGTCTTAACTAAATATGACCTAGGAACTTTTCCATAACCTAAGACTACTCCACTTTTATGTGGTCCTGACCTGCCTTCCTCTTTGATCTTTACAATTTTTCCTGCCTCTATCTTAGGCAATGGTCTTACATGTTTATTATAATCATATTCTTGTTTACACTGTTTCATATACAATTCTTTCTTATAATTATTAGCTTTGAATTTACATATACTAGGTATCATGTGATTTACCTTTCTGTTGTACAACAGTTCAGCTGGTGATTTGCCACTGTCAGACACTGGTGTATTTCTATATGTCAACAGTCCCATATAAATGTCCTTATTTTCTTCTATTAACTTTTTCAACATCCGTTTAACTGTTTGAATGTGCCTTTCAGCTAAACCATTACTTTGATGATGTTTTGGACTTGTTGTAATGTGAGAAAAACACCAATGATTTGCAAATTTTGCAAAATCAATACTGGTAAACTGAGTTCCTGAATCAGTATACAATGTTTCTGGCACTCCATGCCGTGCAAATATTTCTTTTAAACATTTAATAGTAACATTAGCAGATAAATCTATTATTTTTTTAATTTCTATGAACTTACTATAAGCATCTACAACTAAAATATATGGAATTCTTTTCAAAAAGAAAATGTCTGCAGATAATATTTGCCATGCCTTAACTGGTATATCTTTACAAATCATTGGTTCTTTGCAGTTAGCATTTTGATATTTCTTACAAGTATCACAATTTGTTATTAAATCCTCAATTTCTTTGTTCATTGTTGGCCAGTACACAGTTTCTCTGGCTAATGACTTACATTTTACAATACCTAAATGAGCATAATGTATTTTAGACAACATATCTTTTCTTAAACTTTGTGGTATTACAATTTGACAACCTTTCATCACTAAATCCTTATATTCACTTAACTCATCTCTAAAAGAAAAATATATTTTTGCATCAGACTCCACCTCACATTTATTACTTGGCCATCCATTTCGTATATATTTTAATACAGACTGTAATTCTTTATCTTTTAAAGTTTCTCTAATAATTAACTTTAATTTCTGATTAGATACATCAAACTTTTTAAATACCATAGCTACATAAGCTTCTAATTCTTCTCCGTGAGTTTTACAATTATCTTTCAAATAACTTCTACTTAAATGATCTGCAACAATTCTGTCTCTGATCAACCTGTCTTTTAATTCACCAAAGTTACACTCTGCTGCTAATTTCTTTAAGTCAGTCACATATTGGTCAAAGGATTCTTCTTTTTGACTTCTTGTGAAGAATACATGTGTATTTACACACTCATTCTTTATTGGTACAAAGTGTTGGTTGAACGCCTTTTTCACTTCTTCATATGTACCAGGCCCCTCAGAAAGTATTGCGAAAAAAAGTTTTTATATATGGGAGACTGGCCAGTTATAATGTTTTTCGAAAATATGATTATTTATAAGTAAAAATAAGTAAGTTCCAATTTCAAAATTTCCCTCCACATTTTTTGCGAGTTAATTCAAAGTATTGTGTCTCACTGAAATATGGATCTGCGCCGGGAACATTTTAGAGCTATGATTTTATACGATTTCAAGTGTCGCCTGAAACCGGATGAATCGTACGATAGACTTCAAATGGCATTCATGGATGAAGGCCCTTCCAAGGCAACCGTGTATCGTTGGTATAACGAATTCAAGCGCGGTCGACCAACTTTGGGGGATGACGAAAGAAGCGGTCGCCCTTTGACGGCTGTTACCGAAGAAAACGTGCTAGCAGTGAAAAATTTAATCCAAGACAATAGGCGAATTACATATCAGGAGATTCAACACATATTGAAGATTGGATCGGGAAGCGTTCACGAGATTCTACACAGCCATCTTCGCGTGAGGAGGATAGTATCACGCTGGGTGCCGCACAACCTCACCGATGCTCAGAAGCAGGCCCGGGTGGAATGGTGCCGTGATATGCTTAACAAATTTGAAGCAGGCTCGTCTCGGCGTGTTTACGACATCGTTACAGGTGATGAGTCCTGGATTTATCAATACGACCCAGAAACCAAGCGCCAGTCGACTGTTTGGGTGTTTCAAAATGAGCCAACGCCTACCAAAGTGAAGCGATCTAGAAGCGGGGGTAAGATTTTGATCGCTAGCTTTTTTAATTTGACTGGCCACTTGGTATCAATTCCCTTACGGGATCAAAGAAGCATTAATGCCGAATGGTATACTACCAAATGTTTGCCAGAAGTTTTCTCTGTTATAAGCAACAAGCGACCAAACACAGGGCTCCGCGGGCTACTGCTCCACCACGACAATGCACCTGCGCACACCGCACTCAAAACGAGGGACTTCCTGGACAGCACGCCAGTCAAACTCCTGGGTCACCCTCCTTACAGCCCTGATCTAGCACCGTGTGACTTCTTTTTATTCCCAAAAATAAAAAATCAGCTCAAAGGGATACAATTTTCGTCGCCGGAAGATGCGCTGGCTGCGTTCGAGCAGGCTGTAAACGAGGTGTCTGCGGCGGACTGGAAAAAGTGTTTTGAAAACTGGTTTAGGCGCATGAATCTTTGTAAAGAGGCTGGTGGAAAGTACTTTGAAAAGATTTAATAAAAATATATGTACGTATAGAACAATTTTTTTTAGTTTCGCAAAACTTTCTGAGTGTCCCACGTACTTTGTTCGTTTACTTGTAGAGTATTAAAAATTTCTACACACGCCTCTCCCATACAATGCAAGAGCACTGCAACTTGGACATCTTGGTCTTTTTTAGTGACGCCGGTTGCTTTTCTGTAGATTTCAAATAGCTGAATCCACGTAGTAAACCCTTCAGCAGATAAATTTACCAAAGGCTGTGGGGTTTTTAAGCCCACAACTCCTTCACCATCTCGTTCAGGTTCCAATCCGGTATTTTGCTTTTGCAGCGCCATGTTATGTATTACAATAAAAGAATATTCATTATTAAAAAGTACTTGTATTTTAGGTTATTCCTCACGTACATGTTACCATAGAGTAATCTCCATTTTCCTATAACAGACTCTATTAACATCAACCATAGATTATAATAGTTCTACACACAACAACGTGCTTCCCGATGCACGGAGGAAATTCGGTATGTTGAAATGGTCACCCACCCACGGACCGACCTCGTCAAGCGCATATTCATGCCAAAGCGTTCTTTTAAAATTAAAAAAAGTCGCTCGGCTCGTCTCTTATCTTTATAAAATTAGAAATGTGCCCAAGATGACAATGTCAAATCAATGACAAGTTGCATATCCAGAGGAGTACCTACTATTGAATATATTTATGTATGCCTACTACCACCATGTACGTACGCGGCGTGCTACTACCTACGTCTTTTGCAAAAAAATAATCTCATTTACATAAATGGGCAAGTAAAAACTTGTCTACAACATTCACAGTAGCTACAACATTCTTATTAACACTCGTACCGCCTGACCACATGTCCTGCTGCTTTGGAAAAGTGTATATACGCGTGGCGGTGAGAGTGGTAGTGTGCGGAACTGTACCTTTTCTGTCTTTATGCGAAACTGTCCTTATGAGAATCTGTCCTTTTGCTAATCTGTCTTTTTGAGAATCTGTCCTTATGCGAACAAAGGGAAAACCTATCTCCCTAATTATTTAAGTCGGTGTAAAAATTTTCACATTCTGCCTCTACACGAACGGAGAAAAATTGCAGATCTTGCTTTTCTTTCTAGTATTATGAGCGGGTGTACTGATGTTCCTGAGTTGGTGGGCAGGGTTGGACTGCGTGTACCGTGTGCATTTCTACGGCATGCCCGTCTCCTTCATGTACCTAAAGCTGAAACTACTTATAGACAGAATTCGTACATGTTAAGAGTTTGTCGTACGTTTAATGCGGTGTGTCGGGATGTTGATCTGGACTTGTTTGATACTAAGATTAAAAACCTAAAGACTAAGTTGAGTAAGCGTTTCTTCGATATGTAGAAATATTTGTTAACTGTTTTTTGTTTCTTAATTGTTTGGCGTTGAGTTATATTTGTTTTTCTTATTTATGCTCTCGCTGATGTGTATTTTATGATAACTTTTATATTGGTGAAAACTTTTAATTGGCCTTTTCTTGTATGTTGTTTCTGCGCATTGTTGTATTAGCTGTAAGTTTTCCTAAGATAATTAAAATAAAATAAAATAATAGTCAAGATCCAGCTTGTCCCCTTGCTGTCCCTTCCAGCGACGCCCTGAGCCGAGGTTCGACACCACCTGGGGTAGCCCTCAGCGCAGTCGCTTAGGTTTAGAAACTTGCGCCTGGCTGGGGGCTTAGTTTATTCTTCACAGGATAGTCCGGTTAAGCAGTAGCCAATCACTTTGATTGAATCTGCGAGAGGCCAATAAAAAAAATAAAAAAAAAAATTGAAATATTGCGCGACGGGTACTGGCCGCGGCTGGTGACCAAACGAAACGCGGCTCCAGTCTGTTTTTCGTGCTGTCGGACATGGCTATGGTTAACAGCATGTATCGGTATTCAATGTCGTCTTTCCTTGCCTGCTAGGCTCGCAGCCGAGATGAATAAAATAGAACCTCTTTCTTTTTTTTTTAAGTCATTTAATAGAATAAATGGAAAACATGGTACGTATCAAAATAGAACTTATTTTATAATCTGTAGGCTCGCGCTTGACCACAATGTCACCTGATGGTAAGCGATGATGTGGTCGACGGTGAAACACGCTTGCCTAGAAATAACCTATTCACTCTTGACTTAAAGACCCCTAGATTGTAGCCGTGCCTTCGCTGTTTGCTTTATTTTATTTACAAAAATTACATAAGGTCAATATAAACTCTAAAAACCAACGCAACGTAATAAAGAAAATCGATGCAGGTTTTAAAAACGACGAAGTTATCCGCGAACAAACATGAAAAAAAAAATGTATACGGTCGAATTGAGAAACCTCCTTTTTTGAAGTCTGTTACAAATATTTGGCGTAAAATAAAAAAGCAAAAGCCAACGTCACGCGGTGTTCCCAGGCGGTCACCCATCCAAGTACTGACCGCGCCCGATGTTGCTTAACTTCGGTGATCAGACGAGAACTGGTGTATTCAACGTAGTATGGACGTTGGCGAAGGATCACCTCAAAATTAGAACAACTATCTATACTTCTATTCATAATTCGAGATCATTTCATTCCATCGTCACAGACTCAAGTATTAAGTTATAAGCATTGTGTATTTTTAAATGAGCATAATATTTTGTTATAAAAAGGTCCTGATTTTTGCGATTGCAAGGGAATTTGAACTTTGCAATGTATGACATAGAGTTCGTTATCCCAAAATTTGTTAATTATCTCGAATTATAAATTCAAATAAAGTCATACCTTATCTTAGCCGGATATTGATAAAGTCTAGCTACAAGGAAGCACAGAAAGTAAAACCAATTCCTAATGCTGAAGCTGAACACATTTAAAAAAAACCCGCCAAGTGCGAGTCGGACTCGCGCACGAAGGGTTCCGTACTTGGTAAATTGCGGTTTACGATTTATGACGTATTAGAAAAAAACTACTGACTAGATCTCGTTCAAACCAATTTTCGGTGGCAGTTTACATGTACACCTACATCATATATTTTTTTTAGTTTTGTCATTCTCTTATTTTAGAAGTTACAGGGACACACACAAATTTTACCACTTTGGAAGTGTCTCTCGCGCAAACTATTCAGTTTAGAGAAAAATGATATAAGAAACCTCAATATCATTTTTGAAGACCTATCCATAGATACCCCACACGTATGGGTTTGCTGAAAAAAAATATTTTTAGTTTCAGTTTCAAGTATGGGAACTCCCAAAATTTATTGTTTTGTTTTATTTTTGTGTGAAAATCTTAATGCGGTTCACAGAATACATCTATTTACCAAGTTTCAACAGCATAGTACTTATAGTTTCGGAAAAAAAGTGGCTGTGACATACGGACGGACAGACAGACAGACATGACGAATCTATAAGGGTTCCGTTTTTTGCCATTTGGCTACGGAACCCTAAAAAGGAATATGTATCACATACTTTGGCATGCTGGCAGCTATGTTTTCCGTCTCTACCTTTTGCTAGTAAATTGACAATGACATTAAATTTCAAGAATCATCTATTTCATGTTCGTTGGATTCAACATATTCAACAACTCTGGAACTTGAGTTGCAGAATCATTCCAAACAAAAATCTAATTAATGCGAAAACAAAACAATTTGTATAAGTATTTTTTTTTTCAAATATCACATTTTCAAATAAAAAAGCAAAAAGCCAACGTCACGCGGTGTTCCCAGGCGGTCACCCATCCAAGTACTGACCGCGCCCGATGTTGCTTAACTTCGGTGATCGGACGAGAACCGGTGTATTCAACGTAGTATGGACGTTGGCGAATTTATAGCACAAAATTACACTAGCTATCTGCCTACCTTATCTTAATCATTTTTATTAATGGTAAGCAACATTGAAATGAGTAAATACCTAAATATTATTGACCTCGTTTTATATTGTTTATTAGCATTAATTTGTTTACCTTACGGCGAAGCCAAAGGAAGGGTTATGATTTTAGCTGTCTATGTATGTATGACAGTACTCCTCAAGCCGATACAAATCGGCCTGAAATGCTAGTCTATCTTCGGGCGTTGAAATAGTGGCAAAGATTTTCATGTCATCGGCAAAGCATAGTACTTTGGATGAATGGATGCACTGACCGATGTCGTTCGAATTATCGCGTAAGCCGCGTCCGATAATTTGTTTCCAGCTTTAGGAGCCTTTTTGGGCGTTTTTTATTGTTTAATTTTATGCATATTTCTCGTGTCTCCTGTGCGGGTCACAAATAAATGTTTTCTTTCTTCTTCTTTCTTTGTTTATGATGATAGTACTTATACGGGCATAAAATAAGTTTATTATGACACGACCAGTTTAAATAAAAAAAAGCTAAAAGCTAACGTCACGCGGTGTTCCCAGGCGGTCACCCATCCAAGTACTGACCGCGCCCGATGTTGCTTAACTTCGGTGATCGGACGAGAACCGGTGTATTCAACGTAGTATGGACGTTGGCGAATGTATAGCACAAAATTACACTAGCTATCTGCCTACCTTATCTTAATCATTTTTAGGGTTCCGTACCCAAATGTTAAAAACGGGACCCTATTACTGAGACTCCGCGGTCCGTCTGTCTGTCTGTCTGTCTGTTACCAGGCTATATCTCATGAACCGTGATAGCTAGACAGTTGAAATTTTCACAGGTGGTGTATATCTGTTGCCGCTACAACAACAAATACAAAAAACAAAATAAAATAAATATTTAAGGGGGGCTCCCATACAACAAACGTGATTTTTTTGCCGTTTTTTACGAAAATGGTACGGAACCTTTCGTGCGCGAGTCCGACTCGCACTTGGCCGGTTTTGTTATTAATGGTAAGCAACACTGAAATGAGTAAATACCAAAATATTATTGATCTCGTTTTATATTGTTTATTGGCATTCATTTTAATACCTTACGGCGAAGCCAAAGGAAGGGTTATGATTTTAGCTGTCTATGTATGTATGTTTGTATTTTCGTATGTTCTTCCGTACCGCCTAAACTATTCATTCGATTTTGATGAATAAGGTGGCAATTGATTCGTTATTATGTACCGGGTAACATAGGCAAAAACAACTGTAGTTGGGTTAGAGTTTTTAATCTTATTGCTTGTTTAACAAAAAAGTTAAACTCTGAGCCCTGAAATATATTTATTGATGTCTATTGCTAGTGGGCAGTGATGAAAAATAAATCAAAAATGGCACAAAAAACATACCTTACCGATGATGTCTCAAAAGAAACACTAGAACTGCGCAAAAATCAACAAAAACAACTCAGAAAAGAAAAAGAGGAGTTCACCAAGAACAACAAATTTACCACAAGCGAGAAATCTGAACCTGAAAAAAGAAAAAGAGAAATCTCTATGTCACCCAAAAACAGACTTACACAGTCTCAACCCACACAAGAGATCAATAATACGGCTCCGGCTAAGATGCACAAAACAGATGCATTTGCTTATATGAGAGCTAGATCTTTCTCACGGTCAGAAAAGAACAAACATGAAAACAAGGCATAGGAATTATTAGACACCGGAAACGTGAAGGAAGTAATTAATAACAAAACAGCACTATCAAAAAACGAACAAATCCCCAATACGGTTGGTCACCGAGGGGAGATAGACCAAAACCCCCAGAGCTTCCAGTAAAGGAACCTAACAAACCAGTAACCCAAAAACAACACCCTGAAAATACCAAAAGAAGACAAAGGACTAGACTAAACATAGCTACACTTAATACGAGATCTCTGAGAACCCAGGAATCTCTACTAGAACTAGAAAACACTTTGACAACCGTAAATTGGGACATTATAGGCATAAGCGAAGTAAGAAGAGCGGATGAGAAAACCGAAGAACATGAAAACTACATATTTTACTACAAAAATATATCAGCTGGCCTTTATGGTGTAGGATTTATGGTTAAAAAATATCTCAAAAACGAAATAATAGAGTTTCAAGGAGTATCAGACAGGATTGCAGTTTTGAATATTAAACTACCTGGCCATAAATATCCAACTTCAATCATTCAAACTTATGCTCCGACTGAGATCGCCAAAGAAGAAACGAAAAACGATTTTTATAACAAACTCAATGAAATCATGCCGAATTTGAATAAAACAGTAATTATAATAGGAGACTTTAATGGGCAAATAGCAACAAGGAGAACTAACGAAGACAGAATACTCGGACCATATACAACTGGAAAAAGAAACGATAATGGACAACGGTTAATAAATTTTGCTTTGGAAAACAACCTACATATCATGAACAGCTACTACAAAAAGAATCATGACAATAAATGGACATGGATATCACCTAACGGGATGATAAGAAACGAAATTGATTACATTGTAACAAACAGACCAAGGTTGTTTACGAATATAGGTGCTGTCAACCGACTCAACTACAACACAGACCACAGAATGCTTCGAGGAGAATTATACACAAAAGAACTTAAAACATCAAGAAAAAACATACATCATAACAAACAACAATTACTTCTACCACTCCCAAAAACCATTTTAGAATCTTTAAACACAAATTTAGGAACAATAAATAGTCTAAAGGAAATATAAGACAAATACGATGCCCTAGAAAAGGAATTTAAAGATTTCGAAAGCAAAATTAAAGGAAATAAAACTACAAAAGACAAATTAGGACCAAAAGCGAGAACGTTGATTATACAAAGGAAAACTATGTTTAAAGACAGGAAAAAACACAAGCATGATATAGCAAGAATAAGCAAAGAAATCAACTTAAACATTCGGAAACATAGACAAAAAACAAGAACGGACACAATAAAATTTCACATAGAAAAATCAGGTGGCATCAAGAAAGCATGGACTGAATTAAGGGAGAAACTAGACTGGGTCGACTGTATAAAACACCATAGAAATAGGCAAACCAAAACAAATAGAATTGAGATACTGGATGCAGCTACAGACTACTACCGGGAACTATACTCTGACAATGAAATATTAGCCGACAGTCAACTGGCCGATTACAATAACAGCAACGAGGAAGAGATTCCTTGTATACTGAGAGAAGAAGTAGACAAGGCTATCAAATCGCAGAAGAGAGGGAAGGCGCCAGGAGGAGACGGTATCTCTAACGAACTGTTAATAGGAACATCTGAAGTAACACTACACATCATCACAGATCTTTTCAATGAAATTTTGCGCACAGAGTATATACCTCACCAGTGGACTGTGTCAACTATAATACTATTACATAAAAATACGATATAGCTAATTATAGACCCATCAGCTTAATGTCCAATGTCTACAAAATATTTTCAAAAATAGTGTTGAACCGTTTAACAAGGATTTTAGATGAAAACCAACCCAAGGAACAAGCAGGATTTCGCAGTGACTTCTCAACTATAGATCATATCCACACTATAAAACAAGTAATTCAGAAATGTAAGGAATATGGTATATCCTACTATTTAGCATTCGTAGATTATAACAAGGCATTTGACTCATTAAAACACACGAAAATATGGGAAGCTCTAGAAACACAAGGGATTCATAAAAAATATATACGCATAATTATCAACATATACAAAAACATGACAGCAAAAATACGAACCGAAAGAGAAGGAGAATACTTTCCGATAAATAGAGGAGTGAGACAAGGTGATCCAATGTCACCCAAACTTTTTTCAGCAGTTCTGGAATACGTATTTAGACGCTTAGAATGGGATAATCACGGACTAAATATTAATCGAGTGAAGCTTAACCACCTTAGGTTTGCCGATGATCTTATCCTTATTTCTGAAGACCCAAGTAGCTTACAATATATGTTAGAAAAACTTGTGTTGGAAAGTGAGAAAGTGGGATTATCAATGAATACTGCAAAAACTAAACTGATGACAAATCTCGCAAAATTCCCGATAACCGTTAATGGCACCACAATAGATTATGTGGCAGAGTATACATACCTCGGACAGATCATATCTCCCAAAGACCTTACACAGAAAGAAATTAACAACAGGATAAACTTAGCATGGAAGAGGTACGTGCCACTTAAAGCTAAGACAAAAATATTTGATTCCTGCATCTTACCGGTTATGACTTATGGTTGCCAAACATGGAGCCTAACGAACCAAAATGTACATAAGCTTGAAACTTGCCAGCATAGTATGGAACGTAGCATACTTAATATCAAATTAAAAGATAAAATAAAACTATATACTATAAGAAAGCTTACTAGAATAACAGATATTAGCTACTGTATTAAGAAGCTGAAATGGAGGTGGGCAGGACATACGATAAGGAACAAAAAAGACAAATGGTCTAGGGACGTAACAGAGTGGTGCCCAAGACAACACAAAAGAAAGAAAGGAAGACAGTGTCGTAGGTGGGAGGACGACATTAAAAAGATAGCGGGTATTACTTGGAGAAGAAAAACACAGAGCCGCGCAGTGTGGCAAGCTCTTGGGGAGGCCTATGCTGGAAAGCAAGACAATCTTCACGTAACGATGTCAGATAATTGAACTTTTAAAGCAAATGTAATTTGTATGTAAGATTGTTAATTAAAGGCTATTTTTATTTTATTTATTTTTATTTATTGCTAGTGGGCATATTATGGACTTTGGCGATGGGCTACTCGAGTTTTACCTTTGTATCAAAAAACTACATACAAATATTATTATTATTATTTTTGTTTATAACAGGTGTTTTCGTATTCGCTGCGCAAAGCCATGCCGAATGTCATACTAGTAAAACGTCTGAAGAACATTATAGACATGCTCACAAAGAATCTTTACGACTACGGATGTACTGGTAAGCCAGAATTTAATTAATCTATTGTTCTAAATATTGACGTTCCTTGGTTAATTCAAAATATATTCTATAGCTATTGTAATAAAGTTGATTTGTTATCAGTGAAATAACCGAAATTACCGCGGGAATCCGCCATTTTCGATGCCAGCATTATCATTATTCTCTTGTCCCTGCTCCAATTTACTAGAGGGTCGGCACAATATGTTTTTTTCTTCCATTGTCCCCTGTAATCTGCCGCGCTATCGTCCACTAGGTCCACTCCCTTTTCTTATATGTTTTTTTTTCATGGTATATTTTATTATTTATTTCTTTGAATCTCCTAAACAGAAAATCTACACAGATATAATACCTATTCATATAATACTAGCGCACGCCTCGCGGTTTCACCCGCGTAGTTCCCGTTCCCGAGCGAATACAGGGATAAAAAGTAGCCTATGTCACCCGGGGATAGTGTAGCTTCCCAACGGTGAAAGAATTTTTGAAATCGGCCCAGTAGTTACGGATTCTATAAGGAACATACATAAATACTTTCTCTTTTATTTACATAGATAGATAGATATCACAATGCGTTTCTTTACATGCACTGTTTCATTTAAAGGAGGCATGCGCAATATGTTACTATACTTCATAAAAGATACCTTGCTCTCTGCGACAGCTGTCAGTATCAGTAGCTCTTGACAGGTTAACAATACCATAACAATAACGTATACGTCAGTTTGACATATGTCGCAGAGATCAAGATCTATCTTTTATGAAGTATAGGGGAAAAACAAAGTAAAGTATAAAACTGCAGGTATATTCGAGCGCCACAAGCTACTGTTCTCGTTCCAAATGAACATAAAACTAGAACAGAGCGAAGACCGCGTCAACCAGATGCAGCTGGACTTCTTCATCAAAGGCAACGTGGCGCTCGAGAAGTCTCCCCGTGCCTGTCCCGCCACCTGGATACCCTCGCAGGTCTGGCTTTATGTCATCATAAACTGTTGATTAAGGTCATAGCACACTTATTTATATATTTAAAGGAGCTTCCTCACAGAGAGCATTCACTTGTAATGAGCATTCGACGTCGAATATTCGAGTGGTGTGGACGATGAGCCGAGCGTTACAAAGCTTACACGCAAGCGCGAATTTCGTCCGGTGTGGACGTCGTAACGATTTTCGCGGACACGGCTCGCATTCGAATGTTCACGCAAATAAAACGCTCGAAATCGAGTACTCACTATGGTGAAATGAATGAGTATGTATGTAGGAATATTACTGGCCACTTGTAAAGCATGGAACAGTTTCTTGATCTTTAGTGTTTGTGATTTTCGAGGTCAATAAAAAAAACAAAAATGCTGCAGCCGCAACCGCAATGACATTTAACGAGATCGTAATCAAATGCTCCAAGCTCGCAAGGGAATGTTCGACCGAACGTTCATAGTTTTGCTCGAACGCGAATGCTGGGCTCGCTGGGAAGCATTTATTGCTCGTCTACGATTGCTTGTTTACAAATGCTCACAAACGAATGCTCGCAGTGAGGATGCTCCTTAGGAATAACCAACAGTTACACATTTAAAACTTACTTAAATTTTTTTTTTTTTTTAAATGCATTATAGCCTACGTTACTCGGAAATAATGTAGCTTTCCATAAGTGAAAGAATTACTTATTTATTTATTTATAACAGCTTAAACTATCATTACAGGTTTTTACTAAAATCGGTCCAGTAGTTACGGAGCCTATTCGGTACAAACAAAAAAATATTTCCTCTTTATAATGTTGGTATGGTCTATAGTATTCTGATAAATATTTTCACAGGGCTGGCAGGACATTATGAAGCTGAGCTTGGACTTCCAAGATTCTTTTGCTGCTTTGCCTGATGATATTACTAGGAGGCTGGCTGACTGGCAAGAGGTAATAATAATTTTATTGTTGTAAACGTTTTCCGGCAGTTGCGAGGTCTGTTTTTCCTGAAGGAGGCAAGATTGACAACTTAAATGTGTCTTATTTTTTATTAGGGTTCCGTACCCAAAGGTTAAAAACGGGACCTTATTACTAAGATTCCACTGTGCGTCTGTTTGTCTGTCACCAGGCTGTATCTCATGAACCGTGATAGCGAGACGTCAACAGTCTCGCTATCACGGTTTTTCACAGATGATGTATTTCTGTTGCTGCTATAATAACAAATACTAACAACAGAATATTTTTTTAAGTGGGGCTCCCATATACCAAACGTTATTTTTTTGCGATAATGGTACGGAACCCTTCGTGCGCGAGTCCGACTTGCACTTGTTCGGTTTTTATTAGCATTGCGGTGGCACAGATAATATAATACTAGCATACAGATCCATACAAAGAAACCGTGCCGACGTAACTAGCGTTTTTCATCTGATTAATCTTGTTATTTTTGTAAGTACATCAATCGTGTTCGGTCCCGTTTCACGGCAATAGATGGTGTTAGCAGCGATTTGCGAGTAAAAGGGTTTACTAGGTTCGTGAATATTTTTTCTTTAAATACAGTGAAGGTTCGTTTTATAGTATTTTTTGCACGTTTTTACAGTTTTTTTTGCACCAAAATGTGTTACAGTGCAAATTTTAACAATGAAGTGGAATGCCTCAGAAATTTAAAAATGCGCCATCTATTGGCATCAATTTTAAATGATCCGTTCAAATAATCTTGAAATGTGAATTAAGAGCCCAATATTCCATAATTTTGTACTTAGGAGAGTTGATTTAACAAGAACATACAATTTTTATGTTCAATTCCAGAAAATGTTAATTTTACCCACAATTCTATTGAATTGTGTGTACATGTCGCGCCATCTAGTGAGATTTATTTAAACCAAATTTTTCTTTCTTAGCAATGAGACCCCCGTGATAGCGGTGGTTACATTGCCCCAGAGATGACTGACTACTAAGCAGTAAAGACCACTTTTGTCTTATGTTGGCCTCAGGCACGGGTGGTCACGGGCTGCCAGTCATGTTCCACGTGTGCGTTGTTGTAAATGATAAGGTCTATGGTTAGCGTCTGCTTTGCTTCACCGTCTGCCTAGAGCCTTAGGCCAATAATGTGTACCACAAATATAGCTAAAGTGATGTATTTAAGGCGTTTTACGAGCGTTGGCGTTTCTCCAATGTTTGTCGACGACGCTGCGCAGACGCGACGTTGGCGTCGAGAGCCTAGTGGGAAGCGTTAGCACTGAGACTTCGCAACGTTAACGACGCGTCAACGCGACGGCAACGTTGCGTATTTTGGCGACAGGTACAATGACGCCGTCCTGCTCTGTCCGTGCCGTGTGGGGCGCGTTAAATGTAGTCTCCGGCATTCACAAATATTTATAAAATTCCAATTCATTATTTTTAATATTATTAGAATGCAGTGCGAAATATTCACTTTCTTGTAATCAATTGGACCATAAAGAACTTTCCCAAAATTGACGATGAGACTTTCTTTTTCTTTTACGTAATTATTGTCGAAGTAGCAAAGCCAACAGTAGTGTTTCCTCTTCGGAATTTATTTTGTCTCTCGCAACGTTAACGTTACGTTCAGCGGATGTAACGCTTGCCACTAGAGTCTCGCAACGTCAACGTCGCATCTGCGCAGCGTCGACGCTGTGCAGACGTTAGAGGAACACCAACGCTCGTAAAACGCCAGTGGGATAGCGGCCTAACCCTAAACGTATTGAAAACATCGTTTAATCTCTGTCATCCTCAAAAGACTGTCAGAAATACTACGAAAATTTTAAGATTTCTTTTTAATTTAATGGATTGTGGTGCAAGAAGACTTCCAAACACCATCCCATATTTCTCTTTATCTTTACCTATATTCCCTCGTCACCCAGTGGTTCGATAGCGACACCCCCGAATCAGCCGACATCCCGGGCGGCTACCGTGACAAGCTGATGCCGTTCGAGCTGCTGATGCTGCTGCGCTGCTTCCGCGTGGACCGCATCTACTGCGCGCTCACCGACTACATCACCGTCACCATGGGCGAGGAGTACATCACACCGCCCGTCATCAGGTATTACACAAAACCATCGATTTATAATTCAACAGTATTCTGCCTCTAAAAAATACGTTTTGGAAATACTTTCATTGTGCGTACAGCTAAGGAGTGGAATTCCCTACCGGAGACTGTATTTCCCGATAGCTACAATCTCGGGGTCTTTAAGTCAAGAGTGAATAGGTTACTTCTAGGCAAGCGTGGTACACCTTTGCCCACATCATAACTTACCTTCAGGTGAGATAGTGGTCAAGCGCAAGACTTTAAAAAAAAACCCCGCATAACAGGTGATTTATTTTGGCAATTTTTTGACACTGAAGACGCTAACTTGATTGTCTTTTAAGCTCCATACCTTACGGCATATTAAAAGTATAAAGCTTTGTCGATTGTTATAAAAAATAGTAACGCATTAGGATATCACTTATTGATTAGTATTCGAGCTTATGAAAAGTAAAATAAATGATTGGGGCTCGCCCTGGAATACAGGCTGCACCTCCAACTCAACATCAACTGGGTCTGATCGCCATCAGTTGGGTGGCTTTCTCCGCCACTGTGGTCCACGTTTTCCTCACTACATATTAATTATGTGTATAGTATACTTTGTGTCATTTATTTCATCACCGCTGCTCTCAAAACGGTGAAGGAAAACATCGTGAACTGGCATGTCTTAGATCCAAAAATCGACGACATGTGACATCTACCAATCCGCACTGGGCCCGCGTGATGGATTTTAGCCCACTCCCTCGCTATGAGAGGAGGCCTGTGTCCCAGCAGTGGGAATATTAATAGGATGATGATATTTATTTTTTGGATATCGCTGCACATGCTGAGATAAGCTGGGAACAAATTATCGGACGCGGCTGACGGACGCGAATTACAGCCGCAACTGATATCTGTGCACAGTCGTTTGGGACGCGGCTTGCGGACGCGTCCGAGCGCTTATTCCGTAGACAATATAACTTGTTCAACGAAGATTATGTTTACTTAGAAACATGTCGAGTACTAAAAGTGAGAATGCAATTCTCTGCTGCGAACACATCCGATTAATTTTTCTTCAATTTGTATTTATAACCTCGCACGCACGTGCGAATTATCGCGTAAGCCGCGTCTGATAATTTGTTTCCAGCTTTAGGAGCCTTTTTGGTCTCGCACGGGGTTTTTATTTTTGTTTAATTTTATGCATATTTCTCGTGTCTCCTGTGCGGGTCACAAATAAATGTTTTCTTTCTTCTTCTTTCTTTCTTTATGATGATAGTACTTATACGGGCATAAAAAATAAGTAAGTTTATACGCCACGCGGTGTTCCCAGGCGGTCACCCATCCAAGTACTGACCGCGCCCGATGTTGCTTAACTTCGGTGATCGGACGAGAACCGGTGTATTCAACGTAGTATGGACGTTGGCGAATGCTAAACTGAAACTTACAATAACTATATACGTATTATACTTCTATTCATGAAAATAATTTTAATCATCATGTTTTTCTAAGTGACCATCTATCTGTTTTAAAAAGGCCTTAAAATGCGGTTTGAGTTACAATCGAATTTGAACTTTATCATGTATGACATATTATTTAAAATCACAATTATCTCGACTTCTATGTAAATTCAAATATAGTTTAAGTTTAGTTACCTTATCTTATGCCGACATGGATAAAAGCTATTTATAAAGAACGCAACGCTGAACAGACGACACAACGATGAACTTAACGACTAGAACGAGGTAACGAAAACGACAGAGCTATAATATCCGTTGCCAAATTTTGGTGGCGAAAAATTTGATTAAAATTGACACAAAAGAAAAAGAACAAACAAATATTATTATTCCATATGTTCGTTGATTCAACTATAATTATTGTTCAACTTGCATTGAAGTGTCAATAAAATAAGTTCCAAAAACAAGTTCCAAATAATGCGAAAACAAAACAATTGTAAAATGGGTTTATTCCTAAAAAATATCAGAAATTCATTATCATTTACTGTTCGTGCTGTCCGCCTCTGGAATAATCTCCCTCACTCCATACGGGATAGCCCTTCGTTGGGAATTTTCAAGAAAAGAACAATGGAACATTTCCTTTCAACATGACGCATAGATGATTATGTATTTATTTACTAACTAGCTGACCCGGCAAACTTTGTTTTACCATAAAAACACCAAACATTTATCTACCCTACCTACCCTACCTTACACTACCTACCCTACCTACCCTACCTTACACTACCTACCCTACACTACCCTACCCTACCCGACCCTACACTACCCTACCCTACACTACCCTACACTACCCTACAATACCCTACACTACCCTACAATACCCTACACTACCCTACACTACCCTACACTACCCTAGAGAGGAAAGCCTCTCTGAAATTAAAAGAGGAAAGCCCCTGGATGAGCTCCCGGGCAGAACCCTGGAGAGGCGCACACATCCTTCGGAGCTGCCGCACCCCGCTCTCCGGTCGAGTCTGGGGTTCCGCCACATCGACTCGGCCGAGGACCTGTCCAAAGTCGGAAATGACTTCCTCCACCTCTACACGGATGGAAGCAAAATAGAGGGCAAGGTCGGGGCCTCAGTTTCGTGCTGGAAGCGGGATCAGGAGGTGGCCAAATTGGGCCTCAAGCTGGGGAATCACTGCTCCGTGTTTCAGGCGGAAATGGTCGCAATTAAAAGGGCTATTAAATATACCGATGACAGAAAACCGCCCATTTCCGCCAATATCATATCGGACTCGCGGTCAGCATTGGAGTCCATAGCAGACCCGAAAACCCCAAACGGTATCGCTATGGGAATTCAGCGATCCATTGCGGCGGCGAAGCTTCAGGGCAGGCACATTCACCTGTTTTGGGTGAGAGCCCACATTGGGATACCGGGCAATGAAAGGGCAGACGAGCTCGCCAAGGAAGCGGCTCTGCACCGCAAGACCAGCCCCGTTTATGACGATTTCCCCCTGTCCTTCGCAAAGCGCTCCATCAGGGAGGCGACACTTGACAAGTGGCAGGATCGGTTTACTGCTGACACTCATCGCGGCAGAGGTATCCGGCTCTTCTTCGAAGACGTAAGGCAAGCTTATAGGGTGCTGGAAAGGATAGGGCCTCCTAACAACTTAAGAGCCCAACTCCTCACAGGACACGGGGGCGTACGAGAGTACCTTTTTAGATTTAAGCTGGCGGGTGACCCAGCGTGTGTTTGCGATAGCGAGACAATTGAGACAATTAAACACATACTAAGTGACTGCCCCCGATTTGTGCAGGCAAGGTTCGATTGCGAACAGGGGCTGGGTCGCTCGCTGGAGAACTTCCGGGAACTGGTTGGTGACGACGATTGCCGGGACCTGTTTTTGGCTTTTGCTGAGGGTGTTATGTACAGGGCGGCAAAGGCAAATGGCTCAACCCTACCTTAGAAACCTTTATTACCCACACTGCTGCATCGCATGGACAATGTTATTATAATTTTATTATAGTTTTGTTTAATAAAAATAGTTTATATACAATGTATAGTCAATTAGTTTTGGGTTAATTAGCATTTTAGTTTTATAGAATATTCATATTTGTACATATATGTTTTAGATTCATGTCTAAGTTTTAATTATGAACCTAATTTAGCCAATTAATATAGTCAGTAATTTAGGTTAACGCTACAGCTTCGTTGGGCAGAATAAAATAATAATAATAAAAAAAAATATATATATATATATATATATAAAAAAAAAAAAAAAAAAAAAAAAAAACAACTAACACCACTTACACACTCAGAATGAACACCGGGCCAATCTGCGGGAGAGAACTGGATCAGATACCTCTGATATGATTCTCTCTCGCTAATGAGCCAAGTTCACAGTTCATATTTATAGAAGTTTTGAAATGCCGAAATTAATATCGGTAATATAATTTAGAGGCAGGTGTGGTTTTTAGTCGGTAGGCACCATCAGTGAGTCCGACACTGCCCAGGCTGGCTCGTTCTGAGCGAGGCAGTTTGGGGCGTCCAAAGAGGATTTTCCACACCTGCCAAAAAAAAAAAAATAAAAAAAAAATACACTACCCTAGACTACCCTACACTACCTTAAACTACCCTTCACTACCCTACACTACCCTACACTACCCTACACTACCCTACACTACCCTACACTACCCTACACTACCCTACACTACCCTACACTACCCTACACTACCCTACACTACCCTACACTACCCTACACTACCCTACACTACCCTACACTACCCTACACTACCCTACACTACCCTACACTACCCTACACTACCCTACACTACCCTACACTACCCTACACTACCCTACACTACCCTACACTACCCTACACTACCCTACACTACCCTACACTACCCTACACTACCCTACACTACCCTACACTACCCTACACTACCCTACACTACCCTACACTACCCTACACTACCCTACACTACCCTACACTACCCTACACTACCCTACACTACCCTACACTACCCTACACTACCCTACACTACCTTACACTACCCTACACTACCCTACACTACACTACCTTCCCTACCCTACGCTACACTACCCTACCCTACACTACCCTACACTACCCTACACTACCCTACACTACCCTACACTACCCTACACTACCCTACACTACCCTACACTACCCTACCCTACACTTCCCTACCCTATCCTACACTACCCAACCCTACACTACCCTACCCTATACTACCCTACCCTACACTACCCTACGCTACGCTACCCTACCCTACACTACCCTACACCAAGCAAAAATAGCTTATACAATAGCAATAAAGCTCAAATTTACTCTACGTTTTAGTTAGAAAACTTTTGTATTGGAAAAAGAAAAGGGCTGTTTTTATTTTTTTCCCGGCAATTATTAGAATTTTTCTCCCCGTAAAAACCATCTTTGAACATCAACGAACATTTAAAAAAAAAAATTGGCCAAATTAGTCCAGGCGTTGTTGAGTTATGCGCTTACCAACACATTTTGCGATTCATTTTTATATTATAGATTAAGGATTTTAGTTATATTATATAGTATGTATTATATTTATGCATTGTGTGCTGTACACGTATTTGTTTAGTTTATATAGTTAGTAAGAATTTAAATGTTAAGTTTTATTGTGCACTTGAGTATGCTGCCCTCATTCAATAAAAAATCTCTAGATGACAATGTGAAATCTATGAAATGTGTGGTTTGCTGTAAGAGAACCCCATTATGGGTTAAGCTCGACTTTGTACTTATGCTGTCCTTTTGTATTTGTATATGTGTGTTTTGTGTACAATAAAGAATAATAATAATAAAAAAAAGCAAAAGCCAACGTCACGCGGTGTTCCCAGGCGGTCACCCATCCAAGTACTGACCGCGCCCGATGTTGCTTAACTTCGGTGATCGGACGAGAACCGGTGTATTCAACGTAGTATGGACGTTGGCGATATAAATTCTCAAAACAACAATAGGTCTCTGTTAACATTATCTTTAGACCGAGATTGTTACCGTAATTTTTTTGTACGAACATAACGAAACTCAAGGAAATAATGTTTAGCAAAATCAAGTGCCAAGTAACGTTTAACCTGGGCCTTTAGAACCAGACGTAGAATCATAACTTCAAATATCATTCTAAATAAAGCGAAAAAAAAAAAAACAATTTTACAAAACTCTCATACGGATAACAGATAACAACAACACAAACAACAGATATAAAAATAGCAAAAAGCCACCGTCACGCGGTGTTCCCAGGCGGTCACCCATCCAAGTACTGACCGCGCCCGATGTTGCTTAACTTCGGTGATCGGACGAGAACCGGTGTATTCAACGTAGTATGGACGTTGGCAATCACATTGGTTCAAAATTACAATAGGTACCTATCTGCTTCTCTCCAACATTTAAATTGATAACTTATCTGCATAACTCTATCATATCCATTAGATTCCATCCCAAATTTAATGATTGTGGTTTTGTCAGGTTCGTTTAGGCAGAATACTACAAAATATTAATGTTTATTGTTAAAAATGTCAAAGAGGTATGATAATGAGCTAAAGATATATTTACAGCATAACTGTGTACATTAAGTTCTTATTAATAAACATTTTTAGTTTCAACAGTCTACCTTAGTCGGATATGCAATATTTAGAAATTAGGTACTTACAAGTATTATGTTTTAACAAAATACTCATGCAGACTATAAAATACATTAGCAATTAACTTAAGTTTTCAATTAATTTTAAACATATTTCCATTTAATTTCTGACGGTAACTTATTGTAAACACGAATAGCAGTAACATATGTAGGTACTTTTCTAATTAATAGCCGAGTATTTCGCACGTACGTTTGTACTAACTACAGCATTCTCCAAAAACGAACCTTACAAAAACCTTTATTAGCAGAGGTAGCGACATCTATCTATCTACTTAAAAAGAAGTTGTCAATTGTCTAAAGAATATAACCGCACCAAACGCACGCAATCATGTAGGTAAACATGAAGGCCATGAAGTTCCTGTTAGTAGCTAAGTCAAATACAAGATGGCGCTGTTGTATGTTATGGCATCATGTTCTCAATTACTAAAATAACTTACAAGTGTCATACACTGGCATGCGGTAAGGTCAATAAGCCATTGAGTGATCCCAATAATGTATTTATAGGTGTAATTGCCCTTGTATTCCTCTGTGTGATATTATTGTAAGAGTATTATCCAACGTGTCGAAGTCGTGTGCGAAACGAGTGATCTTAAAAATAAAACAACAACTAACAATGTAAGTACCTACATATTTTTATTATTTTTTACTCCTTATTACGATCTTTTTTCTTTGACAGCATATTTTGCTATTAAAATGAACAACTTGCAGAGTAGATTACTTCGATAAGTTCGATTAGCGTTTCAGACAAACGCTTATCTAAATAAGTAAATATAACCTCAAATCTGATCGGCAGACTTCGTAATTCGTATTGTCGTCGGTGTTGTTCGGTCGATGCACTGCGGCGCGTGCGGGAAAAAGAACGCATGGCGTGGCGCGCACCATTTAATAAAAGTACTCTGTGGCGCGCATTCAGCGGCAGCGCACGAATCGCGCTCTCACTCTTTTTACCCGACTGCCGAAGAAGGGAAATGTGTTTATCAGTCTATGTATGTACGTATGTATTTAAGTATGTAGGTATGTTTGTTCCTAGGCGTTCCAGAGACCATACGCGTTGGCCGATTTTGATGATTCATACGTCAATCGATGCGTCTTAACCCTGCGAGTGTCATAGGCTACATTAAAATTGGACAATAGAAAAATAGCGGATTTTGGGTGTCATATTGTGGAGGCCCAAATTTTTTTTCTTCCAAACCCATCGCGCGGGGTATCAATAAAGGGTTTTAAGAGGTGATTTCAAAAATATATAACACTTATATGTTTAAATGTATCTTACCCGAAAAAAACAAACTAAAAAGTTATAAATAAAAAAAAATTGTTCTAAAAATCAAAAAACCCGACTGCTTCAAAAGCGAACTAAAAAGTCGTAAACAAGGAAAAAAATCATGCTGTGCAGGCGGAGGATACACCAGATTTTGGTCAGCCAGTCCGCAAATATGTATCCTCCGACTGCACAGCATAATTTTTTCCTTGTTTACGACTTTTTAGTTCGCTTTTGAAGCAGTCGGGTTTTTTTTGCTAGTTGCTGTCTTCCTTCGTTCCCGATTTTTAACCCGCAGGCTTATTACGTTTCTTTTGCAAGAGCAAAACAATAGCGATCAAACGCTTTTAGTCATAAAAGTCGCCATTACCTGCAGTGTAGGTATGGTAGGTCCACAGAACAGATAAAAGAGGTGGTAGGTCCTACACAATCTTTTGCTAATTGCTCGCTGTTTGTCAAATGCACTTATAAAAAAACCGGCCAAGTGCGAGTCGGACTCGCGCACGAAGGGTTCCGTACTAGGTAAATTGCGGTTTACGATTTATGACGTATTAAAAAAAAACTACTTACTAGATCTCGTTCAAACCAATTTTCGCTGGTAGTTTACATGGTAATGTACATCATATATTTTTTTAAGTTTTATCATTCTCTTATTTTAGAAGTTACAGGGGTGGGGGGACACACATTTTACCACTTTGGAAGAGTCTTTCGCGCAAACTATTCAGTTTAGAAAAAAATGATATTAGAAACCTCAATATCATTTTTGAAGACCTATCCATAGATACCCCACACGTATGGGTTTGATGAAAAAAAATATTTTTAGTTTTAGTTTCAAGTATGGGAACCCCCAAAATTTATTGTTTTATTTTTATTTTTGTGTGAAAATCTTAATGCGGTTCACAGAATACATCTACTTACCAAGTTTCAACAGCATAGTTCTTATAGTTTCCGAATAAAGTGGCTGTGACATACGGACGGACGGACAGACAGACAGACATGACGAATCTATAAGGGTTCCGTTTTTTGCCATTTGGCTACGGAACCCTAAAAAAAAAACCCAACAACAAACTTTGGTACTGAAGAGCAATTATTGCACAAAAATCGCTATCGTGCCTACTTATTACGTATAAAAAAATCTATATAAAATCTAAATAAATATATCTTATTTCGTAAAAAATATTGCAAATTGCAATTGGTAGTAATAACTGCTAACTAGGTACTATTGCAATTATTGAAATTTATATTGTAATTAATGAACATTGAACGATTAACAATAAAAAAAACTATTTTTATTACTTTAAAAAAAATTACGTGTTATGTATATAAAGACAAAAAAAAAATAAGATGTCCGGTCTTTTTACCCAAATGTCCAGCTCAACTGACTGGTCTGTCCGGCTTTTCGGTTTTTAAGGCCTGGCAACCCTTCACTCGCGCGAGATCCCGAGGAAACGCTGTGTACATTGTCGGAGGATACATCTGGTTTTGGTCAGCCAGGCCAGCTCGTGAATATATCTTCCGACTGCACAGCATGATTTTCTTCTTGTTTACGTCTTTTTAGTTCGCTTCTGAAGCAATCGAGTTTTTAGATTTTTTTAGTTTGATTTCAAAGCCCAATAACGGTAGGTACCGCTATAACAAGTGTATTTTTTTATAGTTTCAGGAGTAGCAGCCTCAACCAACAATACCAATTCAAAGTGCTATAATAGAAAATATTAATGCGGCATCCCCGGCACGTACGGCAGACAATTTTGAACTGATTACTGAAAAGCATACTGGAATAGGAAATATAAATCCAACGCTCCAGAAACTTATGATGGAAGATAATACGGTTCCACCATCTAAACAAAGTAATGTGATTGGCATAGATCAAGCTCTCGGTATAATCTTGCAAAAGCTCGAACATGTCCAAGAAGAAGTTAAAACAATTTCTGAAAACCAGCAAGCCCTTTTACAAAATCAAAATGATCTCCTTTTGTATCTAACAGAAACTCAAAGGCAATTTGAAAAATGTATGCAGTCTTGTAAGTCATCAGAATATGATAATACACCCGACGTAAAACCTGTTAGTAATAAGAAAGAGTTACAAGAATTAGAACAACTACTAACAGACCCTGATTTTAAGGCAAGATTTAAGAACAAGATAGAAGTTGTATGTAGTACGGGTAAAAATAGGGGCACCAATAATGCATATGCTCTAATTGATGTCCTGTTTCAAAGAAGCTTTTTGTGTCAGTGTTCTTGGGCTGGTGGATCCAGAACAGGGCAGTCGAAAATTTGCCTTAGAAGTTTTACAAACATATTCGATTTGTTTTTCTCAGTTCTTTACGAATCAGACCCTGATTTTAAAAAACCAGAATGCGAGAAGTTCTTAAAGACAATATTGAAAAATGCTCGTCAACGCTTAGGGAGCAAACAATTAAGAATGTCTACCATGAGACATCGACAAAAAGTAAAACAAAAAAATACTGGCTCGCCTTCTAAAATGACAATATCGCAAGACAAGGAGAAAAATATCACAAGTGCTTCATGTGAAGGGTCGTTTTCTACGATGTTATCACACGAACAACTTGCAGGGCCATCAACAGGGCCGACTATCCTTGAAAACTCTTCTGAAGTAAAAACAGATAATTATCTGTTGTAATAAATATCATGACTGGATGAAATTGTCATTTTATGAATCTGCTTACTTTGTACTGTGACTACTTCGGTTTGATTTGCAATTATAAGAAACATAAATTTAATACTTATGTCTTTTTAATTATAAGTTGATTTAGATGAGTAATAAGAACTTGATAAGGAGTTAAAATAAAAAAATATATTCATATGATCTTTTATTTCACATTAAGATCCCATCAAAAATATAACATGTAAAAACACAAGTCTCGCGATCTTCTACCGCAAAACGTTGTGAGATCTAGTGTAAAATCAAGGCAGATAATTTATTCAATAGTTACCTTATATAATGTAACAGACAAAGGCCAATGGCAGAAACCCATACATTGTTTTAGCTGAGATTAAAAGCCTGCGACTCTAAATGAAAAATATCTGGTTTAATTCAGGGTATGTTTATTATGTTTTGAATTAGTTTGTGCAAGAATTTTTGTTCAAGAATGCCGAAAATAATAGTCATGAACTTTTGCAGGTTATGTTTGTCTAGGGTAACTTTTAATAATGTGTTTAATAGGTTATATATATTATTACAATTGCAGCAGTAAAAGGGCAATATCGAATTAGTATTTCCCTTTCCTAGTTATTTCAACATAAAATGTAATAAAAAGAGTATTGTATATTTCTTTATTAAGCGACTTTGACGAGTTGTCAAAAGGTCGTCGTCAACAACCAAGCCTCACGTTTTTTTACTCGGATACTAGTCTTTTTGCCTATCATTAATTGAAAGGAAGTAATTCATTTATTTCTACTACACTGCTGTATTCTTACCTACCTGCAAAGACATCTACACTTAGACATATACTATATTGTTAATTTATTTATTAACAAATACAGTGTTGATATTTATACTTACTACAGTCACTACTTGTCACTTGGCAGAATTAACTTGTCAACTTGTCAAATAACTTTCATTTAGAATATTTTTTTTTCGTGATGAATCAGTTAATGCTGTACTTTGAAAAAACGTAGTCAATTAATAGAATTTATTTCGTATATCACTTCACTCACTTTCAGACGCTCTAATTTAATTCAGCTAAGATTTCGCCATTGTTCTTTACCAACTTTTACATAAGGGGTCGATATTATTGTGTTCTTCTAATCTAAAACCAAGTTGGTTAATTTGTTTGTTGGTCACCTAAATGATTAAGGTACCTCGGTACCTACTGAATAAATTATCCGACTTGGTTTTAATTTAGATCCCACAACTTTTTGCAGTAGAACATTGCGAGACTTGTGTTTTTGTACGCAGTGCTCCTTATCTTCTTTTCGTGTGCTATTTCTTGTGCACCAGCTACATACTTTTACACGTCCATGTTCCTGTTCCATTTGGTAGGAAGACTAGGTACCTAGCCACCTATCTGCAATATTTGGATATAGGTAGCGCCAGTGATGGATACAATTGTACAAATAATTTGTTTATGAACTTCAAATAATCAACTTTTAATCTGCTATAAGATAGTTAAGATCACAATCTCATCATCGTCTGTAAATACCCTGTACCGTATAGGCAATGTAAGTGACTAAAGATTGTTTGAACTGTGTAAGTAACTTTGTAATCTCATACATTGCATGTCTTTTTATATAGGATGTCGGACGCCTAGCGTAGTTCCCATTCCCGTGGGAATACAGGGATAAAAAGCCTATGTCACCCGGGGATAGTCTAGCTTCACAACCGTGAAGCTAGACTATCCCCGGTGGTGGTCGGTCCAGTAAACAAAAATACAAATCTTTCCATAATATTATTATAGATTACAAAGTTATTTATGTAGTTTAAATATTTAGGAAACGGAACTGAAATTGCCGGCTGTTTTAGTTTTTCCTTGCTTCATAGGCTAACAACACTTATTGTGTTGATTGATGCTTGTGAGACTACAATAAAAAAAGACATTTATTCTACTACATTACATTATTCATGCATTACATTTTTTAAAATGAAATTGATATTGTAAAAAATATAATTAAAATACAATAAAACAAATAAATGTAAAACAATTCATTTCAATTACAATAAACTACAAATCAATAACAATTCAACATCAGTACAGATCCAATTCAATTCATTTATAGTTTCAATTCAACTGAATTATCCAATACCAATTCAATATAATATATTTTTGTAATTACATATGTTTAAAATAACTATTTACAATTTTTTATATAAAAAAAATATAAAACAGTCCCAGTTCAGTAAATATTACAAACCAATAATAATTTAATTTCATTAAAATTCCAATTTAATTTAATTTCAGCAGCATTCTCAATCTCAATTATCTATCATCAATTCAATACAATTATAATTCCTTTATATTATTTTCAAAAGTACTTACGTACTTTTAAAATTACAACATGCATTGTAACTATTTATTATTAACTGTTTGACACAATTGAAAAAGTAAAATACAGGAGCTGTGGTAGGTACAAAAATTGTTTATGCTAGTGCAATAATTAATTGTATAAAAATGTTAAAATTGTATAAAAAATGTTAAAATTGTTTAAAAAATAATGCAAATGTCAAAATTGTATTAAAAATGTTAAAATTGTATAAAATAATAAAAATGTTAAAATTGTATAAAAAGCAACTAAAATAAAGTAAATTATTATAAGGATTATGTAGTAGTCGCCTCATGGGCGTAGGCCTCCCCCATTTCTTTCCAGTAATACCTGTCCCTGGCCTTGGTCATCCAGTCCGGCCCTAACCTTTGTATGTATATATCCGCCCATCTTTTCCTTTGACGTCCTCGTGACCTTGTATGTGTGAGTCTACTAGAAGTACCATAAAAATTTGATGATCGGTGAGTGAGTGACGAAATTAAGGAATTTTGACTTGCAATAGTTCTTAAACTACAAAATTACAAATTCAAATGCAATGTAATTTGGGAATGTGCCAGGTTATATTATGTTCTCATACCCACTGAAAATTAAGGCTTCTAGCTTTAGTCACAACGAAGTTATAGGGCGTTGAAAATGTGCCCGAATAGTGAATGGCATCGATAAAAGGATGATACGATAGTTATTATTGAGCTCAATTGTAACTAATTTGCATTTCACAATTGAAACAACTCAAACTAAATTTTTGTTTAAGTACCTAGTTGTTACAATCGACTTTGTAAATACAGCACGGTAAAGATAACTGAGCACCCGAAATGTCAATGTCACTCTGACGTTCGACTCTTGCTATTGGCTCATCTACGAAAAATGCCACCACTAGGGGGTCCAGAAACACGTACTGAATCCATAGTATTTTTTTTCGCGTCGGTGTCAGTCACAACCCGTAAAGCTTACTTGAATTAGCAGGGACCTCCCGTAGAACAATTTTTTGCAGCTGATGACCCCATCTAACCCCCGTTCCACGACTTTTTGGCGTGATTGAGTAACAAACATCCATCCATCCAAACTTTCGCACATGTAATATTAGTAAGATAAGATTGTCAAAGGGGTACCTAAGCTTTGTTTTTTTTTTTATTAATGCCAATTTGTCGAAGACAATTCCTGCCAGCGTCGAGTAGTGAAGACTGATTTAGATTACAATAACACCAAAAGTTTTTTTTTCCAATGTCTTTGTAAGGCCCCAATAAAATGGAGGTAGTTTTATTGGCAGCTTCTACAGAGTTTTGTAGACCACATGTACAAACTCATGTTCTACCGCTGTGTTTTACTTGCCCACACTCGTGCACATTCACTAATATTATTAGAATAAAAAACCACCATTTTTACACTATTAATATTCAATTAAGAAAATAAAACAGAGAAGCAACATAGACGCCATCACGTTCCCGCCAAAACTCTACCTAAGCTTTAAAACTTAAATTTTCCGAATTTCCATAATTCGTCAACGACAAGTGTGACATTGTGTATTTTGCTTTAAACATTGACCATCTCATGCAGATTTTTAAAAGTTTCAACAAACTGATGCAGTAAATTTTCAGAAATCGAAAATACAAAACGTTTTTCTTCGAGCATAAACTGTGATGGCAGATGGCACAAAACAAATGCAAAAAAAATGGTAATACGCTTGAATTGGTGAGTTATTGGACGATTCGCACGAATTACAATATGTGCCAATAGCCTAATTAATATACGTATATAATTTTCGAGTGGTCGATCCGCACACTGATAAATTAACTTCGTTCGAATCGCGACAGAAAAAATATGTTATTAAGAAGGGTCGATTCGCACATTTCGGGCGAGTTTAATTGTGAATGTCTCATTAAATATTAGAAAATTTATTTTTCAATATTTCCATCTCTCCATCCAATCACAAACGCTTCATAACATCAATACCAATCAAGTGCAGGCCAGTCACGAACAGGAATGTCTTTTACCATATCGATATTCAGTTTTAAAGAGTTGAATCCAGCTTATTATGATGTTCGTCATCCTTAGATGCGTTATTATACTAACCCCCAGTTTCCCAGCTTAAAATTATCGGAGAATTAATGTGACAAATTGTCAAACACGCGTTATCTGTGAGCGTCAAAATGGAGGGACCAAACCTCAAATGTCTGTCATACATATATAAACAAATAATACCATTAATCTACTATTTGCTACCTTTGCTATAATTTTAGCTACCTCATCATATACATAATATTTCAACAAAATGCTTGGTCCCTCCATCATGATATCAAGATGGAGGGACCAAACTGATAGACTACTCCCTGGAATGTTCTACCTACTTAGTGTTATAATACCTTAATTCTACCTTAATATTATTGATTTTGGCTGCCCGAAACATGTATCGTTTTAAAGATATCGATTATATAAGTTGGTCCCTCCAGATTGACGTTCTAATTGTTTAGTGCAACAGGTAAATGGGCGGTTTATTTTCAATCTTCGAAGGATAAATATTTAATACCTATTTAGTACCTTCTAATCATGCAAAATTTCTTACATTAAAGTTTACTTTAACGAGCCAAAAAAAATTAAAGAAATATGTACAAATTTTAATCGTAGTAGAATTAATAAAGGTGTTTTTTTTTATATAAGAATATCACAAAATTATCTACCTAATATAAAATGTATCTTTTGTTTTTAAATATTACTATTTATTGGTTCATTACCAGACAGGCCGTGCAGTCGGAGGATATATATTCGCGAACTGCCTGATCCTCCGACTGCACAGCATGACTCTTTCTTGTTTACAGCTTTTTAGTTCGCTTCTTAAGCAGTCGGGTTTTTTTATTTTTAAATTAGCTTTTTTTATTTTTCGTAAGATCCTTCTACTAACAATAACAAACACAACAAAAAAAAAAAATAAGCGAAATCGGTCCAGCCGTTCACGCGTGATGCCCAAGGGAAATTGGGATTCGTTTTTATATAATATAGATGTAAATAACAAATCAAGATGAATTTTCAGCTTTGCCGCCAATTTTCTATTTATCACCTGCGCTGAAAGGCAAACGCATTTATGGCTATACAGCCACGTGAACGCAATTTGTAATAAGCAAAGAGACTTACTTTGGTATGCCAAGAATGATTTAAGAGATCCAATCAAAAAGTATTTAATAACCCCAGCACGCCGTTTCATACAACATTGCTGGTGCGTTGTAATGTTCCAAATTCAAAAAACGCTCCTGCAATGGATTTGATTTTCTTTGTCCGTAAATTCGAGTGCATTAGTCCAGCCAGATAATGTCGAAAATCGTCATCTAAGTGCAATAGATAATTAGATATACAGCTTCTGTAATTGGTAAGCAGATTTTTAAATTTGGTAAGCTGATAGTTTTTCAATTATTTGATAAAAACAGTTCCGGCTGGAGTAACGTTACCGCAGCCAGATCTTTTGTTTTCTAAAGGGTATGTTGAAATAAATGTTATCTAAATAATTAGAAATCAATTTGAAATAAATGGTACCACTTATTTTATATTTGTATTTGCTATGGTTGCGGAGATATTTAAAATCCTGCTGCAGTAACGTTTGCACGATTGCTGCATCTCGAAATTGACTAAACGGATGATTATAATTTTTGTACATGACATCTGGCTAATTACGTATAATTTGTTACGCAATAAAAAAATCCACAATAATGCACCGTTTTGAAGTTATTTTAGTAAATAGAAATATGCTTTAATAGGTCCTAGCACTGCCAATAAGTGGTCCAACGACTAACTTGAAACGTTATTATATAGGTAATTACTGCTTATAAATGGTACTGAAGTTTCATAAGTATCCTATAAGTAATTAAAAAGTTATGATGAAACTTCAATTTGTTCCGGCCACGGCGCGCAGCTGATTTATTTGAAGACCGATTAACTGAGTTATCTGTAGTTTTGGTAACTGAATCTTATATCAATAGTTAGATATATAGTCCAATTATATACCTGTGAAATTTCAGACTTGTACACTAATTAATTAACGAGATAATCGAAAAAACATATTTAAGAATGGTAACCCGACCAAATCTAGAATGTTATAAAAAAGCGGCCACGCAATACATTTTACCAACCTTCTAAAATTATTAGCATAATTGTCCTTAAAAGTTGGTACAGTCACGAATGCAATTAGTTTGATTGAAAAATTAAACCTACCTAAATGTTTAAATAAATTTTAATTTGCTTAAGTAAGTGTCCACTATGCCATTCTTCATATATCCACCTACCTACGTTTACCTTTACCTTTACCTTTAATTACTATTTACCAAGGTATAAATTGCGCCTAATTCGTTTTTAGTTAATTTTATGTTATGTATTTAGGTAAAGGAATGTACTATTATACATGGTATAGTTAGATTAAGGTAAGTACCTATATGTAAAATGGGAGCCGTAGCTTTAAATCAAAGAGGAGGACTTTGCCCAACAGTGGGGCACTGTAAAATGCTAGATAACAAAGATATAGAAGAAAGAAGTTGACTGCATTTTTATGTCGTTTAT